>CP144067.1:1200000-1800000 GCA_036428585.1 Kwoniella sp. CBS 9459
GGCAATATGTGGTGACAAGCGAGACTTCAAGATACAAGCGAGACACGGGGGGTTTGTTATAATGAGAGCTCATCGAAGCTCTGTCGTTCGCCATCATCCATCACCCATCAGCCTCACCCTTCTCACCAAGCAAGGCTGCCAGACCTCCCAACGCGGCGACATTCCCATGACCGGAATTGATGGAACGAGTCAGATGATACTTTAGACCGTTGGCCTGCTTGTACACCTTGCCACACCCTTCAATCGGACAAGGGAACCGTTTCTCTCCCTCTGCATCGTCTGGCGATGCTTCTTCGCGTGCGGCCTTTTCAGCCTTGCGTTGTGCCTTTCGCAGCGCTTTCGCCTGAAGCTGTTCTGGGGTGAGTGCGGCGGCGGCGCCGGCGCCGGCGGAGGAGGAGCCACCCGGTGTGGATGGACCGGGTGTAGGAGGGGCATACGACAATAAGCTTGGTGGGACACATTGCGGTGGTGTGTTCTGGTTCGCGATCATTTGGGGTCGGAATGCTGCAGCCCAAGGATTGGTGGCGATGGTATTGAAGCCTAAAGGTCTGCCCGCGAAAGGCTGTTGTTGTTGTTGCGCAAGTTGTTGTTGTTGTTGTTGCTGCTGTTGCTGCAATTGCGCAAGCGATCCGCTCGCTGCAGCCGGATATGGAGGCTCTTCCATTTCGATATCCATCATGCCAGGAGGAGCCGGGACATCGCTTTGATGATGGTGGTGGTGGTGTTGCTGGTTCGGCGGCTGCTGGCCGATAGATGTGGGTGTAGGGGGCATTGTTGAAAACGGATTCGAAACGTTGCGAGACGGGCCGGCGGTGTTCATTGATGATTGAGCGGCATTGATTGCTGCCATGCGGACATCCGGTGCCAAGTTGGCATGCTCTTCTTCATAGCTGCGGTGGGGGAGGCGGGTGGACGAGGCGATGGCTGAGTCAGCGAGAAGGAAACGCGAATGACCAGCTGGTGTCCATCCAAATCAACAACTCACTGTTCCAAGAGCTCATGCAGCCCGTTCAGTTTCTTGCCACAGCAAGTAAAGTCCCTCACATACTTTGCTTCCAGTTCCCTCTCCCTGCCTTCTCGCTCTCTGTTCAGACTGGTCCCGAACGCGCCTCCTACGCTGCCGACAAAGCTTCCCGAGCCGAGTGAGCCCCAATGTGGAGGGGAAATGCTCATGCCCATGTTGTTGCCGCCCAGGTAGGACGAGCCGGGGCCATTGTGCATTGAGACTCCAAGTGCCAAGGCGGAGAACGGAAGATTGGGCCCGAACGAAGACGGGTGGAAACCGGAATGGGGATTGGAGGATAACGAAGAGTGGGCTCCGCCAGGGGGTGAGGATGCCATCATTCTGAAGAAATGTCAGGTACGCGCGATTGACCCATGAGCTGAGCTGAAAGACCCTCGACTCACTGGTAATCGTCGTTCCCCCTTGATCTCATCAGAGCGCTGATCCCGCTGACCATCCCGCCGCCACCGTTCTGCTGCTGCACATGGGCTTGGCCATCCCAACGAGAAGGTCCACCTTGTTGACTCGGTCCACCATAATCGGTCTGTCGAGGGAAGCTTGTGCCCGTTGAGCCGTGAGAGTGATTGGAATTGGCGGAGGATGGAATTGAGACAGGCTGCTGGCTTGAGCCGGGTATTGCGGGCGGGAACGACATGATGTGGATGGTGGGTGGATGTCCGTCGCGACCTGCACGAGAAGTGGCAAGCGACGACAAGTCTTTAGGGGGGTGAGCTGTTCTGTGCGTGAAGTCGATAGCTCTGACGGATTGTCCTTATTGCGAGTCGGAAGTGTTGTGTACTGGTGCGACGATCAGAAGGTAAAGGAGGGTAGCTGCTGGTGGGGCTGTTGTGGAGGTTTCGTTCTAGGGTTGGTTAGTTACCGGGCCAGGGGAAGGAAGGGTGGTTCCAATCGGGATGCGCCTGTTGCACGGGGATCGTTCGACGTGCGCGCTTGTAGTATCTTTCGAACGACGGTGAGGATCGCAAAAGAGGTCAGTTGGATGTGCTCTCTGATCACTACGACGAGTCAAGTATGATCCAAGTAGACGATAACGATGAGGTGATGATCTAATGTCACTACGAATCCGGATATCTGGGATGTTGTTATAGAGGGTTTGTGTATGGATGGCAATAACGATTTTGTTTCCTTATCGGGCAATTATTTAACTCTAATCCTTATGATCAATCCTGCCGACCCTCATTTGCGATAAAGTGCACTTCCAAGGCGTCCTTAGTCACCAGCGTTGAGGTAACGGCCCATTTGTTCGTAAGACTTTTCATGAGGACATTCGAGAGGGTTATTAAGAGTTTTTGGTCAAAAAGAAAGAAAATCAAAAAGGGGGGGCGTGCGAAGAGGGCGGTTTAAAGAAGTAGACAGTGACAACTAGCAAGGGTCACCCGATCCCTGTCATGAAGTCGACCAAAAGAGTTGGAAGAACACAAATGTGATATATATGATCCCTCCTACAGGTCTCTAGTACTCGCCCTCCTCTTCCTCCTCGACGTCGACAGAGTCGATTCCGACTTCCTCGTAGTCCTTTTCCAAAGCGGCGAGATCCTCTCGAGCTTCTGAGAACTCTCCTTCCTCCATACCTTCTCCGACGTACTATATATTGAAAGGTGGGACAGTTAGCATGAGTCTTCAATAGGAGTAGTTGTTCCTTAACTCACCCAGTGGACGAAAGCTCGCTTTGAGTAGAGCAAGTCGAACTTGTTGTCGAGTCTAGCCCAGGCGGTAGCGATCGAGGTGGTGTTGGAGAGCATACAGAGGGATCGAGAGACCTTGGCGAGGTCGCCGCCGGGTACAAGGGCGGGGGGCTCGTTGCAGATACCGAGCTTGAAACCGGTGGGACACCAGTCGACGAACTGGATGGTTCGCTTAGTTCGGACGTTGGCGACGGCGGCGTTGACGTCCTTGGGGACGACGTCTCCTCGGTAGAGAAGACAACAAGCCATGTACTTGCCCTGTCGGGGGTCGCACTTGACCATCTGGTTGTTGGACTCGAAACAGGAGATGGTCATCTCGGAGACCGAGTTGGACTCGTGGAAGGCTGGGGGGGGGGGCGGAGGTTAGCGGAGACACATGGTGCATAGGAAATTACTCACCCTTCTCGGCGGAGATGACGGGGGCGTAGGTGGCGAGAGGGAAGTGGATTCGGGGGAAGCTGTGGGGAGGGCGAGGGAGGGTCGTTAGCATCAGTATTCAGAATGTACCCGCTCCTTAGTGACCCGCCCACTCACGGGACCAAGTTGGTCTGGAACTCGTTCAAGTCGACGTTGAGGGAACCGTCGAATCGGAGAGAAGCGGTGATCGAGGACACGACCTGGGCGATCAGTCGGTTGAGGTTGGTGAACGAGGGAGAGGTGATGTTGAGGTTTCGTCGGCAGATGTCGTAGATGCTGCGGGCGGCGAGAACAGCGGTGGAAAGATCAGCGGAAAACCTGGGTTGTCCCTGTCACGCCCTTACTCACGCCTCGTTGTCGACCATGAAGGAACAGTCAGAGTGCTCAAGGGTGGTGTGGGTGGTGAGGACCGAGTTGTAAGGCTCGACGACCGAGGTAGACATCTTGGGGGCGGGGTAGACGGAAAACTCGAGCTTTGACTTTTTGCCATAGTCGGTGGACAATCGCTCCATCAAGAGGGCACCGAAACCGGAACCGGTACCGCCACCAAAGGAGTGGAAGACGAAGAATCCCTGGAGACCGGAACAGTTGTCGGCGAGTCGTCGGACCTGCTCGAGGACACCGTCGACGAGTTCCTTGCCGATAGTGTAGTGGCCTCGGGCGTCTGGGGGGTTAAGTGGCGGGAGAGGAGGGTCAGGAGGCGGTACAACACTATGACCTGTTTTTTTTTGGCTTTCAAGATACTACCACTCACAGTTGTTGGCGGCATCCTCCTTGCCGGTGATCATGGTCTCGGGGTGGAAGAGACTTCGGTAGGTACCGGTTCGAACCTCGTCAATGACGTTGGGCTCGAGGTCAACGTAGAGAGATCGGGGGACGTGCTTGCCGGAGCCGGTCTCGGAGAAGAAGGTGGAGAAACCGTCATCACCACCGCTGGGCGAGCCCTCCATGAGTCGACCGTCGGGCTGGGGGGGGGAGGGGAAGGAGGATTAGCCGGGGAGAACGAGGGATGCAACGGGGTCCGCCAGTTGTAAAGAAACCAAAAGCCTGAATACTCACGCTAAGACCATGCTCGAGGGTGTAAAGCTCCCAACAAGCGTTACCGATCTGAACACCTACGACACCGCACGAGTGTGAGCCGATCCATCATCTCCCAATATCCACCTTGACTCCCAGCACATACCGGCTTGACCAACGTGGACCTGTAAGCAGGCAGTAAGTCAGCGAGAGGTCCGTTTTCTTCATGTGTACAATGTTACCCAAATCACTCACACTGATGACTTCTCGCATTTTGCTAGTCGAATCAAAGGTTAGTTAAGGGGTAACAGAAAAAAGATTGGTCGACTGGGTGGGTTGTAGATGGTAAACGGGGATGGGACAATGGGAGAACAACGAAGGAGAGGATTGAGTGGTGAATGCGGTTTTGGGATCGTGCGAAAGGGGGAGGAGGTAAGCTTGGGTCACTTTATGCGTTTTCGCCACGCCAATGCGATGGGAGGAGAGACCGTGACGTTGACTTACAAGGAGAAAAAGGCAAAAGGAAAGACTGACAGGTATTCGCGAGCAGCCTTTTTGGGTACCGAGGTTTGGTATATGAAGACTGAGAAGAAGGTGAGGTATATGTGGGATAGAACGAGTGTGATAAGGGGTTGAGTGAGATTTCAAAGGTTGAAAGTCAACAGGATGGTTGGTGGATGATTGACTTGTTAGCGTGGTAACGGCGAGGGTTGAGTGAGGGCCGAGTACGTGTTGACGCGCTTCGAGAGGTCCAAGGGGCTATAGCATCTAACAAAAGACGCGACAAGGAGTAAGGTAGCGCACCGTACAAAATACACCACGCTTGGACCAGTCGGATTTTTACCGGAATTACTGAATTGTGGCGCTGTTAAGCTGCGCCTGGAAGCCCTGGAATGCCTCCGATACTACACGAATAGACACACACAATGCATCTAACATCTCTGCAGCAACCACGACCTCCAATCCGCCAGCACTCGCTGCCTCTTCTCGTCGTCCGCCTCGTCGATCCCGACCTTGAGCATGACTATGGCGTGCAACTTGTAAGCGAATGACCCACATTAGAATCGCGCGCACTCACCATGCTCATACCCATCGTATATCTCAATCTCCTTGTCTTCGTTGGGCAGCCGGTCAAATATCCTGAGCGTGCCAAGGTGCGACGTCGCTCGGTCCTTGTTCCCATGCACCAAACGTATCGGAGCGTTGATCTCTTCTGCTCGGCGTTCGAGCTCCAGCATTCCCTCGAGCGCCGCGAGGCCGGTGCCGATTCGTAGCATACCAGAATAGCACAGAGCTGCAGATGAGCAATCGAAGAGTTCTCTAGGTCTCATTGACTCACGATCAGCCTCGAAATCTTCTTCTACTCTCGGATCGTCCGAGACATTTCCTCTGACAGCTTTGGCCAAAGGTAGCGATCCTGCTATATACGACAATGCTCGTCCGATGTACTCAACCACGATTGAGGGGCGCGAGTTCTTGGACACCTCGACCATTGGGCAGAGGACAAAGGCGCCAGCGACGTGGATCCGTACTTTTTCATCTTTTCTATTTCGCTCGATACTCTCGTAGCCCTTGCCTTGGCCCGGCGGGAGCAGAGGGCTGTCCGGCTTGGAAGCTTGTGATGCGACGTCGGCGGCGTCTTTGGTCGGAGGGTATTTGAGCAGGTAGTAGAGGCTTGTAGCAGGGTTTAGCGAGATTGTACAGTTTGATAGAACTTGAACTCACACCGTCCATCCTCCCATGGAGCTGTGTAAGGGGCAACATCAGCATGAAAACCTCGGTTTTACAATGCGCAGTCACTCACGCTCCGCACAAGAACACCTTGCTTTGCTCCTTCCCATTGGCCAGGTCGTTTTGAACCACATCCGTGAGCACGACGTGCAGGCAGGAAGTGAGCAGGAGGAGCGAAGGGAGGTACGAATGGATGCTGCGTAGGAGATCAGCTCGTGCGTGCGAGTATGATTTTCATGCCTGCTCATTCACCTACCCCGTGGATCGTCCATACTATGTGAACTCCGTCAGCAGATATCAACAATACGCAGATCTCGCCTACTCACCGACGGCAGATCTGGGATGATCACTCTGAACCCAGCCTTCAAGAAATGAAGAACATGAGGCATGTATCTCAGTCCATAATCGCCGAGGCCTTTGCGTCGTCAGCTGAGCAACTTTCTGCGTCAGGTGAGCAGACACTCACCATGCACCACGACCATGTCCTTGCCCCTGCCCCGACCACCTCCCTCCCAGCCTCCTTTCGGCTCGTTCTTCATCTCCCAGGTACTATAACAGACCCATCTCCCTCCTCGTTCCACGCCTGACGCGATCTCCTCTTCGATCAGCTGTACATCTTCCGCGTGGATGATCTGCGTCGTGTCGTAAGCCTCGTTCTTTGTCGCGAATGTCTCGTAAGGAGGGAGGAAGATCCGTCGATACTTGTGGGTCACCTCGGGGTCGTTGATCAGAGACAAGTGAGGCACGTGCGGAGGGGCCATCCATCGTCCGTATGCTGGGGGGCGGGGAATGGGTCAGATGATGCTTCCATGCGCGCCCAGATCGACGACACTTACTTGGATCAGGTACAGTGTAGAAGCCCAAGCCAACAAGGTGAGGTTCGATCACCTCCCTGCAAGCACACAAAAGACATCAGCCTCTTTCCCAGGCTTACATGCTGTGGGCTGCTCGCTCACCAGAGCGGATTGTGTCTTGCCATATCGAGGTTGTTCTGGAGCAAGCAAGAAGAGGCAAGAGGGGAATGCAAAGTATGGCATCATCAACACGTCTGCCTCCACTTTGGGTTGACACGCGTCCGTCGCAACACATCGTATCCATCCATCATCGACAGTCATCTCTTCCTCCACTGTATGTACATTCTCTGTTGTTGGGTAACCAGTGCGCCAGCACACCTTTGAGCATACCGCTAGGTATGCGAGAGGGTGTGCGAGAACATCATCTTAGTGTGCTTGCACACCAACTTGCGAAGAGTGTCTATCCTATACGTTGAAGACGTGCTGGCACGCTGAATCTGTGCGAGCACGCTTTTGGGTATGTTGATTCAACCTATACGTTGACAGATGTGCGAGCACACTTAATGCTACGTTGAACCTGTACGTTGAGGCTGCGCTCACACGTTGAATGTGTGCTGGCATACTTAACAACTCGTTGAACCCATACGTTGCGACTGTGCTGGCACGTTCCTAGCCTGAGCTCGCATACTCTCCTTCCTATACGTCGAGTTCTGTGCGAGATGTGCTGGCGCATCCACACCAACGATGTTATTGCAATGGCATGGCGTTTCATCCTAGCCTACAGCTGAAACATGAGAGAGTGGAGGCAGACGTCTACCGCGGTGATGATGCCATAACATTATTTGTGCATGCGTTTCGTTCCCTTCTTGATCTCTTGCTCGAGCCAGAGCAAAACCCCGATATGACGAGACAGAACCCTCTCTGGTGAGCGAGCAGCCCTCAGCATATACACGTGAGAAGCGGGCTGATCTCTCTGATTCGCGTGGAAGGGAGGTCATCGAACCCCACCTTGTCCGTTTGGGTCTCTACACCGTACCTGATCCGAGTAAGTGCCGCCAATCATCGTATGCAAGCAGATACCTCCATTCAGCGTGTGCGAGCAGAGTCGTGAGCGGAGAGAAGGATCCTTCCTCGTGGTATGCGGGCATATACGTTCAAACGTGACAGCGCAGCCTCAACATATGGGCGACATCTGTTTCGTGAGGGTGCTCGCACAACCTACAATGTGCTGACAGAACCTCGACGTATAGGCAAATCGCCATCCATGAAATGTGCAAGCACAACATTCAACGTACCGGCACGACCTCAACGTATAAGGTTGAATCAACATACCCAAGAGCGTTCTCGCACAAACTCAACGTATAAGGATCCTCTCCTCCAACTGGTGTGCCAGCACACCATATACCATATGCTCAACGCATAAGGATATACCATGACAGCACACATCTCGCATACCTCACGGTATGCTCGATTGTGCTAGCACACTGGTGACCCGACAACAGGAAATGGGAGACACCTTGATACTTCGGCTACAGTGAGGGAGTCGAAACGAATCAAGAGCCGAGCGAACAATCCAACAGTCAATCAAGCGGAGAGGGCGTCCTAGCTTGGCGACCACGGATAGCTCGCCGGCGGCGAAGCTCACACTTTCTACTCACGTCTCTCAATGAAAAAATACAACTCACACAGCTTTGACCCTGTCATTCTGACTTTACTCACTATACAGGCAGCTTCACTCCTACAAGCGACGAACGATGACGTCTAAACTGAAGACGAGCAAGGTGAGCTGTGTGGGTGCCAAGCCCTCTCCTACTAAGCAACGCAAGTATCGGGACCGAAATCTGAGATGCTGACGATTCGCCCTTCGAGCCTCATCCCATAGGCAGAAGGAGCTTATGGCCTCCAGTTCGAGATGGCAAAACACACTCAAAGCTCGCACGACCTCAGGCTACTTTTCGAAGAAGCCCAAACTGCCATTCCTCTCACGGGGTAAAGTCAGCTTTCGTCGGTACGAGTCCGGGTCAATCACAGGTGCTCTTAATGGCTGGCGAGTTTGTGGATCCAGCTTACGTGAAGCTCAGTGGTACAGCCGAGTGGTATAGCCGAAAGCGCTCTGACTGGAGCTTCGGGAGGTGTCAAACCCCTCCCAGTCGATCAATCCCCCTGGTCAAGGGTTTGCACCTGACCTTCGCCACCACACCCCGCTCTGACTCTGCAGCCATGAACGCCCAGAGTGAATACATTTCACCCCCTCTTCTCGTACCGATTCCAAACTGGTCACCACGCACCCTTCTTTCACCTTCCCCCTTCTCCCTCGGCCTCACCACCATCGTCAACAACATGGAGTGCTGCTGCCAACCAGAAACCTTTGCCTGCAGCAGCACCCTTGGTGCGCCTGTGGGATGCATTGATGGGGAGCTTGTCAAGATTACATAGGTCATCGTCGATTCGGGCGTTCAGGTTTCGTGCCCTTCTTGTTTCTCTGTGTGTAATCAGTATTGATCTGGCTAGTCAGCCTTGGGACTGGACGGGACACTTTCGATCATTCATGTGGCTGGCATTGCCGATTCTCAAATGTTTCGAACCTCAAGGTCGGTACCTACAATAGGTATTCCTCGGATCATATTGTGTGCACCGCATACCCTCAAGTCATTGCAGCTATCGGTCCCCTTCTCCCCTTAAGTATTCGCGAGCTACGTCCGGCAGATCTTCGTTCTCATGCGACTGCCCATATGGTCCTGTTGAAGATACTATCAATTGGATGAGAGGAAACATCGCCATCGTTCTCTCCTATAGGTATAGCGCGCATCAACAATCACCATGCATCCCATGATATGTCAAAGATCGACGCTGATCGTGGTGCTCTTAATACTAAGAGTGTAACTTACGCATGCGTACCTACAGGTTTACGAGTGACTATTATCTGTTCTGGCACTGCTTTAACTTGCCCGGATATGATCTCAATATCACGTCGAATAGTGAATCTACTGGCTCACATGCTTGACCTTCAAGACATGCTGATCTGTTCGCGCACTCGTAAGGACTTGTTGGTCACGCTGCTTCGCTCGGCCAGTGTTCATCATGTATCATGTTGTATCGATCACTCTTATTGACAGTCAAGCAAGGATTGACCGTTGCTCAAAAACGTTGACTTTGTCATCCTTATCTAACAAAACCCTGAGTCGCCTGACCGACTCTTGCACCAAAGGGCCCAGAAGTGTTGATGGTCGCCAGATTTAGGTGGGGACACACACACGTTAGCGATGATCAACACAAGATCCATCAGCAACGTGTTGCTGGAGTCACATTGATCCGACGCTTTCCACTCAAGCGCAGATCAGCAACAGCCTTTCATTATCTCTGTTCCGACGCGGAAGGTAAAAAAGGGTGTCGACACGCTCTGCTCTGTGCTCTTTGTTTGAGCTTAGATCCATCCATGTAACCCTGGTGACCCATTCCCAACGCATGTTCAAGGCGAGGCCGACAAGCTTATGCATTGATCTCGGAGGAGGAAAGAGGTGCATGCATTGATCAGGTGGTCGTTGTGCAGCAACAAACAGCTGAATGGGTGGATTGCGCTGGGACAATGATGATTACTGGACAGGGTTTATTAAGCTATAAAGACCATTCAGGACTTTGACACTTTATCCTGCGTTATTGCATCATACGTACATCGCTTTACTCCATTCAACAATACTTTGTAGCCCCGTTCAAACCATCCATTTCATTCATGCATGCAGGCCGAGTTCTACTTCCCACTCGATACTTCATTCACAATCGCTCATCCTCTTTCAATTCACGACGTGACCCAATTGACAGACCGAAAAGAAACCAACAGGTATAAAAAAAGAAACAGCGTTTTCACCCTTTGTTTTGAAAACGCTAGCGAGATTTTGTCCGCCACGACAGACAGCATCACTCACTCTCTAATCACTCCACCCCGCACTCGCTCTTTCGTCCCTCCACTTGAGTGAATCGTTGATTTAGTCCAACAAACGACCCACTCGTAACCTGAACACACCTTTATCTCTGTTGAACAATCCTTCATCGCACCCCTTACAACCTGCATACATCTCCCTCGGTGCATCTACGAATCATCTGTAGCTAGTTCTGTAAGTACTCGCGCGACCCAGGCCTTTTCCACAGGCTTGCCCACAGAGGATGTTTGGATCTCTCACCTTCCCCACCCGTCTTACATCCGTTCTCGCGATGCGAATAAAAGGGAGATATGTTGGCTGACTGGTCATCTGTGTCACCTATTTAACAGCATTCCTTACATTATCAAGCCATTCGTCGCTTCGCTCGCTTATTGAGTGAACATAATCATCAACGTCGCGTGCGAATTCTTGTGAGGTGAGTGCTGTTCTCTCCCTTTTCACAGCGCCTTCGCTTCGCTAGTCATTCCGAAAGAAGTCTTTATCCTTCATTCTTCTCCAGAGCCCAAGGCTCTGGTCTTGCGACCGATTCCAGGCTGGGCTTGAGGTCGCGCGACCTTTGTCAGGCCTGTGTGCGTCTCCGTCTTGATCGCGGACTACACCTCATCTTCGCGTCATCCTACTCCTCCTTTCACTTCTGCCTGGGGATTTCCTACTTCAGCGCGGTTATGCGCGGTGTCGGAAACCCGAGAGGGTATAAAGGTCGTCCTCTCGCCTCTCCTCCTCACTGGTCCATACCAGCTATCGCCCTCTTCCATGACCTCAGCACACATACTAGCCCACAACAGAATGTCATCGCAAATGGCCCACTCTTCTCCCGTCAGCCCAGCTAGGACTGACCAATCCTTCACCCACCACTTCCGTCCTCCACTCAAACAGGTTCAAACCAGCGGCAGTCTTGATCCACACCCGCTCGAACCCTCGCTCGAACCTCCTTCCCCCGACCAGCTTCGGACCGAGTCTCTATCCACGCCCTCCCTACCCATCAACAGGACAACTTACGCGACCCCACTCGCTCCAATCCAAGAAGATCGCAGCGCCCTAGTATTTTATATCAAGCCTGAAAAGCCAAAGCGAGCGTATACCCTGCCCACCATGTCCGACTTACCCGCCGTGGACAAGGCGACTGTGAGTGCCGTTCCGAGCAATCGTGACCGTCACCAAGCTACTTTTGACTGACCCCACCCCAAATCAGCTGCCCATCCCCAAGAATCTCCTCTTCATCGACCACGACGTCCCAGCCTCGGGCCAAGCATCCGCAGTCACGACCCCTACCGACCCCTCCCACGCCGACCCGCTCGCAGCTATCGGAGCTGGCATGAACCCGCCTCCACCTGCTAGTACGAATGGTGCGACCAGTCCTCCCATCCCCGCACCTGTCGGCCGAGTCGGCAAGATCGGTCATCAAGAGACAAGGCTTCCGGATGTACACGCCGAGCCGCATGAGTACTATGGAGGGGCTGAAGTATGGACGCGTGCCCGAACATTCAGTAATGTAAGTTTAAGCACCTTTGATGTTAGTGCTGACCCCTGTCCAGGCCGGTGTCGCTGGCACTACCAAGCGAAGACCCCCTCAGATGGGCGGTGAGAATATTTCGAGAAACCGAAGGCTGTCTCATGGTGAGTTCTGCGCGTGTCAGACTTGCGCTGACCTCTTTTCAGACGAGGTGACCGCTTCTGCGCCAAGACGATTCCTGATCGATGTGGAGGAGACCATGCGAATTGTATTGGAGCAGGAGGATACCGACAGAAAGTGAGTGGGAAGTCTGATCTGACAGTGACAGTCACGCGCTAACCTCACGTCGCTAGCTTTCAAATCTCCATCTACGACTCTGGTCCCAAGCTTTTGTCCCTCGGAACTGCCAGTTCCAACGCGCACAAGACGTTTGACATCAGGGTGAGTTTTAAAGCTTGGTTGAACCTCGCTGACGTCGCTCTAGGGAACATACATGCTGTCAAACCTGCTGCAAGAGTTGGCCCTTGCACGAGACTATGGAAGAAAGCGCATCGTCCTCGACGAAGCTCGTCTTGCTGAAAACCCCGTCGACCGACTCTCGCGAATGATCAAAAACTCTTTCTGGAATGCTTTGACTCGAAGGATTGATGCGGAGGGCTTGGAAGTCGCATGTGCCGACCCGAAGAACCGAAGCCAGCACATGCGATCGCGAATCTACATTCCTCACGGCGAGGACGAGATGGCCGAGTACTACCGTCAGATGTGAGTTCGGCTAGAAGTTACCTCGATTCATGTACCAGACCACCAACTGACTCATTCTTTCCCAGTGGCCGCGAGAAACCCAATCTCAACCTCGAAGTCGATATACTCCCCGTAAAATGCGACGACCCGGCGTTCGTCAAGAGCCTCAACGACAAGCCCGGTATTCTTGCCTTGGCCATGGACAGGAAGGTAGACGTAAACGGGAAAGTCAAGCTGGAAGCGCTTCCTTTCGTCGTTCCCGGCGCACGATTCAATGAAAAGTATGGATGGGACAGTGTAAGTGCCAAAGTCTGATTATCCTTATACTACGCTGACCGTCCTCCCGCAGTACTTTATGGCTTTGGGATTACTCGTGGACGGACGAATGGACCTCGCCAAGAGCATCGTAGAACACTGCCTCTTCGAGATCAAGTACTACAACAAGGTGCTGAATGGAAACAGGTCTTACGTGAGTACGCGTCGTATCGTGAATATAAGCTGACCACACCCCCTCCCTACAGTACCTGTGCCGATCGCAACCCCCGTTCCTCACCGATCTCGCTCTCCAAATCTACAACCAGCTCGATCGATCTCAAAAGGAGGAGAACAAGAATTGGCTGAAGCGGGTCGTTCAAGCGGCTATCAAGGAGTACCACTCTTACTGGATGTCAGAGCCTTCGCTCGACCCCGTTTCCGGTCTTTCCCGATACCGACCCGTCGGACTCGGTATCCCCCCCGAGACCGAAGCCACCCACTTTACGCACATCCTCCAGCCTTACGCTCAAAAACTCGGCATCTCCGTCAACGAATACATTGACGGCTACAACGATCTCAAAATCCACGAGCCCGAACTCGACGAGTATTTCATGCACGACCGAGGCGTGCGAGAGTCTGGTCACGACACTTCCTACCGACTCGACAGGAAATGTGCCGACCTAGGCACGGTTGATCTCAACTCGCTACTCTACAAGGTGAATTATATAGACTATATATGGCGTGCTTTGCTAACGATCATCCACTCTAGTACGAATACGACATCGCTTCCGCTATCGAGGTGGCCTTTGACGGCGAGCTCGACATCGAAGAAGAATTTGACCTTTCCCCTTGGCCCGTCACCCCCGAGGCCTTCCAAGAGGGCGCCGCGCCTCGACAGAAATCCACAGCCGAGCCTACCACCAGCAAGCACTGGTTTGAACGTGCCGCGCGACGAAAAGAAATCATGGATGAGCTGTGCTGGAACGACGGCCACGGCATGTACTTTGATTATGACACCAAGGCGAAGAAGCAGGCGCGATACGAATCGGTCACGACGCTTTGGCCCTTGTGGGCGGGATGCGCGTCCGAGGAGCAGGCGTTGAAGCTTGTGTAAGTTGGCTAGGATGCAGCGCTGAGGTCAAGCTGATGTTCGTCATCCTCTAGTCGCCACGCGCTTCCCAAGTTCGAGGTTGCGGGAGGGCTCGTCTCGGGGACAGAAGAATCGCGAGGTATCATCTCCCTCGACAGACCGAACCGACAGTGGGGTAAGTTTTTGACTTGCCATATATATCTTCTCGTGGTTCCTCGCTGACTTGTCCTGCCCAGACTACCCATACTCTTGGCCGCCTCACCAGATCATGGCTTGGGTTGGTCTCGAACGATACGGCTTTGTAGACGACGCCGCTCGTCTCGCTTACCGATGGATTTACATGTGAGTCGTCGTCGTTCCAGGCCATCCCAGATATCAAGCGCTGACCTGCTCGTGCTCAACCAGGATGACACTCTCGTTCGTCGACTTTAACGGGATTGTGCCCGAGAAATTCGATGCCGTCGAGCTCAGTCACATGGTTGATGCCGAGTAGTGAGTCCTGGTCAATCTATACTGGTCGAACGTCATATTGATAGCCTTTTGCAGCGGAAACCAAGGAACCGACTTCCGATACGTCCCTCGAGAGGGTTTCGGCTGGATGAACTGTGAGTGATCTCCTCCAAGTGATAACATCCTCCTGCTTATCCACCCTTTTGTACAGCCGCCTACCAGATCGGTCTTCAGTGTTTGTCCACCGGCATGCGACGTGCAGTAGCCAATTGCGTTCCGGTGAGTGTCATCTTTCTTCTCTCACTTGTCCTCGCTAACCCCTTACACTGTCCCTCAGCCATGGGTCTTCTTCAACCTCCCCGCTCCCGACTTCCCGTCAGCTCGACGACGACGAGCCGAGCGAGAAGCCAGAGAAGCCGAGGCGGCTGCTTCCGGACATGGTGGTCAGCCCAAGATGATGGTCCACCACGACCCTCCCTCGCTCGAAGAGGCGATCGCCAACCTCAAGATCGAGCTCGGCGCTCCTCACTAGCTGATTTGTCGTCGCCACGTACGCCGCACTATATATGTAGATAGATCCTTTCATGCCTTTCATTAAACGCTTGCGGTTCCTCTCCGAACAATTTTTCTTCCGACAAATCAACGATAGCTCTAGATCAGTTCTGCGTTTGCTCTCCATATAACGTCTTTCCAAACCATGTAATATTTGCGTCATGCGTCAATACAGTTTTCAAGTGTTTCTCATATGCATCATGATGGCGAGATGCGACTGACATATTCGTGAGAATACACTTCTTTCTGTGTTGCTGAGCGATACTGAGCGGATGGTCACCTGGGAAGATGCGCGAGTGATGTCATCCAGACTCGCCTCCACATCTCATGACCACCATCGTCCCAACGATTCTTTTCCAGTTGACCTTCCTGTTATACATTGGATCAGAGTCACACATATATGCTACGCTTTTTCCAGCTCTTCCGACGCTTCAGCAACACGTCAACCAGAGTCATGCCAGATAAACTCGACCCTAAATCCTACAAAGCGACGAAGAACGAGGTTGGGGTGTTCACGACGCCGGATTACTCGGATGGCATTAAGCCTTTGTGGAAGTTTAAGAATGCCGAAGAGGCTGAAAAGAGCGCTAAAGCGATCTGGACGAGGTTCGAGGGGTACAAGTGGGTATCGCACATGCGTGCAATATCTACTGAGCGAGAACAATGGTACATTGGCTGACGAAACTTTGTGGAATCTTGAGCAGGGAACAGGGTGATTTCGTCGGGTGAGCGAGCAGTCTGAACGACCTCCCGTGCTTACGATCCAGCTGAAATGCGTTTTCAGCGTTGTATGCTGATATGATCTCGCTATCTCTTGGACCCCACAGGATGGATATATGCCGCAAATTTATTCAGATGGGGCGAACCCGATCGCTGCGATATGCACTGCGGAAAGGAGGCCGGAAATACGATCCCTCGACGGGCGAGGAACAAGAACGGACCGGAAAAGTATACGATCAAGGGAAACTCGACGGGGCGAATATTTACGAGAAGTGGCTGGACAGGTGCTGGGCCAATGAAGAGTATTCGCGAGCTTGGGATGCGTGGAAGGAAGGGAGGGACGTTTTGGCTACTCAGCGAGGGGATGGGTCCAAGGAGAAAGGCAAGGGGAAGGCTGCTTCTATATCTGGCTCGGACGACGCGAAGGAGGCAGGGGACCAGTCCCAGCCGAAAATATCTACGGCCAGCGAGTCAGAAGACGATCCGGGGGATGCGAAGAAGACACGAACACGGTTATCAATAAAAGGAAAACGACGCAAAGGTGACACGGTATCGCACGGGGATGGATCTGGGGAAGAAGAGCGGCCTGTGAAAAGAAGAAGCATTAAAGCCGGCAGCAGGAGATAATCAAGAAGTGGATCGCTGCGGTGTTCTTGTTCTCTTTGTGAGAATAGATTCAACAGTTGATCGTGTGTGTAACAATCAAGCCATGAATCGATTGTATTCAGTATGATATGATATTCTCCCATGTTTTCCCCCACTCATATCGATAATGCAGCGGAAGACATCATCTACGGCCACAGAAGCGAGAAAACGCCGAACCCCGTCCGCTCTTCGAAGCTTCAAGCTCGCTATCGCTTGGTTAGTACCATCGTGGGGGACCAGATGGGAATCCCGGGTGCTGTAGTTTTTTTAGTAACTATCTATGACAGCTGAACGGTAGAGCGAAATTCAAAGCTGTGAGCTCAGAAAGCACCGATGTAACAATGGGCTCCGATGGGCAGCAGCAGCCTCCCGTGCACCCATAGCGAGGCTTCTCCCTCTCTCATACACACGTGCTACTCCCGGGCATGAACCTGCATGCGCACTAAGCGAATGTATCGTTTATAAATCATATGTGTTATGTATAAAGAAAGTATGGGATGAGAATCGACAATGGCAGAGAACGTAAGTGTTCGTGCTGGCGTGAAAACATCAAGACATCAATTGTAGATTGTAGATTGAGTTAAGACATGAACGTGAAGGCGAAGGAGAATGCTATATCATGGTCCCCAATAAACTTCCGCATGACCTCCTTGGGCCGCTCCCGCAAACCATTCGCTCTTGCCGCGCTTAGGCGAAGATACCGAGGGCAGCAACGACAGCGCCGAGGACACCAGCGACGCCAGCACCCTGAACGGTGGCGAGAGCACCAGAGTTGCCGCCGGAAGCAGCGGCAGAAGAGGCGGAAGAAGAAGCCGAGGCGGTGTTGGAGGCACCAGAGGCGGAGCCAGAAGCAGCAGAGGATCCGGTGGCGGAACCGCTGGCAGAAGCCGCAGAGGCAGAGCTGGAGCTGTGGCGGTAGGGAAACCCATCAGGATCAATCGGACCAACGTTGACACAACTTTGCTTCACTCACGAGCCGCTGTTGGTGCCGAGACAGCTGGTGCTGGAACCGGCCTGGATCACAACGGGCGACGAGTACGCGATGGCCCCTGAAGCATCCGTGATCCTCACGGTGCTGCAAAGAGGCATGAAAGCGGTCAGTACAGAGCCTTTTTTGTCCAGATAGTTCTGGTTCCACAAGAGGGGGGTCCACGTAAAATTCAACGCGTCAAGGCGACTTCGCAGACTTACATGTTGGTTCCGGCAGCGATGTCAACGGTCCAGGTTACGGGGGATGAGTCGGCGTTGGGGAGGTTCTCGAGCTGTTTACGATGAAGTCAGCCCAAGCTCTTCACAAAAGACGCGTTTCAGCCCATCCGACTCACCGCGGCAGCACTGGCCTCACCACCGGGGATGATGGAGATGTAGTAAGGAGAGCCGGAGCCACCTGACCAGGTGATCGAGGCGGGTTGACACTCGATGAGGGAGGCCTGTGATGCGGCGTTAGCAAAGCGCTTGCTGGTGTTCTGGCGACTAGTCAAACACGTACAGGGGTGTTGATGGTGAGCGCGTTCGCGACGGCGACGAGGGTGGAAAGAGCGGCGATCTTGGTAGGGAAGAGCATCTTGATTGGTTCTAGATTTGAGCTGGAGATGGAAGAGGTGTTCTAAGGGTGATGGATATATAAGGTGATGTTATCTGATGTTCAAGATGTAAGCAAAAAAGAAAGATGAAGATACGATGATTGATTGCAAATGGGGCGATTTGTTGATTCACCACGTCTTTCACACACCACTGTGGTGTGATTCGCGAATAAGCTTTTTTTTTCTCTCGTTTTCCTTCCCATCGGTCATCGCAATTGCAATGAGCCAAGACTTTGTACTGGAGCTGCGCTCACGTCTGCGCCTTGGCCTTTGCGCTCTCTCTCATGCATGCATGCGTTGACTGGCTGCGCCTATTGCCGCTTGGTATTGTGTATACTCATACTCTCTCGTTATGATTGACTCTGCGGCGTTTGCGACGGGGGTGTGGGACGCTGCTGTGCAAGTACATAGGTTGGGCCTGCGCCTGCGATGCGCGTCGGAGAAGATAAAGATCAGACGCGTCCTCGCCTCTCTTCCTGCAGGCCAATGGGAAAACGCGGCGTCGTGGGGTTTCATATTATCGCTGCATTTCCCTTCAAGTGGTTACGAGACATCCGTATGCTCGCTTGCTTGGCTTCAGGCTACCGGGGCTGTGTCTTTGTTGTACCTTGCGCTGCTGCATCCCTTCCCCAGTCAGACGGTGCCTGTGCTTCAGTCCACCGCAGCGCGCAATGTTTGCTGCACTATTCCGGATGCAAAGCCGATCTTCAAGCTGATCTTCAAGAGGTCGTGCCTAATACGAAAGAGAAGAGGTCGCTGGAAGGACATCAACGTTCTTGTCGTCTTCATCATTTTTCTATAATCAACTTGAGATAACATCCATGTGATAATGAAGATCGCGCAATCTCACTATGGACTCACACATAACCTGCTTGACCTGCTTTCGTCATCATCATACCCGCCCTTCTCACCTGGATCACGACTCCCGAACCGCAAAGCACAATGTCGCGCGTCCCGAATGCACGGCATGAGTATACATACTTTCTCGTCAGTCCCGTCGACGAATGGGTACGCATGGTCAGGTCGCGAGAAGAGAAGCTGTTTGGTAACAATGAGAAGAAAGAAGGAACCCTGAACCCACACAACATCGCGATCACAGCGAGAACAATAAGCCTCCTAACTGTTGAATAACATGCGCAACAGTACGAGCAAGCATGCACTCACTTCACAATCTGATCAGCTCACAACGATACGTCCTTAACCAAAATTAAGCTTTGTTCACCTCTCCTTGCCCTCTCGCACTGACCACTGGTGGTGGTCTCTTTCCCCTGACGATGGCTTCTATTTAGCTTATAGGCTCGAGGACGTGAGGGACTGATCTGTGCGCTTCTGTCAACGTCCGAGCGGATCGCCTGCACCCTTGCGACATACCTCCTTCCTGGAAACAGTCTCGTTGCCATCTTATCATGGATCTCGCACTGCCATCCATCGCAAGCCAACTCTTCACCCCTCCCCTTCCGCGAGCTGGGACATACGGCGTTTCGAACACTGTCCAGGACCATCCAATACCCTCAATGCCGCAAGAACACAAGAAGACAAGAAAGACCTCACCTTTTTAACCCACCAGACTAGCTCCACCACCGCCACCACTACCCTTACCCCTTCTCGTCGACATACCAGATTCCGACAACTCGCCACCTCGTCGCATTCAACAGACTCAGGGGGACAACTTCTCATCCAAAGGGCGATTGGAAGAACGTCCGGTGACCCCACTAGATTTCTTTGGGTTCACCAAATCCACCACCGCGAAGGCCACCATGCCACCTCCGGATAGGAGAGGATTACTATCGGACCCTCATCACTCCGTACGGACTTCGGTTGACCTGGGTCGACCACCTGTTGACCCTTCTATCAAGGGCGTCGCACAAGGCTGGGACGATGATCCTACTATCCCCTTGGCTCTGCAATCTCGACCTTCCTCAACCGCTCATCAGACTCTACCTAACCCCCGCTCGACCCCTCATCCGCTGAATCAATCCACGACATCACAGAGACTAGGACCGTTTCGAGAGACCAGGACGAAACTGTCCTCATTCGGTAAAGGTCTCCGAGAAAAGGACAAGGACAGAGATCCGCCCAAACCTGGCACAGGTCTCAAGCTACACAAGGGCAGCGTCAGACTGACTCACCGGTCCTCGTCGATGAACCCAGGCTTGATCACCAAGCGAAGACCCACTTCTCCCTCGGCACATGGCACCCATAACCCTACTCTCTCTGTCTACTCCGAGTCCTCCTTCAACACCCACGGAACGGGCGACACGTCGAATTCGATTCCTGTCGTTCCGCCTTCTGCTCAAACAGCGTCGACCGACGCCTCGACCGATTTCTCCCATCTCTTCACACCCTCCCCGACATCAGTCCCGCAGCACGATCCCGACTACCCAGCGTCTGTTGGCAGCAACCAATCGGTGTCCTCGAGGGATCGAGTCATGGGAATCAAGAAAGATCCGACGCCCGTCCCTCCTGCCGGCATGAAGACATTCATCAAGCCAGATGTCGCCGATGTGCTTCCCTTTGCAGCAGGTCACCCTTTCGCAGCCTGGTCAGCGCCTGATGCCGAAGACGTCAAGCCCGCTGCGACATCAACCGTGGGAGACAGTGTTGGTGTTGGCAGGCCCAGAAGAAACAGTGTGCCGTTGCTTGGCAGCATGCAGACGGAGACTCGCGACGAACAAATAAAGAGCCAGATCTCGCTGGAAGGGTGGAAGGAAGCACCTAGGACGAGGACGGGCTTGCCTGGGAAGAAAGTCTGGGTCGACGCGAAAGGGGAGGAGATCACGACGGCGTACAGGGTGGGGTGGGAGAGGGATGTCATCGATCTGTGGGTGGAGGTCCCGGGGTCACTATGTGTGGAGATCCGCTGATATACGTGCCCCACAGCGAGGCGCGATTACACGAGACAATGTACGATATCGCAGGGGAGCGCCACACGTTCGTTGAGGTTTCTGAGCCGCCACAAGCTGTTCTGGACGTGAGTGAGCTCTGCGCTTTTCTTAATGTCCTGCTGTGGGAAATTGCACACCAGCAATGGCCTTGCTGAATCGTATTCACGTCGCTCCCAGCTCGGAACTGGTGCAGGCTTCTGGCCAATCTCCATGGCCCTGCAATGGCCTCAGACGACCTTCATAGGTATGGACTTGGTCCCGTGCCAAGTCGATTTATCGCTCTTGGCCTCAGCCGAGCGGACCGCTAGGTCCACGTCGGATGGGAAAGCCAAAGGGTTTGGTCTGTGGGAGAGCGTCGAGCAGCGGATCACCTGGCAACGGGGCAATTTGTGAGTCTGCATGTCTCCGACAGGTCTAGCCTCCTTCCGATGTAATCTGTCACCGGCCACACATATACCTCTCGTGCTAACTCTTCCCCTTCTCCAGCCTCAACGAGCTGCCCTTCGACACGGGCGTGTTCGACCTCGTCCACTTGCGATTCGTCAACCTCGGCGTACCCGAGACCAAGTGGTTCGACCTGTTGGAAGAAGCTACGCGAGTACTAAAACGAGGGGGCAAATTGGAGATCGTTGAGACATCCTACCGATTGCCTGGTACCGCCCCGGTCTCACTCAAGAACAGCTTTGCCTCGGTGATTCTCGCAGATATGGTTCATCCTCTCCCTTTACTACCTCTTCAGTTCACTCTACCCTCGATCGACAGTCTAAAGGGAAATTCTGGACGACCGAGTTTCGAAAAGACTTTCACTCGGGAGCCGCCAGGTGCTTTGCACGACGCCGTCACAGTCTGGGTGAAATCGGCTCTTGAATACAAGGGTACGAGCCTGGTCAAAACGGCCAAGGGAGGGAAGAAGGGCTTACAAGGTATAGGCGAGAGGGTGAAGAAAGAGCTCATGTGGGCTGATGCGAAGAGATGGGCGTTTGACGAGGGTGATGTAAGCCAGCGGAGAGGGAACAAGGTGGATGTGCCCAATCAGGAAAAAGAAAAGGGTCTTCTCGATCCCATCATTTGTAAGGAGGACGAAGTCGGAGTGTGGGTGTGGGTCTTGACCAAGAAGTGAGATGTGGCACTGGGTCCGATCGGACAGCAGTGCCAAGAGTCGTCCTTTCTGTTTTGGATATGGTCGCTGTAGTGCTCATCAGGGTTTGTGATATCATGTCTACCTGTCTCACCTCTTCACGAATACTTACGAATTTTGGGTATGCATCGGTTCCATTCAGATACATCTTGGGGCGCGAAAGGGACCATCAGGGCACATCGCATTGATGGTGATAGTGTAGCAAATACAAATCACATTGACGCGTCCCACCTTCCCTTTACAACGCTGAACTCTAGCCATGACAGCCTCTATCATATCCAATTCTGGCCTGGAGGACCCCCAAACGACGACTGGGCGGACATTGGTTGTGTCGTCATGTTAGACCCAGGGAGAAGGTTGACCGGGGCTGTGGGCTGACCTGTCCAACCGCTCTGGGCGCCACTGGATGTTGTCGCAGGCTGAGTGGTCGTGGTAGCGTCCGTCGACCCCGCCCAACTCGCCGACCGTGAGCCGTGCTGACTACTTATCCTGTACAGTTCAGCCTTGATCTCGGCCGGCAAGGACCTAAAGGTTGCAGCGGCACTGGCCAATTTCGAATCAGCAAACTCGACGTCTGGATCGGTCAATTCCCGTCGTGGACCCCCTGGCTTGCCGAGCATCATGCTACTCAAGTAAGAGCCGATCGGAACGGAGAAGAGGTTCGTCTCGTCCGGGCTCAGGCCGTCTACATGATTGATACCAAGCAACAGAGTACGCATTCGTCAGCTAGACGTTCGGCTCAAAAACGCACACACCGCTTCTGAACCATCCATTTATTTTCACTCACGTCTCTCGGCCATCTGATCACCGAGAGTGGCGATATCGTCTATGATGGATTTGGCAGCGGCGACTTGCGAGGCATCGTAGCCACATGCTCCTCGTGGCGGACCCACTTCCCTCTGGATAAAGTCGCTCAACTCTTCGCCCGTCCATGTCATCGTCGTGGCAGTCCGAGTACCCGTGGTCGTGGTAGGCATTTCCTCTGGTGCGATGGAGACGGCGTTTGTGCGCCCAGGGAGAATCTGATCGCATACAATCTTGTTCAAGCCTGTCGATAGAATAGCTCGACCTCGAGGATCTTCCGACTCGGGCACCGAGAGGGCCATAGCCAACTCGCGAGCTTCATCACGGGACAACAGTAATTTTCCAGTATCCGCGTCTTTGTCTATGAATATGTATAGCACATTAGTGATCGTATCCTTCTACGTCCCGCGCCCAACTCACATCTCTTCTGGACCCAAGCAGTCTTGTCGTCCAAGAGCCTCTTTGGACCACCAAGCGCAGATAGATCGTCCGTACGGTCGATAGACCAAGCTGACCAGGGAATTCCTGGAGCGAGTACCTCGGTGTCTTCTTCAGAAAGTGACAGGGGAGGAGCGCCGGGTGGCACCGGGCTACGGAAGAGGGGCGGTGCCACGCCAGCGTATTCTTCGAGGCTGCAAGGCAGAACGGTAAAGAACTATGTCAGCTTGTACAATTGCCAGATAACTGGAACAGTCGACCTCACGTCGGGGCGCCGTGTAGTCCACTAGCAGGGTCAGTCGTTGTCGCAGGGTTAGTCATCGTGGCATTGTCTACACTGCCGGCTGCCGTGGCTCCGGCGGCGGTCGTGCCATCAGCGGCGGTCACAGCTGTAGGCGTGACTGCATTGATGCCCGCAGCTGTGTTACCCATGGAAGAGTCATCGATGGCACCGTCAGCGGCGATGTGCACGGTTCCTAAAGGGAAATCAGCTTGTCAGCGATTCGCACCTCAAGCTGGCTGGTACGACCCGTCGACCGCACTCACCACCTATCAAGCTCATACTGAGCCGATGCGGTTTCCCCCCTGCACCGGATACCTCAAAGTTGAGCTTTCTGCCTCCCTCAAGATGCGGGCGTAACCCTCTGACGTCGAGATCCATCACAGACGTGCCGTCTTCCGACACGGCGGAACGTACGTGCCTTTGAAAGCCATCTTCCTCGTCAGTCGGCGGCGGTGCGAATTGGGGGCGAGACATGGTGTTTGTCGAGGGGTCAGTCGCTGTGGAGGCAGGTATGGCTGATGTCGCGGGGGTCGTCACCGTCGGCGGCCCTGAAGATGTCCTCGTCACAGGGGCTGATGGCGTGCCTCGATAGTTTGGCCTTGTTCCCGTCGGCCAAGATGGAGCAGAGCCGTAAGGTGACGAGGTGCTTGAGGCGGGCACCCCCGTACCCAAGCGGGAGTAAGTGTCATGTGATGGAGTAGCTTTGTGTTACACCGGTACTGTCAGCCTCTGCTCGGTCCGTGTATCGTCCCATCCGCAGCCCACCTGACACTCACGTGCAATAGTGTTGGCCAACGATCTCAGAGGGGAACTCAGACCGTTTCTGACTGCATTAGTCAGTCTTCTACCGAGACCTGGTCCAGACGATACCGTCGAAGGATTGCTGTTGTCCCATCCGTTGTGAAACCCTGCGGGTACATGAAACGCCGCCATGGTGATTGCGGGCCGGAGAGCGGTACAGGTCTTGTGTGTTAAGATTGAACCGATGTGTTGTTGCGATTTGTCGTTGGTGCAGAAATGCAATAGGTTGTTGTGGGTCGATGATGTGGGCATATGTCAGTGGAGGGACGGCTGAGGAAATGAGGTAAGCAGTATGGAATCATTGACTCTAAAATTGTCAATGATGTGGCTGTTGATCTGAGAGATCCAGTCGAGTGGCAACATCGCCGACCGATTTCTGCCCGAGTCAGGGCTAGAAAGGAAGTGAAAGGATCTCTGAACACCTGAGGATCATGCAAAGGATAGACCAGTGTCTGACACGTCGCATGACGTTGCTGAATGCGCTCAATGTGGCAACCATCAGTAGGTGGATTTCATCTTCTTCGAGTAAACCCCAGCCACAAATCACTTCTGCATCCCATCTAGGTTGTCTATAGATCCCGTCCGATCGCATCCGCAGCCTGGTCAGCCGCCTTACCCATCACCTTCCACCACCACTCCGAATTAGTCCCGTCCGCGTGCTGCCTCACTTCTCCCGTCGACACTCTATGCAGATACGTCCCGAGACCCTGTTCTTTGATGGCCTTGATGGCCAACTTGGAGTCTTGGCCAACGGTCGGAAGGTCGCTCAAAGGAAGGAAGAGCCACACATAACCCATGGTCGCAAGGCTCTGAGGCAGCGATTCCAGCTGCACGCCGCTCAAGCCTGAACTCATTCACTATTAGCTCATCCTTAGTCTAAGCAAACACAGCTTCCACTCACGGTTCGCCCCCACGTCAAATGCGATGTTGTACGCCATCCATTTACCTGGATGCACCGCCCTCACCCCTGACGCAAACTTCCTCGCGCTCTCGGCTCGGTACGAATGAGTGCAAGCCCAGACGACACTCGATATGAAACCAGCATTGTTGGATCGGGCGATGGCAGCCTCGATGCCTCCATTGTACGCGTACCATCCCTCGGCGGTACGTGGACTCTCGTAGTCAAAGTAGAAATCTGGAGCCAACTTTTGCGCCACAGCCAAAGCCTCGGCAACGTTAACCTTCTTGGTCCGCTCGATGAACTGGTCGTACAGGTTTGGCTGGGCAACCCTGAAAGCCTCATCGAGCGTCTTCAGTTTCGCCTCCCTCTTCCACTCGGCGCGAGCAGAGTTTCCCTCGGTATGGATGTAGTGCGTTTTCATCGGGACCGTGGCACCCAAGATGAACGGTCGATCCCGGTAATCAATGGTGGAGGTGATGTGCGTCGCAATTTCGGCATCCGTTCGGGCGATCGTGACGACTTCGGAGCTATTCGCGTTCCCTCTGAATTAACGTAATTCCTTTGTTTTCGTCTGTGAAGCCCCAAACTCACCCCATGATGTCTAGTTGTAGCTTTGCCGAAACCAATCGCCTCAGGTATTCGTTGGTAGGCACGACAACGGTGACATTGCCATCCTCAGAATCGTGTTTTCGAAGACCTGATCCGGGTAATAAGTCGTCCAGGTGGAATCCTGCTACGCCGCTCTGAACGAGCTTTTTCACCAGCTTCATGATGGCGGTATGCTGACCTTGGCCGGACCCGGCGTCGGCGATGATGGGTAAGAGCGATGCGTCCTCCGGTCCGGATTTCTTGATTCGCAACGCTCGGGAGTGGAGCAGCTGGGATCGATGGATGGTGGCTACTTTCTTTGGCACGAAAGTGGTGTGGTCGGTCTATGTCAAGCGTCAGATTGACACCCTCATTAATTTGCAGAAACCACTCACAGAGTCGAGACCGAGTCCGTCAATCGCTACTTTGGCCTCCACCGACCGCTCGCCGGATACGTATACCGTTTCTGGGAGGCGACGATGATCAGTATGAGTCTTACCTTCCTATAACATACTCACCGAAACCAGCCTCAGTCATGAGCTCGGCCGCGACAGCGTCGACAGCGTTCATGGCGATATTAGGCGTCTTGTCCTTCTGGGACTTATCGAACACGGCCCTCAGCTTGAGAGCCATTTGATTCGAATGGTGATTCTCCGGAAAGACATCTCTGAGGGAAGCGACCGTGTCGGCGGAATAAGGGCGCTTGATGCCTCGTTGCGAAGGGGTAGCCCACCACTCTTCGATGGCGGAAGGGTTGAGCCAGTCTACGTCTGACATGGTGAGTGTGAGTGTGCTGTATGTGCGGTGTGTTCTTTGAGTGGTCAAAGGGGGTTCACAATGTAGCAGGCGTGAGCTTCATTCTTATATATCGGTGGAGTCAGGTCTCACTACTATTATTATCGGAGCATTCGCATTCCATTCCGACCGATACCGGGTCATTCAGTCACCGTAGCTTTTCGGACATTTAAGCATACGTAAAAACGGCATATTACGTCACCCTTCCTGCTGAGACTGTATCAGCGAGTGGAGGTGGTCCAGTCACGTAAAGTCATCCAGTCATCCAGTCATCCGGTCATCTACGCTCTACCTACGCATGAAGTACATCTCAGCTCTAGCTGTGTGACGACTCATCTCTCAATGTTGTATCTCTTTTCATCTCTTTTTCTCACCCTTGTCCTCACTTCACTCACTCACTCACGCTCCCATCCTTCCAAAACTCGTTTACCTTATCTCAAACTCATATTCCCTCTTGGCCATCTCTTCTTACTCGGGCGCTTTCAGCATGAGCAACTTCAAGAACTCTGACATAAGAGGCGGGGGCGAAGTGAGTCTAATCTCTCGCCACCGGTTCTCACGTTGTCAGATCAGATCACTCTCTCGCGACCAGTAGTCAGTCGGTCGTGAGATGATGTCATCTCTTCCTGGTGACAGACAAAGCCACCCAGCCCTCATATAGAGACAAGGGGTCTGGGCCTTCACACTGATAACCAGTACGTCGCCAGATGTCCGCTCATCAGACGTTGCTGTGCACCATTTTACCTCGTCAGAGCCGTTTTTCCGGTGGTAATCAAGGCTTCACCAGGGCCATACCCGTCAGCAAGAAGAATCTCGGTCTCGATCCTTCGTCCGACGAGATCGATTCTGTCGTCGTTCACGATCTTCACTGGGTGAGTCTACTGTATCTGATAAAGCAAATCCAATGGAGCTGATGTGATTGACCACAGTGGACGAACGATCAGCACCTTGTCGATCTTTGTGACGAGGTCGGCTTCAAGGTTGATCTCAAGAACGTCCAATTCCTCGAACACAAGGTCAACGGCAAGAGCAAGGGGTGATTTCATGCCTGACGACCGAGTCTCGAGGAAGTAAAAGCTGACATAAAGGCTACAGGCAAGCGGCGATCAAGTGCCCCGATAAGGCACAAGCCCTCAAGCTCAACGAGTACCTCCAAGCCCAGTCAGTGTACTACTTTTCACTGTTGATGAATGAATATTGATGCATCTACAGTCCATTCCAGGGCAAGGAGATCTCTTGCGCCTTCGCGTCTTCCGCCGGCGGCAATCCACTCCACCCTGGAAATCAAGGTGAATAGGCTTCACCCTCTGCAAAACAATCTACAACGCTCACTTTGTCACCCCCGCAGACTTCCCCGTCGTCCGACCTCTGAGCACCGCAATCCACAGCACCGTTCGTCACCCTACCAACGCGCACGGCGGCGTCAATTTCAATCGAGTCCGACCCAACTCGCGTTCTGCTATCCACGCGAATCTCGGTATGGGTCACCCCGCTGCCGCTGCCGCGGCAGCCGCTTCCGCCTCGAGGACCTTTACCATGGGTGATTTCAATCCTCAGGGCAACATGATTCCGGCTATGATGCCCATCGGTGAGTGAAATGCGGCTGTTCAGCTCGGATTGTAAAACGAATGGGTGACTGACGGGTCCTTTGAGCGGGGCATTCTTGGTAGACCCTGCGATCGCCTGGTCCTCTCAGCAAGGCGAAGTTGCCCCTCATTTTGGTTACGGTGAGCAAGAAGCTACGTGCTCATAGATCAGATCTGAAATGTCATCATCTTCCTCCAGCTCCTCCTGGTCATCCCCAGTCCTTCCAATTCCACGGCCAGGACTACATCAACGGCATGTTACCAAGCATGTACTAGGCCAAAGGCAGGAGGTCAGTGTGTTCTCTATCCTCTGTGGACGAAGGGAGATCACTTCCTTGCGGAACTAAGAAGCCTCCTTTCTCCCTAGTCCCCCCGAACAGGGTGTTTCCTACTTTGTCTGGCTAGCGCCGTTCTAGCCATATCGATCCTATCCGTTCGTTCCAAGTCGACATTTTGTATGTACAGTAAACAAGCACTCGGGATCGTACCGCAGCATGACAGGTTTCTTTCAACAAGTTTTGTAGCATAATCAGTCGTCTTTTGACCATATACACAGCTCGGTCAAAGCATGCATAGTCGTTCCATGTCAAGGTATATTGTCACCCCTCCTTGCGGAGGTACTAGACTTCGTTTAGTTGTTTCAGACTTCACTTGATCCGCAGTTCCCGATTACTCGTGGACGGCGCGACGCTTTCGAGAACGACCGCAGCGGATCTCCCACTCATCTTGATTTGTGCATGATTGTCAGTTCAGATCTGATTGACAACCCCTTTCGCCCCTCCACACCGGCTGTTCCGTGTCCCCTTGGTGAGATAGGAGCAAGGCCCATCATATCTCGATCCTCATCCGCAGTCCGAATTCCTGGAGAGCAGGCTCATCCACCCCAATCACGCATCGGCACTCCTTTGATCCGGACCCCCTTCAAAGCGATACATGCATATAGGTGGGCATTTCGATCCAATCCCTGGAACGAGTCAAGGTCTTTCTCCTGCATAGATATCTCAGCACTCGATCTCCTTTCACGAAGCACAGATTCGCCTGACCTCGAACAGCAAGTGTCGAGTGGCCTTTCCCCAAGCTGCGGAAGAGGTCTCGTTCCTTTGATCTATCCATCTCATTCCCTGGCTATCCAGATCGATATGCTGCGGATGGGCTAGTGTGTGAGGTGAATGGGCTGAGAGATGAGGGCTAGAATGGTGTTTCATCCTTTGTTCGCTCATAGCTTTTTTTCTACCGCACCATGCGCCAGTCTTCCGCCCGTCCTGACAAGGTATATAATCCCATCCTTCAGCTCGCCACTTCCAGGTTTTTCTCTTTCTTCTCTCAATCAGCAACGACTAATACACCTAGCTACTCGATCTTTGGTGGAATAATACGAAGTGTTAATTGACTTACCACTACAGTACCAACTTTTCTCACTTTTTCTACAAACCCCAACAAACATCACCAACAATGAAGTTCGAGAACTCTGTCCTCCTCGCTGCCCTCTTTGGCGCCCTCGCTACTTTTGTCGCTGCCCAAAACGAGAACGGGTGAGTCCTGCCGTCTATCTCATCTCCACCATCCTCGATTCAAATTGATCCGAGCTGACTGCTCGTGTGTCTCTTTACCTTGTGCGCTTGCTCCCGCAGGACCCCCGCCACCTCCGACGCCGCTGCCGAAGGAGGCGAGTCCGCCTCTGACGCTGCTGCCGCTGGCGCTACCGAAACCAGCTCCGCCACCGCTGGCGCCGAGGAGAGTGGGGAGGCTGCCGCCTCTGCCGGCGAGGAGGCCAGCTCTGCTGCTTCGTCTGCCGTCAGCTCCGCTGCTTCCGGCGCTGCCGAGTCTGCTTCATCCGGCGCTGCTGGTGCCGCCGGTGGTGCTGCCACTGCCGCTTCCTCCGCCGCCTCAGCCGCCACCTCGGCTGCCAGCGGTGCCTCCTCTGCGGTCGGATCTGCCATTTCGGGCGCCTCTTCCTCTGCATCCGGCGCCAGGTCCACCGCTGCCTCAGGAAGCGGTACCTCCACCGCCGGTCCCTCGGGAGCCTCCAACGCTTCCGAGTCAAGCGCCGCCCTGCCTCTCGTTGGTCTTTCCTCCGGAACCGAGTGGCTCGGTGGCGCCGCCGTCGTCCTTGGTGCTTTCGGTGCCGGTGTCGCAACTCTCTTCTAATCGGCATAACCACACCAAACACTTTACGATGTCTCTTGTGACCCCATCTCTTCATCTCTATGACTTGACTCTCGCCACCCACGTCTTGAGAAGAGGATGATGTCAGTTGTTCTGATTGTTTGTACGATATGTCATTAGATTCTCCTTGTTCTTCACTACCTTTGATCACTCTGCGTCCTTCCGACCACCAGAGCTCCTGGATCATGGTCAGCTGGAATGTGACTTGTTGAGAGGGAGAGCGGATACCGAAAACGAAAGGACATCACGCATGGGCGGAAGAGGATAGGAACCGGAAAGATGGACGGACAAATCAGATCTATGCTCTTCTTGATATGATATGGACAATTCAGGGAGTCGTACATTTCGATCTCGTTCTGTACATTCTTGAGCATACAGCCTAGCCTAGTCAGTCTCAGCCCATGCGATATCTCTGCCGACCCACCTGTATGTGCCTATAGCAGCGCCTGTTAATTGATCAGCAGCGTCGCATGCTTGTCAACCGGTTCTGCCAATCAATGTCTCCTCTCAACGGCGCATAAATATCCTGGCTCGTTGATCTCGGAGACTTCTCAGCATTCCCCAGTCAGCAACAGTCTGTTGTCTTTCAAAAAGGTCAACCCTATCATTCTGCTCCGTTGTCCTCCCAGATCCATACGTGTGCAATATCGCAAGGGGTCCTTCGAGCACGCCAAGTCGTAAGGCAGTGCCTTATGTGCAAAACAACGTGCAGCTGCGCAATATCGCCCCATGGATCGAAGCTCGGTTCAATCCGTTACATTCCTTTTCGTATGCTATACCAGTAGTGATGAACGCCTAGAACATCTCTGTGTACTTCTTCGTACAAGAGTACCTATGAAAACGAATCGATGCGGACGTCCGTTAGCTCGGCCTGTGCATGACTGACTGTCGAATTCTGCGCAGACTCACCATTCCCAGTCAAAGTTGTTTCCGGGGTCGCACATGCAATTGCCCCTTGAATGCGCTTCACCTTGAGGACAGTGCTGTGAGGGAGTGGTAGTATAGTACATGTATCAGTCGACATGTTAACGGCAGTCAGAAACGGCGGAGAGGCTCACCTGGAAAGGCTCATGTCTGTAACCAATATCCTCGAAAAAGTGAATCTGCTCCTTCTTGGCGAACAGGGCAGCTCCGATCGAGTGGACGGGCGCATCACCCCATCTCTCATAGTAGAATCCACCCTTCTTGTCGAGGTAGTCGAAGAACTCCATGTATGGTTGAGATTTCCAGAAATTGAGGTCACCTGTCCAAACGATATCAGCCATGCGACAGCCTGCGCTAGGATTCTGTTGGAGTTGCAGACTCACCAATTTCAAAGTTGGACCAGACTAAAAGAAGGGCAAGCGTTTGGTCAGTCTTTGACAGAATCGAAATTATTTTTTGCAAGGTCATGACCTACAGTGACACTTGTTGTAGGTCTCGCCCCCGTCATCACTCAGGAACTTCATGGCATTGCCTTCGGGCAAGTAGTCAGGGTGTTCCGCGATGAACTCTGCGATTAAAGCCAATGCACCAGACTGGGGTCAGCTGAAATCCTTCAACGAAGCAACTCCATAGCTCACCTTTGACAGCGTCCCACAGCGTAGGGATGGTCTCGATGTATTCAAAGAGGGAAATGGTGAAGCCGTATACCTTCTTCTCATCTTGCATAACGAGGAAGGGGTCGTAGTCTGGGAATGATGATTTTTTTTAAAACAGCGTCAGTCTACAGTCTGATCACGCCAAGTTCTCAACCAAAATAAACCCACTGAGATCACAGAAATACTTGATCGAAGGCTCGATACGCCAGTAGTAGTCGTAGTTTGCGAGCAAGGGGTGTCGATAGAAGAACTGTAGTCAAGGTTCAGCGGGACGTCAGCTCAACGTCGTCAAAGCTACTTGCATATAGTCTTCTGGTACTATGACTCACGCCAGAGTTGAATCGACACATGTTCCTGTACGGTACCGAATGTCCGTAGATGACCTTCTTTCGAATCATCTCCTCCCTAGCCTTGGTCGCCTTGTCCTCGTCGATCCTATATCGCGCATCATTAGCATCAGTCGCGAAGCTCGCTACAGTCCAGCGCATATGTTTCCCCTGTATCGTTGCAAGATTCGTTCCACTTACCAGTCAGGCTGGTACCAATGATCCGGCTCAATCTTTCCGTAATAACATTTCGACTTGGTCATACTCTGGGTGTATCTCTTAAACTCGTCGGAGAAGTCTTCCTCGTTCAAGAAGACGTAGTCATATTTGGCCCAGTGGTTAAATCGGTCTTCCATCTGTCGAATCGAGCTAAGCAATTCCCACAGGTCCGAGTTTCGAGCTACATTGCCATCGAAAGGGGTCTCAGCAAGCCTCCAACATTGTGTCGCCAATCCCGGATCCACATTGTTGACTCACCCAGCGAAACAAAGACGGCATTGGCCCTCCGCCTGTCATCGACAGCACCGTTCTCCTTCAAGTCATCCGCAGAAGGGACTCCGTCTCCGCCCCAATTCGGATAAGCTGAATCGGGCGCTGTTTCAGGCCTCCATCCGCCTGAAGGTAAGAGTTGGAAAGGTGAAGTGGTCGCTCGGTAGGTGGGGTGGATGGAAGCCAACAGGTGCATCATGAACTGTCGTAATGCAGTGTAGGGAAGCCAAAGCGAGTCAGCAATGACCGTACCAGCTTGGAATACACGGAAGCGACTCACGAGCACACCCGCGGCTATCCCGACGTACTTCCATCTTGGGATCATCATCTTGTCTCAAATCGACGACGCTCGTTCTGTGGGCGTATCTCGCGGGGTTGGAAGTTGTTTAAGAACAGGTCAATGAACCGACAATAGCTGATTCTGAAAAGATATACGAAAGTCGATGCTTGGTCGATTCGATGCGAGCCGATCCTTTGTATAGACAGCCAGCTGTCGAAGAGCCACTGAGCACCTCTTGCGCAGTTCCCTTCTATCCTTTGACGAAGGGGTAAGACTTGTAGATATAGGTCTGCCTGGCTAAAGGACGGGTGCGATCCGCAGATGTCGATTCGCGACAAATTTGTCTTAGTTCTTGCTTACGACTGTTGCCTCAGGAATGATCAGTGCAGTCGGTCAACGAGTGCGCAACAGTCAATCAGTTCCAGGGAAAGTCGGAATGGAGCGATTTTGAAGTTCCGGTTATGACTGCGGCATCAGCTTGTTGCCAAGTCTCGAACGAAGCGGTGCAGTGCGTGTAGAGTTGTAGGCACGGAAACCAAAGACGGTGCAAAGACCGATGTATCGTCGGTTATTGAGCTGTCGGCGTCGGCGTCGAAAGCGATGAGATGAGATGGGGTGGGATCTTCGCTTCGGCTCCGGTCTTGTGTCAAGTTGGATGAGTGAGGGAGTGTACAAAGCGTGGCAGCAGTAAGAGGGTTTGAAACACATTAATATGTCCTCCACATCATCCGAAGCCCCATCATCACGCGAGGCCAAGCTTAAGCCAGCAAAGCCACAGGTAGGAGCTGCGTACCAGCGCACTCAAATGATAATGCGGGGAAGTCGCAGTCGGTCTAGGTGCAAAACGCGGGGTAAAGGTCCAATGCGCAGTTGGATTCGTGGCGGCATCTCTGGGATAAAATACAGTAAATGTAAGACTCAATATATGGCTCTTGATTACGTAGTCAATCGTGCCGTCGATAGACTTGAACGCGTTTGAGGGGGCAGACGGCTAAGTTACTTGTCACTCCAAGGTGGTAGCGGCTTTATGATGGTCATGCGGGGCGCGACCGCTGTGCAGAGCATTCCAGCGGAACGTCGTCGGTTCCAGGCCCTCCCGCACCCAGGACAGATCAAGCTAGCAAACAGACGAGACGAGCAAGCAGATCATTCTTATGATGGTCGATCTTCATTATTTAGCAGCTGGAACGGAACGGACCGTGGAGGGCGGAACTCGGATTCATATGGCGTTGTGTTGCAGTAGCCTAAATCTAATCTCGTCACGCATCTCATCATCCGACCGACCCTTAGCCTGACAGACACAGTACACAGTCACCGCCTTGATTATCTTCACGAGATGAGCTGTTTTATTCGCTTTCCCCCCCACCAGATGGATAGATTGTGTGACCCTGGCCAGTCTCGACGAAGCTTGTGTGATGATGATGAAAATCATTCCTCCGAATCTCAATAATACGACGCTCGTAAGATCAGACAAGGCAGGAGGTCTCGCATTCTATATGATGTCTGCACCCCGAACGAGAGCCAATGGCTCCCAGATGTATACAGGTAGATATAATATCGGGTGAAATAGATACCAACAGCAGAGGCACCGATGAGATCCAGAGGACGCGTCTTTGACTTTCAGGGTAAAAAGTCCAAAGCACACCAGGGCGATAAAGGGAGTAAGCGAGGTAATAAAGCAAACAAAGGCGCCAATTACCGTAGGATCATATTTTTGTACCCTTAAAATCATTCCCCTCCATATGTGACATGTCACACCAGTTTTGCGCGACTGACCTTGCTTTCTTTCCGTCTCCTTTCTTGTGCCCTGCACCAGCTCCAACGCTTCTTCCACTTGATCGCTCCTCTTACGCGTGCACGGACGTGGAGTGCCGATATCTCTCGCTCTCTCTCTCGAGCGCAATTAACCTTTGTCTTTCAAGAAAAGGTCGATGACCTAAGACCCTGTTAGCTTGCCCTTCTTTGACCGCGATGCGTCAGAGGTTTCCTATGTTGAGTTCGGCTTCAGCTCAGGATCGATTGACCCGGAGGAAACAGGGTTAAGCAAGCATGTGCCGTGGGCGGAACGTGAGGTGTACTGGAACAAGCGGCGGCGTTGGTGAGCGAGCAGTAGCTGGAGTTTAATCCTCGCAAAACGATGTCAACAACGCCTGGGCAGCAAGGAGAAGGATGTTTACGTGCATCCCAAGGTATACACACTATGAAATACGGTCGGAGCCTTTGTTGGAACACACCGTACCTACTGACAGCGCTGATAGGAATCAAAAGAAACAAGATAATAACCCACTTCATCCCGTCCGACAAGATCATCCTTCTTTTCTTCTTTCCATCCATTCGAACATCTTTCATCTCTACCCCACTTGATTCCCTTACTACTGTAATCGAAAAAGGACGATCACTCCTTATCGCTACTGACCCACTGGCCACTGCCCAACTGCGGATTATCATTGATTGATCACGAGTGACCACTGGTTGATCACATTCACGTCTGAACATCATACATACATCCACCGACGCTCTTTTAACGCTCAGCAACCAGCACTCAACGTCACCAAAGACGACGACAACGACGACAGGATACATCCCTTACGCCACCCTCAACCTCACAGACAACTGAACGAACGGACGAACATACAACGTGAGTCCGCCGCATTGTTTCCCAGTCTTAGACCTACCTCTGACTGACCAGACATGCCCTTCCTTAACGTAGATGCCCCGAATCCCAGTAAGGACAACGCCGTACCACGCCCTGCCGCGATGCACACGACACTACAAGTCCAAGCGGGATCTTATCCTACGTGCTCTTGGCAAAGCCTCTTTCATCAACGGATCACAGTTTGTCATCGCCTGGATCTCGCCCAAGGGCGACACCGACATTTTCGCGTCCGAGCTGTTGCAGAGCGCTGTCAAGGACAAGGACGGTAATGGCGGCGGTGTGCTGAACAAGAAGGAGCTCGAGAAGGAGGCTCAACGCGTAAAAGGCGAGATGGTCAGGCGATGGGACGAGATCCGACGAATGGAGGAGAAGGGCGAGGCTCCCACTTTGGAAGATGACGGAGCCGAGGAAGTCGAGGAGAACGATGATGGGGCCGAGGAAGTTGACGCCGACCGAACTCTGGTCGACGAGGGTGACTCACCCCTCAAAGCCGGTTCTTCCTCTTCGTCCTCATGTCTCGGAATCTCAAGCTTGAAACGACCCTCTCCTTCGGCCTCTACCTCCGCTTCCAACGGCATGTACTCGACCTTTTCAGCCAACACTCGATCCACCACTCCCGCTACACCCATGCAGACCGTTGTCCTCAAGCCTGATCAGATTGAAACCTTTTACATGGACCGATTCACCAACCTCCAACAGCAGACTTGCAAGCTCGTCGTCAAAGCCTGGATCAAGATCATCGAGCCCAAGAAGCAGATGAAGTTCCCTTACAACAAGGGAGAGGACTTCAAGCCTTCATGGTGGCCCGAAGGTGTCAAGCACCGAGAGCCCGACCACCTCCCCAAAGATGGTAAGTTGGGTTTCCCCCTTGGTCAGCGTGAAGTGTGTAGCTCACGCGTGTGGCACTCCGCAGAGCGAAAGACGCTCCTCATGTCTATCATCCGAAGCCCTTCAGTCAACGTTGCCCGACTTCAGCTCTCCACCGCCGAGACGAGTGCTCTGATCTCCGCGTCCAAGCTTGCCATCCTCCGTGAGATCTACATTGTCGCCAAGGAGGAGGAGCGAATGCGACTTGCCGGTGGTGAGTAGTTTGGCCATATTTTTTTTCTCCTATGAAGACTGGTGGCTGATGCGTCTTCCCCTCTCCAGACTCCACCTCCGACCTCGTCGTTGAACTCCCCATTATCGCTTCAGCCACTACTTCATCTGGATCACCCGAGCCTTCTACAACCACCACTACTACCGCCGCTGAGAAGCGATCACACGCCGGTGCTTTCCTCTCCGAATCAAACAAGGAGAACTACGACCCATCCATGACCAGCTACGCTCCCACGCATACGACGAAACGACAAAAGGCCCACGCCCGTTTGCCCGCTCTGACCATCTCTGCTCAACTTGCTCAGCCCACTTACGACGCGTACACTGCTTCACCATCGCCTTTCGCTTACGCTCAGCCGGGTCAACAGCATCCTCACCAGCACGCTCATTTGACGGGTCATATATGGCGTGAATCACCATCGCATCTCTCACCTTACCCTTACGCCACCTCCGACGTCCACTCTGAATACGCACGATCACCCAATCCCGAAATGCAAGAACACCATCATCAACAGCAGCAGCAACAGCAGCAACAACAACAACAGCATCGTCAATATCAACACCATCTCGCTCCCATATTGAGCTCACATGGAGCTACGCCTTCACCGATCGAGTCTCCCGCCTTTGGACACTCGGCAGCTATGCAACCTTCGGCTTCTGCTCCGGGTTACTACAACCCTCGCTCGTCAGCCGCGGCCTATTCGACGATGCAGCAGCAGCAGATGGAATTCCTGCATCAGCACCAACATGCTGCTGCTCAGCATCAGCAGACAGAGGCGTACGGTTTCCAGAGCCCGTACATCACCGAGCAGGCCTGGGAGGGCTCATATCAGCAGACCGCGTGAGCGTGGATTGGTTCGCTAATTCACGAGATATGTCGGGGCTGGATATTAAAAGGTCGAACCTTGCGTTGTAATCTCTTATTAGTCATACATGGCTGTTCATGCTTATAGTATCCTTTTGATTTTTGTCTCTTTTCATTTTGCTTTCTTGGGGTTCTGGTCGAATTTGGAATCTAATATCGATCGATGATGTCCAAGGACACTCACTGCCTTCTTGTTCTCCTCTTCATTCATTCCACGTGTCATGTTGTCTTGGAAACGAAACCTCTCTCATTCTATTTATACTCCAATAGTCATCATACCCCACCGTCATCTCATTACGATGTGTCATGAATGTCTCATCATCTCTGTGCGGACCCGATACCGTGACGGTGGACTTGATCATTTGCGTGATGGATGACCCCTCCCTCATGCCTGACATATGAGGACAGATTGTGGCGGAATAAGCGGGCAAGGTAGGTGCAAGTCACCTACAGTAGCCGACCCGATCCATCTTCTCAATAGCTGATGAGCCAATGCTATGCTTCGTGTATGCATCCTGCACATGTTGTTGCGGCGGTTGGTGTGATTGTGGTCGGCGTCCCGCTCGCTCGATCCCTTGTGTTGCGCAGCGCGATGAGCTTGCGCTCGCTCCGTGCAAGAAGAGGAAAAAACGATCTACGATCCGTCCCAACACGATAAGGCGCGCAGCAACCAGATGCCGCCCCCGGCGTTGACTTCGAGAAAAGACCAACATTCATTCCGTTTTATCGATCCAAGCCTACAGAACTTAATATATGATATATATAGATGACTGACGAAGAACAATTGAGAAACGCTGTATATTATAGATCATACGTGTATTGAGAGAATGAGACGCAAATGCCGCATCGCGCTAAGACTGACAGTCGATCGCACCCTACGGCAAAGAGAAGTCAAAGGAAGTGAGGCATAGAGTAGGAGGAAAAAAGATGAACAGGGCACTATAGAGATAATAAGCGAGAGAAAGATGGAATACAGGTATGAAGAGACCGGCGCGACGTTGACACTGCCGCGAGGTTTTGACCAGTGCTCGCTGTTTAGCTGTGTGCCGGGTTCTTGAGCGCGAGCAACTTGACAGCTCGTTCTCGCTAAATGGTAAATGGGGGATGAAAAGAATCTGATCAGCATGTGAACATTCCAATTACCATTGTCCAGCTTGGGCAAACTTACGTCGTCGGCGGCCTTCTGACTTCGAAGATCGTCGAGGTCTTGGGTTTTCTGCGATCGCACATGTATGTATCAGCAACTGTTCTACTCCAACGAACAGCTGTAAAAATCGACCTTCGACTTACCTCGGCGACCTGAGCGGTGAGCCCAGCAGCGTGGTCCCTCCTCTCCTCATAGTCGTTCTCGGCGTTCCTGAGCTCAGCCTCGACCTTTTCGTACCTCTCCTTCTCCTTCAAGAACCTCAATCTGGCCTTGTGCTCGTTCCTGGTCCACTTGGAGAGTCGGAGTTGCGATTTTCTCTCGGTGGCGGCGGCTTCTCGCTGGAGCCTGGTGAGTCGCTCGAGCTCCTTGATGGAGCCGGTGACAGCCTTGGTCTCGGCCTTGCCTTCTTGCTTGATCACCTTGCTAAGTCGCTTCGCATCCTTTTTCTCTATGTGGTGCAAGGCAGTTTCGAAATGACATTAGCTTGATCACGGTATGATAAGGTGATGATTGACTTACCCATAGTGGTGAGCTTTCGCAGAGTGGCATCGTCGAGGATTCGCTCAGAGAGTTCGGCTCGCATATGGATGTCGCTATAGAAACAATCGATCAGCGATAACTCTAGCTAAAGCACCACCCGCGGATGTGATTATCACTCACTCTCGACCCAGTACCTCTTCAGGCTGAGTACCAATGCTCGCACCGGCACCCCGGCCGAAAGCTCCTCGTCGGCTACCGATCGTACCACCGTTAGCGCCTCGGGAGAGGGTTCCGTTCCTGCCCATCGTGCCGGCTCGGCTGAGAACTGTGCCGTTCCTGTTCAAGACACCAGCTCGAGAGTCCTGGCCCTGGTTGCCATCGTATCGGGACTCGGGTCGATCGGCCTCGGAGATAGACAGGAGGTTAGGCTGAGGTCGGTAGCCAAAGGCGGAGTGAGGTCGCTGAGGCGAACTGGGCGAGGTAGCTCGGTTCGGGTTGTGATTAAGCTGCTGCTGCTGAGGTTCCTCAAAGGTAGTAGATCGGTCACGCGAGATGGGTCCGTGGTCGTGGAGAGTGTGTCTTTGGTTGTCACCCTGCTGAAGCTGTCGCTGCCTCTCGTGGGATGCTACCTCGCCCACAGCAAGCCCGCCAGCTTCGTTTTCGGCAAGCTGAGGAAGTCGTCGGGTAGAGCCAGCGACCGAAGGAGGTCGAGCGATGTGCTCACGGTGGTCCTGTCGGTCCCCATTAACGGTAGACGCCTTGTTAGACTTGATCGAAGCGGCCTTGGAAGCGGATCGCTTGACGCTGGGAGCCTTGATCGATCCAGCGGTGGATTTCCGCCTGTTGACCGATGCGTCTTCAGGGAGATCCCGCTCGTAAGTGGTGACGATGGGGATGGGCTTGACGTAAGATCGCGAGGCTCGTTGAGGGAGTCTGGCAGGTTGTTTTGTCAGCTTTCAGGCCATATGCCAGTGCCATGCCACTCACCGAGGTCTCTCGTCATATTCACCATCGACCTCACCATCAGCCTCTCGCCTGAGCTGATTAGGGTCCGAGTCGAGAGCAGATGCAAGGTTGACCTGCTCGCCTTCGTCCCTGTTGAGCGCCGGTGGGTTTGCACCTTCCTGGTTCTCGTTCAAGATCTTTTCAGGAAGGACATTACCGTTGTGCGAGGGTCCGTTAGCGGTCCTATGCGTGGCTCGGCTGGATGGCCGGTCATTGAGGTTGAGGTTCTCGGTCTGAGATGCCAACGCGTAGTCGTTCTCGTCAACCGAGTTGGGTCCGTTCGTACCGTTAAAGGTCGAGTGGACGTCAGCGGGGTGGGAAGTTTCCACCTCGTGAGATTGAGCGGTAGGAGCAATGGCAGCCATGGTGATCGGGTGGGTTCCTGTCTGAGTGTAAAGCTGAGGGAGGTAGGCTGGGTGAGACTCGGTAGGGGGCGAACGAGCTTGAACAGAGGTTTGCTGGACCGGTTCTTCAGTTACTTCGGACTCAACAGGGACAGGGATGGGCTCGGCAAAGTCAGAAGCACGTCTGATAGTCGGCGTGGGGAAGTCGAGCTTCTGGACCGATTGCTGCTGCTGCTGGGGCTGGAAATCAGACTCAGGTTGAGGTACGAATCGTTTCTCAGTGATGACGGATCCTCCAAGGGCAGGTAAGGAAGAGGCCGACAAGATGGTAGGGGAGGCCGTCGCGTTCACGGTGGGCGACGAGGGCTCGGTGGTGTGGGGTGAGACTATCTCGGTAGAGTAAGCAGAAGGTGTAGAGGTGGATTTGGATTCTTCCAGATTCCTGTCTCCGAGAGATTCTTCTTCTTGCTGCGGCTGCTGCTGCTGCTGCTTCTCGTTGTTGTTATTCTCTGCGTTCTCGTCGATGATGACGGCGCCAGTTCTGGGATCGGTGGAGGTTACGTTCTTGCCAGAGGGGAAGACGGCGTTGATCACTGGCCTAGTGAGGAGGCCAACGAGGCCTATTTGGATAGCTTGGGACGCCGTGTTGGGCGACGTTGATCAGGGTACGAAAAAGGGGAGGGGGCTTTTGATCGCTTGGCCGTCTTAAGGTGTGTGATTAAGATCGGTCAATGGCGAATAGTACCTTGAGTCTTGTTTCTGGGATTGTGATGAGTTGGGTTTATCGGTATCGGTTGAACAGAACGATATAAAACAGGTTGATATCGCGACGAGGTATAAGTGACAGATATAAGGAATGGGAGAGGGGAAGGGATGAGAGGAATGACGACGGTCGGGAATGTGAGTCTGTGATGTGACGATGGAGCGGGGAATGGCAGCAGCAGTAGCAGTAGCAGTGGAAGCAGTAAAGTGACGACGAGGTTCAATAGCCATAGCCATAGCCATGGCAATGGGTCATAGAATGGTTAATATGAGGGATGTAGGGTAGATTTCGTAGCGGGAAATGAATCAAATAGCTTTAGCCAGATACCACAAATGGCAAGAAAGCCAGAAGGGACCAACATGGGACATTGTATTCGAGTGACGTCAATGCGTCTTTTGGTCCCTTACTATTTGACCACAATACTATAACCGGCAGATTCATCGAGATCGCCGGAAACGTCAATGGGCACGCATGGTATACACGTGGATAAGCCAAGTGTGTGCGCAGCATGTGGCACTTTGGAATTCAGTTCGAGTTTGATCCCGTCCTTGTCATGTCACCGTTGTCACCTCCACGCGTTCCGACCACGACGAGAGATGCTTTGAGCAGTCTGTTTGACCGTATTTGACGACGACAATGAACATCCTCATTTCAGCGAATTTCTAGTTGGGCTAAGCATAATACGACGACAGGCGATACTCAGGCTCAGGTGGAACGAAAAGAGCTGCCTTCGCACGAGGTGCTGTAAATCAACGGACGACCGACCACGATGGACTATTTACCTCTATCCGTTCAGAAAGCATTGGAGGGTCGGATTGTGAGTTTCGACCATGCCTGCATGAGGCGCTCGTGCTCGTGCTGCATATGTCACTAATCTGTGACCTACTACGAGCGTCAGGTGCTGATGTTACCGCGCTTGCGCCTTTGCCTCTGCATCCGCGTTCCCCGTCGCGATCGCAGGACCCGCATTCGCAGCATTTGATTGAACAATACTCGCAGACATACCTGATCGGCCTTACCGTAAGCTAGAATCTAATTCTGTTTCGTAGCTCTTCCTCTTGCCCTTGCTTGTCTACCATCCCGAGATGCACAAGAGAACAGCTGACGTTCCCCACCATACGTCGTGGTCCTTTTTCTCTCTCTCTGGGATTCCGCATCCTCGCTGAATAATAGCTCGTCTCGTTTATATTGTCCTTCTTCTCTGGCTCGGTCCTCCTGGGCCTCGAGGCGTTCTTGGCCGGATTCGTATTATCATTACTCGTAAGTGGACCGTCCAAATCTTTACTTCTATATCCCCTGCCATCCCATCCCATCCTCACAGCCATGATACGTGGCGAATTGGCACTATCCCCTGCTAGCTACGAGCCGGCAATGGAATCCACCAGGGCTTACGACTTTGTTGTCCCTCAACCATGTCCACTGTCCACTGTCCATTGTATTCCATTGTATCCCATACAATCGCAATCACTCGCTTCTGTCCATATCCGCATCATGCGTGACGAATGAACACACTCACAACAACACACAGGCGACTGTACCCGCCTGGCCATACCTCAACAGACACCCCATCAAGTATCTGCCCGTTCGAACATCAGTACAGCACACGACGGCCCATAAGAGTGTGGATGGGTAGCGGCAGTGTCAGTGGCTTTAGCATTGGCATTGGCATTGATATTGGCAGTGGTCGTAGCAGTGGTGTTGTGGCCAGGCGGGTTTCAAGGATAGGCCTCGATGAGATGGGCGATACCGTCATGCCAAGTTCTACAAGGTCTGATCGACTTACTACGCCAGAAGAAGAAAAAGAAGAAGAATCAGGACGGGGGCCAGGAACAAGCAATGTGGAAGACGGAGGTTGGGCCAACAGATAGAAGGGCATATTTTGGCCCTTCTTCCTCTTGTCGTCACCGTTGTATAATAGTAGGATCGCTAAATACCCTCAGCGCGTTGGCATATTCTATACCCAACCCCAAACATGTGCATACACTTACATACGTCCTACCGTCTCGAACAGGTACAGGCACAGGTCTCTAATGCCGATACAAGCTACCGCTACCTAGACTGATCTTCGAGCGAAAGCGTCGACGCCAGCGTATGTGTCTTACGATCTTACACTGACACTGAATGGCCTGGACCTCGGGTCAGACTATATACATATGCTCGCGATCGCATGCTCTGCATCGGAAGGATCTTGGTTGACGCTGTATGTGTTTGCAGACTTGAGGAGCGAGGGGACGAGGAATACTGCGCACCGGACCAGACCTCCCACTGGTCTCAATACCAGCCACTGAGTATTCTCAATGCTCAGAGTTGTCTGCTATGAAATGTCATTTGTGATTTTGGTCGTGGCCATGACTTAATGATTGATACTAATTTTGATCTGATTTGGCTAATACCAACCTCAACATCCGCGAGCATCCCCATCCCATGCCCAAACCCCATCGACCCTCATATGAAAACACGGCAACATCCTTCGTTTCCATATGTCCATCCTTTCTTGTGAAATTCCCTATCGAGCTTGGTGAGAAGCTCCCTTCTTGCCTGGGATGAACTGCGAGTTGCCCTCTGATCGCTTGTCCAGAGCCTTCTTCGCTTGGAGCGCGGTCAGAGCGGCTGCAGAGGAGACATTGCCAATCACGAGAGATGAGGGTAGTGAGTGAAATGGCCATCAGCGATTGATTATCGACCATATGATGTTTCAAAGCGTCGTAGCTTGTCTTGATACTCGAAGTCACTCACCGCCGACACCGCTTCCGTCCTTCGCAAGACCCATCCTGATCCTCTTTGCGCCGTCCTCACCCAAGATCTCGGCAAGGGCTTCCGATACCCTCTCAGAGAAGCGTGGCAGGAATTCGGCGACGCTATAGGCAGGCACAGAATGTTTGATCAGTTCCAATTCGACAGAACACACAGGATCGCACACCACTGCCTTTCCGCTTGAGTGGAAGGGATGCAAGAGTTAGGCCCACTACACTCACGATCCGTCGATACCGACGTCAACGCCCTTGTCCTCCTCTCCCTCCGGTACTTTGTCGTTCCCGGTGTGCAGTACAACAGCCGCGATAGCAGTGGCGGCGAGCTTGCATGCTCGGTCAGAGACGATTCTCGTGGCCCATTGTACGATCTCGATATCGCCCTCCTGGATATGCTTGGCGTTGACGCCCAATTGGCCAGTGATGAGCTTCTTGACTTCCTCGGGGGACTTGGCTGCTTCTACGGCAGAGACAAAGGCGGTGTCGAAGCCGTAGTGCGTGTTGAGGATTTTGGAGGAGTAGCCGTCGAAGAGGGCCGAGGCATCGATCAAATGCAGCAGGATGTTTCGAGTGATTTCACCGAGGTCTGTGGAAAGGATGAACAGACATTCAGTCACAGTTCGATCACAACATGCAAAAGACACCTTTTGGTCTTCCGTTACTCACACATTCCTGATACCATCTTCTCAAATGCTTGTTTTCGACTGAAATCGACAAACAAAAAGCCTCTTTCAGCATACACTTTGGGAAACTTTTCGGCCATGGGCCACTCACGGGTTGATACTCTCTCGGTCAAGCTTGTTGTCGAAGATGGACACGGGCAAGCATTGTCGCTGCAAGACCGGGAATCTTGTATATCAGCTTCAGATCACCGTCGACTACATGACTGCGTCTTGCCAGGCTCTAATTCAGCTGGACACTCACGCCATTGTCAAGCGCTCCCCACTCAGTGTTGACGACCATGAACTTTCCGGCGTGTTCACCGCCCGCTTCAGCCTCTGAGATCTTCTCCTCACCCAGCTTCTTCACTGTTCTGGTCCTGTCAATGTAAGCTCCGTTGGTGCCCGTTCCGAAGATCGCACCGATCAGGGCGGGTCCGGATTGATATGATCGCGACAAGAGGGTTCCGACGGTCTACGAGAACACAGATCACAATTAGCGGGTGAAAAGACGCGTGGGTCAACCAAGCGGATAGTTCTGCGTTGCTTGCTGCAGATTGAACTCACATCGTTGACCAAGGCACTGCATCGCACGTGAATGTGCTTCCTGTCAAACGCATCCTGCAAAAGCTTGACCACGTCGTTTCCGATAGCGTTCTTGGCGTTGAAGCCTTTTGTCCAGGTCAAGAGCTTTCCGGCATCGATGGCGGTCTGTTCGACGGGGAAACTAGACGCGAAAGAAGCACTATCAGCCCGTGCACTCGGATGCTTCTTGGCCTTTTCACCGGCAGGCAGTGTCCGGACTATTATTATGCTTGTACTGTTCTGTGGGTAATGACTCACCTGAAAGTGAAACCAAGGTGCATAGGCTCGTTGGAGGAGATGTCTGATCCGATATCAGTCAAGAAAGCGTCGACCGAGTCGGCAATGTAGTCTGCAGCGCCAAGAGGATCAGCTCGATGAACGGTTAACGATATCGGCCAGATATCGCACGCTTTGCTGTTGGCAAGAAGCGAAACTAAACCCTCCAACGAGCGAAAGTCCGACCGACGACGTACCGAAAAGGACCTTTGCTTGACCCTCCTTGAGCTCATCCGAGACCTTGTATTTCTGCTGCTTGATCTCGAACTTGTGCTGGCCGAACAGTCGGACTTCACAAACTCGCCTGTAGGTGCAGATAGGGGTTAGTGGAGCAGTCCTTCTCATCTTGGCCAGTCATTTTCAAGCTTTTCAAGCTGAATCTCTACGACCAGTCATTTTCAAGCTTTTCAAGCTATATCTCTACGATGGCTCAAGACCCAGCCTAGGTTGGGAGACCTGCTGTTTGATATGGAGAATTCTGAGCCGAGCAGCACTCACAAGTTGGTACCTCCCAAGTCGAGCGCCAAGAAAGTGCTGCGATACAAAGCAAAAGATGTTGTTAGCTATGTCGCAAGCTTCACAGCTCGGCGCACAGTAGCAGGGCAACGACAACGGGTGCCCCGTTAGAGCCCTGTCCCGGACGAGACCATACCATGATACCTAGGGCATTGCCAAGCCTTATGATATAAAAGACAAGCAGCCTGTATATCTCTGAAGAGCAACTCGACTCACCCTTCTTCCGAACCGTCCGGTACACCAGTGACGAAAGACGGGACCATGGCCACGTCTTTCCCATAGCTCTCAAGACCCTGTTCGAGCTCTTTCCGGAAATGAGAGACGATGTCGGTCAGCCTTTCCTGCGAGAGCAGGAAGTAGGGCTCGAACGTCGTGCAGATAGGTGGCAGGGGCATTGTCGCTGATACCGTCGTCGGTTCGTTTGAATACGAGGGTGGGGGAGGATATATGGAAAGGGTGCGATAAGGTCGATAGTGTGAACTTGGCTCAAAGGTAGACTTCGAAGCGAGAGTCGAGTTGCAAGTTGCAAAGTTCGGAAGCTACTTGGACAGGCGTAGAAAGGGTGACTTTGATCTGACAAGTCTGCTCAAGACCGAATCTGTCTTTTCTTCTTGTCCTATTTTCCTCTCGACTGAGGATATTGTTGCCGCGGCTTGTGGTGATGAGCGCGACGAGTTGGAGACTGACCGCGAGTTCAATTGCGTTCGGTTCGGTTCGGTTCAAGTGAAATTCGGTCTATGGACAAAGGAGAAGATGGTTGGGGTCGGTATTGGCGTGCGCCGGCGGTTGATGACAGATTTGTGTTGTACGCTTGCGCTCGCAGCTAAGCTATATATGTACCTTGTGCTTATTTGTTTGAGACGATGAAGCAAAGTGAGATGCGATGCGATGCAATGTAGATATGGATATGAGGATGGATAGGCATTCGCATCTACATCTGCATGTGCAGTCGTAACCTGACTTGCTGTACCGTTTAACTTGGCGTACCGTACTCGTACCGTACACACCACACGTACACACCGGATCAAAGAAGCCAGTCAGGCAGGGCGCGGGTTGAGAATTAACTGACACTTGGAATACCTTGGTTGGGTAGAATTCAATGGCCGTACAGTGGGCAATCAGCCAAATGACGTCTACTTTCCCTACTAAGCCCTTAACGCTTTCTCTCCCGCCCACTGCCACTGCCCACTGCCCACTGTCCCACTACAGCTGTACGTTAAACCCATAAGCGAATGCGGCAGTTGCTCTCACTTTGCTTCCGCTTGTTGTGCCTAATATCATGTATAGGGTTGTGGCACCAATTCTGCATGCGTCCATCCATATGGCATTATCGTATCGCATCGTATCGTACATAGTATCATTGCTTGACAGCAGTTCTTTTGAACAACATTTCACTCTTGACGTATGGTGCGGAAGGCATACCAGAATACGCAGTCTTCCGCTATCTCGTTGACCTCAATCACGCTTGGGGGCTGGCCCTACGCTGCATGGCACGGTTCTTGGGCATGGTGCGCAATATCGTGCTATATTTCTACTCCTCTGCATCGCCATGCACCCTCACCTACAATGCCAAATTTCAATCAGCGGGAACACAGAGAAAAGGATACGACCCACTCACCCTATAAAGACAGGTGAAGCTGCCACCCCAGTTGCTCTCCACCTTGAACACCACCACACCGACCTTGATGTCCAGTTCCTGGATAGCTGCTGGTACGGGAAACGTCTGGATATGCGAGAAAGACGATGGATCATATGTGACCGTGCCGAGTGGCAGATAGTCGGGCACAGCGTCGGATCTGGTTTGTCCAAAAGATGGGAGCAAAAGAGGGGATGTCAGATTCTCTGATGATCTCAATGAGGCATTTGAAAAAGTAGATGCAGCTGCACTCACTCTTCACGTTCTGCCCAATATTGAGCCAACTTGGATCTGTCGTCCTCATTATCCAGAACACCCATCTAGAGATCAAAAGTCAGCTTTGTCCATCGCATCATACTCGTGCAAAAGCTGACTCACTACCTGGATCGATTGTGGCGCTGTGGAAGTGTCCAGCGCCAACTCCTTCGGCGCATGCTCAATGGTAATATCGCTGATTTTTACTCGACGAGTCAACATCACGCCCAAGCTCCCTTCAGACCCTTGGAAAGGCCAACAGCTACCGACCGAGATATCTGGATGAAGCGCCGTGGCCGGCGGTCGACCTTGGACGTCCTTGGAACCCATGACCCATTTGCCCATTTTGGACGCTGTGGAGAGGACGAGCGTGTCTGATGTCAAGTGAGGGATCACCCTTGCTCCAGCGGTGAAAAGGGCAAAATCGGTTCGAGCGATGGTATCTTTCGAGTATCGGAGCAGAGCGGCATCAATCAGGTCGTTGAACAACGATGTGAGATCCTCGCCCTTGCCTGATTTTATCGTGATGCTGGACGCCGCAGGTGGTGGTGGCGGCGATATTTTGGATGAGGACGCTCGTTCTCGTTGCTGTTGTTTGACGGACGATAGCTCGGCTCGCAGATCTCGGAGCTCCTGATTCAAGACATCCTGGAATGACTCCCTCGTCAACCAATCTTTCGAAGACGACTGTCTCTCAAAGACATCTTCGGCCCAGGCTCGCACTCTGCCTTCGTCCATCTCAGCCTTGTCATTCTTCTTGTCCTTCGATGACGACGCGGGAGCAGGAGCTGGCAGGTTGGCAAGAGCCTTTTTGACCAAAACTTCAGTCTCCGTACGCTCCATCATAACCTTTTTCATCTCCGTCCAGAATCGGGGATCCACGTCCATAGCTCCCTTCGAATTGATCCTAACCGGTAGGGTTTCGGGTAAAATTCGTTCCAGCGCGGCTCGAAGTCGTCCGTCGTCCAGTGCATCTGAGACCTGCTTCTCCACTTTACCCACACGGGATTTGAGAGAATCGACCTCGCGGTCTAGGTCATCAACGGATTTGAGCTTGTTGTGAGCTGAAGATACCGCCGATTCGTAGCTGCCGACTCGATGTGTCAAGCCGTCCAATTCAGCCCTTAGAGTGTCGAATGATTGTTGTAGGATCTTGACGCCATGATCGCCTTCACCACGCAATGATTCCACCCGTTTCTTTTCCACCATGACCGCGTTCTCCAGATCGTCCATTCGTCCCAAGAGCGCTTGAGACCGAGTTTGATGCTCCGTCTCACCCTGGTTGAGCGATTTCAGCATTTGCGACAGCTCCGAGGTGAATTGTTCGAGGTTTGATATTCGGGCCGCCACTTCTTCGATCGAGGATGGGGGTGAATCGGGTATTCTGTATACGCCTCGACTGCGCCACGGGGCATCCAAGATGCGGACCGCGAGACCGAGAGCGACGAGCCCTCCAAACCATTTCCACCAGTCTGACTTGAGCCGTCTCAGGAATCCCTTGGCTTGGTAACCGGGTCGAAGGAGGATTGTGTGCAGTAGATTTGTGATTGACTCGACGGTGAAGCGGAGGGCCAGAACGAGACCGTGAAGGAGATTGGTGACGATGGTGCGCAGAGAAGAGGGCCTTCTCTTGCGGGGATGAAAGGTGGGAGCTGGAGAACGTCGGTCGACCCTCGGGCTGAGAGCGCGAAGGAGCTGCACGGGAGTCGGAGACCGTCTGTGACCATTCGGCGGCAACTCGAGGACGGGTGTCCACGCTCGCTGTGAACGCATCTCCACTTCCTCACCCTCGCTTCCTTCGTCATACATCCCTTCTTCGCCTTTGCGATTCTTCCTTCTTTGCCTGGGTTGTATACCTAGTCCCATGCCGAGGTATCCTTCTCCCTTCTCCTGCCTCACTCCTCTTGTACTTGCTCGCCCGTCCAAACCGCCGCCCCGGACGATGCCCAAACCCTCTCCGCCCGAATCCTCAGAATCGTAGATCTCGTCATCTTCGGCAGGTCGATATGGCAGATCTTCAGCGAGAGCTTTCCCTCTTCTTTTCCTCGGATCAGACACTCTCGGTCCTCTGTTCTTCGCTGCTTTTGCCTGAGCCTCCTGGACGAACTTCTCTTCCTGTTGATAGTCATAACTCGCTTCGCCGGAATGATCAAAGGACGCACTACCGTTGCCCAAAGATGAGAATGAAGGATAACCCGCTCCGGACATGTCAAGGTCCCCATTCTCATCTTCCTGCGACTTGAGGAAATAGCGTACGGGCGACAGCGCTCGTGCAGCTGACGCGAGCGATTCGGCAGGTGATTGCGCACGTGCTGAACCTCCTCTAGCGGATTGAGATGATTTCGTCGGGGGTTTACGTGATGATGTGGATGAGGCAAAGCTGTGGTCAACGGATACGGGGGGCATGAGATGACCGTGGCCGTTCTTAGCAGCGTGGAATGCGGCGGCGACGCTGAGGTGGTACAGAAGTTCAGCTTTGAGCTAAACCCATGCTATGACAGGACCTGCTGCCATGAGACAGTCAGGGCACTCACTTGACAGACGTGTCCACCAGTCCCAACGAGGCGCTGGAATTGATCTTGCTCCGAGAAGCAGGCAGCTTGAATGAGTTGCTGCGAGACATACTAGCATCAGCACATCTCAATAGCGATACAGCATCATTCCAGCCTCTCGGAACATCGAGCTGTAAGTCTTGACAACGTCTTTGGTCTGCAAAGGACGTGGATAATGCAGCTGGTCAACCATCAAGTGACAATCACTCACCTGGTCATGCTCTCGTTATCCCAATCATCCTCGCCACCTCTGACGCGACTGGCACTACGAGTGCTTCTGGCTGGAGAGGGCGGTACCGTCCCTTTTCTGGGCGGCATGACGGCGCTCTGCTACCGCTGAGTCTGTATGATTGGCAGTGATAGTGATAGTTCGATGTGCGATGCGTTGAATGGACGTTAGAGATAGGTGATATCGAATGAGCAGAAGAGATAAGATCAGATCGAGATCTTGAAGAGTGACCGCGATCGCGATGCTATGTCGTGGACGTGGACTTTGATGGTGGGTCAGGTGGGTCGGAAGTTGGTCGTCAAGGTAATGTTTGTGTTTGTGTGTTGATTTGTGTTTTTCCGAAACACGAAAGGGAATGGATGGATGGGCCGTTGCGATGGGCGCGATCCTGTGTTTGTGTTCGATTGATACAATTGCTAACGGCAACAATGCTCAGGAATGAGAACAAGAAGGAAGAAGGTTCATCCGATGCATCTGTCTCGAGTAGCTAGCTATAATGGTAATGTTTGTCTGTGGTTGAGTCATGTTCTCCATAGTTGACTAGTTGACGTTGACTTCACCCGCTCGTCGTGTTTGATCTTGTTATTCAGGGTCCGAGCTCATCGATGTCCACGCCTCGAACACGTGCTTTTAACATCTCTTTCATGCGGAGTGCAGGAGTGCAGCCACCCACCACCTTGACAAAATCCTTGGCCCCCTGCATTGATGTCCACAATTCACGCCCGCATATTTCCACTACAGAGTAGAAGGAAAGCACCTTGGAGCAACGTCGATTCTGGAGGACGCATGCGTGCTGATAGTCTCGATGCAAAAGAGCCGAGAATCGTAGTATGGTATAACGTCGTTCCTCAAGGGGATATGTCCGATGATCAGGCAGTCACTTCACGGCTCTGACAAGCAAGCCGAGGTCTTGATAGGCTGGTTGATGTTTCTGATCCACCCGAACGCCGACGCGAACCCATGGCTGATGACCTTGTTCGTGAGCTTATTATCGCCTAGTAGTCAAAGAGCCGTTTGACTGCCATGTCGAAACATAGTTGCTCGAGCTGTATCATCATAGGTACAGCTGACCCGCGTCTTGACGATGAGCAATAAACCTTCTTAGTCAGTCAAGTGGGGAGGATGTGCACTGACGAGCGGCCAAAAACTTCTGTCGTTGGCAAGCACAGAATGCTCGATGGCCATGCACCCTCATACTTGTTTTGTCATGATATACATCTCGCCTCCCGAATAAACCAAACCACCAAAAAGAACACTCGCAATCCCAGCTCCAATCCAATCCAATCCAATCCATGGCAATGATGGTGTACCCCATCTGCATTCTTTTCTGCCCGTTTTTGATGTGACGCGAAATGAGCGGATGAAGACGATAGGACGGAGAAGGGGCCTTGAACGTTCTCCAGAGCGAGCCGTTTATCGGTAAGACTGAAGTCAGACACGAAGAAGTGGTTGTCAGCATAGATCAACGACGGAACTTTGCGTATGCGTAACAAGGGAATCCGCCAACACACCTTTTGTCGCCTTGCTCGGGCACCACGTCCACCGAACTTCTTGGGCTCCATTCGTCGGGGGTCGGCGACGAGGAGGGTTCGGTCGTAAGCGATGAGGGTCTTCTTCAACTCGAGAGCGGAAGCGGCATCCTCGTTCTTGGCGTAGAAGCTAATTGAAGGCGGGAGCGTGAGTCAGCATTGAGCACGACACTCATTGGTCCATTGCATCTATAATTCCCTTTCGTCCCCTGAGCTGCGATACGCTCATCCGTCTCTGCTTGCCGTGTCTTGTCTTCCTCCTATCGAGCATTCCATCCGCTCTATCGACTGAACTTCTCATGTTTTGTATTTCCGTCCACATGGTTCCCCATCTGCCAATATTCCTCGTGAAACCACTACTCACGCAACGATGCCCTTAGCAATGGCCTGTCGGAGGGCGTAAAGCTGAGAGACGTGACCACCACCCTTGACTCGGAGTCGGATGTCGAGGTTGGCGAGCTTCTCGGGGCCGACGACGAGGATGGGCTCGTAGACCTTGTATCGGAGGACAACGCTGTATGATAGATGCACATGAACTGAGTCAGCACAACGGTTCATACCGTCGCTGTCCACAGCACCCATTCTCCCTTTCCTCTCCTTTGTATCCGCAGCGCCTCTGGCCTCGCTATGGCGTCTCCACTTCCTGCATGCCCTGGCCATAGGTTTCTCCATTCCACTTGACCCAGACGCTGCTATACTCTCATTCCCAACACTCTTCGCGCACTGCCGCCATCTGTCCATGTTCTAATCCCATTTCCTATGCCTCATGTTCCTTTAAGACGCTGTTGTTGGCGGAACCCAAACTTACGGCTCAACGAGGGAGATGGGAGAACCGTTGAGTCGGACGAGTCCTCGACCGGGGGTGACGTGAGCCACGGCGGTGGCAGTCTTCTTCTTGCCGAAGGTCTGAACGGCTGACATTTTTCTGCTCTCCTCCAATTTATATTGTAATTTTCCAAAGTGACAAAGAGGTTTTTTTTTACGTTTTTGATATCGATTCGAGGTTCGACGAATTGACGAGTAGCGAGATGAGAGCGGATGAACGGAAAACCTAGGTCAGTATGATGCGCTCCTCCGGTTTGACGTCGCGGCGCTCGAATGGGATGTGTATGTACGGGTCGAATGGCACTCACAATCTTGCTGTGTAAGAAGGGATCTCCACGACACAAGGGCGACTTGAACGATCTTCAAAAGCGCAAGCAAGCAAGCACGAGAGGACTGGCAGTAGCAGCAGCAGCAGTCGCTCCAGCGAACGAGCAGAGCAAGCAGCAACGAGGGGAGCAAACCACGCACGAACCAGCTGGAGATGCAAGAGAGGCGGCAGCAAGCGACGATGGGAGCAGTATGCAACAGGCCAGCCTCGATGCATGCATGCCAGCACGCGTATAAAGCGTATAGTGAGAAGACGGATGTGGCACAAATCGCCGCGAGACAAGCACCGATTGCCCTAAGTGAGTCTGGGCTTTAACGCCGAAGGCGGGGAATCTTAACGCCGACAATCACGGCTTCTACCATCTCGTCACTCCAACCGGATCTTTCAGAAATCTCGCCCCGGTAAACCCCATGGTATTCATAGAGATGGTCATGGTCCCAGCTGCGTTCGTATGTCCTTGCATATCCGACGGGTTCCACTCTCCGACTGTAGTCTGAAGTAAAAGCGGAGAGAAAGCTTATAACGCTCGCGATACGCATGTTCGGACAGATACGGCACTGAGAATAACAGGGCATAAATCGACAGTCATTCAGAGGTGCTTGGTCCACATCTGCACCTTGGAAATATTGACTAATACAGTCGTCCACTCATCCACTAATTCTCTCATCCTCTCGGAATAGGAACCAGCGCACACCAATCGAGCGTCATCTGCCCCAGGGGTTTCGTGCTGATCTTTGTAAGAAAAGAAGGGTCCTAGTTGACGGGTGATTGTCCAGCTAGACTCTAGTGTGCGAGAAAAGAAGCTCGCCACACAACGGATCTGAAATGGTTATATCATTCATATGCGCCCTACAAAATGAAGAAAGCCACAACCCTCCAGATCGCCATACGCCGGGTAATCTAAACCGAACCGTCTTCTAAAAGACCTCATAATCTCAGTACGTAATGGTCACTGTCCAGATGACCCGCATGTTGTGTCTGATGCCCCGTTATAGAGGGCTGAAGGGGGAAAGAAGGTGGTCCATACGAGTTCAGGTCGGGTGAATGGTGTTGGAGATGTGTTGAGACGCTGTTGAGAGCGTCGATTCGAAGTGTGTGATTGTTTGGAAATACAACGGTTAAACACAACACTAAACAAAAACAGGTAAACCAGATTACTTCAAACAAAGTAGATAAACAAGATTGTCCGTTCTTGGCACGATCTGAAAGAAAGCGTATATCGTGCCAAGGATCACTGTTGGAACAGCTCGAGCATGGTACTATCTGTACTGGTAGCGCTTAGTAGTATCGGTAGCCAGGGACGTAGTTGATGGGGACCGACGAGCCACCGACCGCGGCACCGGAGGAAGCGTCACCTAATTCCATAAAGGTCGCATCAGCTTATCTGTGCTCTCCACATCTTTCTTCGGAAGCTTAGGCAGAGCAGCTTCAGAAGCGAGAAAGCACTCACCGCCGTCACCAGCGTTACCGCTGGCAATGTTCAGCGCATCGAGGTTCTGAGCAGCAGACTCATAGCCGTAGTAGCCGTATCGGTAGCCGTTGTTGTTATAGTAAGGTCCGGCGTTGTTGTTGTTGTTGCTGCGTGGGAGGATCAGTCACCGAAGCGTCAGCAGGAAGTGCAGCTTGATGGGAGACTGGACTCACATGTTACCACCATTGGTGTTGCCGCCTACACCAGAGTACGCGCTTCCACCGTTGGAGGAGGTGATGACGGGCTGACCGTTGACGTAAGAGACGCTGTGGCAGAAAACGGGATTGTCAGCGACTTCATTCAGAAGACTAGGAGTGGTGAGCCCAAGGAATCATCACGCCACTCACACTGCAGAGCCTTGACCGCCAACGGCAGTACCAGAGGAAGCCTTGCCACCATCACCGGCGTTTCCCGAGGCGACACCGAGGATATCGTCGCCACCGGCCAGACCGCCCTTAGTTGCCGAGTTGTTCTCGGTAAGGGTACCGCCGACGGCTGAGCCACCAGCACCGGTGTATGCGGAACCACCGTCGGGCATGGCCATAGGGGCGGCAGAGACGAGGATGGCAGAGGTGGAGATGGCGACGAAAGCGAAAGCGATAGTGGTTCTCATCTTGTCTAATCTAGAAGCTGGTTTTGGTTTGGTTGTCTAAGGGGGTTTTGGTTGGTTTTACCGTTGGAATCCGTTGGATTTGGTTTAATGAGCGTAGTGAGCTTTGAAGCAAAAGATGCGATTGATCGGATCGGTTGAGTTTGAGTTGGGTTTGGGTTTCTTTTCAAAAGAAGAAGAAAAAAATGGTGCTTATCAAAAGTTAGAGATCTGGACAGAAAGTTTGAAAAGTTGTGGCTAGCAAAACTGAAGCTTGAAAAGACAAAGAGCTTGAAAGAAAAGTAAGGCGCAAAGAGAACGAACGAAAAGTGAATGAAGGAAAGGGGAGTTAGTACAGCGTTGCTCGAACGGGTTTATATATCTTGGGTGCCATCGAAGCATGGACCGGTCTAGATGGTCTGTGGAGAAAGTCACTCGGGCGACAGGTCTGTTGAACCTGATTGGGACAATGTCTGCTCGACATACAGAACCGGACTGGTTCACGGCAGACGCTGAAACATCCCATTGAGTCCAGGTCAGCGAGTGAACACAAATCAATCGAGGTGTCACATGAGTACTCGAGTACTGCTAGATCGACCCAGTCAGTACGTTTCGATAGTGACCGGTCTCCCGGATTGACATCCGTATCGGTTCCCTATATCAATACGTGAAACAAGCTGGACGTCCACATTCACGTACACACAGTCCCTACGCATGAGCGAACGATTCAGTTCAGTTCAGTTCAGCTGACGCCCTGATCCTCTTGGTGGAGAGCCTTCCGGTTTGGATGTCTCCTTTTTCTTCTGACCGTATGACCTACAGATGAACAACTGTCTTGTTCGAGCTGTGCGCACAGCAGATGTATGCCATCACGTCTGTTGTGTAATTTTCATAGAAGGTCTCCTACTTGTGTCGCATCGGACCAAGAACGCTAGCTTCGAGCAGAACCACGTGGTGCCACTCTCACCAATACGGGCGACGAGCGGAAGCTACCGCGAAAAGTTCATTCGCTGCTGCTCTCTTGACTTTGACGTTTCGTCTCGTCTCATCGCACTTCGGCCCAACTGAATATTGGTCGTTGATATCGATAATTCTTCGCATCATCTCTATCACAACACCATCATTGGCTCTTCATCATTGTCTTACAACGAGAACACACACCGAGACTGTATATCAAACATGAAATCGGCTGCTAGATTGATTCCTTCCTTTTCTCAGGTACGTAGATGACTTCGATGGACTTTGCCTGCCCCTGCCTAAAGCACGCAAGACTAAGTGTTATGACTATGTCCTCATCCTGCATAGCCTCTGCGCTCTTCCGTGCGCTCGACATCCGCCCGAACGCTCCTCCCCCTCGCTCGTGCGAGTGTAGCTGGCCCGTCTACGTCGACCATCCCAGCGTCCAGACTGTACGCGACGACTTCGATCCCACCTAGATCCAGCCTTCCGTCAGATATCACCAGCACCTCGGAGCTTACCGGAACAGAAGCGGAGGAAGTCCCTTCCAATTTGACTTTCGAGGAGCTGGAACAGGAGGCAGATGATGAGATTGAGCGGGCACTCGCTGAGCAGGATTGTGAGTTGTGATCTGCGTGATCTCGTCGCATCCGCGATACATAATTTACACGGAACCTTCGACTCGAGTAGCGGCCTAGGGACAGCAGCTGATCTATTGACTTTTGCTTGTTGATCAGCCGAGCTTTCAAGCTTCTTTAATTCGTCGTCAAGCCGGTTCGAGCCCGTATTACTACCGATCTCATCTCTCGCTTCTTTAACTCCCACTCTGCCGTCAGACGCTGTAAGTTGTCCCGCCAAAACCAGAGTAATATGGGCAAACTTACTGACAATCTCGATCTGTTTGCGCTGTCATAGGAGCTTGCCATTTCTCTACCTCCCGATGTCTTCGCTCAGCCCATCAGGAGGGATATCCTGCATCGATGTGTGATATGGTATCTCTCCACACTGCGATCGGTGCGTCTTAGTTCTACCTTAACACAAAGGCTTCCCCTGTAAGCTGACTCATATGATTGCACATTCTAGGGAACGAAAACGACCAAGACGCGATCAACGGTCAACTACTCTGGTAGAAAGCTGAGGCCTCAGAAAGGAACCGGTAGAGCTCGACTGGGAGACGCGAGCAGTGGTGTCCGTGAGTGAAATTGCCCTATCCACTGAGCGTTCTTCCCTTTGCATCCCCATACATCAATCGTATCCCCATACATCAATCGTAAACTCAGGTTATCAAGACAAAGTATCGTGTAAACTGACTGCGTTGTCCTCATAGTCCGAGGAGGTGCTCCTATCTTCCCGATCAAGCCTAAGAACTGGGCGCAGCAGCTTCCCCGAAAGGTCCGCGAACTCGGCCTCAAGATCGCTCTTTCTTCCAAACTGTCTTCGGGCCTTCTCCGGGTCGTACAGGATCTTAACGAGGGTCAATGGACCGGTACGAACGACGCTCGCCGAGCTTTGTGTGATGGTGTCGTTGTCATTGAGTCGCCTGTTGATCTGGAGCCTGTACTAAAGGCTTCTGAGACGATCGACGCCGGCAGCGAGTCGACTGCGAGAGAAACCGAGAAGGATGTCCAGATCCTCAACCGATTCGGGAGACCTGAGGACCTGTCCGTTCTCTTTCTTCACTCGCCCTCGAAATCGCCCGAACAACTGCTAGAGTTCCACCGTGTCGTGCGAAATATCCCAGGCATCGAACTCATGTCCACCGACGAGGTCGAGGCGTACCATATCTTGAAGTATAAGTGGCTCGTAATGGAAGGCGGAGCGGTCGATGCGTTCTCTGGCGTTGAGGCCTGGGAGGAAGGGGCCGACTATTTGCACGAGGTCGAGCCTGAGCAGCCTCAGGGCGGTGTTCCGGTATAACCGCGCCGAGCTCTGGCTTGGAAATCGAGAGGACTGCAGCAGGGCAGATGAAGAAGCCATAGGGGGTCGGGAATGTACCTGGCAAACACCCTGACCAACGTAGACATCGCACGTCTGTTAGTCGGCATGCGCAGATCACAGAGAACCCAAATGCATCATTATAAGTGTATTATCCACTGTTCTACTATACACAAATCCTCATTCCAGCAGGAGGTCTTGATATCTCCCTACCTATCCTCGTGTGCCCTTCCGAGAGGCGGCGTCATCGCCATCCGCATCTTCACGAGTTACACCTTCGTACTCGCCAAAAGCATCGTCATCGCCATCCTTGAACGGATCCTTCTTCTTCTCTCGGACAGGCGACGAAGCCCCATCCTCGTTTTCATGTAAATCTTCCTCTTCTTGCCCTAACAGCCCTCGTCTCTCGCCACTGCCACCTTGGATTCCACCGACGCCTTTGCCTTTGCCTTTATCCCCATCTGCGCCCTCATTATCATCATCTGAAGCATCGCTCACGCTGCCCACTTCCCACAACACATCTTCCCTCCTACCGCCGGGTCCAGGCGACGCGTAGTCCAGCTCGTCGACATCGTCTTGATCGTACTTCTTTCCTTTTGTAGGAGTGGCATCGATGTCGTTGACATCACCTCCAAGTGCCGATGCCTGACGAGCATGTGAACGAGGGTTCAGTCGCATCGAGTTGGCCGGCTGGGCGGAAACAGTGTATGGATCAGGCGCGATTTTCGCGGATGACTTGAGCGAGAGCAGTACCTAATGAGACAATCATTGATCAGACTCAGATTTGAACAGTTCCCAGTCGCATGGGATCGGCTTACCACTCCTGAGACTAGTACAGCGATCGAGACGAAAACAGCAATCAATACCTGCGAGCGGTGTCAGCTTAGTTTGTGTTCATGACTGATACATAATCCTGACCCACCCATCGAGCGTACTGTCCAGCCTCATCGTAGAAGATGAGCGAGTTGATGAACCTGATCAAGGGTGTGCAGTAATATCAGTGGTAGTCCAGATCCTTTCCTTTGAGGGTGGGGTTGCTCACCCAGTCACTGTATAGACCGCAAAGAATAGCGGGACGACCACAACGGTATCGGCGCATTTCAATGCTTTGTCCAAGCATACGATCTGCAGCACGGCGGTGATGATTACCAGTAACAGGCTGATGATCGCGGAAGGGTGTACGAGCTATAACCATCGAGGCGTTAGTCGATACTGAATATGTGCTTTTCTCAACTGTGCAAGCAGAAAAGCTTACAGGATGTCCAGGAAGCCCAAAAAGCTTGACCGCGGCCTTGGTGAAGACCAAGCATAATCCCGCCAAGCTGCCACCGCATACTGCCCACCCAAGGCCTTGAAGCCAAGTCAATCTTGCATCATCCGTCCGAGCGAAGAACCTCTCCATCCTCTTCAACGCAGCTCCCTCGAGCCTTTTCCAGCCCCCCTTTATCCGTACAAAGAAGGACTTGACCGCATTGGGTTTCGAAGCTCGAGATGTTGGCAGCTCGAGAGTTGGCGAGGGAAGCGGAGAGAAGGACGCTCTTGAAGCGAGTAACGAAGCGAACAAGGAAGAGACCAGATATGTTGAGGCGGTGAATGCGACGATGAAGACGAAATATGCTAGCCAGGATCCTCTGGTCCAAAGGGAGTTGAGGCTGTCAGGAATGTCAGCGCCTTGCAACGAAGTTTGTGTCAATACTACAGCGAACGCACCGCTCAACGTCCAGTGACTGCTTGAGACCATGGTTGATGCTCGAGAAGACGATGATGAGTATGACACCGAAGATGATGATTACCGTGCCCTGAATGTCGGTAGGAGTTACGGCTAAAAGCCATGGGTCAACTTCGACTTTCACTAAATCAGAAACGACGCTATTACTCACGAGTGCCCACGAGCCAGCGAGCGAAAAGGAAATTGAAGACCAATGACGATGAACCTAAAGGTGCTACCCAGTCCGGGCGGAGGTAGCGCAATGCCAAGGGCGATCCGACTGTGAAATGCTTCGTCAGCTACGCGTATGAGCTAACAGTGATCCGCAGCCTAACTCACAGACTTGGGAGGCTCTAGAGAATACAGATGTCATCATCAGCTAGTGCAAGCCGGATGATAGCTGACTGCCATGCTCACATATACATCCCCATACCGGACAACCATAACACTCTCATCCATTCTTTTCTCCTCTGCCGTTTCGGTATTCCTTGCTGCCGTACATGGTCTAGTTTCGTGAGGTTCAAGCCCAGCGCGTTGAGCACTGAGGCCAGCAGAACGATCAAGAGACCTATAAACGTATTCTGTGCCATTGTTTTGGCTGTCAGCTCAAGTCTTCCATGTAATCTTGCAGCTTGTCGACGCCGGAGGGCGAGGATTCACTGACCAAGATGTAATTGCCTTCCGAATCGCCTACGATCTCGCTCTCCGGGGTCGACATTGTGCTGTTATCGAATACGTCGAACGGATTTGAACCATTGGTTGGTATCCCCATCCCATCGCCGTATCCTCCTCCACTTCCATCATCATTCCATGGGTCTGACGTGGTGAGACTGGTCGCTATGACATCTAGTAGAGTCGATGTGACCGAGACGATATCGTCCAATGTCGGAGTAGGGAAAGCGGTGATCTCCTCCATTGTGCCCCGCACGATGCTCTCTGCAGCGCCAGAAGTCCACAGTCCGAGTTGTCTTAACGATACTCAAGCGATCCGGGAGAAGTTGAGTGATGTAACGTCGTTGAAGCCCGGTGGTGATGTTAAGGAATCAGAAGTCATGGTGGTGACGAGTCCGGCAATAATATTGTTGACCGCAGCCCATAGAGGCACAGGCACCGACCACGCGAGTATCACATGGATCATAAGCTCGGTCACCGAAGGGGGACCAGATACCATATAGCAATCTCGAGGGACGTATAGCGGATGTCCCCAGGGGACACAGGGGACAGGTGCTATGCGTCCTGACCAGCTCATTTTTCCAGTTCATCTGTGAGACGTACAGTGAGGGTCTAAAAAGACCCATAGGTTAGATTGCTGTACGATCCGTCTGGGCATACATACCATACAGCCTACGCTCTGGATCGTCAATGACTGGCCGAGAAGTCGTCGCACACTCTCGACTTTCGGCAAGTCGGGAGTTTTTGCGGAACAGGCTCCACGGAGCGTCGATCGTAGCCATGCCATATGCTTACGTCTGCCCGAACAGACTGCTTGATTGACAAGGATCGCTGTGAGCAGTGCTCGTCTCTGCTGGTGCAGCCTAGAGCGGCCGAAGTCCATCCTCCACTTGCTATCGAGCACCAGCTATGTACGGATCTACGGGACCCGTTGTCAGAGGTTCTTTTTGCTCGGGCCCCGGTTGCCTTCCATTCCAGCGAACCTCACCCTCGAAAGGTGCTCTGGAAGATCGAGTTCTCGCAACTCCCCTATCGCCCCTTTAGACCCGCCGTAAGCTAGTCTTGAGCGCTCATATGATAAGTCATCGAGTCTTGATTACCGCGAGGAGCTGTAGCAGCGTTGTACGGCTTGCCGCAGGTCGGCAGAGCCAGGTCCGAACAGAAATCACGTCGTCATTTTCGACACAAGCCATTTTGTCGACATTGCTCCTCTTTGATAACAAGACTCTGAACGTCGTACCAGCATGTCGATCTTAAAAACGTTCCTTCTCAAAGTTTATCCCTAACTTTTGCTGACTCTGACCATGCAAGGTCAGCAGCCTCAACAGAAAGCGCAGACAGTCATATCAACTCCATCGAAGATCGCCCTATACATCACTAACCGAGCTTTTGCCGTTTGACTGGGGGAGTACCGCCTTTCGAGATCAGTCCACTATCGCGAGTCTCAAGCGTTCAGAGGCAGAATATTCGCTCTTTGCTTGTGCGAGAGACGTCCGGTCTCAAGCCTGTCAGTAGAGCATTTAGGCTTCAGGAGAGCCCGATGCACTCGTAGTCAGCTCTTGGAGCAGCATGTTTCATGATGCTGTCTGCCGGTTTATGTGACGTCGACTGCTCTGAATTAGATAGGTCTCAAGATGGGATATGCATCATTCCCGTCTCCGGTCATCTTGCCGATCTTGTGATCCGAATGGTGATGATTTATTGTTGACTTCCCCTCTATCGTTTCACGGATCTGCGTATGCACCTTTATCTAATTTGGCCTGACGCCCTGGTCGTTTTCCATCAGACTTGTTAACAGTCTTGACTAGACCGATGAGGCTCGTCGGCTGTCCGGGCTCATGTAGAATTGGTGACGCTCGTATATGGTAAAGCTCGCATGCGCTACGCGAGGAACTGAGATGGTTTAGGCTCGGCGGTCGTACGAGAGGATCGACGAAAGGCTCAAAGCATTTTAGGAGGCGCATTCCTTTAGATATCGGTAAATCAGGCAACACTGGGAAATTGTATGTTGCAGAAGAGCGCCAAGCGGTCTTGTAGACGAAATCTAAGGGCTCGTTGCTGTCACCCGAGAATGGTCGATCTCGGATCCGTAAAAGTGCCCCTTTTCCTATGTCCACTGAATTGATGCCGGAGCTGGGTCGCGGAATTCCCAGTTTCGGTAGGGATATCACGGCGGAGATTACAGATGACCCTCGGGGATCTGAAAGAATTTTAAAGAATGATGACGACGCGAGACAGGCTCGGTCGGTGAAGATGCCCGTAGCCGATATTCTAGCACGCTTATGGCAGATCCTCGGCAATGGCAATAGCAAACGGCACCGAGCTTAAATTCCTGTGCCTATACAACCTGCTTACTCTGGTCAACCAGCCAGTCGACCGTCATCAACATCTTAGTTTTTCTGTATCTTCTACCTAACCTTTGAACCAAACATCATCTCATGTCACCATAATTGCATACCTCGTCGCGAAAGTCTCTTTTCACGCCATGGCGTCCACACAACCGTCGTCTTCCACCTCAAGTCGGAGGGACAGCGGAGAAGGCACAACCGCGGCTACCACGCCCGCGACCAAAGCGACCACTGCGCAGCTCACTCCATCTTCATCATCTCGGAAGACCGCATCCATTGGCCCGGGCACGCCTCAATCGCAGAAGCAGAAAGAGCTGGCAGAGGCTGAAGCCAAGAGGCGGAAGATCCAGGTGAGTTGCGCGCGTGTCGGTCTCTTGTGCCGTTTTCGAGAAGAGCAAGCTGATTTGTCTTTGTCGTTGTCAGCGAGCATGTGATGCCTGTAGAAGGTAATTTGACGTCTCGTTTGCGATGATTCCCTAGACATGATACTGACTTCCTTGCTTAGGAAGAAGATCAAGTGCGATGGTCCTATGAACAGCTTGAGCACAAATAGTGGGTTCCGCCATCAGAGCTATCGGTTATGTCGACAGACCCACTGATTCATCTGCGCACCTGTAGAATGTGCACATTGTCAAGAGTACGGGTTGGATTGCACGTATGTCGAAGCTGCGAAGAGAAGGGGACCTCCGAAAGGGTGAGCACCAACGTTGACCGGCTGGCTCTATGACTCGCCCACTGATGATGATGATGATGCATCAGATACATCGAGACTCTGGAACAGCGCTGCGGGAGATTAGAGCGGATGCTGCATCAGGTATGTCTAAAATCAAAGAACACTTTGCATCATCCAGCTAAAACCCATCATATCTCAAGCTGCATCCCTCGATCGATCTCCCCGAATATGTCGGCCCACCCCTCGACCGAGAAGAATTCGACCTACCTTCCTACCAAGAAACCCTTCGAACCCTGCATATCCCACCATATCCTTCGATCAAGCCTTTGCCGACCAAACGAAGCGCTTCTGCATCCTCTTCTGCTGCCTCACCTGCCGCTGGTACGGCAGCAGCTTCGCCGTCCAGTCAAGTGCTTGGCCACTCCCCATGGAGGCCCTACCAGAAAGATCCAAAGCAGGCCGTCGACACCGACGAGATGAACGAAGACGCCGATATGCATCTGTATCTGGCAAAAGGAATGCAGAAACTGAATATCCGGGAAGCTCAATGGAGATATCACGGCAAAGCATCCGGAGCTCATCTTATGCGCACCTTCCATGACCTCAAGTATCACAATCAACCGGTCAAAGACGGCAAAGATTTCTTGGACGACGTCAACAAGAGTAAACGAATGCAGTTCTGGCAAATACCAGAATGGGAGCTTGTCATAGCGAATGAAGGCATCCGACCGTTGGATCCAGCCATCTGGCCCGGGCCAGGTCTCGACGTCGAATTGATCAACGCATATTTCGAGCATCAAAATCTACATCTGCCTTTGCTCAACAAGATCCTTTTCAGGCGACAATACGATGCCGGTTTATGGAAGACAAATGGCTGGTTCGCCAAAGTATGTCTGATGATATTCGCCAATGGCTCAAGATATGTCGATGACGAGGAAGTGTATTGGCCTGTCGACCTGGCGTTGAGCGAGGAAGGGAAAGAAAGAATGAAGACGGACAAAGACGGCACGAGACGATACTCGGCAGGATGGAAGTATCTTCTCGAGGTGCTGCGGATGGGGAGAAGCCTGATGCAGGGTCCGAATCTCTACGAGTTCCAGTGCCAGGTGCTTCTATGCTTGTTCTTGCAAGGCAGTGCTGTCCCCCACGTCATGTGGCTCCTATCCGGTGTCGGTCTTCGATCCGCGCAAGAAATCGGCATTCACATCCGATCCACCCTCTTCCACGTCGATCCTATCGAGAGAGCTCTGTACAATCGAGCGTTCTGGTGTCTATATCATATCGATCGTGTCAACTGTGCGGGTATCGGTCGATCGGTAGCACTTCAAGATTCCGACTTTGACGCTGATTACCCGATCGACGTCGATGATGAGTTCTGGGACACCGGTGATCCCGAGCTGGACTTCAAGCAACCTGAGGGCGCTGGCATCTCTTCCATCACTGCTTTTGTGCAAACTCTCAAACTCGATCATATCCTGGGCGCGACTTTGCGGACTATTTACGCAGTGAATCAACAACAACCGGAACAAAAGGCCGATGCCGCCGCGAAACAACGGGCTATCGTGGTCGAACTCGATTCAGCGCTCAATTCTTGGGCTGACGAGGTGCCTGATGAACTTCGATGGGATCCAACGAGGACTGATTACCACCTTTTCCAGCAATCGGCGGTCCTATACGTCCACTACTACTATTGTCAGATCCTGATTCATCGACCTTTCATCCCAACGCCAAAGCAGCCCGACTCGATTGCGAACTCGCTCCCTTCGCTGGCCATTTGCGCCAATGCTTCGCGATCCATATGTAACATTATCGACGTAACTCTGCGTCGGGGCAGGGCGTCAGGTCTTCTACCTGGACGTTCACTGCACCCTTCATGCATGCTCCCCAGCTGGATGGCCACGATTTTACTTCTCATCAATATCTACTCTGGCAAACAAAGCCCCGCAGAGAGGGAAAGGGCGATGACCGATATCAGAAGGTGTATTACGGTGTCAAAGGAGATGGAGGTGGTTTGGAGGATGGCCGGCAAGATGACGGATATGATTGTCGAGCTGGCTTCAGAACACGATATGCCAGTTGCTACACCGCCAGCGCATGGTGAGAAAAGATCGTATGATGGTGAAAGCGTGGCAGAATCATCACCACCCGCGAGTCCGCCCATGCGCCCATCCCACAACACGCCTCCAACGGACCCGACCACTCGTGCTTTGGCGATTGGACGTCACTTCGACGCTGAAAGGCTGGTCAACGCTACTTCCTCATCTTCAGCACTTGCAACGGCCAATCAGAGCGACCCAAATAACATCGACCCTAGCCAATGCTTTTCGACTTACACTCAACCGACGCCGAATTCGCTTCCCTCTTTCACACCGCAATATCAATCTCAGGTCAATTCGGCCCCAATGGCCAATTCACTCACACCTGATCATCTGTACCGAGTTCCGTCCACAGGTGGAGAGATCAATCCTAGATTGCCCGATGTCTCCGGTCTCTCACCCGCAATGGCACAACCCTACCTGGGTGTCGCCAACAATACCCAGCCGCAACCGACGTCTGATACTTTCTTCGATCCCAGTTCGTTTGGAAATCAGCTCTTCGACCTGGGCACATCAGCGTTCAATGTACCGGGGACGGGCGAGGAGACTGACATGTGGGCTCAGCTGTTCTCTGACTGCACGTGAGTCATATACGCACCATGCATTGGATATTTCCTTATGACAACAAGCTGACTCCTGCGCATTCATCTCTTCAGCGGCCAAGGTCTGTCTGGCGATTGGACATGGAATTCTACCGGTACGAGTCAAGCTCAAATGCCTCAGGTCCAGGCTCAGCAGCAGCAGCAACAACAACAACAACAACAACAAATGTCATATCAGCCCTTCCAATCTTACATCCCTCAGCAGTTCCCTCAGCAACAGCAGCAGCAGCAACAGCATCCTTGGTAAACCCATGGCTTCCGCTTCAATAGATCGGCATCTGGATCATAGTCTCTTGGCATGGACTGGGTACCCATTCAAGTTACACTTCGCATAGTCAGTCCGACATAATTACTTTTCTTATCACGTAGTATATATGTTCGAGCAATGTAATGGCAGCATACATATCGTTAATGAAATTGTTCTACCCATATTCGCTCGGTATAAATTTGGACATTTCTCCAATATGCTACATCATGGAATAATGAAATCGCTACACTGTACCATATCATTCGAGATTCAGGGTCGTGATCGGGTACTATCTACAATAGGATGGACTGGACGTTGTCTAATCGTAATCTGCCTACCGACTCCCCGACTCGATCTCATCGTCATCATCACCGTCGTGATCCTGCAGTAGGCCCATCTGGACACTGTCGACTACCGCCGATTTTTCCGGCTCCACAAGCCAAGATACGCCAAAGTTCACCATGGACATGGCCACCATGAAGATCCACCACGCTCTGCCGCCCATAAACATGGTGTCCATCGAGTACGCGAACAAAGCGGAGATCATCGACGGGCCAATGACTCTGGCCATGCACTGTTGAACAGATCGCACAGTCTAGTCAGTCTCTGTCGCAGACTGTTCAGTCAAGCGGAACCCACTCACACCGACGGCGGTGCCAATGCCATTGATAGCGCCGAGCGCCGACTTGTCGGGGCTCGCAATGTTGATGAGAACCATCAACAAGCTTCCAGTCATATTGACGATCGTCACAAACGACAGATATAGATTGACACAGATCGAGACTGGCCATCCCCGCTGATCAGGGTACTGTACCGTACCAAACTCCTCCGGTGGATCGACGGGACTTTCGGTAGCGATGAGGACGTTTCGAAGTAGAGGGAGTAAAAGCCAGACGAACACCCAGCCTATAGATAGGACTTTGTAGCCCTTCGCGATGCCGAGCCATCGTCGGATCCGATGAAGAAGCAGAAGCTGGCATGCTATCGTCCAGAATCCATTGATCGCGAAAGCAGCGCCGATCGCAGAGGGCTGGAAGTAAGCAACCAGCCAGGTCAGTGTTCGGTCAACTGGGGTCCCTCGTTTGCGGACCTGAGCGTATCTGTTCAGGCTTACCGACATGCCGAGACCACTACCAAGCGTATTGTTGTCAGCGGTTTCTTTTCAATTGAGAAACGTTCGTACTCACTTGTTCCTGTCAAAGAAGAACAGGAGAGACGCAGCTGCCCATGCACCCCCGACAAAGCTGAAATTGAAAAAAAAAGGTCAGATCTGGTTACGAGACAAACACACCTGGAAACAGACCCTCTCAACGATGCACTCACGCATTGAGAAAACCCGTCGCAGCCATCACCCTGACCTTTGTCAACCCCATCAGCTCCCAGAAACCCCATTCACCCCTTCTGTTACCAAAAGGAGTCATGATTGGCTCGGGCCCATCTTCGCCTCTTGGCAGTTTCGATAGCAGCCTCTCCGGATCCAAATCGTGGTCTATGTTTTCGCTCGAGTCCACAAGGGTCTCCGCCTCCGATACGAGGGACGAAGCTGAGAACTGACGACGATGCTTCGATGAGGTCGGCGAGAACATAGTCTTGAGACCAGTCAGGGGGATAGAGATAGTTAGTCGACCCCTCGATTGATCCTTGTATGACATGGATGGAAGCGACTCTCGATAGAAAATAAGACAAAAGACGATACCCAAGAGGGTAAGTCCAGCCGTTACCAAGCAAGCTGTTTGATGATACAGCTCATACGATCAGCGATCTTACTCTGACGACCTGCGATTATGCACTCACGTAACAGGTAGGGATGGATCTTGAAAAGTTCGAAGGAACCGAACCACGCAGGGAATCGCTCGTAAGGATGCGACAACAGTCCTCCTAGACCGTTGCTGCAAGAGCCGAGAACGTCAGCAAGCAGCCAATCTCGAGCCCCGGGCTGATGGACGGACTATACGCACCCCATGATCGATCCGACCGTCCACGTCAGGCCATACATGGCAAATGCTTCGGTGGAATTGCTCTCATCGGTGATATCCCCGATGGCGGCTCGGATGACTGCTACGTTGCCATTTAACGCTCCGCTCAAAGAGCGGAAGATGATCATCATCCAGAAAGACGTGGCAAGGCCGCTATGTGTAAAGGGTTGTCAGCACACCCAGTCGAGAGTATGGTTTCGCAGATATAGGACATTCGAGTACGAAGGGAGAATATAACACACAATATTGAGCCCGAGAACGCCACTCCGGCCAGACCGAATAGTATGACAGGTTTCCTGCCAATCTTACTGCAATCGTTACATACCCATCTTAGCCATTGCAGACGTATTGAGATCGGCTGCACTCACTCGGAAAGCTTCGCCCAGTGGTAAACAGTGAAAAACTGCACGAATGCAAAGACCGATTCCTGCGGTGAACACCCCTCGTTCAATCAGAATGGTTTCTCTATACGTACATAGAGGAGACGGCAATTTAGGCGTCAACTTACCACGAGGCCAGAGTAAAATCCAACTCGATCGGGGTTATCGGTTACACCTAACTCTTCGACCATCTGATTCACGAACGGAAAGATGACTAGATACGACCATCAGTCAGAAGAGGACTTGTTGTGGCCAGTAGCCCTATTTTCCCGCTCACCTGTATACGCGACTATGATACAATCAGCGCAATCAGCTTGAGGTCTCTCTCTTACTCTATAGTGCACTCAATCCCACTCACTAGGCTCTGCTAGCCGGACGCCCATCAAAGTCGCTATTTGAGCAAAGGGCAAAGCCGTCTGAGCCTTGCCCTTGACGGGACTAGCAGGACCGCTTGACATCTTGGAATGCAACTCGTCTTGTTGAGGTGCCCTCCGAATGCGTATCGATCGGGCGGTTCACTTGGGCGTTGGATGTGGAGTATATCTCGCTATGGTCATATCGACTATGGGGCAAAGGGGAACGAAACGGATTCTGAAGATCCCTACTGCGAGGAGATGATGAAGGATGAGTGGAATGCGCGTCACTCAATCGAGGTCCTTATTCTGAGAGGACTCTAGACAACGGGAAAAGCTACTTCTGGCTCTCGGTCGTTCTCGACTCTGGGGCTCGTGGAAGATTATTAGTGGACAGAGCGGTGATGCGGTGACTCGGAGCCAAGAAATGCGAGTCAGACGCGAATGAAATGATATGCAACGTTCTACAGATTCTTACGTTGAGATCATCATCATCGCACACCATAGCGACAACAGTTGGACTCATGCTTCTTTTCGCACCTCCACCGATTTGAACAGGCTCGTACCGTACAAAAAGGCCTCACGATCTGCTGCTTAAATCGATTCGAGTGGTTCCTGATACAGCAGCGGGGTTGTGGGGACGATAACCTTAGGATGAAGGCAAGGCCATGGCCAAGGCGGAGCGAGGGAGAGCATAGCTACACCCATCAGTTGGGTGGTGCCGCTTACCCTGAACACCTACAGGAGGTCATCTGCTTATCCCATCTAGCCGCTCCTCTCTTACAATGCATGCTTGACACGGCGTGGCAGATCGAGAACTTGTAGAGTCGGCCCGGAGAAGCAAATCCAATCGTGGGACAGCGTCGGATACGACCGATAGTGTGGAACGAGCCGGATATGACCGACCGACCGGGTACTGCCTGGCTCTCCGGTCCACCTGGCGCCGATCTGGACAACGACGAGGCGATCGAGAAACCTGCAAAAGGCGTTTGGTGATTTCGATGGTTTCAATCGATCACTTCGGACCAGGTTGGCATGACGAGCATGGGAGGCCTCGGTACATATGGTGTTCCGGATGATTGGGTACGTACCTAGCAAGCTAGGCAAGTTATCCATTTATATAACCTGAAACCCGTTCCGAAGTCCACGTTTCTTCGGTGATCTCTCGAGCTGGCGACGGCTTCAGATGCGAGGATCGATGCTTTTTCTTCCATAAATGGTATGAATTCATACGTAACCGAGAAAATCAAGAGACCTGCAATCAAAGTCTCAGGCAAGCATCATGCCACCGACCAAGCAACCCGAACAGAATATTCTCGCTCCTATTGTCGTGTCTTACCGATCCGAAGTATGTCAATCGATGACACCGGTCGAGCGAATGACAAGGCGAGTCGATGAGTCCTGGTAGACGCTTTTGTCATTAGTCAATTCCCGGAGGGGGGAGGCGAGAACGGCTTCTGCAAAAACAATTTTCGCGTGGTGACGCTTCATAGGCCCTGGGGGGTAGTCATGACTTGAGCTGTCGAGATCTATATGAACGAAGCCTGAGCCACTGCAAATATTGTTGGAGAGCGGGGCAACAACCGCTTCCTATGACTTGAAATATGATTTCCACTTGAGGAGTATAGCTGATCTCACGTGTTTCCCAGTGCCAGCGGACTCTGTAGTTCGCAACCCCAGTCACAGCATTAACAGAAGAACGCCTAGATGGCTCTTCAGTCAGAAAGTCTTACCCTAACGCCCGAGCGAGCTGGCAGACGAAGAGATAAACTCGTGTGCGAAGGCTACAGTATACACCTTATAGTCGACCGAATGTAACAGCGGTCTCCTCACCTTGCCAGTGCCTTGCCGGAGCACGGTGCAGCTGGCGCGGTCATGGCGGAGAACCTGCGGCAGTCACTGCGCGTGCCTGGAAGTTGCGCCAAAAACCCTGTGTTTGTCTCCAAAATTACTCGCCTCCGATCATCTCATTCCAGTACACGCCAGGCACTCGACAGGATCCCCACGAGCAGATAAGAGTTTGTCTGTTCGTACTCGAGACAAACCGACCTGCTTGATCCCCGTTGTATTCGACCCGCCAAGATAGTCATTTGTAATATGAAACCGTCTGAGCCGGGTCTACAAGCCGTGCCCCTCATTTTGAGACTTAGGACTACTCGAGCTACCGCCGCAGTAGCCTCGCTCGAAGGGAGATGACACGACCACAGATCAAGAACGACTGGCTGGCGGATGGTGAGTTGCCCACTGGAGGTATCAACTGGGCAATCGCCGCTGCCCGCTCAGGCGGGGCGGGGGCGGAAGAGGACAGATGAGCTGGCTTGATGACAATGCTGAAAACAACCATCGCCCACGCGCCGGACATACATAATTTATGCTCTTGTCTTCGGTCTACTATCCCCAAGCATTCACTAACAACGCCCAGCCACTCGGACATGAAAACTGTGTGGCCTCCGTTTGCGCCTCTTCTCCACGAGACCCGCCATCCGAAGGCGTTCCACCACGTGGGCGCAGCGTTACTGCGTATTTCTGGAACCGCATGCATATTTGGTTCACCTGCTAGGTCAAGGGGTTTCTCACTTGCTGGAGTACGCGGTCTGCGCGACGCCATCTTTTGAGAAAGCAATCGACGATGGTTCCGGGATCAATCCCATCGTCCATCGTCACTGCATCGACAGTCAATGTAAGGTCGTCACTGACGTTGACGTCGATGATTCCATTAATGCTGTCAACATCGTCGTCAGTGGCTCGAGTGACATGCATAGCCCACCTGAGATCACCACATTGTCGCATGATGAGCATTCACCGTTCCGCTACTTGCGGGAAAGGAAGAAATATTGGCAACGTGAACATTCCTTATCGTCCTGGAATTGGTTCACTGTACGCTTAGACTTTGACCACGTTAGAACATGGCATTCCGGCGATGTTCTCGGAAAGAACGCTTGAGAACCCTGTGAAGTCACGTAGAAACGAACGGCGTCCGAGACATCTGGGCTTGTTCGTTTCTCGTGGCTTGCTTGTCGCCGGAGCTTTTTGCAAGGCCAAGATAGTGAGGTGACCGCCGATGCGAATAGTGCCCAGTCAAGACTAGTGCCATGTCAGCGGCGTCGTACCACCATACCGGCTTCGAAACCCTGCTGCACATTGCGTAAAATATATGGTCTCTGAAACCACTCCTCTCTACAGGTACTGCTCTCTCCTGGTTTGTACCTTGCAAGCTGGGGGGGGTGGAAACACGTGACGGCTGCGTGAGAAAGCTGTGGGTGGACCTGCTGCCTGGTGTCAAACGTAAAAGCTTGTCATCTTGCACAATTGAGCCAAAGAACCCGGTCCGCTTTGATCCTAAGCAAGGACCAAAGATGTCTCAGACTTCATCGGCGTCTGATGAGGCCAGGCCATTCGTTCTCGCTCGGAGTCGATCTTCCTGCATGCATCGGAAGCGTCTGGAGGCAAACAGTTGTGCGATATCCAGGAGTCAAGTTACACAGTAACGCGACTTGACATGAGATGAAAGTGCGGGAGACTTAAGCAGGAAGAATTGGTAGGCAGGGAAAATGCAGCAATGCAGCTAAGATTAGACTACCCGAATTTGCCTACTGTAACCCAGGTACGAATGTGCATTATTCGTACGGCATGCATAGATCTGTGGTCTCACGGTCTCACCCTGCGTTTTCTCGGACTCTCGGACTGGAATGTTACGCAGTTACAGGAAACGTTTCCTGACCCTGCCGCCTCTCGATCTCGAGCTGGAACGACAGCGGAACACGAGAGCTGAGCTTGACGAACCTAGTTGCATCGATCAGTCACAGTACCCGATAAGAAGAGTGGTACAGCAGTAAGTGTACTGTAACGGTATCGTAGGTTACGTTTGCCATCAGCTAAGAATGAAACGATGGTACCATTTGTTCGATCCCAAAATTGCTTTATCGTCATTATCATGGTATGACTTGCGATTTTTCGTCGCCCAGCTAGCCCTCTATGCTTGCGATCGGACGAGAGACGAACGTACTCCTGTGACAGACATCATTATTTTGTATATAGCTCTGAGATTGATCCTGTCTTCCGTCTGAATCCAGTCAGTCACACCCTCTCAATTAGATACTGATTCAATCCAACGGTTCCCCTCTGTTCAACTAAGGAACAGAACGAAAAAGCGAAACGAATACCAGTCGAGGCTAAACCATCTTGCAGCACTCCACGGTACCTAGCTTTGCGCGCCAAGTCAAAATTATTGTCATCCATTCGCACCAGCGATCCACCTCAGTGTGAAAGATAGGACAAGAGCGATTGATTCTCTCGACGACAAAGTTTCAAACAGGTCCGAAAGATCAAGCCGCTTTCTCAATCGTACCCTGTGCCTTTTTCCCACACCCAGTAGTGAGATAGCCTGAACCCTAGGCCGGGCCTACGTACGACTTCTTCGCTACCGCTGTCCGTCTTACGCCTGCATCTGTCAACCAAGGAACTGCCGACCTACAAAGGTTGTCACGTTGTCGACCACGCGCTTCGCTGCGACTGTCACCACCACCCTTCTATCGACTGCGCACACACATCATCTTGCCTAACAGAGCAACCGGAAGAATAAGCTTCAACCCGGTCCGAACTGTGTGTACCTCGCTCTTGCATTGGCATATCAAAGGACAAACATAGTAGCCATCTCTCTCGAAGAAGTTGATCAGATTTGAATCAGATCTGTCTGACGAGAGGTCCCGACGACAAGACAGGTCGAAGCGATATACCAGACGATACACGGCCCGACCTAGACATCGATTGTCTGTCTACGAGTCACCACCCGCTTTCCCTTAGGTATTTACACTTGGTGCGCCATTCCCATACAGTCCCTGCTGCACTCGAGTCAATCGCCATCTCGAGTGACACAAATCGTTCTTTCACCAACCTCGCCTGCTCAAGTGGCGATAGACCTGATCACAGGTTGAAAGACATTCAATACGCGGCAATCCGTCGCATGAAAGCGAGCGCTCAGGTAATCAATCGATCAACCCAGTAAATGGGCGATTGAGTGACTGGTGTACGAAGCCACCACGAGAGAAAGTCGTACACCCTACTTTATATTAATCTTACACATACATATCGGACTCGGACTGTTGTGACACTTGTCGAAGATCAAAACATCGATCAATTGCGACTCCTCCTCTTCTTCCTGGTGCCTTTTATCTCGTCACGACACGTCCTGGCGATCTTCGAGCGACACTGACATTCGCGCTCTTCGACGAACGGATTTCTTCGATTTGATACATTAACAGGCTCTTCAGAACAACTCGACCGGCTGGTTGTCTTCTTGTGACTACATCAATACTACATCGACAACTTTGGGCAGGACCCGATCCTAGGCATTCGCGACGAAGCTGAGCTGTGGCTTTGCGATTTGATCCCCAGCGCAGATCACCTCAGAGTAGCCCGATCACGACAAGTCGATCGTCGGAGGCAGAACACTCCAGTGATGGTGAGTAACAATTTTTTTTCGGTCTTCATGCTTGCCCTTTCTTGGCGTCCCGTGTCTTCGGGTCCAGTCTACCATCTTCTGGTCATCATGCCCTGCTTGATCGCCGTCTCGATTCGATGGTCCCGAGATACGCTATCTTGGATTCGGTTCTGTGTGACACTCCTTTCAAGACTGTATATTGCGATTTAGTCGTTTTCGCCGGAAGCGAGTAAATGACCGAACGGTCCAAGCGGATCATGATAAGGAGAGAAGGGTGATCGTTCGGCTAAGAAGAGGAGGAAAGGACGCGTGGATCGTCTTTGCGATTTATTCCTTTCCCTTGTTGGCCCTGCCGCACAAACCTCCTTTGGATGATTTGTCGTGATGGGTCTAGTCTCATCTTTCATCAAACATAGGGTCAAACCATATTGCACACAAGCACAGGTTTCATCCGTTGTAATCTTTCGTTCTCTCTTATCGGACTCGCCTCGGAGTCGTCGGAGGCCGGGCATTCACCCATCAACCATCACCTATCACTCATCACCATCACGATGCAAAGCGCGACGTGATCATCACCGACGCGCCCGAGGTCGCCATTCTCACACCATATCATCACTTTTGCGAGTCCCCTCCTTTGACAATATAGCGTGGATCCCTCAATTCTTCCCACCCTCATTTGTCTCTCTTTTTCTTTTTTTGTCTGTTTGGCGTCTTCATCATCACTGCCCAGCCTGCGCTCCATTCCCCGTTCCCACGCATCATAACAAACAAAAAGGACACCTTCCTGTCCTGTCGTCGTTCTTTTTAGCTCCCTCCCTCTGTGTCATTCTTCCCCCTCCTTCTTTCAAAATAATCTATCTCGATACTTCTGTTCGTGCCTTTTTTCTTGAAAGCTTTCCAAACCTCCTACTGTCTTCACCCAACAGGACGCTAATCCTTGAGCTCGAAGCTGATATTTTCTGTTGTCGTTTTGACCGATTTGGCGCACCATAACAGTCATATCACAAATCGGCACACCAGTACGCGTCTTACGCTCTCCCGCAATCACCACCTCTCACACCGCCTTATCTCAAACCAATCGATACCATGGCAGCCCAGCGATACGAGTCATCGTCTTCCAGCTCCAGAAGCCTTCACCGATACAACTCGCACACTTCGCTCGATTCTCCTCCTGTACCGCCGCTGCTCCTTGCCGACTCTCGCGAAGAGTTATCCCCCACCGGGTCCACCAACATCCTCACACCTGACGGCCCAGAGCCGATTATCTCCACACCGAAAATGTCTTCGGACCACTCGATGTTGTCTTCCATGTCCTGTCAAGCCACTCCTAAACTCGTCATACCTACTCATCAGGACTTGTCAAGAGGATTCCCCCTTCTGCCACCTCACCATCCGCTTCGATCGAAAATGTACAGCGCATCCGAGAAGGTCACGACTCCTGTCAGCCCAGCACACACGCCCAAGGGGCACCCGATCGATTCTAATCGATACTTCACTTTCAACAATACGAAGGTGAGTCTGGCTGTCCGTGAGCAGTTGGTGCGAAATATTGTGTTTGACTTGAAGTTATCTCCTCTGACAGAGCAAGTCAAATCCCCTGACCAACCCCTTCGCGTATGGCAACCGAACGACCTCTTTATCTTATCTCCTCCGAATACCCCGTCGACTACGACCTGTCCTCTTACTGGGCGTCTGCGTCATCACTTTCGGCTTGGTCTTCCTCAGTCGAGCCATGTCTCACGCTAGACACATGGACTCTGTCATCGCTTACAAGCACCAAATGGGTTTCGGAAGGCGGGAGCTCGCTGCCGGTGCAGCCGCCGCTAAGACTGCCGCAGGTCAACACCCGCTGTTGATCAGCGAGACCCTCGACGCTCAAAAGGCCGAAGCTGTGATTGCATCGTCCAGCGGCGTCACGGGTTTGACTTTTGAGACTGTCGAAGAAGAGCTGGCGGCTTTGATCAGCGTGAGTATAAAAAATTTCCCAGGCTCCATCGCAAAGACAACAAGCTGACTCTATCTCTTGAATTCTGTTACATTGTAGTTCATCACCTCGACTACTGCCAACGCCTTGCCTGCGCTCGACCCTTCGGTACCTCTTGACCCATCCATCGTCCTCGACTTTGACCCCGCCCACCCCAACGCGCGAGACGACCTCGAGCTCCTGCAGAACGAAATCAACACCATCTACCCGATCGTGCTCGTTGGCAAGATGCGGGATCCATGGCACAGGGAGATCAAGCGCATGCTAGCGGACTACAGGATCATCCCTGCTCCCTTGATCATTGACATCGACCAACGACGAGATCATTCTACAATGATCCCCCTTCTCGCCAGGCTACTCGGTACTTCAGAGCTCCCACAACTGCTACTCCAGGGCAAGAGCCTGGGCTCGTATCATGATCTCCTTGATCTGAGAGATCAAGGGATGTTGACAGAGGCTTTCGAGGAGTCGGGAGCGGTCTCGATGAGGCAGTTGAAGAAGAAGAAAAAGGGGTTAAAGGAGAAGGAGAGAATTGAGAATGAACGGATTTTGGGCCCGGCTCCTATCATCGCTAACTAGCACCGCGAAGGAAGGATTTTTCTCCGGGATTTTACATCGTCATCGGTTTCATCGTTGCTCATTGCCTATCGTCACACTATCGGACCCCTGTCCCTGTTGTATACAAATCAGTCCCGCACCATATAGAGAAACAGCTACAACTACAATCTTCGACCAATACGTATTATCGATCATCTTCCACAGCGGAATCACGCCCCAGTTCATGTTAACAAGGCCTCCTCTGCGATTTTTATTTTGATCTCAGAAGACCACGATACTCAACCACGACGATCTCGAAACGACCATAGATGGACCTACAGATTTTTTCTTCTTCGTTTCATCCATCTATTATCTACGACATGTAGAGATCAATTAATTGTGTTCATATTAATTTGGGACAATCCACCGTATTCAGTGGATTTTATGTGCATGCTTCTTCTCATCATGTGCATGCATCAAGCTAGTCGTGTCATTTCTTTATCGCATACTCGATCAGGCCTCTAAGCATGAATGGAGGCCTGTATTGGTTCGACCCATGGTGCAGCGCTAGTCACCGTATGTCACCTCTCATCTATCTATCTAGCCTTGCTAGCTGATCGAGTTCTTGCTCTCGACATGCCGCGACTTTTGCACGGCACTGTGAGTATATGAGTACGCAAGAATTCATTGAGTTGGTGTGATGTAAAAATGTATTATTATATGTGATGTTTATGAATAAGCTATTCTTCTGCCTCCTAGTGTGCCTTATGATCCAAATCGCTCCGCTTTTCAAGTCGACCCAGGTTCTTTCTTACAGCACGGACACCCGGAATCAAGAATTATTCTTTCCAGTCTTGCCACCAAGACCCATGCCCATGCCCATCCCCAAGTCCATACCCATCCGCAGCGCCCCCACCCGCACCCCCACTTGCATTGTTTCCAGTGGCACCACCATTACCGTTACCGTTCAGCCCGTCCCCGCCACCCCCACCCCCGGGACCGAATCCGTTCGGGCCGGTCAATGTCAGTCTGTTATCGATATCTTGAGGAAGGAAGAACTGCTCTAATCCTACGTAGGGGGCCATGTCCATTGTATTGGCTGAGGATCCGAGGGATTGTCCGTCCAGGAATCTATAATAACGATTACAGAGTCAGTCTCGTTTGACAATCCGCTTCATTCGAATCGCCATGGGTGTTGCAGATAGACTGATGAAGACGTCGTGAAACACGAGTCCGTCATGTTCCAGCTAGGTAGAGACGAGAATGAAAGTAAATCACGCAAGCACTCACAGAGGCAATTGATTATCCTCGCCCAGCTGAATACCGGCCCTCTCCATGGTCTCCTGGGCGAACAACGAGTCAAATTCGAAAAACTCGGCTGACGACGGAGAATCGTTGATGATCTGCTGCGTAGCATTCAAGAGCATCGCCGTGCTTGGCGAGACGTTGTTCAAGGGGGCTACAGACCCTGTACCGGTGGCGGGTGGTGCTGAGCCTGGGCCTCCCATCGGAGCGGGGCTGGGAGTAGGGTAAAAGGCCGCGTTGACTAGTTGTGAGGGCGAGAAAGCCACCATTGGGTCGATTGCATTCGAAGCTGAGGTCTGAGAGACGCCGGGACCTGTAGCAGCAGCCGAAGCCGGGGTCGGTCCGGGTATCGACGGTAAGGCGCTCGAACCTTTATTGGGTGACGGCATTCGGCTAGCAGCGGGAATGAGCTTTTGCCGACGCGCCTTACGAAGGATCAGTCGAAGTGATCGAGCGTATCGTCCGGCAGGGACTGGAAATTCGGCACGCAAGGCAAGCAATCAGCGGTGTCCTGAGTCAGGTCAAGTCATTCCGAATTAAGTAACGTATCTGTAAGAGACGATACTCACTGCTTGACAAAATCATAGCGAGCTCTTCGACATCTTTGGCTGTCTTCTTCAGGTTGAGCTCGCCAGGGAAGAGCCGAGCGATACGAATCAGGAAAGATGCGGCAAACGCAGCACAGACGTCTATTTAAGACACAGAGCACATTGTAGTCAGTCTGCGGGCCAGATCACGACCTCGAGCACAAGGACAGACTCACGCGTGTAATGCACAGCGTATCTCAACCCGTTTCGGTACTATATATGAAATATTGATACCGCTAATCAGCCGTGTGCAACAGATCAGATGTGGAACCGGTCACTCACGTTCTCCCCATGAAGGCAGATGTCTAGGCATTTTTGGGCGTTCCTCATAGCCCTGATAGCCAACATGCGCTTCTCTTCGGGCATATTGACGATGTCTGCTGGGTCTCGGATGCCACGCAAAAGCTGCGAGTTGACGAACAGCCTGATTATAATCGCATTGTCAGCTTTACGATGGTTCACTGTAATCGTAGTGCTTTAAAAATCGATGAGGCAAAGGACAACTCACTCGGCATACTGTCGCTGGATGATGACTGATGAGTGGGGCGCAGTCTCGTTAGCGTACACCTGGCCAGATACAGAAGTCGACGTTTACCCACGCGACTCTCGGTAAAAGTCCCCTTTGCCTTTACTGAATCGATCGGCTATCACATACAGATCAGCTTGAGATTTCTTTCTTGTTTGAAACGTATTGACTTACACAAGATTCTATCCCAGTACCTCTCCCAAGCGTCAAAGTCCGCATTGGCCTGCTTCAGTCTCTTCAATGTGTTCTCCGCGATAGGCAGATCCGGTGCAGTGGTGAGCTCGATGTGCAGAGGAGCTACGGGAAATAATCAGCAGATGACCCGTGGGAAGTGAGCAAGCGTAAAACTCACATCGCAGTGCTGTGAGCTCCACCGTCGAGACTAGCCTCGCGTCCGACGTTATAGACATCGGATGTTCGAGTAGTCGTCGACATTGGTGGATCGTCTCATCCTCCCTGATGATAGCAGGTCGTCCGGTACCGTATGCCATCCTGAGGGTAACATCTCGTCAGAATACGTATGAAGCCTTCAAAAGTGCTACGACTCACTGGTGCTCCATGAGGTAAAGCTGAAGCAGAAAATCAATGTCAGTCAGGCAAACAGGCTATATGGCTATGTTTGGTGAGTGACTCACACAAAGCCAGACTCTCGACTGTACTACTAGCGATCTCTCCTCTTCCAGCTCTTCCTTGGACCTTCCTTTGCCCATGCCAGTTCGCAAGAGGTACAAAAAGGATCGGTTAATACCCATATCCACAGCCATTCGCACCGCGTGACCTACAAGGTAATGCGTCAGCTCAACCTCCAATACACCAGATATCACGCATAAAGCTCACCGCCGGGAAGCCATCCGTTGTCCCTGAATGCGGCGAGCAAAATCATGGATTGCACAGCTTCTATACGTTGTCCGACAGAATGGAACAAGGTGTGTGTGGCGACTCGCTCTGCGTGTTGACGGGAGAGTCGCTGAATGTCGCTTTGTGGGCCTGATAGAATGATGATCTGAGTTACTGTCTTCACCAAAACGACAAGCGCAAAGGATTACTCACCGCCACCATCCCGTACTCTTGCACCAACAAAGACGATTGAGGTGATAGCGAACGGCGATCTGAGACGAAGACTGTCCCATGTATCGTTAATGGGGTCGAAACAGGGAATGAAGTTGCTTGAACCGGAATAGAAGCTGGCCATAAGGGTCAGCGGTAGCTTCTCGCCGAGCAGCTTCTGCACAACAAGAGGGCCACTCACATGTTCAACAGCTCTCGTCCTTCCGCTTCCGACACGAACCCCTCGGTGACCACGTCGGGGAAATCATGGATATGTGGCTTCATCGGAGACCGCTTGGACCCAGGAACGATGGGGCGAGGAGGGAGGTTCTGGTTCTCATATACGATCTGAGCCGTTCCCGGCGGTTGAGGGGAAGTAAATCTAGCTTTCTTGGTGGGTTTGGCGCTCTCTTCGGTGGTTGCAACCTTCTCCATGTCGCTGCCTGATCTCTTCAGTGGGGAGGCCCCATCCTGGCTAGACGCTTTCGCTTGCTCCTCCCGAGCTCTTTCGACGGCGGCTTCGACCAGACCAGCCATGTTTGACATCTGACCGAGAGGGTTGATAATCTCTTCTGGTCCCAGTATATCGTCCGGACCTACAGATCCAGCTCGGGATGGTGGTAAAGACATGTGTTGCGTCTGGTGCTGGTGCTCTGGTCCATCCGTTCGATGACCGGGAGGCCAAGGAGCAAGGTATGACTGGATGTTCGGAGGCATACTCTGGCGTCTTGACTGCTCGTCCATGATCATTGGTCTGCGAGGTCCTTGAGCACCGTGAGGTGGAGGCATAATGGCCGGTATACCTGCATTGCCGGGCGGCGGATAAGTCTGCGTGATTTGGTGAGCCAGGAACGAGGATGTTTGTGGGCTTGTATATAGGGATGGTCTGCCCGCACTTCGATTGTGAGCGTTATGCGGTTCCATTCCGAAGCTGTTGACGGATGGCGATCCCATGGTTTGGCCCATCAGATTGTTGATACCCATATGTGGGTGCGCCATCGGAGGAGCGCTTGAGACATACTCGGGCGTACTGTTGGCTGGTCCAAGGGGAGTGTGGCCCGACGTGTTGGATGCACTGGACGACATGCCCGCTTTGAGAGTGGAAACGAGGTCGACAAGGGTGTTTTGGATAGACGAAACTTGGCTCTCAAGGTTCCGTATACGGCTTGAATAGAAATCGTTCTTAGTTGAACAGCTACTGATATGCGTGATCTTGTCACTTTCGACTCACTCTTCCCCAATGTGCGCTTCTCCGCCTATAGTCGAGCGGCCAGGCTTCTCCATCACACACTCCAATCCACCATTCTTGCACCGCTTGCAAGGAGGATCTTCAGCTCCAACACAACGCATCTTCATTCTTCGGCAGTTGTTCTGTGGAGCGTCAAGAAGAAGCAGAAGAGAAAAAGAAGACAGAAGTCAGTTCTAGATTCAGCGTCATTTTGGAGATGCTATCCTCTCCCCCGGTTTGGCGAAACAAGCGAAGGAAGAGCACACAGGAAAGATTGTCATGAAATGCACTTACACAGGCACCTATAATCACAGAGGATATAAATATACATAAGCGAACAACATCCGTCAGAAACACGTTCTCGATGGCTTGTGTGTGATTGATTGCCAGGTTACCTGTGGAGAGTTTCATAGGAACTCACGGTTCACTCTGTTTATGCCGCCCTTTTTCTCGCCCTTGCCATCACCGCTTCCTCCTCCTTTGCCATCCTCCCTCTTCACGATCTTGTTACTCCTGCTATCGGTATCGCCATCGTCATTGGACATGTCGGGATCATCGTGATCCATCTTGACGTGTTTTCTCGCTCAGAATTCCCTCAGGGATTGGCAGGAATGCTGTGTAGTTGCGAGAAGATACTCGAGCTGATCACCCTGAACGACAGTGCTCGTGGAGTGGAAATGAATGCGGTGTGGAGTGGTTGCAGCGAAGTTCTGTCCAGTATCTAGGAGGAAAAATCAACGTGCTGACTGCTGCTTCGTGCTTGAGGGGTACTCACGTTCTCTTTACGAGAAGACCGGAGCAACCACGGGAAGATCTGCCGATGAAGCCGCGCTTTCTGCTTGGCGACAGATCCAACGCGAGTTGAGCGTCACTCCTCAAAGCAATAGCGAATGCGGAGAGCAACACAAGCAAGTCTGTTCGGCAGCTCTTGAGGCCAGGCCAAGGTTTGATTTTGTATTGGCTGCAAGGGATTTGAGGATGTTGGGAAGATGAGATGTATGCAACTGCGTATGGTTAAAGCAGGCGAGTCAGATGCCGCTCTGGACCCTACTCGAGTAGCTGCAACTCTTCTCACCTCTAGATCTTCGCTTAACCGTGGCAAAGGGCAGTAGTCGGTACCTGAACTGGCCACGGAAACTACCCCCATGACTTCGCGCGCCTAGTGCCGAGAAGCACACCTCGTTACTGGTCCACGCAACAATTGCCTGTTGTCGTAGTTCTAGCATCCCCAAATATAGACTCGGTTAGGCTTGCCAAGGCAAGCAAGGTAATGTCTTCGACGCGTTTTGGCGGATTCTATAGAGGGAGGCGCGTTCGGTTGAGTCACCCTCCATGTTGCCATGTTGCCAGTCATTCCCGGATCGGCTGTTGACAGGTAGCACTCTTCTTCGATGGATGCTTCTTCCGTGCCTCAGGTTTCCTGCATTCATCATTCGTCGGCCTTCATTCACATCACATAGCGACTGCGAACTCCGAGACAGGCCAAGGTAGACACGATGCCGCTCAAGCGCCTTGAGCTTTCAAACTTCAAGTCTTACCGAGGCCGACAGGTGAGTTCAATACACTTCTTCCCTCGTCCTGGCAATCCAGTATTGGCAAGTCACGCAAAACTAACAGATTGTGCGCTGCAGGTCATCTCCTTCGGCGATGCTCCCTTCACATGTATCATCGGGCCCAACGGAGCGGGAAAGTCCAACCTAATGGACGCTATCTCCTTCGTCCTCGGGGTGAAATCTGCCCAGCTGCGATCGACTCAACTTAAAGATCTGGTATATCGAGGAAGAAGAGCCGCCCAAGCCGAAGACGAGGAGACTATGGACGTCGAGGAAGAGACTCAGGCGCAGACTCAAACTCAGACGCAGGAAGGCTCAGAGAATGATGCGAGGAACGCTTGGGTCATGGTGGTGTACGAGGATCAAGCTGGGAAGGAGTGGTCTTTCCGAAGAAGGTGTGTCTTCCATTTCGACGTATCTGACTGCATTGCTCAGGACTGACCAGATCAACCTTACTACAGCATCTCTGCTTCAGGGGCCTCATCTTACTTCCTGAACGGAAGAGGTGTAGCGTGGAAAGAGTATAATGCTCAGCTGGAGAAGTTCAACATCCTTGTCAAGGCCAAAAACTTCCTCGTCTTCCAAGGTGATGTTGAGGGCGTTGCTAGTCAAGATAGCAAGGCCTTGGCCAGGCTCATTGACCGAGTCAGCGGGTGAGCGATCGTGAGCCTGTCGATACACACGTAGCGCAATAGCTGAACAATATCCAAACCGTATTCCAGCTCGCTCGACCTCGCTCCAGCTTACGAAGCTGCCAAAGCCGCTCAAGACAAAGCTACGGAAGCTTCAACGGCCAATTACTCGAGGAAGAGAAGCATGATCACCGAGGTCAAGCACTTCAAGGAGCAGAAGGAAGAGATCGAGCAATGGGAGAAACTCAAGGATGCCAAGGTTCGTCAGCTGAATTCATGTCACCGCTGCCATATGAAGCTGACTTCTTTTCACAGGACGCTCTTGTAATACGACACATTCTATGGAGATTGTATCACCTCACCAACGAGATTGCCGAGTCTACGCAAAAAGTCGAGGAAGCGAACAACAAGCTCACTGTTTTGAGACAAGCCGCTGTGAGTCACAGGATAAGATCTACAAAAGTGAACGTTGTGTGTGCTGATTTGCATGTACAGGAACGAGACGACCGAAATCTCAGAAATGGCAAGAAAGAGGTAGCTCAAGCGCAGCTCAACGTTAAGAAGCAAGAAGCAAATGTCAAAAAGGCGGAAAAGGCACTTGAAGACAAAGTGAGAATACTCTGTATACCGCTGCTGCACGATTTCCTGACTGACCATCTGGATGCAGAAACCTGAACTCGTTGCGGTAGAAACTCAGATCGCTCATTCCGAAAAGAAGATTCGAAATGCGAATATCTTGATCGAGCGAGTTCAGAAAGACGAGGAAAGACAGGCTGAGAGCTTGGAAACTCTGGAGAAGGGAGCCGAAGATATTGCGACCAGAATGGCAGAAGCTGGAGGTGAGGTTCTTGATTGACGCTAGTAGCGCGAGACGAAAAGATAGCTGAAGATCATCATAGAGAGGCAGCGACAACGAAGCCAGGCAGCCGGTATCACTCTGTCCGGTGCTGATCTCGAGGAATATCGAAGACTACGTGCTACCGCGAACCTCCGAGCAGTCCAAGAACGACAGCAGCTAGAAACTCTGAAGCGAGAGCAGAAGACGCTCAGAGACGCGCTCGCTTCGGTCGAAGATAGATTGCAGCAGGCCGAGAGACAGAAAACCAAGCTGACCGGCGAGATTGAATCACTCGCGGAACGAGAGGGCACGGTATGTAGCGGCTTTAGTAAGTCAGAGACCGGGGCTAACGTTTGTCCACAGATGTCGGAGAAGCTAGGCGAGATCAATCAAGAAAGGGAGAGTGTCAAGGCACGACTGGATCATGCTCAATCAGAGCGGAACCGAATCAGGTGAGGACCTTCATCGATACTCTTTCGTGTCACATTAGCTGACCTTCGGACTATAGCATGCGAGAGACCGAGATCAATGAACGACTTCAGGAAACATACCACAAACTGCTCCAGGCCGGTGTCGACAAGCGAGAGAGTGAACGTGAGGTCAGGCTCAAGGAGACCCTTGCCAGCTTGAAGCGAGTCTTCCCCGGTGTTCACGGCCGAGTCGTGGACCTGTGTCGACCCGTTGCCAGAAAGTACGACACTGCAGTCACCACCGTCCTGGGAAGGAATCTCGATGCCGTGGTTGTCGAGCATGAGAAGGTCGCCATCGATTGCATCGAGGTGAGCTTGTTCATCACTCCTTAAATCGATAGTCAAAATGTGGTTGACCAGTGAAATCACAGTACATGCGAAATCAACGAGCCGGTCAAGCGACTTTCATTCCCCTCGACACTATTCAGACCAAGCCCGTTCCTGAAAGGCTTCGAAATTTCGTCAAGGGCGCAAGACTCGCTATCGATTGCATCGAATATGACGCGTCTGTAGAGAGAGCAATGCAGCACGCATGTGGTAGTGCACTTATCTGCGATACGATGGATATCGCCAAGTATGTCTGCTATGACAAGGGTCAGGAAGTGAAGGGTAAGACAACCAGAATGAACGGATGTTTGAACGGAGCTGACGTTTCTTGGCAGCTGTCACTCTCGATGGAACCATCATTCATCGAAGCGGTCTTATCACCGGTGGTCAAGGATCGTCCAGCAGCAGAAAGTTCAACGACCAAGAGATTGACGGTCAGTACATCTTACGTATTCTGCGCCTTGCGAGCCGTTTCTATGCTGACCATCTCTTCTCACTCACAGGCTTAAACAGGTCGAAAGAACACTACATCTCTCAGCTCCAGGAATACCACCGCACTAAGCCCAAAGAGAAAGATGATGAAGCCCTTCTTGAAAGTCTCGCTCGTCTCGATGCTGAATCGACCATTGCAAAAGATGATTTAGTAAGTCCAACTGAGGCTCGATCGTCTTTGATACCCGACTAACAGGATGGATAGGATGCTACTCGACTCCGGCTGAATGGTCTGCGCGAGGAGCTCACTCACGTGGAAAGCAACATCAACAAGTTCACCCCCGATCGTCAACGTCGCTTGACAGCTGTCACCAACGCCGACAATCGCCTGCGTGGACTGCTCGATACTATCCAGGCAGCCGATGATGAAGTATTTGGCGATTTCCCGAGAAATAGGATTGGCGTCGAGAACATCCGAGAGTACGAAGATGTGCAGCTGCGTATCGACAAGGAAGCCACGGAAGCGATGGAGGCGTTCTCCGCACAGCAAGCGAGGATCAAGCATCAGTGCGTATAGTCCCCATGACTCATAGTGATGGTCTGAGGCTGACTGCTATATTTCCATGTAGGATCGACTTCGAGACATCACAGCTGAATAATACTCGAGAGCGACTCGCCACGTTACAATCCACGGTCACGAAAGAGCAGCGCAACGTCCGAGACATCCAATCGAACCTGAAAGAGATCCAATCCGCTCTGGAGAAACTTCAGTCCGACGTGGAGAAGCAGCGAAAGAAGCTCGACGATGTCAACAGGGCATACGAAGATGTCTCTTCTCGTGTGGAAGAGCTTCGCGATACCGCTCGTCGTACCCAACGAACCCTCGACAAAGCGCTTAAAGAGATTGCAAGTTGGAACGACGAGATCGAAAAATCTGCTTCTGAGAGACACGCTATCTATAGGCGATGTCGCCTAGAGGAGATCGATATTCCCCTGCTGAGGGGATCGCTGAACAAGGTCCCAATCGAAGAGGTACGTACGATTTTTTCTGGTGGTGAGAGGTCAAGTCATTTTGCTGAGACGTACATGGGGAAAACAACAACAGCCTACGAGATTGAGGGATGAAAACGGCATGGACATTGATGACGACGGGTCTCAACGGCCTGTCGAGGCTGATGACTATGGCATCGAACCCGATTTCGAGGACCTAGAAGACGAAGACAGAGAGGTGAGCATGGACAACAGGTCCTTTAAATCTGGTGGATTATTCGAATAATTAGCTGACACTTATTCACTCCTTTGTCGTGCATCCAGAACAAGTCAGACGAGGTCGGCCGAGAGTTCGAAGCCCAGATCACGAAGATGAAAGCCGATTTGGAGAAAGTCGTGCCGAACATGAAGGCGATCGACCGTCTGGCCGATGTGGAAGCTGGTCTGGAAGAGGCTGAACAGGAAGCTGACGATACTCGACGGGAGAGTAAGAGAGCCAAGGATGAGTTCCAATCGCTCAAGAAGAGGAGGTAAGTCCCGTTTCTTCTTAACCCATATTGGAGATGTCCAATGAGCAATTCGAGGAAGTAGAAGCTAACATGGTCCGATGGACAGGTGCGACCTTTTCAACAAAGCCTTCAACCACATGTCTGGTATCATCGACAAGATATATAAGGATCTTACGAAGAGTCAGAACCAAGTCGGTGGTACAGCCTGGTTCACCTTGGAAGATGCAGAGGTACGTTCAGCTGAGCCTCTCCTATATCACTTGATTGAGATGAAGACGCCGAGCTGACTCTGAAGGGCATTGCAGGAACCATATTTGAGCGGAGTCAACTACAATACTATGCCTCCTGGGAAACGATTCGCGGAGATGGAGCAGCTTTCGGGAGGAGAGAAAACGATGGCTGCGCTGGCTTTGCTCTTCGCCGTGCACAGGTATGTTCCGTTTCCGTTTCCGTTTCTGCCTGCCTCGTCCTCTCGTATGTTTCGTGAAAGGGAAGTAGCCTTTACTGAAGAGTTCCTGTCATTTTGCCTCAGCTTCCACCCGGCACCGTTCTTCGTGCTTGACGAAGTCGACGCAGCATTGGACGCTACCAATGTTTCTAAACTCGCTCGATACGTCCGAAATCAGGCAGATAATGAGGTTCAATTCCTCATCATCTCCCTCAAGAGCACCCTGTGAGTAGTATTCCAGACTATAAATCCAAATCCGCAACATAATTTGAACCACACAGGAACGGATCTCACATCTGTGCCTGGACAATGTCTATCAGCTAATGCTCATGACCTGATCACTGATTTGGCAGGTACGAAAGGGCCGATGGACTGGTCGGCGTGTATCGTGAACAAGTTGAGAACAGCTCCAGAACACTTACGCTGGATCTGAGGAAGGTGAGCTCTCAAGCTGGCATCAAGCCGACCTTTCGTGTCTCATTAACAAAAAAAGAGTCGGGCTGATTATGTGTTGGATATCATCGCAGTATGTCGAATAAGATGATCTGCCATGCTGCGGAAATAGGGGAAGGGATTCCCCCAAAAAGTTGGGGAATCTTACAGCACCTTTCAATCAAGTGCGTGCGATCGATATATTATTATTGGTTCGATAGAGAATGCTTGTGGCAGATTTGCAGACCGTATCGATATGGATATGATCGTGATTCAAAACAACACCCACAAGCGGCTTGCTTGCGTTGCATTCAAGCTGGGTCATCACCTGCATCATACTCAGGGCTGTCAGCCGGGATCGGCACATGATTGGAACATTGGTACGTGCCGAGTATAAACAGTTCCCGGTTCAAAGCACCGCTCAGCGGCCTCGGCACGTCTCCGAGTCGCATGCCAGTGAAGCGGCTCCAGCATACACTACTCGGCACGCCATTCCGACCGACCGACCATTACAATCTCGTCGTAGCTTTGCAGTACTCTATGTAACTTGACTTTACTGGCCCTCAATTTTTTTTCTGTTCTTTTCGATTAACAGGCTCTGCGGACAGGCTTGCCGAGGCTTTCTGCGCTGTCCACACACACACCTGCACTCGGACTGCGAATCATTTAGGGCTCTGCCGGTCCTCAGTGAGAAACGTGTAACCTTGTATTCTTCGGCGAGCTGGAATCAATACAATGATATATGAATATCACCGCGCCCGACGGACGTGAATGGTGCCGGTGCCGGTGCCGGTGACGGTGTCCCTGATAAGTCGTCTAACGATGGACTTAAGACGAGCACAACCACGACCGTGTGCACGTTTGGACCAAGACGCTACTGTAGATAGTCGACTCGATTCACTGGAATACTCCGAAGCGGATCTGGATCTGAGATCCAGTTGCGGCCCGAAATCCGAATGGCTATACCGCAGTCGATAATCGGGGGTCGACGTGCGGTGCATGTCATGCAGCCTCGCACCTGCAAGCTCCAACATAAGCACGATGGGAACCGGATGCTAAGAGGCCAAATCAGTACAACTGGCCATACCACTGGACTATTTGCCACGCTGTCTTCGGTCACACTTCGTTGTCAAGGCCCCAATACTTTGTCAAACCTTCTTTGTCAACATCTCTTTCGCCACATCTCTTTGTCAACATCTCCTTGTCAGCAGCTGTCTGTCGGCGAAGTTTTGGTCATCATCTCTTTGTCATATGGTCACATACCATTCAAGTTGGTTCACATCAGACCCAGGCACGGTATCACCTGGGGCCAGTCCCAAATTCCAGGTCCGACCCATGACTAAGTGTGGATGAGATCTGAATATTGAGATCCCTATTATTGTTGGACCCTGATTCCCGCTTCCTAATTCCCGCTTCATGCTTGCTGCTTCCCGCTTCCTGAGTCCTGATTCCTGATTCCTGTGAAGCCCGAACCGAATAAATGTGATCGGCTCGCGCGATTCAACTCGCACGTGCACAGTACTGGTGCTAGTGATGTTCATTAAATGTGCTTGCCTCTGATCAGACGGATTAGCATGTTTAGCTGGACGGGAACAGCTGCAGAGATTGTTCGATTCCGCACTGCTGCGAGCGTGATCGGACCAGACCACATGAAAGGCTGTGATTGCTTTCGATACAGGGAAGGTGCTCCAAATGACGCATGGAGAGCCGGGCCCAATCATGCTGCTCTGCTCGTTCCAGTATGCACGAGACTGTGAAATGGAGTCTCTTGGCTTGACTGGTCCACAAGCGAGACGTCGAATCTGTTTCAAAAAAAAGGAGCGGTGTTCCTATTTGCCTCGTTATCGGACGCCCTGCCCTAATCTAGGCTAAGCGAAGTGAACGGTCCCGCAGCGCAAGCAAGTCATTCCAGCGTTGCCCTTAAGCATATATGGTTCCCACGGCGCCGTTGGAGTTGGGCTCGGCTCCACAGTTTGAATGGGTGACATACTCTCTGGACTTGAGACAGGGACTTCCCTCGATTGCCATTCGTCTGTTGACTGTCACGCTTGCAGAAAGAGAAAGGCATAGCACATGCCACGGCATGCATTTTTCTGGGATCTCCCTCCGAGACGAGTCCATCACATCGTTGGTCTTCATCGCCCTGCCTGGAATGTTTCAACGATCCAGTATCTCATCAGTTCACCGTGCTCCCGATACGATCTCTGAAATGACCTCTCTACCTTACGTCACAAATCAGCCGAGTAACGATCAGAGAAGCAGGGATACGCTAGCACGCAACATGAAATACATACATTAACCTTCGCTTTTTTTGCCCTGAGCCTACGGCAATGTCGGTTCCAGATTCCGACAGTCCACGGGCGCCAAATGCTGCAGCTAGCAAACGTGACGGCAGTCACGTACTTTGCGATCATCATCTCGTCTTCACGCTGCTTATCACATGCCACCGGCCCTCGGGTTCCCGCAGGATCAGAAAGACTCTAGTACAACACTGGAAGCCGAAGCTGAAGCAAGCTTTTTCTCTCAGGCCTGAGCGTTTGCGTTGCCAGGGTCTCGCTTCAACCTTCAAAAGGTTGAAAGTTTCCCCAGCTTGCGTGCTCCTTCTTCCTGGACTAAGTGACTGTAGCAACCGACCGCCTCGAGGAGCGGGCTCGTATCGCCGTACCACAAGTCCCTTCTACATTCCCACGTCTGCCTGCCTGAGGATGCCTTGAGGTAGGGGTACAGCAGGCTATCTGCCAGCACAGGGTGAATGTTGCCACCAAGTGCCCTAGTGACCTACCCGTTACTACCCGTTTGCTTCTGCCTGCAGTACTGTACCCTTAAGAGGTGGTCTTTCCCCCGCTAAATCCCCTCCAATTCTTAGTATCTCTCTTCACCTTACCACACCATAACGAGATCCTCTAGAGAATCTCGTTAGTATTGGCGCTTCCTATCCTCCGACGTACCTTAATTCCCACCCACAAAGTACAAAGTGCATGGACAGACCTTCTCGACAGACTTCAACCTCAATCTCAACGCATCTCTCCACACGTCTGACCTACCCCGAACCTCTCCCTGCTCGTACTATACCGACGAGTGCGTGTCTCCCAGGGACCGTCCAAAGGCAGAAGCAATAGCACTCACCTCGCAAACGCCTAAACTCTCCATCTCCACCGCCGGCTATCGCAGGGTCCTGCACATTACACTATTCAAACCATTATCACCCCCGACTCTCGTCCAGCTGATCACCAACCTACCTTACCCGCACAGTACCAACTCGTGCCTGTGCCTTTCTTGACCCACTTCGGCCCAAGCGATCGCTCCTCGCGTCTGCTTTCGGTCGTTCACCAGTAGATAGTACCCATTGGCGATCCTGTGCATATTAGATCATCAGCATCAGATCATCTTCAACTCTTGCGAACACCCCTTCCATCAATATCAACATCGACACACACCTAAGCCTTCTTGTTGCTTATTGCCTCTTGATCTGCTCATCATGTCGACCTACTCAGCCCACTTTTGGCCTCACTCGACTTCGACCACCTGCTCGCCTGAGAATGTCTTCAGACCGGGAGTCCCCAATTATCGGTCGAGTCACCTGTCGTCTCCAATGATTTGCAACCCACCTGCACATTGGCACACTTGGCCCTACCCCTGCCCTATCCCCGTCTTTGGCAGCGCCCAGACGACCACCCTTTCCCCCTATCCTTCACCTGTCTCCGCCTGTCGCAGTACGGAGCAGATCTTTGGACAGGAGGTTATCGATCATCGGATGACTCACTCCCTGACGTCCATCACCCAATCGCTCCCTACAACACGTTATTCTTCCCCCGTCCCCGAATCTAACACTGGTACGAGCTCGCCAGCACCGGTGTTAGACGACCCACCGGCGCCCGAACCCATGAGCCGGTCTCAGAGTCGACGTGAGCCACCCGGTAGTCTCACGTCGACGGCACCCCTCGTTCGTCTCCCTTCCTCGAATGGGTCATCTACCGGCCTTGCCGATGAACCTTTGGGCCAGACTTCTTCGATCGCCAAGTCTGGGAGCTTTGCATGCAAGGGTATGAAAGCTTTGCCGACCCCTGACAATACTCCCCCATTGGGGACCAAGAAGGGCGGCAAGCACATGAGGGCCTCGAGCGATGAAGGTCAAGAAGGCTACGGTGAGGGTGGAGCGAGCAAGAGGAAGAGGGTTCCCATCGCCTGCAATACCTGCAAGCATAGGAAGATCCGAGTAAGTCTATACTTTACTATTTTCTGACTCGTCCTTCTCTCCACGACCTTCCCGAGAGACTTGGGTATAGTTTGCTGACCTTATCATTGCTGTGTTCTTCGCGTATTCAGTGCAGCGGGGAGCAGCCCTGCGCCCACTGCCTCAAGATGGGTCTGAAGGACTGCTGCAAGTACGAGCCATACAGCAAGAAGAAACCCAAGGGGGAACGAGATGGCGGTCGTCAGGACCAGGAAGGCGAAGACGGGGCTTCAGAGCCTGGATCCGCTTCGGGGTCGAATACTCTCCAGCTTCAGCTGGGACCCCCCGATGAGCGATACGGCTCTCTTCCAAAGCCGATGTCGTCGATCACCATGCCTGGAGATGGCAGAGACGGTATGGCACGGTAACAGCGCCAAGCACGGGCCGTGGAGGCGGAAGGGGACGGGTGAGGATGGAGGTGAGACGGGGGTCGGTCCATATATACAGGGGGAGGTCAACCCCATCGGATCGGACAAACACAATGTCGGAGGGCTATAATTATAACTCATATAGATTTCGTGGTGCGGTATATTTTGTCTTTTGTTCACTTCACACAACATAATATCATTGCTTACTCTACTCAATACCATAACTCATATTACTCATCATCATCATCATCATTTATCGCATACTATACATAGAGCATAGCATCATGACGTCTCACTCCGACAGAGTGAACGCAAACGTCGATATTGCGCTGGAGTTTACTGTACAACAAACAGTATCATGTCGTACATATATATCATTGTAGAATCACTTATAGTACATGTTGAGATGGGTATGAATTATCCAGATCCAGAGCTTTGGCCATAGTATTCTGTCAAAATTTTGCCGGCGAGATACGCCCTGGCCTCTCCGGTAGTCCTCTTCTCCTTGCTATCAATACCCATCGCCACAGCCAGACGTGAATAGCGAGAGTGATCGAAAAGATCCCAAGTCAGCTGCGCGTAGGCGGCGAGGTTTGCATGTGAAAACAGGAGAATAGACTTACGTGATAGTGAAGGTTTTCTCGCCAATAACGATCTGGCTGACAAGGGTGGGTTCACCTTCGTGCCAGAGGACTTGTTCTACATATCCCGGTTGATGTAAAAGCGTCTTGTGGCACAAGACTAGAAGCTCAAACATATCAGCGCCTGAAACTAACAAGGTAAAGCGGATAAACAGACTCATCCACTTACCCTGAAGCTGCTCGAATGGACCGTTAGGCTGCAGCCCTCGCCTTTCAAATGGCTTAGCAAAAGCGTTGAGAGCTCTCGCCTGAGTGATCTGTGGTAATGCGCCATTTCCAGAACCAACAGGACCTGCAGTACCAGTGATCGGCCCAATAATGGCATGTGCGGTGTCATTGTCGTCTGGCGGAGCAGCAGAGGCTGCGTAAGATGACTCATGATTGTCTTTGAGCCAATCCAGGAATCCTTCGACATTGAGTTGGAGCGCCCTTTGACAAACGGCGTTTAGAGCATCTTCTCCACTTTGATGCACGCAGTCTTCCTGATAAGTTTGGACCCTTGCACCCATTCCGACCGTGAGTGTACATCCATGACCTGGAAACAAGCGGATCAGGTTTTATCGCTATCCGACGGGCACATCTTGACAAGACTGATGCTCACGATTCTGGATCGGGTTCCAATCAGTGCAGAAGGCGGCGGAATCAGCGATGTCGAGGCCACTTGCGCCCAACGTCTTGTCAAGGATTTGCAAGAAGCGCTGCAGGGGGGTCAGATCTGACTGTGGCACCTGGTCGCCGTGTCCTGCTTGGTACGCGACTCTGTCGTCTTCCGGTTCTCCGAAATCATGGGTAGTGGTGGCTGAGGGAAGGTCGAGCTCTAAATCTTCATCGTCAATCTTGATCTCCTCCGAGATCGGTCCCCCCTAAATACGAAAGAGTGGTTGCGCCCCATGAGCACCTTCCTCTCCTAACGGCCGGCGTGTGCCTGACTCACAGCCGGGATAGTAGCCTGACTTTGATTGAACGCCCTCATGCGCTCCTTCAGTTCTTGTTCAGCTTCGTCTTGCATGTTCTCATCACCGTCATGATCGCTGTCAGTGACGACTCGCATGCCGTTCGGTGCTCGGATCCAGGCTAGTGCATCGTCCGCAATGCATCGGACCAAGGTGGTATTGATGGCGTCGGCCTGTTCATAGGAGATAGATCAGCTAGCTGTAGTTTGTGGTCTCACAAATAGTTCCAAGCTGAAAGTCGAACTGACTTTCAACTTTTTGGGCTCTCCGGTCCATCTCTTGATGCCACCTAGAGCTTCGACAGCGGACACATATTCCTTCTTGTAGCGGTTCTTCGGAAGCGTCCGGAAGAGCGGATGATCGGCGATGACCGGGTGTGAAGGTGGAAGAGCCAGTGTCATATGTGCTAGCCAGAAGGTGTCTGCGGGTAACGAACAATCACTGTCAGTAAAACAGTTGGATATGGCGCATTGACGAACGTCACATACCCTTCTCGTCTTCCTCGTGATTGACCTTTTCGTAGTCCCACTTGATGACAGGCTGAAGATCGGAGCTAAGAGAATGGATCATCGAGTTCCATACTCTCGCAGGGTGTTCAACCGCCAGAGGAGGAAGATCAGGGTCGAGCGAAATCGTGTGCATCCCAAGTGGAGCACGCTCTTCGCCGCCATCTTCTCGCTTGAAGACCGGAAGAGCAGACCAAGGATCTCGAATCATAGGTATATCGCAGCCAGCTTCAGTGACTACGACGGTAGTTTTATCCCTACCTGAGCTGACGTTACCAATCACTCCTTTCCCAAGCTCTTGACCGCCGGTCATATTACGGCCGTACCCGTTCCTCGACCTGTTTTCACCCAGACCTTGAAGTGAAAGCCTTTGAGATGAAGCTCTACAGAAAGGTGAATAGCCTTCACTGTGCACTTGTGAGGGGATATGCGAGAACACCGGCCTCTCTTCCTTGACCTGTGTGTGGCAGGTCGATGTCGTGGTCGGAGCTACACTTGGCGCTCGGACGACCGCTGGACTTGATGAGTCCCCAATGAGCAGATGGTTGTCTTGCATAGTCCTGACGGCTTCTGGATCGACTCGACCAAGATGTTCGATCCCGCGAGATTTCCAGTCGGCTGAGTATTCTCTTTTGAACGCTTTGGAGAGCAAGTCGCCGTCGCCAGGCTGGATCTGGGAGTGCAAGGTTGAAAGAGACTTGAGGACATTGTCCCGAAGATCTGATGTAGGAGAGATGGGGGACAGAGACTGAGAAGTTGAAGCTGGAGGAGCTATGTCTTCCAGCATGGCCTTGAAGCTCGCAGCGGCTGATCGATTGGCCTCATTGCTGTGACCGAGGATCTCTCTTCCGCTGGGCGAGAGATCGGACCTTTGTTGTGCGACTGAAGTCTGCATTCCCTCAAACATCGCATATCAGCGACTCACGAATCTCCAAAACTGCCAGGGTTTGACGTCCGGGCGGAGAGAAAACGAAGCTCACAGGATCATGAGGGTTACCTGGGACCGTCCCGTACGCTTGTTGAATATGAACAGCGTTGATTGTATTCGTACTGGCAGTTACCATCGTGTCAATGTCGCCAGTGACGTAGTCCTTCCTGTTATCAACGGGTTGCTCAGCCTGGCTGACATATAAAGCTACATAGACGAGAAGAGAGGAGGAACTGAAAGAGGAGGAAGGAGGAAGTCGACCTCCCCTCCCTGCACGAACCACCCACTATGCTCACCCACATCCGAGCGGACATCCAAAGTGGAGGCAATTCAGATGTCACTTACGTAATTTGGAGCAGGAATATCACGTGTTTCGGGTTTCGGACCATAGGTTACCGTAGTTTACCCGGTCCAGTCAACCGATGTCATCACCAAAGAACGCACGCTACGCACGCTACGCACGGTTCACCTCACTTCGCAAGCTCCCATCAACATCAACCTTGTCAACCTACCAACCTTGTCAACTTTACTCTCACTCCCAATCATCTGACTAGACGATTTCATCACTCCCATGCTCTCTTTTACATCCCATCCAGCCCCTTCATCTTGTAACTGATAACGATATCAGGGCTTACGCATCAAGCTCTCTCAGCATGCCGCCAAGACGATCAGCTCGTGTATCAGCCAAAGAGGACGAGGCCGCGGCGGCAGCACCCGTAGCTGCCACAGGCGAGGGGTCTACAGTCGCTCAGGATGAGGGACAAGTCAGATCAGCTGCAGCTAAGAAGCCCAGAGGACGACCTCGAAAAGCTGCTGCTGTTACTGCTGCTGTGCCAGCTGAGGTGGAAGGTCCCGGTGCTGAAGCAAACTTACAACAGGAAGCCGGTGAGTAGTTCAGCTACAATCACAGTCCTCACGTCACACCGTGGTTTACTAGCTGATACTCTCAGCAGCTCCAGAATTGACTGCAGAAAGTCCCAAGGGCACCAAGAAGAAGCGAGGACGACCAACAAAGGCGGAAGTTCAAGCCCATTCGGCTGACGGAGAACCCTCTACTTCGGCTGTACCCGCAGCCGAAGGTGCCGGTACCGTCCAAGAAGCTGGACCTAGCAAAGCGAAGAAAGCGAAAAAGGAGGCTAAGCCTGCTAAGGAGAAGCCTGCCAAAGAGGAGAAACCCAAGGCCAAAGGTAAAGGAAGAATCAAGAAGGTGGATCCTAATGCGGACAGATATGCAAGGTAAGCTGTCGTTGTCGCATCGAGGACTGTATAGCTGATATCAAAGAAATCTAGGGTCGAAGGATCGTGAGCTTCTGTCTCATTACCCGCCATGTGCAGTGAAGCTCACTCGAAATACCTACGCATAGTGGCTGCCCAGACAAATTCTTCAAGAAATGTGAGTATTCCGCCTATGGCCCGTCAAGACCAGGGAGGATCGCTGACACCGGCTTTAACAGTCAAGAAGGCCATCTCGCAACGTCTGGTGAGCTTTTCCATCCCATATCTTACGGTGTTCTAGCTGACAATTTCACCAGTTCATGGTTGCGCGAGAAAAGGGAGGAAATGGTCATCAACAGTACGAGGATTTCAAGATTGTTAGTTCTCGATCTATCTGTACTCGTGCTTTCTGGCTTGGTTGTGACAGCTGACGTGAGCCGTAGCTTGGATCTACCGGGAACGTCTATGTAAGAGAGGTTCCGTTTAAGCGGCCTCCCTGAGCCTGGATTGCTGACCGGGTACATCCAGACTACTCGAATATGCAGCAAGCCGAAATGTGACTGTCCCGATTACCTCTTCAACGGTAGAACAATCTGCAAACATACTATCTTCGTACTGTGAGTACCTGTTAGCATGATCCGCATGGAACGCTCCTCGGATACGGTAGCTGACGGGCTGTAATTGACTTGCAGCATCCGAGTGTTGAAGGTTCCTGACGAGTCGTACCTGTGGTATCAGCCTACGCTTACGGTGAGGTGCCTTGCTGAAAGACATCCATGGTTTTCGACGCGAAATTACAAGCTGACATGACTGATTCTCAATGCTGTAGGCTAGCGAGATCGAGCAGATCTTCGCCAACGCTCCACCTACTCCTAGCGAAGCGATTCATGCCGGCGCCCATAAAGCCTACATGAAAGCCACTGGGGCGACGGTGGAGGAAGAAGAAGTCGCAGAAGAGGTCAAGGCTCAAGCTGAAGCTGCTGGCATCAATCTCAAGAGACTCGAGGTTATCGGTGACGATTGTCCTATGTATGTCAACCTCCGATCTTCTTGTGCTCAACGGGAAGGAAATCACTGATTAGGTTTGCTTGTCAGCTGCTATGAGGAGATGACCGAAGAAGACGTCAAGGAAGATAGGATGGTCTATGACGATACTCCGACTGGATGCGGAAAAGGTAAGCTTCAAAGATCGTCCCAAGGCTGTTGTGAAGACATCGCCAAAGCTGATGAGATATTTCGTAGATCTGCACAAGGAATGCTTCGACATGTGGGCCAAGACTGCGGGAAGTGTCTTGGTTACGCCTTCCCCTTTGTCTTGCAGACGGACTGACGGCTCTTTATTACCATAATGACAGGTCAACAAAGGTCAAGCTGTCACGTGTGTGTGGTGTAGAGCTCCTTGGCCCGTCCCTGGCGGCACCAATGCTTCGCCCTCCAAGGGTCAAGGCAAAGTCCGCATTTCGGGCCAGAACTACCACTCGATGGGCTAGTGAGTACATGCGTTATGATACCTCAATACAACGCTGACGATATTCCTATGACTCGTTCCGCCAACTCAGCATGAACATGGCTGAGGTCGCTGGGATTAATCAACCCCGAGGCGTCCAGTGAGTGAAAATTTGCTGGGACAGACGTTGCAGTGACTCCAGCAGACCAACGATATCAGGGCAAGTCGAAAGCAGTGGGCCACATCTGATCCACTTATCGTTTTCAGTACTCACGTCTGATCGGCCAGCTGCCAAAAATCCTACCTTTGAAGATACCGGCAATGTCGACTGAAAAATCGCCGTACGAGGCTTGTAGGCTGTACAAGTCGGCAATCCACACTCTGCCACCTCTTGCGATATTCCCTTCTCGTTCTCGGTCCTTCCCCTTGTGTTCAAGACCTCCTCGAATCCGGCACAGTCTTCCGACCTTGATCTTTGGCTTCGATCGACCATGATGACTTCAATGTAAAGCTTGAATCTTTGGGCGTCAAAAGCCCAGGCTTTGATATCCATCTTTGACACCGACACGCACGATGGTCACCTTGGTTTCCAACGGCCCTTTGCTTCTGTGAAATTTCTTTTCTTTCCGCAACATACTCCGATTCCTATCTGGTGACGAAAGTGACGAATAATCGTAATGATCTCAATGACCCAAAACAACGACAGCCAGCCCGAGCGATACGCGAAGAGAAATGATGATGATTTGCATATGTTTATAATAACGAGTATATATATATATATGTATATACATCACGATCATGCGACTTGACCATTGGGTATGCTATGTATATGAACAAGTCCTAAGCTGCAAGGTCTAGGCTCCTATTGGATTGATGTGCAGGGTATACAGTATACAGACTCATTTGAAGGACTACGTTTCAATATGCTAACTGGCTTGTCGTGCGTGCTCCTATGCTCCCATAACCACTTCTCGTCTCGTGTCCTTTCGTCTCATTTCTCTTGACGATCAAGTATCTCAAGAGCTAGAGCTAGAGCTGTTCCCATCGTTCCAGCGCGGAACGAAGTAAGATCCTCTCGTTGATGGAGATCGTCATGGCCATATCCTGATATCGATCTTCCGGTCCGAGCGACTGAGCGCAAGCGATGCGAAATTCGAAAAGGAAAGACAGCAAAGGCAAAGAAAGCACATGGCATAACAAGTCAGCTTTCATACTGACTTCGCGTTTCAGGCCTTGGAAAGTCGGGGGCTTGATAGGAATGGTACATGTGTAAGGTGCATGGAGACAAAGGTTGATCATACGTACATCTTTCAGATCAAACAGCTCTTCATCGCTCAATTCCGAGCGATACAAGCCCTCAAGTCTCCCCCTCAGAAGACCTTTGATCCGATCCACAACTTTCCTGGTGCGATCGTCCAGCGTATGCGTATGCGGCTGCGGCTGCGGATGCGTTGGTAGTCTACTCGTGCTCTCCTCCTGGTCGTGTCCATTTCCGGTTCCGGTTCCGGTTGCGGTTGAGCGCGATCCGAATCCAACTTCTGCCCAGGCTCGTTCCAACGATTCTATCGCCCGAGAGATCTCAGCTTCGACCTGAGCCTCAGACTCGATCTGGAAATCACTTGTAGTCCCGACCGTTTGATCTTCAGTTCTTTGCCTTGACCGGTCACGATCTGACCCAGATTGAGGGAGCGAATGACCGACGACGACCGAAAGCCATATGAGCACAAAGACGTTAATGGATAGTCGGCCGAGTTGATCGAGGTTGAGGATACGTTCATCTTGTTCGCTCGGTGGACGTATTAGTCTCTCTTCTTCATCGTCATCGTCGTGGCCATCTTCGTCCTCGTCCTCGTCCTCGTTTGATCGGGCGTCATGGGTTCGCTTGAACGTCGTCCTGAATCTTGATCCGACCGACTCCACCACTGACCAATACTGTCCCATCTTGTGATCGTCATCTTCCTCATCTTCGTCATGTTCACCGCCATCATCGCCACGAGCTGATCCCACGTCGGTACCTGAGACCAATCCCAATCCCAAAACCAGCTCATTGACCCCCCACGTTAGACCCTCGCCCGTAAAATCCCCGCTGATAAAACCCCATTCCACCAACAACCTAGCATCGCCCAATCCTTCTCCATAACAGTTCCATACCTCCTCACCCCTTATAACAGGCCTCTCCACCCGCATATCAACGCTATCCTCTTCCCTCCCTATTCTGGCTATTTCCCTCTCTCCCAGATGAGCCAGCCTGTAAGGTACGCCGCGCGGATCGGTGATATCGTGCTGACACGGAGCGAGCGAGCCGCACGCGTGACAGACGAAGTCGTCTGCCATCATCGATGTGTGGGACGACGAGGCCGATGTGTGATTCATGATATCGGCAAATGGGCAGAGAGATATCAGATGGTAGATGTCGATCATGAATGCTCGTGTGGACACTAGGGCGAAGCAGTGCAAGTACGATATAAGGGGAGATGGGATCGGGTGAGATGAAGTAGGAGGGAGATGGGAGCACGTTTCTCGGTAGAAGGCCTCAAGGGCGTCCTAGACGATGGATGTTGGGAATCAGTCTTTTCCCCTTACAGTGGTTCAGATGCCTTGTCTCGGAGCCTGCTGCTTTCAGCAGCCCAGAATACAATTTACTCACAAAGCTCAACCCCTGCTCGGCTCGTCGCTCAAGCTCCCTTTCGACCTCGGTACCTTTCAACCACTCCTTGCCCAGCTTCCCGTCCACACCGCCGATCTCCTGAATGTCCCATAACAGCGGCAACCCAATGATCTCCCGAGGCAGGGATTGCAGGTACCCGTAAAAAGGCGATTCGGCGCCCAGCCGGAACTCGTGTAAGAGGCAGAGGGAAAGATGGAGGATCGTGTATGAGTTGAGAGAGCGGCTATCTATGTTTAGCTCTGGTAAGGGGGGTAGGGAGGATGTTTTGTGCGATAGGATGGACGATTTGGGTATTGCGCAGACTAGTCACATACATTACAACAACGACATTCAGCTACCTTTCTGAAATCATCCGGAGTAGCAAGCGACATAAATCCCCGTGTACGGTCCTAATGTCGATCGCGGTACTGAGGTTCCGCATACACTGTATCAAGCAGGTCGAACGCTACTCACTCAGCTCGCCGAGGTCCATCTCATCCTTCGCTACGACTCTCCATCCACTCCCGTCCTCCATAGACGCAATTTCCAGCCTTTCATCGCGCTTGATCCCTTGACGATCGAGCCATTGGAGCAGTGTTTCCCGGGAAGGCGGCGGATGACCTTGCAGTAGACCGTGGCAGGCAGCTTGAGGACTTGGCATCGTAGTCCAGTGAGATTGGTTCAGAAGCGCATGACGGGGCCAAGGAACGGTCGTTTTGAGAAGCTAGGAGGGTTCAGAGATCAAGAAGAATTATTCAAACTCGAGCGCGTGAATGACTTTTTAACGAGACAGTCAACCGGGCGGAGTTAGCCGAAGAAGCCGGAGTACCGAGGCATCGTAGCGGTGACATGAGATGGTGAGATGGTCGTTTATATAGGACACCGCTTCATCTTCATACCTTCTCTATCATAACCTCGATTCGACCCACTTGGTGCGGATCGCCCTCAGAAGATGCTCGTGCTACCGCCAAGAATGATCTCGCTCGGCCCTCGACTTCGGACAAGAACGCTGGTCAGACCCCTTTATCATGACTCGCAAATGCACTTGCCCGGAGGAAGAGGCGTACGGGCGTATTCTATCCCTCCTCCTCCTAGATCCGATACGGTTGACGATAGACCGCTGGCGGGGATCAAGGTTGTGGATCTGACAAGGGTATTAGCGGGACCTCTGGCTACAATGATGCTGGTGAGTTGAGTTGGACAAGAGCTCGAATTTCGGGCGGATCATGGTCCAGGCCTATATATCGTCGAAGCGCGAGGGACCGAAGCAGCTGCTGACCATGTTTCTCTCTCATTGTATGATACAGTCAGATCTCGGTGGTGAGCTGCTGGACACTCGAAAGAGCTGTAAGGACTGTGCGGCGAAAGTTTCAGCTGCTGATATCGGTCTGTGACTGGTTTCGGGATCGGAACTCCTACAGCGGACGTGATCAAAGTGAGTCTTCCGCATCAGTACCCTTCCCGTGCATCCTGTCCACACTGCAGTATAGTGGACCCGGGTGCACTGACGTATCGATACCTTCTGCGTCCTTCACCCGTGAAGGTCGAATCGCCCAAGGGCGGCGACGACACGCGATCGTGGCTCCCGCCCTCGGCGCCTCTACCGTCCACGACCGAGGGGTATCCGGGACCTGATCTGCCGCCTGAATCGGCTTACTTCCTGCAGGCGAACCGAAACAAGAGGTCGTGAGTAGCCTGATATGATGACGCTGGAAAGCTGAACCACTTTCCACGCAGGCTAACACTGAACCTCAAGTCTGACAAAGGGCGCGAGGTGATATATCGGCTGATCGAGCAAGCCGACGTGCTAGTGGAGAACTAGTGAGCTGGCTTCAAGCTTGCAGCATCAAGAGAACCTACCGCGCTTGTTGCTGTCACTGATGTATCCGCGAGAGGGTCTTAGCGTACCTGGCAAGCTCGAGAAATTTGGCTTGGGATGGGCCTCAGTACGCAAGTTGAATCCGAGGCTCGTGTACTGCTCGATCACTGGTGAGTCCAATCTTGCGAGTTCTATGATCACCGGGTTTCCCTCGGTACATTGGCCCAGGGGCTGATATGATGATCCTTTGATGATCTTAGGTTACGGCTCGAGTGGACCATATGCCCAAGCGCCGGGATATGACGTTGTCATTGAAGCCGAGGCAGGGCTGATGCATATCACGGGCGAGAAGGGCGGCAAACCCGTCAAGGTGCGCACATGGCTGCATTGACCTCCTGTCGTCTGGACACCTCTGTTTCTCCAGGGGACCGCGATCTGACGCTGACGGCTCTTAAATGATCCATCATAGGTCGGTGTAGCTGTGACAGACGTCTTGACGGGACATTATGCGCAGTCTGGAATACTGGCTGCGCTGTTGAAGAGGGGAATCACTGGCAAAGGGTCTAGAGTGGAGTGCAGTCTATTTGAAAGCCAGGTAGGTGGATCAGTGTGGCCAACCTTTGCAAATCGTTACATTGCGACCGATCGGCGGCCGATTGGACTTCAGGTTCTTTCTCGCATTGTATCGACATGTCATCTCGTGACTGAGCCCACCGTATTCTACTGTCAGTCATTGTTTGCTGACAGTGAATCATCCATACGCAGATTGCCTCACTCGTCAACATCGGCTCAAACTACCTAATAGCGGGCCAAGAGGCCTCCCGATGGGGCACCTCTCACCCTTCGATCGTCCCATACCAAGTCTTCCCTACTCGCGATTCGTACATCATGCTTTCGGCAGGCAACGATACCCAGTGGGCGATCCTGTGTTCGCCTGCAGTATTGAACAAGAACGAATGGGTGAACGATGTTCGGTTCGCGCGTAATTCGGGTCGAGTGGAGAATAGAGAGGTTCTGGTGCGGTTGATCGAAGGAGCTTTGGGAGAGAGGAGCACTGCTGAGTGGTGTGAGCGCCTCAAGGGCAAGGGGTGAGTGTTTAGGGTTCTCATTTCTTCGCAGTCAAGTATAGTAGAGAGGTGCAGCGCCTGCGCGCACACAGACAACCCGCTGATCGATAAGAACCATTGTCCTCGACCTCTTGTCTTCGAATGCGGCATTACAGGATACCCTTTGCGTGAGTGGGGTCCATCACATCGTTATGCTCATCCTCTGCTCCTGGTTTGGGCTTGGGACGCGGAAGCCTTCTTAAGTCAGCCGATGGAACGCTGATCCCACACATTGTGGCTGGATGGCTAATGTGGCTGTAGACCGATCAATAACATCGCCCAGACGTTCGAGCATCCGCAAGCGATCGCCCGAGAGGTCGTGGAAGAAGTCGAGGTGAGCCAGCTACCACAATGTCCCCTCAGTAGTACTGTAGTGATTTTCTCGAGACGTGACTCGAGGAGTGCAGCTCGAGGTCGGGTTCATGCCACTATCTCTCGTTGTGCCCGGTCAACTCATGCGATAGTCGCCGTTGTGGCATGTGCCATAGCTATGATCAAGCGCTGACTTGACGTTGCTTGATATCTCACTTGCATGGCATATAGCACCCTCGAGCGGGCAAGATCAAGCTTGCTTCTGCCCCTGTATCATACAATGGCTCTAAACCAAAGGTGGGTCTATAGCGAAGAATTTAGTACTCGCAGTGTTCCGCAGCCACCCTCGCCTTTCCGGTGCTGCTCCTGCTTTCTCCGCTGAGGTGCAAGAACCGGCTGCTCTTCTCAGGAGCTATTGCCTATGCTAACGGTTATAACCCACGCCACTTGTCTTTTACTCACGCTCATATCCTCCTGTGTACCTGCCAATGACTTTCTTCGTATCCCTATCCCTAAACCTATCCCTTCGGTCCTCGACGTCATACGTACATACATCACGTTCACGTCTACATAGCTGTACCGACCACCACCGTGGTTGGGTCAACATACAGAACAAGTCCTGCAAGAGCTTGGATACGGCGTCGACGATATCACAACCATGCGCCAAGAAGGGGTTGTATGATTTGCAATGGCCTATACGTGCTGTACATACTGTACATCCTGTACACCACATGTATCATACGTATTGCAACTGGATATCCTGGATATCCTGAAGATCGTAACGTGCACGATCGTCCGTGACACTACAAGCCCAGCATTGCATTGCATTAAAGTACCATCGTATTTGATCGTTTATCGGTTATTGTGCTCGTTCTCAGTGTCCTACAGAGCTTGAATGTTCGTTCCAGTGTTTCCCTCTTCTTTCTTGAAATATTTAGCGTATCGTACTGAGCTTACACCCAGTTCAGGTCCTTCTTCAAACATCCAAATGCGCGTGAGAAATATCCATCCCAATCGGAGCCAGTCCAATCTGGTCCTGCCAGAATTCTATACCTCATCGTCTCGCTTCTTGACCTATCGCCGCCTCTCAACACTATCCTCATCACATCCGCCGCTTCATTATCGCCCTTTTTCCTCTGCCGCGTCCAGAGTCCACCGCTCACGTTCTAGTCTGAGCTAAGGCGCATTCATGTATTCAATGACCCTGCGACTGCGAAGCGAGGTTCTCCACCCAAGTCGGTAAAGCCTCGAACCTCATCCCGTGATCCCTATCTCTGACCCCGGTGTCGATGTTCGGACGACCGACATCGGCTTCATCGACCTTGGATCTGCTATGTTGAGCGTTAAGAAAAGGATAACACCCACACCCGCCTCCTCCTCCTCCTCTTGCTTCTGCCCCACTGCCTCCAGCTCCCATACCCAAATTCATGTCCGAGCGAACCATCTCGCTACAAGCGACCCATTCGACCCTGTCCCAAAGCTCGTCACTCAGCCGTCCGCCACCCAGATCGCCCGACCCTGTCTTGACAAGTTGACTGATCGTGTCTTGGGCTTCGTATTCCCTCGCAATGGGATCTGACTCCGTGTGGGAGTCCGATGATATACCGCTGCCTGCGCCGATGATGGTGTATCGCGTCCGCGTTCGAGGTTTACTTGAGCTGGAGCTAGTACCGCCGTTATTTATCGTCGTGGCAGCGCTAGCTCCTGCACTGGCAGCTTGTTGAACTTGCGCCGGCGCCGGCTGTTGCTGTTGTTGTTGCTGCTGCTGCAGCTGCTGTTGAAAGTCCAAGTCTTGATGATGGTACAGATCGCGTAGCAAGACAGCTCGGATGCTCGCAGCTCTCTGCGCAGGCGTTATTTCCTTCGTCACGTCCGCCTCAGCCCCTAGCGCAGTTCCTGCTCTAAGTACTGCCCCGCCTCCACTTGCATTGCGATTTCCATTTGCACCTCGTGACCCATTCACCGCCGAGGTTCCATTCAAGATCACATCAGGATCCGCGAAGTGCCACTCTACAGCTCTGATATCCTTGATCCAAGCCAAATAGTCCACGCTCTTCGATCCGCCCAAGCCCAGATCATGCCACACGATCTTCTTGATGCTCCATTTCGCGCATAGATTCTCCAATACGTCCGCAGCAAAGCGGCGGGTCGTTGGCGGATTGGGCGTGGATTTGGGGTATCGCATGGCGAGGTTGGTGTTGGCTTCGGACAAGTTTGCGATCGAGCCTCGGATCTCAATGACCAGGTCCAAATCCGATTCTGAATCCGAATCCGAATTTCTATCTGCATCCGCATCCGAGTTCAGTGCTGAAGCGCTGGGGAAACGAGATCTAGCGGGCTTCCCTAGTATCCCTTGAAGGGCTTGGACGAACTCGTGATCCTTTGCCTGACTTGGGGAGATGAACCGCCACTGAGCGAGATTCGATAACATCTCGGCGTGCAGGACGAGCCGTTGGACATTAGGCATCAGCAATTGTTCTTGCTCTTCCGCTTTTTGTACGCTCGATCCTGCTTTTGAGCTTGTTGTCAAGTCTGATTTATTGTTGGAAATCGGTGATGGGCGTGATGGTGCAGGCGGCGATACGGGATACCCTGACCCTCTGGAGAATCGCCTGAACACGTTGTACGAGGACTTGTGTTCCCTCCCACCTAGACCTGCTGCACTTGCGTTCTGACCTCGTTCTTCCTCTTCATACGCGGGAGGGGCGAACGAGTCCAAAATTGGAGTACTCGACTGGCAGATGAACAAGTCATCCGGTATCTTCCTGCCTCCAGAGGCATAAAGAGAATCAGTCCCTTTTCGCTGATTCCGTGCTTTCTGAGGACAAGGATAGGGGTTTGGGGATTGGACGATGTATCCCAGTTCTTCTGAGACTTGCGTGTCACCCCCGTCTAGTAGAACGAGCGTCCTCACCAGGCTCAAGGCGTACCGTTTCCTCCGTTCTGTAGCGGCGCATGGTTCCACCTGAATGGTGATTCGGCCGTTCAAGGGTTTTGCGTTATGCGTATCGTGGTAGACGACCCTGCTCATGTTCTCTTTCCAATCGGATCGCAATATCGACTTTGATCCGTTTTCCCAGCTTGAACTCGACCGCCCACCACCGGAACTCGATCCCGATCCCGATCCAGACTGTAAACGAGGATGCACGATTCCGAGAGGTTCGGTCGAAGTCCCATAATGCGTCGGCACATGAGCCAGTTCCGGCGGTAATTTAAACACGAAACTCCCTCGACCGACTTTAGGCCTCTTGCTCTCTATTCCCCAGAAGAACATGCTGAGCCCCATTCTGTCCAGGACGACCTTGCGATATAAATATGGTAAGACGAGGAAGTAGACTTCCGAGTTGAGCAAGCACAGCTTCGCGAGTAAAGATGGCGGCGGAGGTGGGTCTTGCGCTAGGAGGAGAAGGAGGATCTCGAATGGGAGGGCAGGGATCGACCGCCTGTATGGTTTCAAGGGCGAGTGGGAGTGCCGCGGAGCGAGCGGCGAGCGTAGGAATGACATGTTATGGCGGAGGTTGTGGTGGGGGTCCGGCCGCAGCCTGAGTCTCAGGCTGAGCCGAGTGCAAAGGGAGCGTCCTCAATGGGTAAGAGAATGCGAATGGGAATGCGCTGTTGACACGGATCGATAGTGATGATCTTCAAGCTGGCTGACTATAGGTCAATATTGTAGAGAGGGTGTCCCAGTCACAGGTGAGGCAGGTGAAACAGTAGATTGCTGAGATGCAAAAGTGGTTCCCGACTCGCTCCACTCGATAATACATCGATTGATTGTTGAAGTCGCCCTTGAAAGCAGTGTGACAGTGCAAGCTCGAGCTAGCCAAAGGGAAGACCAAGAAAGCAGAGGGTGATGCGAGGCGATTCTGACTACATTACCAAGTAGATGTATATAGACTGCCAAGCTCAAGCCTGAGCCTGAATGATACGGAGAACACTTATAACAGCAGAAGCTTGACACAGCGCACATTGATAGCCAACGAGTTATTTAACGCAACATTCCTCAAGCTTTGGCTTTGGCTTTGGCTTTGGCTTTGGCTGGACAGGGTTAAACAAGCTTGTTGATGCTGTCATTATTACAGTGTTTACTGCATTTCGGCTTCGGCTAATTCCGATCCCTAAACCAGCTCTAGCTCTAGCTCTTCATGGCGTCATCACCGACTAAACTCATTTGTACAGCACAGCCCAGGAAGGCACAGCACAGCGCGGCACTCGACGCTTCGATGCTCCGACGTCGTGGCTGTGTCGCCGATATTTGTCAGACCGGAGCCAGTGGATAACCTGTAGGTACTCGCTCACACCAGTTCGTTGCTCATGCGGGTAGCGGGAGGTGAGATACTGACTTATCTAAACGATTTCTCATGAGTTACTCTTGGTCAGGTTGGAGCCCAGTTACTGGAGCTGTCGCACCGGTCCGCTCGTAGTGTTTTCCCGAATCTGATTGGATTGGACTCTATTACGATTTATCTCATATCATTGATGCACTCTGTCGACTTCTATTTAGCTACTCTGTGACATCCCACATAGTTCCGCCGATGTCTATTCATTCCGGCGCATCAAGCAGTTTCAGACTTCCTCTGAGCCTACGTCTACCTTCCGTCCCACTGATCTAGATGAAATATGTGTGGATAAATTCTACATCCTAACAGCTCCTTGCCACTAACAGGCTCAAATCCTACATCCTACAGCTCCTCGTGCGCAACGACTCTGGGCGTAGGCCCATGATCGCTCGGACTAGCCAGCGTGGTCGAGCTCACATCAGCACCACCTTCGTCGGCGTGCGTTGATTCTCGGACATCAGGACCTTTGTCCGTAGGCTGGGCATGAGTGGTATACGTAGGTGACGAGCCGGTACTACCGCCTTGGCTCTGGCCCTGACCTTCGTCTTCCCCGGCCTGAGCTTGGGTGGATTCGCGGACTTCGGGACCGGAATGGGTCGGTGAGGCATGGGTTGTTGATGAGGAGCCCGGATTAGGTTTCGGTCGACGAGGGGTCTTCTTGCTCATCAGTCGGAGGACCTACACAAGTCCATACCGGGAGCATCATCATTGGTCAGCATCGTGTTGTCCAGAGCAATGGAAATAGGCGCATGCGCGGATTCAATTGCAACCTCAAACAGCAATTGAGGATACGAGGTACGACAAGAAATAGACCACCCACAAGCATCTGCAACTTCTTCCCCCGCTCATCGAGCTCTTTGCTCGTTATCACAGGGTCCTTGGTCTTGTCGCCACTAGCATCGATCTTCACTTGATCCTGCATCAGCCTGTCCATCCAGACCTCGTTATCCTTCATCATCTCCTCGACGCTCTTCAGCTCCTCTTCGGTGTATTTGGGCGGAGCGACGGGGTTCTCGGGCGTAGCTGACTCGGCTGCTTCCAGAGCGGCGGTGTAGTTTGCTCGAGCCTCGACAAGGAAGGATCGCGAAGCGAACATTGCTTGTTGGAAATCTTCGATGGACTTGGGTCGGGTCTGATATTCTGCGAATCGGAAGATCACGGGGGATTCGAGTGCTCTGAAAGAGTCAGAGGGGTCCGCCAAAAACGAGAGCAAGGAATCATCAGTTCCGCTTCGGGACATTCTTTTAAATGCGATACGCCGGCAAGTCAAAGCACTCACTCAAGATCCGCCCGCTTCTTCCTCAAAGTCTTCTCATCAGCCCTTTCCGCCTCCTCTCCAAGCCACTCCATAGCCTCATCTACATTCTTCCTGAGAGTCTTCCTCTCCAGGTCAGTCGCGAATTCATGCAGGGCTCTGTTCTCAGCGTCGTCCGAGAGCAAGCCTGAGAGTCGGTAGAGGTATCCTTCAAGCAGGTTTCGCGCTTCTTCACGGGCGAATTTGGCCGATTCGAATGCCGCGATGGAAGTGAGTCTGCGATCATATATACAGACGATGAACAAGATTACATGACGCGAGTAAGTCAGCAACAGCGATCTCCAGTTTCGAAGGATGTAGATTAAACCAAAATTGCGCCCACTCACCTGGCCTGTGTCGTCCTCTTCTCCTCGCTAGTCATGGGCCTAATCCCTACATGTTTCTCCCTGAACTTGAGCACTACCTTCCGAGGTTTGGCGCTTTTCGCCTTCTTCTCGTCTACCGCAACGTCTCCTTCGACGTCTTCATCCTCTTGTTCAGCAGAGGCCGTCTCCTTATCCTTCTTACCATTCCCAAATAGACCCTTCAGGGCTCCAGCCATACCTCCTTCCTTCTCGGCTTCTGTCGCGTTAGATGCTAGGACCGCGTTGGCTGCCGATAGGTATCCTCGAGGATCGAGGCGCATGGTCACTTGAACAACAGGCGATGGGGCACTGAAGTTGGTCAAAGCAGATTGGATATCGAGTACGTTGACAGCCAAGATGGGTTTAGTCTGGGCGTGCGATTCCTCCTGTGTCGAAGACTGAGAAGCAGAAGTGTGGGTCGACTGGGCGAACTCGAGCTGAAGACCGCTCGAAGCGACCTTGTCAGCGGGGAAAGTGAGGACTTTCTTCTCGCCCAATCGGGTTCCAGAGGGGAAAATGACTTCGTCGCCCATCGTGATGTCCCACACAGACCGCTCGGTGACATTCAGATTCTTCATCTTGAATGTCCTTGAGAGCGCAGCGCCATAGTATGCCGCACCCAGAACGGCAGCCTCGTCCGTGTTGACGTTCTGGGCAATCTTATCGTCCGAGCCGCCCAATGCTGATTTCAAGGCACTCTGGACAAGAGGTACTCGCGTGTTGCCGCCGAAGAGGATGACAGAGTTGATGTCGCCTAGTGTGAGGTTGGCGGATGAGAGAGCTGAGGTGATCGGGTGCGAGAACAGAGGGATGGATGATTCGATGGATGACTCGAGGGAGGCTCGCGAGACCTTGGATCGGTAGTCTACGTCGTTGTAGAGCGACTCGATCTGATGCAAAATAGCGTGAGGATTAGCTACTTCTCAGAGAGGCTATTGATGCATGGAGAGCAGCTGAGGGTTTTACCACTCACGGCGACGTTGGCTTCCTGATTGGCGCTGAGGATATGCTTGACCCTATTAGCCTCCCTTGCAAGCTTGGCTTTGGCCTTCTTGTCCTGCGCCACACCCTTCTGCCCGCTCTTGGCGACGAAATCAGCCGTCAAGAGATCCTGCATCGCGACGTCCAGTAACACCCCGCCAACGTGTTCGTACCCTACACCGAGGACCTCGATGTGGGTTGTGTTGATGGGAGTCTTGGACTTGGGGCTGGGGAGGTAGCTTGTCTGAAAGAACGCCAGGACGGTCGCCGTCGTGGAGAGAGCGCCAGAATCATAGATGACATGATACTCTTTCTCGCCTAGACCCGTTTCGAGATTGAAATCGGGGAAAGATCTCGTCATAGCGTAGTTCAGAGCCACGCCCGTCCCTTCGCCGATCATGGCCAGGCAGCTCAGACCTTGCAGCTCAAGAGCATCGCGGTACGCTTTGCGCTGATAGTGGTCCCACCATGCTGGTACAGTCACGATCACCTGATTGATCGGTTCAGGCGCCGAGCCGGACGGCACGAGCGTCTCGGCCAAGTGCCGATAGTACGAGATCTGATGAGCGAGGAGAGCGGTCGGGGTCCATACTTGGTCATGGGAGTCGGGCGAAGGGGACACGTGAGAGGGCGGAGAGGGGTGAGGGAATATCAGAACACCGTCCGAAGTCAATGAAGGTGCGTTGGGGTGGACCGGGAGCTGGGATTGGGCTGTCGAGCCTAGAAGGGGTTTGACATATGGGAAGTGAGTGTCCGGGAAACGTGTGGCCTAACAGAGCGGGCGAGTATACAAAGGTAATCGTTAGTCAGTATTCATCGAATCGTTGTACACCCGTTTAGTGTTGATATTGCCTTGTCGATATGACAGCAGCAAATCAACAGGCACAGAGTGTTGATCATGATTTTGATCTCTCTCCAACTCACCGCCATCTTGGCCTCGGCACCAAACACTCTATCGTCCCTCTTCCAGCCTACGACACTCGATATCTTACGCTTACTATCCTTGTCCAACACCACGTCGAACGGGACACCGGGTTTCACCAGGGAGAGCTTTGTGAATTCCGCCCCGTAATCGATGGCCAGCACCGCCGCTTGGATGGCGGGTGCTAAGAGGAGCAGCAGCACGGAGAGGAGGTATGTCGTGCGCATGGCGAGTAGATCTATTTATTTATTTATTCGTAAGATCACAAGGTCTGACTAGCTTGCAAGACAGGACGGGACCGCTCCGAGCCGAGCGGTATGGGCGATATGAACCGGAGAGATAGGACAGCGGTTGGAGGTTGTTCTTTTTTTCTACTTGTCTATGCTGTTCGACGATTCTTGGGTTACGCTGAATCCAAATGACGACGAGCTGTACTATCACAGCCGATCACTCAAGAATGAACGAGAAGGGAGAGCCGCCGACGTCTGCTTTCGAATGATGTGGAAAGTGATAGAGTAGATGAGCTGTCAGTGACAGTTTGACACAAGCTACATGAATATCTCATCATTCGCATTTACCTCTAGCGTGGAGGTACACCTTAGCCAGTGTCTCGAATTCTAAATCTCGACGCGGACACGTCGAACGTCGAATATCATGACGTTCCACGCAACCACCCTAGGATCTCTATAGGCGAGCCAAGCGAAATAGGCGTACGGAGTGACAAAGGAATACCACGTGCACACCATGTTTTCCTCGCGCTCTGCCATTCCCAATCTTATCAAGCGAAGCTGAGCACCTCATCTTCCGGTATCTGGAATTTATCGAGTGCCGGGATTCGCGAATGTTGTCGATCATCTATATCTGCTGGTGGATGCTCAATCTCAATGCTGAATAAGTTAGGTAACACTATATTTATCATCAACCATTCCCTGCTGCTCTCATATACATATATATAAAAGACAAGATTAGACGAGCGCACACTCATCCCTCCTGATCTTCATAACCCAAGAGCACCTCCCCGTATTCGCAGACAATACAAGTATCACAGTATCGAACAACATGAGCGACCAAGCAGCCTCTTCATCAGCGTCAGCTTCAGCCCCAGACTCGGACATCCTGACGCCCCAGTACAGTCTAGAGGAGATCAAGGCGTTCAACGCTCAGCTGGACGGCAAGTCGCCGCAGGACATCTTGAGATGGGCTATCGATAATCTCGATGGGCTGTACCAAACTACCGCGTTCGGTCTGTGAGTGGTGTGCTTCATCTCTCTTCGCGTTTGCGTTTGCGTTTCTGTGCTTTTCCTCTTCAACCGTTGGAGGCGATAAAGGCTAGGGAGCGAGCGAATTGCTGCTATCCCGCAAGGATGGAAGAACGACCTGTTTCGAAGACTTCAATGTGTTCTCTTGATGCGGGATGTCGATATGACGTTTCCCTAGCTCTTGACTCTGCTGATCTGTGCTGACTGATTTGAACCGCTCGTACGTCTGGTAGGACGGGCACAGCTGCTCTGGATATGATCTCTAAGATATCTCAGGAGAGAGAGGAAATTCACCTCGTGCCGCTTGTAAGTGTACACTGCTTATCTCTCCCTTATGATATATTGGACCCTGCCATGCACTCTCTCATGCAGCCGCGTACCTCAAATGGCGTCGTCCTTCTACATTCCTCCGCATGACAAATGCACGCGCTGACTCATGCTCCGCTATCATTCCAGATCTTCCTCGACACGCTGCACCATTTCCCCGAGACCGTCCAACTAGCCCAAGACGCCTCTGAGAACTACCTCGCCGAGCTGCACGTCTACCGCCCTCCGGGCGGCGTGACTACCGCGGAAGAGTTCGCAGCGAAATACGGCGACAAGCTCTGGGAAACGGACGAAGGGACGTACGATTATCTCGTGAAAGTCGAGCCTGCCGCGCGGGCTTACAAGGAGCTCGGCGTGCGCGCGGTGATCACCGGTAGGAGGAGGTCGCAAGGTGCCGATCGGGCGGGGCTGGACGTGTTGGAGGTCGATGAGAGGGGGCTGATCAAGGTGAATCCTTTGATTGGGTGGAGTTTCAAGGAGGTCAAGGAGTATATCGATAAGGAGTGAGTTCAGGCTCAGGCGCGTGTTCTTGTTGCCCATTCCACAATACCTTTTTTTTGCATGATCTGTTTGGATGGACAATCAGCTGCCAAGCACCGACCCTTCTGTTCGATCTCAAGGGTTCACTGTCTCTACTTCTGAACTCGTATGTCGCTGAATCGCTGACGCTCGATGTGTTTCCACCATTCCGTCCGTCCGTCCTTCTTCTGCGCACCTGTGCACAGAGGCGTACCGTACAACCCCCTCCTCGACAAGGGCTACAAATCCATAGGCGACGTCCACTCCACCGCCCCGCCCGACCCCAACGCGGCTTCGGCCGAGGTCGGCGAGGGCGAGCGATCAGGTAGATGGCAAGGGAAGAGCAAGACCGAGTGTGGCTTGCACACGAATTACTTTGAGATGAAGAAGCGGTTCGAGGAGAAGCAGCAGCAGAATGGTGCCGCTGGCGGGCAGGCTTGATCAGAGGTAGTCAGTTGAGCGGAGCGTTGGCTCGCACTTGGTCGATCACCTTTGAGTCGGCATTTGCTTCACACTATATGAATAGCCTATCTATGGCATAAATGCTCGTCTGTTGTCATGTCACTTGGCTTTCTCAGGCCCAGAAATAGGCACGCCCGTCGAACTCAAGACCATCTGTTTCATTGTTAATATGCATGCGACCAAGAGCCGAAGCTACGCCGTGCAGAGATGGACCAGAGGGCGAGACGTGTTCCATCATTACCCCTCTTTCTAAATCCGATCAATCTTGTTGAATCTTCCTCCACGCCACGAGTGCTGGGATCTTGGTCTGTCCTGTCCACGTCTACGTCTACGTGAAAAATCGCTACTACTGACAAGCAGCCTGCATGTCCTCGACGGCCTTGCCCAATTTCTCCTTTGTGAGGAGGATGAGCCGTCCGAATTGCTCGACGCCGAACGACTCGTCGTCCCGCTTTGGAGCTGTCTTGAATGGGTATGTGTGGACGTGCGTTGCGACCTGGTGTAATAAAACACGAATCGTTAGCTTGTGTTCCGACTTGTGGTGCTCATGCTGATGCTCATGCTCATGCTCATGCTCATTGTCAGGACCTGGACCTCTCTTGGCGTCCTGCGCTTCTGGCCTGTCTGCCTAGCCCGGCCCCCGCTGGACTACGCATGATGAACTGGCGACAACATGAGAAAAAGAGGAGGATGACAAGGAGACGGGCAGATACAAATGATTTCAAGAGGGGTTGAGCGAGGGAGGGTATGCTCCAGAATCAAATGCAAATGCAGCGAGATGATTATCCGGTATTTGAACTTGATCACTCACCCGGTCCAGGAACTCTTCTTCAGGGTGGTACGGGAACGTACCGGCCGCCAGCGGTAAAGCGGCGTTTCCGCCCTTCTTCTTGCTCTTCTTTGTTCCGCTAAGAATTGATTTTCAGATAGTATCATGATATACACGATCAGCTGAGTTCGTTTCTCGGAGTTGATGATGTAGTAGGGAGCGCGAGTGAATAGCGGGACGGATGAGGACCACGAGGACGGCTCGTCTCCACGCCCACAGTGTGTGCCCGGTAGCCGAACAATACCTTTGATATTCTCCAAATAGTAAAAGGTACACCGGCGCCAACTCACCTCTCCACCTCGTGCATGTCCAGTCCCATACCTTCTTCATTCCCTTCAAGCCTGTATCCTCTACCCCAGATAATCCAATCCGTAAAGTTCGTTACATCCCTTGTAACAGCGCCGCCCGCGTTGGCGTTGGCGTTCGGATCCAGCTCGGACAACAAGATCCGATAGAGATGCGGTACGAGCGGTAAGGGGAGGTTGAGCATTCTCAGCGAGAATATCAGGGCTGGTCGAGAGGCGTGCGCGGGGGATGAGGAGGGGTCGAGCAGCATCTTGAGAGGGGAGATGGAGGGCAGGGTCGAGTTGAGGTATGTGAGGAAAGGTTGGAAAGCTGGGTTGTCCTATCAATGAAGTAAGATACATATCGGTTGTCAGCTTGATAGGTTACGTTATAGAGGACTTTATGTTTGGAAGCAAAAGCTCTCGAAGGGCATAGTTTTGGCAAAGGCAAGAAGCGGCTCTCCACACCCGACGCTGAAAGAGATTCCAGCAGCGAAGCGTCCTACGCTCATGCCACACCGGTTCGATGCTTTGCGCTCAGATTTTGATTTTGATCTTTCAAACGGAGCCCAGAATTCCAAAATGGACAAGACGGACAGGCTCACACCACACCACTCACCCGATTCTTGGCAATATCGACAACAGCTACAAGTCCCCACGGATCACTCTCCTCGCCGTCCGTCTTGATACTGCTCCCCGCGCCGAGTCTGACACCCTCGCTCAAGATCAAATCAGCGAGCGGGTGGACGTCGATGAGCTCGTCGTCGTGCGAGAGCGTTTGGCGGAGTAGACGCTTGATTGCGATTCTGAGGCACGCACATGGACAGGTGAGTGGTATATTAGCATTATATTACGGTCTCGGCGGGATTATGATGGACACAAGAGGCATGAGTGAAAGCTACTGATGGCGGATTCGATGACACTCACTGGTCCACTTCGGGATTGAGATTGTAGAAATCGAAATCGACATTGATCATGCTCTGGTCGCCATGATTGGTAGACAGGAACTACATCAGCTTCCATTTCGCTCCAAGCAAAGCAACGCATTTTCCCCGCCTCGCCTCATACCGACTCGAGCATGTCCATCAAGCTGTACATGCATTGTGATCCCCTCTTACCTCCGTAGGAAAGACCATTCTCATCCCCATGCCGTTCAACGCTTCAGATTCAAATCAACTCACAACATCGCTCCCGGAATCAGAGGCACTATCGCTATCATCCTCATCATCGCGGGTCACGTTCTTCCGCTTGTTGTTGTTGTTGGTCGATGCCGACGCAGCGGCCGCAGGGACCGCGACAGCTTCGAGCTTCCTATCGGCGTTTTTAGCTTTGGTTGAAGGCATACTGAGATGTGCTCTGGGTACTTGCTTGGGGTGTCGGGAGTGTCGAAGTGGTAGATGTGTGATAGGTGTTTTGGCATCGCATAGCGTTTGTTGTCAATACCTTCAGCCTTACTCGTAACGTCATCCATTCGAAAATTCTGCACGCGCTCGGTGGGATCTTCAATCGAATGATGATCTCGCATGGTCTCCGCGTGGACAGAGAGTTGTGAAATACGTAAGCCTGGGGTCGGGGTGAGTCACCATATGTATAGAATTGCCACCCAACTCGGACATCGATCGATGACGTCGAACATGCAGAGACGCGTTGCTTGACATGAACATTAGAAAGGCAGTGTGTGATCTCCATCTTGGTCTTGCTACCGACCGGTTTTTAACATTACTTCATCCATCAGACCTGGTGATAGCCTCAGCTCAGCTCCAAGCAGTCTCGCTCGACTAACGCTCTCTCGCCTTCTCCCTCGTGCTCCCTCCGTCGCCTCAACTTGCTCTTGATCTCGGCGCATTTTACAACTACAACCACAGCTCACCTTTGCTCTACGATGATGAAACGAGCCGCTGTGGCGACCTCATCCTCAGGCTCAGGCTCAGGCTCGAGCTCGGTGACAGCGACGAGGCCGACGACGTGGACGATCTCACCAGCTAAGCGCCAAGCAAGCTTATCTGCATTCCTGACCCCCCAACCGAAATCGAAGAGATCCAAAACTATTCAAGCACCGTCGCCCGGACCTAGCTCACCGCTCAGGGCGAAGAGGGCGATAAACGGTCATGACGCCGGTGCGTCCACGATAACGGAGGAGATCATAGTCATCGATGGCAATGATGATGGTGAGGAGGACGGTACTTTGCCTGTGTCGTTGTCGTCGTCTGTGTCGAAACCGTTAAATAAAGGTAAGGGCAAGGCGAAGCAGGAGGTCGAAGAGGTCGATCCGGTCCTTGAAGCTTCGACATCTATGCCAACGGCAACGAAGATACATCCCCTGTTTGGCGGCGCCTCGTCCGCTAAATCTGTCGGCAACAACAATATCCACCAATCTACCACAGATGAGTACCCGGAGCTGGATCTCTCAGAACCTTGGCCACCGAAGAATCACCCGTACCACCTTCCGCCGAATCCACGATACGGCCATCCGATCGTGTTGCCGCCCTTACCACTTGCTCTGAAGCAGGTCAAGTATAATACAAAGGGCAAGGCGATCAAGGACGAAAAGACGGAGTTGAACTTGGTGTACTTCAAGCGGTTTCTCGATTCTTCTTCGACGACATCTGGCATCGCAACAATCTCCGGAGCTAGTGCAAATGGGAGCTCGTCTCATGCTGCAGATCCTCACGCAAGTTCGAGTTTGAGTCCGAGTTCTAGCTCGGATATACACAAGAATCCAGCGGGAAGCAGTCTGCCGAGTTCGAAAGGACTCATGAAATACCTGCTGGAAGAATTGCCATGGTACAGAGTCAAGTACACCGTCCGGGGGATCAATATCAATACACCCAGATATACGACGGTCTTTGGGAAAGATTCGACAGATATACCTTGGACGGGATATCAGAAGTGTCAGCCTCGTGCTATACCGGAGGTTCTGCTGAATCTTATGCGGAAGGGTGAGTCGGCTCAAACAAAGCTCGTTTTCCTGCTGGATCTTGTGCCGTTGTTCTGTCGCTGCAACTGCGCGCGCGTAATTCGAATCAATAGCAAATAGCTCTCGTCCGCATCGTTCTGAGCGAGTAGATAGTACTGTCCCACTTGGTCAATAGGCTGACACACGTTTTCGTGTTTCGTGCTCTGCTCTGTCAGTCGAACAAGTGACCTCGGCCCAATACAACTTTTGCCTAGTCAACTACTATTCCAACGGGGACGACTCGATCTCGTACCACTCAGACTCCGAGTCCTTCTTGGGCCCGAACCCGACCATCGCGTCGCTCTCACTGGGCGCGTCGAGGGATTTCTTCCTGCGGCACGTCAACCACAAACACCACCCACGCACAGGAAAACCCGTGGACATCGAGAAATTCGAGCTGGCCGACGGGGATATGGTGGTCATGCGAGGTCGTACGCAGCACGAGTGGATGCACAGTATCCCCAAGAGGAAGAATGCGAAAGGGAGGATCAATATCACGTTCAGGAAGGGAGTGGTAAGGTACGCCACTGAGAATTATAATAATTACAACGTCGGGAAGGGGCCCATGTATCGGTGGGATAAGGAAAATGAAGTTATGGTCCAGGTGGAAGCGTAGATTGAAAGAGGGACTGAGGCAGCGCAGGAAAGAGTTGAATGCAACTTTCCATGAAAAAGCAGCAGCTGCAGATCTTTGCCCACCGACCGCTGGACAATGCAAGGAAAGTGCACCTTCAGTCGCGCTGTGCTGCTGTTCCGCTGGCCAACCCATCATTCGCATTAGGTGTTTGAGAGGTCGATCGAGGCACCTAGCTGATTCATCGTAGGTGACAGTATCAGTATCAGCGGAAGACTTGTAGACTACGCTTCGCCAGGTCTACTATATTTCATAGATATCATTGATCGCAAGCAACATCGACATGCAAGAGCTCAGTAGGGGTGATCGTCCGTGCGCAGATGATTTCGTACGGTGTAGCTTGCATTCTTAGTTCTGATCCTGGTTGCGAAGGGCATATGTACATATTATACTGATCGAATATAAGAGTGAAAGCAATCAATACACGGCTATGAAAATCCATTCGTACTGTAAACGTAAACTTCTTTTCCTGTTCTCTCTTTTTCCTTTAATTTCCTTCTTCCGTTCATGTCTCCCGTGAACGTCCATTTGATTATACTTCCATGTCCCGTTCTCTCGTGTATGGGTACTACTACTGTCTTCGGACTGGCCTATTTCTATCATTATACGGTTCCTTCGGTCGACTTCTTGGGAGGAGGAGCACCGGGTGGAGGGGCGTATGCCGTGTTGGTACTACCGGTGTTGTGGGTACCTAGAATCACGAGAAAGCAATAAGCAATCAAGCAAGAGGAACAGCGTCAGCGGTTGATCTGACTCTGCCATGGACAAGACAGCACGGGTTGCAAATAATATGTCCTGCTGCCAGGTGAACAGAAGGATCACTCACTCGTCGCTACGTCGTATCCGGGAGGAGCGGCCGCACCGCCCCCACCTGCAGCTTGAGCCTGCTCCCTCTCGAGCCTCTCTGCTTCCCTCGCTTGAGCCCACTCGTACCCGTGCTCATGTTCGCCGTCTCCACCGGTATCGTTCCTGTTCACGTTGTTGGTGGAGCTATACTGACCAGCCATGGAGGGCTGATAGGTCTGAGCAGGGGGAGCAGGGTTGTTGCCGTACGGGTTTCCAGAGTAGTTCGAGTTCCCGTATGTGGATTGACCTTGGTTCCACTGTCCCTGAGGGGGAGGTGGGTTGTTGGCGTAGGGGTTCTGACCGTTCGCGTTGTTGTGGTTGCCCGAGAAGGGGAGAGCGGGGGGCTTGTACTTTGAGAATGCGCTTCGTACTTGTCTACAGTGCAGCGAATGCAACAGTAAAAAGTGAGATCAGCATCATGTATGATTTTTAAGTGATACGATTTTTCTTCGAGATTTCGCGATCGCGCAGTGGATGTTTCGGACCGAGACCGAGACTGAGACAAATTATACACAAAGGAGTACTTTGGATATCCCGGCAGATCGACAACACTTCAAATCGCCGCTCATCCACTCCCATCCAACGAGTGTGATGAAGATTAGGAGCATAGTGTCTGCAGGTGGATTGCAGGAGAACATATGACAGCGCCACTCACCTTCGTCGCCAGTATCCACACAAACTAAACAGGATGATTACAGCGGCGGCGATACCGATTCCGATACCGAGTCTGGCGCCCCATGAGAGTCCATTTCGATTACAGTAATATCTCCGGCCTAGAGTTGATATTGAGCATTTGCATGGGAGCGAATGAGATAGATAGGTTAAAAAGGGCAATCAGCGATGCACGATCAGTGGCGACCATTCGCGTTCAGATAGGATCAAGCGAGGAGATGTAGGGTAGGTGAGGTGACTCACCGTATCCGTCGTAGCAGATATCAGCTTTGACGACTCTCGCTCCAAGCAGCGCTGCGATGGGTAGTAGTGCTAATGCAGACATGATTATTTCGGTATGCTGATGATTTCTCAAGTGGAAGAGAGAGAACAAGAAAGAGGTGTCGAGATAACTTATAGAAGAAGGGCGGTTGCAATGATCGATGTGATCTGCTGCTGCTGTATCAAGTCAAAGTCAGGAGCGATGCGATGATGCTTGTTGGGGCTGTGTGCTTGGCATAATATCAATTACGAAAACTGCAAATCACCGCTCATAGCAATATTACAGGGACAAGAGGACAAGCGCGATCTACGTCATAGAGCGGGTCTCTCCGCTTGGCACCGATTTATTCGATTCTTGGAAGGGGGGTTTATGTATGGTTTACATAATCTGGGGTTCTGAAGAACAGCACCACGTTTTTCAATCCGGGAGCGGTCCGGGATACTCGGCATATGACGACGAGCTAAGCTAAAGCTATTCTTGAACGCATCTGAGAGATTGAATAGGAGCAAACACATAAGAAGAATTCAACTGCTCTTGCTCGTCGGTGCTACGGTCCTTCCTTAGCATTTGAGTGACGGACACCAGTGCCAGCTGCCAGCTTCGATCAAGGCAGATTCACGATGAGCGATACCCTCCAAGTGCCGTTTGAGCCCACCGAGCATCCTCATAGGAGGTGTGAGTGCGCGATTCGATTGGATGCTACTTCGACCGTAGTCGGGTTTCCAGCGAACTACCAGCAGTCGCTCATGCCGCGCTTCGTCAGATGCGATCCCAATGCTGACTAGCCACTGATGATTTCAGTCAACCCTCTGACGGGCAAACATGTGCTCGTGTCCCCTCATCGGACCAAACGGCCTTGGAAGGTGAGTCCACCTCCAATCTGTGGCATCTCTCCATTCCCATGCGCTGCGCTAATGTGTATTTCATGCGCATCAGGGTCAAACTGAAGAACCGGTCATAGCAACGTTGCCCCATCACGACAAGGAGTGTTATCTCTGTCCCGGTAACGATAGAAGCGGTGGTCACAGAAACCCTCAGTACAAAAGCACATTCGTACGTGTCATTTCCCCCCTTCAGCGACATTGATGGCACACTTTTTGTTATTCGCATGTTAAAGCTACTCATGATGTTGAGTTCGCTATATAGACGTTTGAGAACGATTTCCCGGCTTTACTACCCCAAGCACCCCCCTCGCCTCCTTCAGCTGAGAATTCGATCGACTCGCTATTCGCTTCGGAACCCGTAAAAGGTCGATGTAAAGTGATCTGTTTCCACCCAAGACACGATCTGACCCTTGCCCGTATGAATGAGGGGGATATACAGAATGTCATTGGGGAGTGGAAACAGGTGTATCAGGATGAAGGCGCATACTGGAGAGAGCTTGGAGTCGGGAGTGGTTATGTTCAGATCTTCGAGGTGAGTGACCCTGAATCATGAAATACGTGAGCGGGATAGCTGGAAGGTGACGCTTGACCCATTCTGTGGGCAGCACCTGTGGGCTTGACGTTGACGGGCGTCGATGTCGGAGACCATCTTCGTAGTGGGTCATATGCGCGTGACGAAATCAAGATGGGTGAGGTGGGGGTGTGCGAGACCTCAATTCCCCCGGCGGACTAGGGCTGATCAGACTTGCCTTGTTCCTCCTCAGAACCGAGGATCGATGATGGGTGCCAGTGCGCCTCATCCTCACGGACAAGTATGGTCTCTGTCTTAGTTAGTACACGTATCTTACCCGACTTTGACACGCCTCACTTGAGCTCGTTCGTCAGGCTACCACGGACTTGTGCTTGTGCTTGTGCTGACAGAGCTAATATCACAACGTAGCGTCCCTGACGAGCCGCGTACAGAGCTAGAGAACCTCTCCGTCGCCTCCCGAAGATCCCCATCGAGCGCCTCGACCTCGCATCCGGCGAGGCAAGATGACAAACCATGTTTGCTGTGCTCGTATGCCGCTGAAGAGGTGAAGAGAGGAGAGAGAGTGGTGGAGATTGATGAGGGAGGGGGCTGGGTTGCTGTGGTGCCTTTTTGGGCTGTATGGCCGTATGAAATCCTGGGTATGTGTCCGTTCAGCTCGCCGGCTGACTAGGAGAATGGGATCTCCGACACGACACGATGGTGTCTGCGCGGACATTGATGTCGATATCGTGCACCAGAGCGAGCGAAGGAAGTGCTGACGGGATTAATGTGGTCTTGATGGTCGCAGTCTTGCCATACAAGAGGCACATCCCTTCCTTGCTTCAGCTCTCTGAGGAGGAGACCGCTGGGCTCGCTAGTATACTGAAGAAGGTCTTGGTACGATACGATAACCTTTTCTCGTGAGTACACTGGTTGCTGAACGCGCAATTGCGATGATGGTCGCGCGACGATCCGCACCGGGACAATCTCTCCATCTCTACTTTTGACCCGGGCTGATCTGTTTTGTATCGCATGCACGTCCTGCGCAGTTGTCCATTCCCATATTCGATGGGTCTACACCAGTCTCCCTTACCACCAGCTGAACCAGAGTCGGATATCGCGCATATCCATTTCCATTTCTACCCGCCACTCTTGCGGAGCGCGAGCGTCAGGAAGTTCTTGGTAGGCTTCGAGATGATGGGTGAAGTCCAGGTGAGTTTCAGTTTTGCATGCATGCATGCTCAACACTTCTCTCTCTATCCCTTTCTTCCTTACAAATTGCAAAGACAATTTGCGTGCTGATGGGCCTACTTTGATTGTTTCGCATGATGGGGTCTACCAATAGCGAGACTTGACACCAGAGCAGGCTGCCGATAAATTGAGGGCTGTAGGCGAGAAACATTACCTGGAGGTAGCTGCCGAAGAGCATCGAGCCGTGAAGGGCGAAGCTGTGGTCTAAGCAATCGCTAGACAGAATAGACAAGGTAAACTAGAAAGACAAGCATGTTATCAATTTGCGGATGGTAGCCTTTGGTCCCAACTACAGACGGCATGGGATGTTCCTGCTTGGTATCAGTTAGTCATAGAAAGCAGCCGGATGGACGGATGGACGGCCTCCACTTTCGATTTGCCACCATATACATCGTCGTTTCAAAACATTACGACATCGACATCGGCAACGCGCCAGTAGTCAGTGGTCAACATCGTTGTTGATGACATTGTCGCAACATCACTCGAATTCATTGGCGAGATTACTACCATCTGACTTTGTGCTTGCTCAGCTTGCCCGTTATACCACCGAGGCACCCCGATCCCAAACAACCCACAGAACCGCAAAGATGGTCGTCCTGAGCTCGACACTGCCGAGTCGGAGAAGATGACAGCATAATCTACTTGACGTCGTAATAGCCGAGCACGATGGACCGCGATCATGATCCCCCTCGGTCTCTCGACCGGGATGAGCCGGATCAACCTCACATACCGGGCTCGTCTCACCCATCCGAGAAGGTATCCGCTACGTCGCCGGTGCTGAGCCTTCGGATCACCCACATCACTTCAACGCTGTCGGCGCCCCTACCGACTTTGAGAGAGCACTATGTCCCTTCACGCTTCGCGACCGCTATCCCTTCGGGCAACCTGCCCGACCGTCTGCCCGTGATTCGGATATTCGGCACGACACCGTCGTTGCAGAAGATCTGCGCCAATATCCACTTGTGTTATCCGTACTTCTACGTCCCGTTCCCCATGGACTCAGCGGACCCGCTCAGGCCAGAACGAGTGGTGAAGCTGTGCCAGAGGTTCGCGGTATCGCTCAACCACGCAATGTGTCTCGCCATGCGCCAGAACCCGACCTCGGCTGCCAATACCTCGAAGTACGGCGGCGGGGTCGACCCGAAGCATCTGCACGTCATTTCTGTCATGCTGGTCAAGGGCGTCCCGTTCTACGGATATCATTTGGGATACTCTTATTTCTTGAAGGTGACCTTGGCGAACCCGAGCAAGATCTACACTGCGTTGGAACAGCTTAGAAAGAGTGTCGTACTGGGCAGGGAGTGGCAGCCCCATGAAGCTCACATGAATCATGTGCTGCAATTCATGTGCGACTTTGATCTCTATGGTTGCGGATGGTTGAATCTGGCTGGCGGAACTTTCAGGGAACCATTACCAGGCGAGTTGATTTTTGTTGTATGGTAGCCCTCACTATGATCCGAATCTGCGGTCGAGTAACGAAGGCTTCTCCGACATGATTGCGAGCGCTTATGACTGACATGACGTGACCGTTTTTTCTTTTTTTTGGGCTCAGAGGGCGACCCTTACGCATCACCCCCTTCATCGCCCGAAGACAAGCCCAGCATCTTCAACGATCTCACCGTGCCCGCGACAATGGTGTACCCTCCGGCACTCTCTCCGCCGAAAGACACATTCACACCCCTTGAAATCGATATCCTACCGCATCATATCCTAAACCGCCTTCGACTCAAGCCTCGAAACCTTCACCACGACTTCATCGAGCTGCTTCATACACCTTTGGACCCCGATGAAAAGCTCGTGCCTGCCGTCGCCGAACTGTGGGAAGACGAGCGCCGTCGTAGGGCTCAGCGGGGCTTGAGTCTCGCTTCTGAGGCGATGATGCCTGGCTCCGGTGGAATGGGAGGTCGGAATATGGAGGAGTTGGGGTACAAGGTCGAAGGGAAAGACGTGGAGAACAAGGGAGGGAATTGGAAGATCTCGGAAGAGCTCTGGAGGATGATCCAAGAGAGAATGGAGGATGAGCGACGGAAGAGGGGGACATTGAACTTCAAGGCATTCTCGAATGAGATCGCGATGGGTAAAGGTGGGGAGAAGAGGAACTACGATCGGGTGAGTGCAGATATTGCGCCGCTATTAGCCTGCTAACGTCCTAGCTGACTCCACCATGTCATATACCGGCTATGTCAGTGGATTATGACTACGTTCCAAGCTGTCTCAGCGCATTGGCCACGCCCACCCAGGCCACCTCGATCCACTCAGAAGTCCCTCCGTTCCCGACGATCTCACAAAGGCTCGTCACAAGCTATCAACGGTCTATCGTCACCTACAGCCGGACCTGTGTCTTCGTCTCAGATGTTAGCTGCTGGAGCTTCTTCACCTACCCATGCGGGATCACCTCCAACGGACCACGAAGGCGAGAGCCTGAACAATGGCGTGCTCAATGGTCCCAGTGACGATGTAGCCGCAGGCGAAGAGGATCTCTTGGAGAGCGAAGGCGAAGATGAAGAGGAAGAAAACCCTTTCGAGGCATTTGCAATGACTCAAGCATCTCAGCGGATACCGGTCAACGTGGAAGTCAACTCGCGAATGATTGCTAGGCACCGTTCGGAAGAGGATGAAGAAAGAGAGGGCTACGGAGACAACAATCCCGATGAAGAAGGCGCCAACGCTCAACGTCATGCCGAAGATATTCGACAACACGTTGAAGAAGGTCAGCGGTTCCGTGCAACGCAGATGCCTGCTCGCGCCAAGGACAATGGTCGTGACGACGAAGAGAGCGGCAGTGATATCTATGACGACGACGAGCTGGACGAGCTCTTTCGGCAAACTGTAGCAGCTGGATTTGGAAGTGCTCAGAGTACACCCAGAAAGAATCGGACGCAGGGAAGCTCGACACCCTCCACGAGAAGTAGCATGTCAGGAGAGGGTTATAGCGGAGGTGCGGAAACCAGGAGAGTGAAGAGGAATCAGAGGATGATGCAACAGGCTGGTTTGGGCGATCTGAGGTGAGTGTTCCGCTTTGTCTCCCTGTCTACCTTCCTAAACGAGAAAGCCGTTGACTTCAAAGTCGCTGACTCTGATTCTGCTCCCCCAGCACCATCTTTGATGCCTCCTCGGTGACGCTGTCATCTCCCCGTAATCCGTTCGACGACAGACCAACAACACCTTCCAAGCCCAAAACCCCTATCAGCGAAAAGCCGACTCCGACCTCGCTCATGCGCAACCTCTTTGCCAAAGCTCGTGCTCCAACTATCTCGCCTCTGAACACGCCTTCCAAGCGGAATGCTCTCCTGGACTATGAATCGCCCAACACTTTCATGTTACCTCCCTTACGCAGGACAGTCGGCGACCTGTCCTCCTCTCCATCCTCCTCCCCTACGCCTTTGCTGGAAGCCGGGACTGAGGTCGACAGCAAAGAATTATCGCAGATGCAAGAAGACGTCACTCGTAAGCTTGGTATAACGCAGGAAGACCTCGAAGACGCCAAGGACGAGTTGAAAGAGATCAACGCTCTGCCTGAAGAAGAAGCTTTAGAAGCGTTCTTCAGACCTGGGCAGAATCAGAAGACCCCTTCGAACCCCACTCGATCCACCGCCAGCTCGGAGGGGCAAGCGGCTTTGTACCTGACACCTACGATCGGACGAAGCAAGAGAGCGTTCAGTCCGACGCTCAAGAACGAAGAGGAGGAGATCACTCCTGGCGCGACCTTGCTTCCCAGCTCGGCTTTGCGACGACCTGATGGGCTCGACTCGACTATCCGAGCAAGAAAGCGAGTGCGACTTGCCACGCCCCCGACGAGTGCCAGTCAGACGTCACTTATCCCTAGTCATCCGACACATCTATCTTCGGGTGCGACCCACTCCTCGCAGCGATCAGCACCAACCACAGCTTCGGACTCGACGGCGCAACCGCTATCATCGACTGCATGGCAATTCCGGGATCCTCCGCCTCCTGCTCGAGATGTGATACATACGATGCAAACGAGTGGAGTTCCCTCGATGATCTATCAACAGCCATACTACTCGAATCCTATCGATGTCCCCGTAAGAGCGAAGATGTTCGCTGGTCGGATGTTCACACTAAAGGGTGATTCGGTAAAGGACCTGGATGAGTTCGAATGCAGCACCTCAACGGGGAATGCCGGTAAGAAATGGCTAAAACGAAGGAAAGGAGCCGATCAATGGAAATGGGGATGGGAGTACGCGATGCCGCCTCCAAGACACAAGGAGGTTGTCGATTGGTGCAAGAAAGAAGATGACGCGAGGCGCGTAGAAGGTGAGCTCACTGACCCCTCTCACACTAATTCCTTCCTCAGCAACACGTAGGAGATCCTCGAGGAGTGTGTGTTGACATCGAGTCTATATTTCAGCGGAAAAGCAAGCGCATCTAACTTCTCAGGTAGGACATCGTTCAGCAAATGTCGCTCTTTTCGCACTAGTACTAACGATATCTGGCATCCTCTTCGGTCGTGGGACAGCTTGCAAAACCCACGCAAAAGAGCAAGTATGGCTTTAAATTCTCCCAGAAACGAAAGACGAAAGATTCGGAGCGAGAAAGACAGAACATGTCTGTGCTTGCTCTGGAAGTGTTCGGTACGTCCAGCAGATTCTCTTTTGCACAGTGGGACTACTCCGTCAGACCTGACGTCGCACTGTGTGCTTGTAACCTGACTTGCTCATGTAATGTACGCCGCACAGCTCAATCGAGACATCAGCTGTTGCCGGACCCAGAGAAAGACGCCATCACAGCCATCTTCTACTGCTATCAAAACGAAGACGATACTCTACCCGACACAACGATTCACCGGGGCTACCATGCAGGCTACGTTGTTCTCTCTACTCCCGAATCTCCCATTGACGAAGCTCGCTTAAGGCTGGAAGATGTGCCGTTTACCGTGGTCGAGAGTGAATTGGACTTGATCAACTGGGTTGTCGATACGGTCAAAGGGTGGGACCCGGATGTCTTGGCCGGCTGGGAACTGCACAATTCATCTTGGGGATATCTGGCGGCGCGGGCACATGAAGAATTCGGTAGGTCTTTGCGGCCGTGTCTCTGTGACTTGATATTCGTTCTGCGAGAATCTGAAGCTGACTTGTAGCGCTTGCAGCTATCGACCTAATGGATCAGCTGTCTCGGGTGCTTTCAGGTCATACGGGCCCCAAGAAAGATCAATACTCGGCCACGCATTCTTCCTTGTTCAAGGTCTCTGGCAGGCATATCCTCAACATATGGCGAATCTGTCGATCAGAGGTCAACTTGAACCAATACACATTCGAGAATGTTGTCTTCCATCTCTTACATCAGAGGTATGCTGGTCGGAGAGGTCGTGCTTGTCACTACGTGTAGCTGACCGCTTTCAAACCTCCGCAGGATCCCGCACTACTCGCCCGCTAATCTTACTGCACTATGGCGGAGCAAGACTCCCGCTCATACCAATCGGGTATTGAAATACTACTTTCAGCGCGTAGTCGTATACATGGAGGTCGTCGATGCGGCGGAGATCATCACCAAGAACGCGTGAGCCTCATCGTCTCAAATCCTGAAGGGGGTTCACATTAACCATGATATATGTGTCTATGGTAGCGAGTTCGCTCGAGTGTTCGGAGTCGACTTCGCCTCTGTCATGTTTAGAGGATCGCAATTCAAGGTCGAGTCTTTTATGTTTCGAATCGCCAAGCCGGAGAGTTTTGTCCTCGTATCTCCTTCTAAAGAGCAGGTGTGTCACCTGTTCAGTTCAACTCACGAGACATTGCTTGTTTATGCCAAAGGAAATCAGCTGATAAATTATCTTGCATTCCATATAGGTCGGCTTGCAAAATGCGCCTTTCGCTGTACCCCTTATCGCTGAGCCCGAATCAAAATATTACACTCATCCTATCCTAGTGCTAGACTTCCAGTCGCTGTACCCGTCCATCATGATCGCCTACAATATCTGCTTCTCTACATGTCTTGGGCGAGTTGAGAAGTTTAAAGGGACCAACAAATTTGGTTTTACCGAGCTGAAAGTTGCCGATGGCCTGCTTGAGCTGCTGAAGGACTATTTGACTGGTGAGTATAGGCCTGGATACCCTTGCATCTCGCGATGTGACACCGTGAGGCTGATCATGCGTGTGGGTGGTTCTTGTAGTCACACCAAACGGCATGATTTTCGTCAAACCCGCGGTAAGAAAAAGCCTCCTAGCAAAGATGTTGGGCGAGATCCTCGATACGAGGGTCATGGTCAAACACGCTATGAAGGGTTCTCGAAGCGACAAGGTGAGCAGATCTCACCGTGCAAGTGGAAGACCGGCAATTGCTCTTGCTGAGCTGTTCCATATCGTTCTTACAGTCCTTGCTGTCTTTGCTAAATGCAAGACAACTCGGTCTGAAGCTGATGGCGGTGAGTAGATCAGATTGAGAGCCGCAGTCGGTCGATTATCCGCTGATATGGTCAAAAGAACGTCACCTATGGATATACGAGCGCGACGTATTCCGGTCGAATGCCTTGTATAGAAGTAGCGGATTCGATCGTCCAAACAGGTCGAGAAACGCTGGAAAAGGTGAGCCCACCTCCTTCTTCGTCTCTTTCTGTCATGCTCGCCTCACGCATGAAGTCAGCTGATTCTGACCAATGCAGGCGCAAGAGCTTATCCATTCGCGATCCGATTGGGACGCCCAAGTCGTCTATGGCGATACCGATTCTCTGTTCGTCGCTTTGCCTGGTCGGACAAAAGAACAAGCTTTCAAGATCGGCAACGATATTGCGGACGCTGTGACGGCATTGAACCCGAAACCTGTCAAGCTCAAATTCGAAAAGGTGTGTAGCATCGCCTTATGCCGGTCTAAATACCTTTTCACCCCTTGGTCGATATGGGCGATCTCGTACGTTCAGGATAGCGCTGAAATGTCAGTCGGGTTCTAGGTATACATGGGCTCAGTACTGATGGCGAAGAAGCGCTACGTGGGCTTCAAATACGAGCATCCCGATGACGTCGAGCCCGTATTCGATGCCAAAGGTATCGAGACGATCAGAAGAGATGGTTTCCCCGCTCAGCAGAAGATCGAGGAAGTTTGTCTCAAGTGAGCTTGATGTGCTTGTTCAAGCTGAGAACGAGACCAACAGCTCAACACTGATGTCCATTGTGTCGCTTATGTAGGCTACTGTTCCGTACACAGGATCTATCGCAGATCAAGGACTTCTGCCGACAGGAGTGGACCAAGATCTTGCAAAATAGGGTCTCGATGCAGGATTTCATCGTAGCCAAAGAAGTGAGATTAGGCACGTACTCGTGAGTACAGCAAAGCGGCATCCAGGATATGACGGGATCATCTGTCCGCCGACGCTGATTGTATATCGCGATTCTGGTCACGATAGGGAGAAGGGAGTTCCGCCACCAGGTGCGGCCGTAGCCTATCGACGTATCCTCAAAGACCCACGGGACGAGCCCCAATACGCCGAGCGAGTGCCATACATCGTTTCTAACGCCGATGGACGTCGATTGATCGATCGTGCCCGCATGCCCGAGGAGATGCTCACGAATCGATCTCTGTCTATCGACGCAGAGTACTATATTCGTAATCTGCTCATACCGCCCCTGTCGCGGATATTCAACCTTGTCGGCGCTGATGTCGAAGCGTGGTTCGATACTATGCCCCGAACCAAGAGAGTGGGAAGGTATGATGTGGAAGGAAATGGCAGCCTGGTCGGCAAGATGAGTGTGAATGGCGGTGTAGCGAAGGGGAAAGGAAAGGCAAGTGCGAATGGTGTCGGAAAGGGATCAAGCGTAGGAAAAAAAGGCGGGATGAGGATCGATTCGCATTTCAGATCGAGTCACTGCATCGTCTGTGGCGTGGAGTCGTCGAGCAGTGAGTATGGTGTTCCTTTCTTCAGCGCATGACCCTACGATGTTGGTCGCAGTTGTAATCTGCAGTTCACTATTCATATCAAGCAGCGCGATGCGGACACGATCATTGCGTAAGAGGCGTCAAGCTGACTGACAGCGTCCTTTCCTTCCCGATATCTTCTCGTTCCAGCACTATGTAACGAATGCCGCTCAGACCCATCGACGACGTCGCACGCCTTGCTCTCAAGACAACATATCGCCCAATCCAAGCTCATCTCCCTACAACGCATATGCGCCTCGTGTTCCTCCACGCCGGTGGGCGAGAAGATCCTGTGCGATTCGATCGACTGTCCCATCACGTACTCGCGCGTCGGGGCCGAGAGGGACGTGGTTGATCTCGAGGAGATTGGGGGGCTTGTGCAGGAGCTGAAGATCGAGGACGAGGATCAAGCTGACGCCAACGATGAGGCTGAGACTGCGAACGAGGGGGCGGACCATGGTGGTGTGGGAGTCGAGCTGTCATGATCTGTTTCAGGGTTGAGAATAGGTCGGCGGGATGCACGGGAGAGGAAGCGTGGGCGCACAAGGTGTACGTATCTGCCGAGTCATCTATCTGATCAGTATCATCGCATTCTTGCTGTCTTGCTCTCATATGACTTTGTGTCCCGGAATATCGTTCATTCATTCACTCTTATCATTGTCAACTGAATAAAGTATACATGGCATTCTTCTATACCCTCGCTTTCGCTTGTCAAACCGAAAACAAGGCGGAAAGGAAAGTAAAGTGAAGTGGATCCTTGTTGTATCCGTATCGTGTTGTATGTATGCATTCGGTGATTCCTTCTATATTTCATATTAGAATGATACGAAGTGAATCAGATCGTCGCATTGCATTGCTGGGTAGTGTGAATCTACTTCGTTAATAATTGACGATCAGGCAGTCAATACAATGAATGGATCACAGAGAAGGTCACACGACTTGACCAGCCAACTAACTGGTCAGTCACTCCCCTAGACGCACCTCTCCACGGAAGAGAACATTCCGTTTCGCATCACGATCATGCATCATATGTAATATGTATAATGTACAAAGATCTAGATGACTGATGATTGATGATCCTTGTAACATTACAACTAGACTGCTTTTCTGTGGACAAGAGAGAGCAGACGCAGACGCAGACTAAGACTTGGATTCTTGCCTTTGCGCACCATTGCATTGAACCGATACACAGTATCTCGTATTTCTCGTGCCTTCACCATCATCTACGTTCATCACTGTCGTACTTTTTCGTACTGGTTTGGATTAGGGAGAAGGCACAACCAGAATCAGCCAAAGGAGCCCATCAAGCCCAAACATGCCGCAGCATAACATTGTCATTACAAGTAGTGTTTGTGGGAGCCCGAAGGAGAGGAGGCTTCGGCAAGACCTTCAAGCCAGGTCATGCATTTCTGGATCGAGGGAAGTCAGCATCAAGTGGAGAACCACTCACAAAACATAGGTACGCTTTCTGGCTCAGGACCTCTTCGAGACTGGCCAATCTGATTGCAGTGCTATATGCCAGAGCGGAAATGGATCAACGAAAGTCAGTCAGTCATCATCTCATGCAGATGAGATGCGAGAAGAAATCAACGCAAGGCGGATGTCTGTCAATGGTAGTCGACGGCGACTGCGCGCACCTGAAGACAGACACGCGTGGAAGGAATTCCAGGCACTCACTCTGAGCAGAAACACCACACTCTCCTATCCTTCTTCCCACTGGCCGCAGTACCTGAGCCTGAGCCTGAGCCTGAGCCTGAGCCTGAGCCTGATCCCGAGCCGATGCCACTCTGACCAGACTTCACACTGGCATCCGACTTCTCAGGCTCTCGAGTCGATCTGCCTTGAGCATCGAATACTGGCGTCTTGCTCTCTCCGTCGCCGTTAGAGGAGTCGATGGATGGTCTCGAGCCGAACATCTTCTGAGGATCGACTAGGCAGTAAGAGATGTAGTGTCCTCCAATCATCGTACCGAGGTGAACCACGACGGCTGCCAACAATCCAGATTCCAACGTCAGCAGTGTTATAGGAAGACACAAAATCAGAAGTAAGGGGTTTTGAAAGGCGAAACTGAGAACTTACCATACAGCCTATACATGACCGGCTCAAGCTCTGAGGGCCCCTGTTCCGGGTTCGCCCACTTCATATAAGCCGCGCGAGGCCCCTGTGCCGTTTGATGCACTTTGTAGTCTCTCCTGTTTGGAGCGAGGAACGGCGCCAAATCGAGCATTTCGGGGAAAGAGACGAAATCATCGATCCTACAAATCGACGCAAAGCAAAGCGCATCAGCACGTATCCAGGTCGTACACATATCAGATCGTCACAGCATAGGCGCAGCAGTCCTCCAACCGCCGCCACGGCAAAGAAGTAAGAACAAAAGCGCACACGCGAACGAAGTATCGTACCACCGAAACACAGTATCAGAACTCACTTCTTCAAGTCGTAAAAGCTGGAGAACCCATAGTTGCTCTTGTGAGTCTGCTTGAACCTCTTGTAGTGGAACACCATGATCTCTGGCGCCTTTGCGATCAAATACCTCTTGAAAGCGCGGCCCATGACGACGTGCGCATGATTCGTCTTGCGCCTCTTCATCTTGGGTCGTTTTGCCTGATCCTCATCCGAGCTAGATTCGGAATCGGATAACCCATCGGAAGAGTCCGAGTCACCACCTCCAACAAGTCCGGTCGCACCTTCGTAGCTGGTGCCCAATTCGGCATCTTCCGTGATGGACGTGCCAGTGCTCGATGCAACCGTGAGAGCGGATTCGGAGCCGTACGTGGTGGATAGAGTGGCGTTCGACATCTGCTCGACGAGTGTCTCTTGCTGATCGTCAAGCTGCCTTCGTAGAGGGGAGGAAGTCCTAGCCATGGAGGTCCGGGACATGCTAGAAGTGATTGATGGGTTCCTATTCTGTCGTCCCAATCTCCCGTCGCTGCCGTCAAAGTAGATGGCAGAGTCTGTGCTGTCTGTTGACGGCGAGGGTGTTCCAAGGATTGAGATTGCGGGAGCCGCCGCGTGTGCCTTCGGGCTGACGATCTTCATAGGCGGAGCTTGAGCATGACCACTGGACACTGATGCGTCCGAGATGGAGGACTCTCTCGTGGGTTCGTCGGTTGTACTTCCGCCTTGCTCAGCTTGATCTTCGTCTTCCTCTCGCACAGTCGCTTCATGTTTCGCATACCGACCGTGTTTGATCTTCCAGCATTTATGACAGGCGAAAGCGTTATCCCCTTCCAATACCTCGACGGACGTGAACGCTTTCAAACTCTCCACCAAACCGGAGTCCGGTGCGACTGAGACACTGGAAGTGGGTGAAGGCGCTTCGCCGCTGTTTGCTGCACGAAGCTTAGCAAGAGGATCGGAGATATCCGGCCCGCCGCTCGGCGGAGTGAGGATTCGAGCGATATAAGCCGCTTGAGCTGGGGTAGGACCAGGCCCTCGGTGGTGATGATGGTGATGATGATGATGACCTGACGAAGCGGTCTGGCCGTGCGCATGCGATTTCGGCGATCCAGGCTGACTGATAGGAGGGGTTTTATCGTTATCGTTCGCGATGAACGAATTCGATGCCGAGATAACGGGCGAAGTCCCGACCGACCTGGTGCCTTTTCTCCTGAAAGAAAAACTGGATTTGTTCTTCAGTCCGCCGAAGCCTTTCGTCGACCCACTCCTACTTATCGAGGACGACCTGTCGTCTTGATCCAAACTTCTCCGCCTGCTAGAGTTCTTGTTAGTTGGCGTTTCTGATTCTGAGAACTCGCCGTCGGACAAAGCAGCAGGGAAAGTGGACGTTGAGGTTTCGGGCGAGTGTTGAGCCGAGCTTCGCCTAGGTCGCAGTTTCTGGGCCATCGCCCTCAACCTATCTCGTTTCCGTGGTTTGGGATCATCTCCTTTGAGAGAGAGGGAAATATCAAGGAATCCTTCGTAAGTATGGGAGACCTGAACAATCGAGGCTGACTGTTAGCACAGCTCCCGTCTGCACTCTTTGAGCGATATCATGATGGTTGTTCGTCTGAAACATGTAAGGGAGAGGCGAAAGTATTGCTCACCGCTTTACACCTCTCGCATACCACTACACTCGCCAACGAGCCGCCAAACAGTACATCCACAAACGGTATCAGCCGTTCCTCGGCCGGAATGTCCTGGACCTCCAACATCGTTCCTCCAGCATTTTTCTGCACGGACGCCGACGCGGGATCACTTGACTGTGCCTCCGTGACAGATTGACCGGTCACCTCGAATTGCTGATGTATTGATTGAGGAATACTACTCATCGGATCCACGGAAGGCAGGGCGATGTGACCGTGGCCAGGGGACGGAGGCCGCGTGTGAGCTGGTGAAGGGAGAGGCGACGACATCGGGCTGATATGCCGCAAGTCCGCGATATGGAGGTGCGAGTCCGAGTGAGAGGCGTTCCCAGCCGCATGAGCTTGAGGGGTATCGTTCCTATCTTTACTTCTCCCTCTCCGTCTTTTAGCGTCCTGCTGGCCCGCTGCTCGGGGCTGAATCTTCTTGATCACATCCTTCTCTTCCATCTCCATCGAGTCCAGCAAATGTCTTAGAAGCTCATGGGCGTCCTGCTGAGAATAGTCATCATACTGATCGTATTTCCTCGCAATCTCCCTCAAGAGCGGCACGAGACTCATACTCCTCTTTGAGGAAGTCTCACTCGAGCCCGTCGTACCTCCTCCGGCTTCTTTCATACGCCAAGCCTTGTGCAGCATCTGCGTGAAAGCGCGAGTGACGGGAGTGAGGCCATACAGCGGTGGCTCAAGGATGTCGGGGTGCAGAGAGGGAATGAGCTTGGGCTCGATCGATGGTGCTGGCAAGGACGATTCGGGAAGTATATAGAGCGGCGAGTAGGGGGAAGTCGACAGCAATGAAGTGAGAGGAGCTGTGGCGCTCAGCTGGAAGAGTCACATGATATGTATCATCAGCTCATAGCTCAACAATTCTCTGGTCACTCTGGCTAAGAATTTGGCTCAGCCGACCCCGCGCATCTCATCGAATCTTCCTCCACTGGCGAGGAATCATGATCAGAACCCGCAGTACGTACAGCCTGGAAAGTGGAGTTGAGGAAACATGTATTTGACTCATTATGAATCCCGATAGGCTTGAGATGGATCGGTGGGGCAGCATTCGAGCTCAACGGATTTGAAACATTGCCATTACCGGTCCCATCGACATCACGTTGGTTCGGTGTAGGGCCGGAGCCCGAAGTGGGAGAATGAGGCGTCGTTACCGCCATCCCGATGAGCTTTATCGACGGCTATCAGGCAGGCGAGCGAGTAGTAGCTGTGGAATCAGGCTGTTCGCAGCCTTTGATCCGAGATTTGATCGTACACCGAAAAACCGTACAACAGGATGACTGATACGATAGGAGATGGCCACTGCGACTAGTCGAGACTCGAGGAAGAAGAGATTGCGCCTTGGTTCTCGTCGCTTGTTGATGTCGATGATGAGATGAGATGCACGGAAGACGACTCCAAAACGGAAACGCGGCGGACGTCGAACGGAGATAGAAACCTTAATGCGTAGGGGCGCGAAGATCTGTAACGATGATCAAGCAGTCGAGCGACGGACTGGACTCTCGGCGTGATGTTCGGATTTTACCGGTGGAGAAAGATGAAGGAAGACTAATGCTAGTCCGAGCTGGGCGTAACTACAGATGAAGAGAGACGACTTGATGGGATGTGTTTGTGTTTGTGTGTGTATGTATGTATGTATGTGTATATGTGATTAGAGCAGTTGTGTGATCGCTCGTTTTGTGTGTGATATGAGCAACTTGAGCGTCGAAGCAAGTAGCGAATGCCGAAGGGCGGATATGCGGATATACTCTTACAGCAAGTGATGCGCCAGGAGCGAGCGAATGGCCCTAATCCGCCGAAGCATTTACACTGTAACGACTAGTGCTTCACTTGGCACACCATATTCGTCCCGTACCATCACACCATGACTGCAAGCGATGCGTACGTGTAGGTCCGTAAAGTAGATACCTCGTATGGAGATATTAGCCCGCAGTGTAAAGTGCACAGTGCAGAGTGCAGAGTGGGAGCAAAGAGGGGAGAGAGGGGGAGAGGGGGCAGCCGAAGCAAGAAAACCAACTTGCCCCTGAATCAAGGTTCCTGCAGCTGCGGGATCACACTCCAGGTACTGGATGGTAATGCCGGAGGGGGTTTGCCATTACAAATACTTCTTGATCGCCATTACATTCTCTACAAATGACTTCGTAAGCCCTTGTAATTGGAATTCGCAACTGCCGCCGTTTACCCCTCTCTGCCTTCTCTCCCGTCTATTACCCCGAAACGCGGCGGGCGCCATCTAACCTCCTACTTTCACGTTGGTGGAATCTTCGGGATGGGTATGCATCTCTTTCTCTGATATCATCACTAGCTATAATACAGTAATTATACGCATATCCTCTTGACCCCTTCCATCATCCTCGATGAGTCACCCTCAAGCCTTAACGTAGCCTTATAAGGAAGGAAAGAATTTCCCTCAATTTCACCCGACAGTCATTCATGTGTGAGCACACGCGTTCCGACGCGGCCCCTCATTTAGCTGCGGAGCCACTTTACTTAGCGGGCGGGGCTTCGTCGGCTGTGGGTGATATGGTAATCGTCATCAACGAGCAGAAAAGTGTCAGCGCAAGTCAGTATCGTTCAGGAGCGGAACACAAGGACAACTTGTACATGCAGAAGGTGCGAGGAGGAGGGAGAAGAGGGTAAAGAGTGATGCATAACAACACTGGTAATGTGGTTTAGGACTCACGATTAAGGATCCCCTTCTTCACCAGCTCCTCAGGCGCGGGTCGCTGAGCAATCTCCTTGTCGAGCTGGTCCTGAAGGGATGAAGGGTGTGTGTGTCAGTTTGAGAGCATTCTTAGGATTCGAAGGCAGATAGGTTGAGCCGGCGTTGCCCTTCACTCACCTTGTTCATGGCCTTTTCCAAGTCGGCTCGCTTTCCGGCAAGGGAGTCGCCTGGGGCGCCTGATAAACGTCAATGACTCGTCAGCAGCTGTCTATGACTTGCAGTCCGCGGCTGCATCCCGAATATGACCCGAACAAGATGTCTTTCCCCACTCAGGCCGGACGGAAGCACAATGAATAGCAAGATGCAAGTGGGTGTTCAAGGTGCTGCGACTCACCCTTGAGGATGCCCTTCTCCTGAAGCTCGTTGGCAGAATGTCTGCTCTCAAAGAGCTTCTCGAACTTGGCCTTGCCAACCTCGTCGGTAGGACTCAGATCGCCCCTGCTATCCACGCCGTCCGCTGTCGCTGTCGCTCCAGCAGCGGGAGCAGGCACGATCGAAGGTGCCAAAGCGTGTGCCTGAGCGTGGGCCTGGCCAGCGAGGGTACCGGCACCAGCGGCAGCTTGGGAGCCGAGCGACTGGGCGGACGAAGTGAGGTTGGCAGCTGCGTCAGAGTTGACGGCTTGGTTCGCGAGGTTGGTCGCTTGCGTGGCGATGTTCGAGGCCGTGTTGACGGCGATAGAGGCAGTAGTAGCCGCGGCGGACTTGGCTTGGTTCAGCAGGTCGGCTAGGAGATGCGTTACGTCGGGGGGGTCAAGCGAGAAGAGGAGGGTAATCAGTGTTAGCGTGACAAGATAGTACTATAGTAGCCTCCTCGCTGTACGAGCTGATATCGCAGAGGGGCAGCAGGGAAAGATGAGCTACTCACACATTGTGATAATTGTGATTGATGGTTGCTAACGGAACTTTAAAAGTGAGAAGTGAGAAGTGAAGTGGAAAGTTAAGTTGGAATAAAGTAGTAGCGAACAATAATAACAAGAAGAACAAGGAGAATGGAAGGAAATCAACAAGCAATCAACCGAGCAACGGTCACGGCAACGGCAGCGGCAACGGGTAGAGGTGCAGCGACACCGCACTAAAGGTCTCGTCAGTTATGGTCAAGTGGTGGCTGAGTGGAAAATGTAACGTGACTCCACCCACATCTGCCTGCACCCGCACTGATGCACTGATGACGTCATGTTTCAGTCGCAGCATCCACAACTAGTCTACGACGCGTGCGGTAACATTTATGCGGTGGCAGGTGACTGACTGATACTGATTGACTAGGATAGCATAGATTCAAGGTGATCTTCCATACCATTCTTGTGGAAACTCCCTGACTGCTTGCTGTACGTCTAGCCTCGCACGCCCAAGCTGATAAGAGGCAGGATATCCCATTTCATGCACTGGCGATGTATTGCTGAACTTCCCGAGAAATGCCTTGCATGGCTCGTGTCGAGTTCCTGATTGCGAGCTGCTTGTAAATGTGTAAATGTACGGAAGCGCCAACGCATACGTCCGAACATCATATCATGAGGTACAAGTGCGGTCTGTCCCTTGTCTGACAAGCTCGCTCAACGGACAAGATTGAGAGCTAATAATTCACCTTCGCGTCTGCTCCATATCAAGGGTCGACATTACTAGTCGGTGCGCATGCTGATATGTCTATAGATCCAGACTGTTAACGACTAATTTAGGCGAACTGTCAATCTCGAGATATCCTTACAACGTCCTATCACGCCCTCTCATACTATCTACTTTCTGCATGCGCTCGTACATTTTATACCCAGAGCACAAACCCGAAACCCCTTATCGTCGTCCACTCTAACTCTAACTCCGACTCCGCTCGAGATCATTCCCACCTCCATCCTCTTGGCCTTCATGAGCGTCATTGTCGTCCGCGTCCTCGCCCTCGCTGTCAGCCTCGTCCTCGTCCTCGTCGATTTTGGGCCGATCCATCGGTTCCTCCCGTATGAGGCACAGCGAAAGAACGGTCAAAGCCGAAAGGATCAAGTTGAATATGAACACGATGTGCAAGGCGTGGTCGTACGCTTTGATCGCTGATTGCCTTTGACCCTCGGGGAGTCGAGGTATCGACGAGGTCGAGTGACGGATTTTGTATATTACCTGGTACGCGTACGACATACAACTATCAATATATACATTTGCATCTGGATGTAGCGATAGGGACAATCCAGCATCGCAATCCGTATCTTGCATGGCAGCATGTTGATGCCAAGCGACGGCGAGAATCATGATGTGAACTCACATCTGCAGCTTGTGGCCCCGTGATATCGCGGATCAAATCCTTATGCACGACAGCCTGCACGATCGCAGCGCTAATAGCGACGCCCAGAACCTGGCCAACAGTCCGGAACAGATAAGTCACTGTGGTATACGGAGAAAGAGCTGTCAGTCAATGCTTGCCTGAGAATCGACATTGCAGCACAGTAGCTAGCAGCTGTCAAAAGAGCCTCCGGCATACTGGAAGAGGCGTATACGTTCAACGGAGAAAGGTCACTCACTGCTTGTCGCGACCGCACTGTATCCGTGTCGAACGAAGATCAGCGATTGTTCCAGTCGAGCGCAAATTTTATCCGCATCTACTCACATCTCGCCTTTTCCAGCTCTGGTTACGTGCGTCATTAGCGCCACCAAGCTAGTCGTCAAAACCCCTGCGTACCCAAACCCTCCTGGCGCTTGAGCGAGCCAAGTCAGCCAGCTAGGCGATGTTTGATTCCAGAACAACATCCCTATCGAGCTCAGCACCATAAGGCTCGAGCAGCCGATGCCCAACCACCAGTACTTGCCCGTGCGGCGCATTCTCCAGCCGGCATATAGCGATCCTACACCGATCAAGATTGAGTTGGGCAGCAAGTGGGCTCCGGCATTGGAGGAAGATTGGTTTTGCACGATGGTGAAGAATAAGGGGATATTATATAACACGGAGAATTGGGACATGACCATGGTAAATGATGATATCGCGACCGCTAGAGGAGTCCGCCTGAACAGCAGCTGAAGTGGTAGGATGGGCTCGGGAGAATAGTATCCTTCCACCAAGACGAAAAGAGTGGTGAACAAGGCCGAGGACAGCAGTAAACCCCATATGAGCGGGTCGGAGAAGTGATAGTCTGATCCATCGGCTTTCGTGGTTGACGTCTTGATTGACATGGAAAGCAATAGCGTCCCGACGCTGACCACCAGCGTCAAGGAGCCGAGATAGTCGATCCTGGCCAAAGTGGACCTCCAGCTCGTTCTCTTCTCGTCCTTGCTATTAGACTCAGAGCCAGTTATGTCACTGGCCGTGGGAGGCGGATTTCGGGCCGATGCTGAGGTAGGAAGTCGAAGGAACGTATAGCTGCACGCTGCGCAGGCTATAAGGAGAGGAACTTGGATATTGAAGGCCACTCTCCAGCCAGCTTTGTCGGAGATCCAGCCGCCGACCGGGCCACCCAGAGCTGCGCCTGTGCCCTACAAACAGCGGAAACGGTCATTAGCTGTAATTTTGTGGTCATGCCTCACTCGCAAGTGAAACGCCGCGGTGGGATAATTATGCAGCTACCGTGCGGGTAGTCCGGGGCAGACGGTGGCTTCCTGTAGTAGGGTAGTGGAGCGAGAAATGGGAGCACTCACAAATAGGATATTGACATATCCCTGATACAGACCCCGATGTCTCAGATCCACCATATCAGACATGACGATGGCGCTCATGCTCTGCACCCCGCCTCCGCCCATCCCAGCAATCGCTCTGGCTGCTATCAGCCCGTACATATTCGGTGCGATGCCGCATAGGAGTGTGCCGAGGGTGAAGAGGAACATCGCTGTGAGGTGGGCATTGCGCCGTCCGATGAGGTCGGATAGACGGCCGTAGATGGGTGTGAAGCTGGTATGAGAGGTGATTGCGATATAAGAACGATTTGGCCGGATGAGTTGTACAGTAAGCACATGTTTATCGTTATCGAAGAATCGTCGTATCTCGGACCACGGTGAGAAGGATCTTTAAGCGAAATCTTGAGCCCAGCTGTTAATGCAGGCAAACTCACGAGCAAACAGAGAGAAGATAGGCCGTACCGAGCCATGAGACCTGCGTCGAAGCTCCAAAGTCCGATCCTATATCAGACAGGAGCGTCGACACCAGCGTCGAGTCAAAAGCACCCAGGAAGGTACCTGACCAAATCGAGAAGCATACCAATCGGAATTGTACGGCCGTTAGACCGGCGATATTGTGATGCTTTTTGTGTTTGTGTCCGTGTCCGTTTCGGGCGGTGAGCAAGCTGCCATCCTGGTCGGTATAGGAGGCTTGAGTCTGGTCGGTATGCCGAGAGAGCAAGGTCGACCGCTCTGTGTTGCCCGGCATGGATGCGTTGGGACCTGAAGTCGACCGCCGCACTGATATGGCTGTCATGATGCCGCCTTTCGAGGCAAGATCTACGTTTCGACTGTGCGGACGCAAAAGATGAGAGATCAACCAAGGCTTCCACAATATATAGTAGAGCTGAGATCGAGCGAGCGAGCGAGTTAGTAAGCGAGGGCAATAGACCTAGCACACCTACAGCTCTGCTGCGCTACATGAAGTCGTGCTTGATCGCCGGAATATATTGGTTCAGAGATAAGAGCAAGTTAACCGATTTCCTGACGCTCGGTCCGACCGGCTCTCTCTATGGCAGGCTGAAGGCCACGGCCATCGCCGCTGTTGTTGGGAGCGGCTAGAGCGCGTATAGCAGGACCGACCAACGTGGGGTTCAAGATTTCACTAATGCCTATATGCCTATCGATATTATTACAATTACGATTAGAAAGAAGATTTAGGATTTAGGATTCGAGCAATAGGATTTACACGTTAGGATTTAGATCTACAGAGTAGAGTAGTCTACAGTCTGGGGACGACTCAATTGACCTTTTGACATGGATGGACGAGACCATGGTTCATCCATGCAGCCAAAGCTAAGTCCTTCGCTTCTACATCGACGTCCACCAAGCCCAGTCCAAACGACTTGATGATCCAGCCCTTAATGTCGATAGCGAATCCAACACGTCCGTGAACTATCTCAACCGATCTTATCTGTCAATATCTTTCTTAGTCTCGCTCACCTTTGGTGATACACGGATACCGACGCTAGAACGACATCAATGTCCTTGTAAGCCAGGTCACCTATACCTCCCCAACTTCACACTCCCATTGTCTGCCGTGAACGTCCTGGACAGCGAGTTGCGATCTGCACTTCGTCTCAACTTCCATTTCCTGGCGCAAGCCCCATCCTACCTCTCGAGCTACGACCGACAAGCAAAACCATATCCATATTTCCCCGAGATCTCGACCCATCAAGGACACAATCCCGACAATATCGACAGGCTCAACGGAGGCGCGGATACTTTACTATGGTCGTATGGGCGCTGGCCCTTGATCAGTCAACCAAAGCGGCTCTAGCTGGTGCATTGGGATATGCGAGTATAGCGTGCTGGTTATGCGCTCAACTTCCGTACGTCTTCTCTCTCTCTCTCTCCTCGCTCGTTCTTCGTCTTTGGATCTGTCTCCACGGTCCACTGAATGCTTGAAGCAAGGCTGATAAAAAATAAAAAACTACTCATGGTGAACAGGCAAGTGGTCAAGAATGCGTCGCTGAGATCATGCGAGGGTCTGGCCTTGCCTTTTCTGTGCAATTGGCTGTTCGGTGAGCTTCCTCGTCCCCAGTGTAGTATAATCAGTATGATCACTGACAGCTTCAATGCGGTGTCTAGGTGATCTCACGAATCTAATAGGCTGCCTTTTAACGGATCAACTGCCGTTCCAGGTGAGTCCCTTATGCCCCCGACCTTGAAGACTTTTCAACTTGCTTATGAACCATCATCGTCAGACCTACCTTGCGATATATTTCTGCATCATAGACCTCTGTCTTGTCTGGCAATTCTTTCATTACAAGAAATCTCGACTTCAAGCACTCCCTTCATCTGCAACCCAAACCCCCCGTTATGTCTCCTACAACACACTCGTTCAGTCACCGCAACAATCTCTCATCCTCCCCGTCCCGCCTGCATCCGCTCCGGCACCTCGTACGCGATCGTCCTCGGGACCACATCAGGCTCTACAGCCAGCAACCGCTCGGCCCAGACCTAAGAGAAATCTCTATCCCTCTGCTTCTTCAGTCGTGAATTATTTTCCGCCAGACATCAACGTCACGTCGCCCGCAGATGGGTCGTACCAGGCCATATACGAGGCGGCTCTCGATGTTGCGCGTGCAGCGGAAAGAGCGAGTCACAGACGTTCGAGGTCGAAGAGACGGCGCCTGAGTAGACAGACCTCGGCGTCGGCGGGACTGGCGGATATAGCAGATGAGGATATGATGGACAGCTTTCATTCAGAGATGTCGGGGCAGTCATCAAGCACCATCGGAGCCGCCGGAGGAAGTCCGAGAGGAGATCGAGCGAGACTCACGCAGTCGACCGGGACACTGCTGGATACGAGAGGGAGATCTTTGACTCGGACGCGAACGAGATCGCATGGCGGTACGGGGCCTGGGTCACCTGTTCAGGATCATGTCGATCAGATTGAGGGATTACCAACAGCTGGTCTGGGATTACTGTTTGACTCGGTGGATATGCGGGAGAACAAGAGGAGTCAAAGTAGGAGCCTGAGCCTTGCCAGAGGATCAGGTGGGCGAGGCGGAAGAAGGGCGGCGGGGGTAGCTTTCATGAGCTTGGGGCTCCTGGTCGGCTGGGGAGGATGGAACGGCGCACCTGTCCCACGAACAAATCTCGCGACGCATACAACTGGAGGTAGGGTAATACCTCGCCCTGCGACATCGGAATCCATACAATGGTCCGACTCGGCGATCCGACACCCATCATTCTTCTCCAAACCCGTTCACACTCAGCTACCTTCCATGGATCACCCATATATCGAGACGATCCTGGTGCCGACCGAACAGGAGGAAGATACGCCGACAGCTCCTCGACCGCCGCATCCGAGCGAAGATCCGCCTACTCTGCAACGTATCGTAGGCAGAGTTTCGGCTTGGGCTTGCACGACTCTTTACCTCACTTCGAGACTACCTCAGATCTGGAAGAATGTGAGTCCGCCATGACATCTGGTGTATATCTTACGCGTAGCGTGGCAAACCCCTTGGATTTCTTCACTTAGAGGCGAAGGCGTTAGGAGCGGACCCCTGATTAGAGTAGGCAGGACTGATGACTGTTTTCTCTGCTTAGTTTCAGCGCAAGTCCGTCGAAGGCCTTTCGATCCTCCTATTTCTCTTCGCCTTCTTAGGCAATACCACCTACGTCTCGTCAATCCTTCTGAACCCGTCAGGCGGTGCTGATCCGGCCGAAGCAGGGCATTATCTGCTAGAAGCTCTGCCGTGAGTTTGGGCTAGTCGCGTTCTCAAGTATTGGTGGCTATCGCACATTTTCCTAATACAATGAGATCAACTTGCAGATACCTCCTTGGATCAGGCGGTACACTCATGTTCGACCTAACAATCATGATCCAATCAGTCATCTATGGCTCGGCGCCACCCATCCCTCAACCGCCTACTCCGATGGAACGATCATCGCGCCGCAGGGGCTATTTCTCCTCGAGACGTAAAGTCCGACACCTCGAAGAGGGGGTTCATCATTCCCACCCACATCAGAACGGGTACGGTCAAGGTCACGGCCACGGCCACAATCACGGGTCTGCGCATGTGCGAGCGCACAGTATGCAGGGCGAGAGAGCACCACTCCTGTTGTCAGGTCCGAGCTCGAGCAGTATCGGCGTCGGCGCAGGCGCAGGCGCAGGTGTAGGGGCCTCGGGACTCGGGTTGGGCATCACCAATATGCCCTCGGCCCCTCGAATGGAGTCGTCCAGATCAGCCTCACCTGAAAAAGGACCAGGATTGACATCGATATCGCGCAAACGCAGTAAATCACGCAGACGCAACGATATCCCTAGCGGCAAAATCGATAGTAACGGGGCAACAAGCTCAAGTGGGACCAGTATGAGGGAAGGATTCAGCCAGAGTCCCGTCAGGAGTCTTTCGAGAAGCTAGCCAGCTAGCTGGGTGTGCCTGCAGCGCGGCAGCGAAAGGTCGTATGCCGTTGCGTTGCTCTGGATAATATACAGTCCGTTTTTGATGCGTGGGAGTCTGCTTGCTGTAAGGGAAGGTGTCATCGGGAGAAGGAGACGCTTGTTGTAATACCATGTTGCGCATAAACTATCTGATAGAGGATACATATTTCTAGATTTCTGATAACGTTTTGCACAGATTGACCTTGGTCGACTCACTGTGCTGTGCGATGCTCGCATCGTCCGGAAGCCGAAGCGGTGCATTGACTGGAGGGGAGAGACAAGAAAGGTGACGAGATGGCCTCGGATTAAGCATAAAGGGGTAGGCGGAATACTGCAGCTGCAGTTGCTGACAGACGCGTCTGTTGTTGTTGCAGAGTATTACAGTAGCTCGTAACCCTGCCCTGTCGCTAGTTGACCCTGGTTTCATGTCTGTTTTCCTGTTTCCGTGTCCGTGTCAGTGTCATCTGCCCCATTCAGTCAGATGCGTATACACCGTACTGTACATTGTACCATATCTCACTCTCCTTTCATTCGATAACACCCTTCTTTGTACTGGTCCAAAGCTACCTACCGTTCATCATCGCTGCCTTATCTACCTTACATTGCATTACCACTACTATTCAACTAACTTGTGCCCCAAACGCGTCGCGTGAAACTATATTACGACTTGAGTGACCCACTAGCGATAGAAGAAGAAGGACAGGTGATATGTCGGTCCATGTTTGTGCGCATCGCTAGACCTTGGATCGTCAAGTCTGCTGTAAAAGACAAGCAAGGGTCAAGGATCTCCGCCTTACTTGACGCAACGCGGCTCTGATTGGATACGATAGGGCTTCCGAGCTCAAGCTCTAAACAGTGCGAAACGAGAAAGACACCACTGTCAACTAGTCAAATCTACGCCATGTCCACGATCCCCAATGGCGCAGGTGCGAGTCGACGACCGCCTTCGCCCCGCTTTCGCTCAACGCCCCCTCCCCCTTCTTCACAATCGCACGCTTTCGACGCCGACGCACCGTCGCAGCCCCGGCTCATCTCGACGCCTCATGCAGGCTTCTTCCAGGACTTCTTGTCGTCAGCCAACGCGCCCGATGACGATGATCTGACGAGACTCGACCAGCCTTGCGGAAGCGGTTGGCATAGCTCTGCAAGCTCATCGACGTCGTCGTCGCCCACGACACTACTACCGTATCTTTGCGGTTCCCCCGAACCTGCTTTGTCCTCATCTTCCAACACTCCATTCCCAGATACACTTCCTCAGCCGGCATCACCTACTATACACGATAAAGCAGATGTCATAGGTGCATTACCAGCCAAATCCAAGACTTTACCTAGCTACAAATCGAATACAACCGGTCTCGGAGTGAAAGGGCGACAGGTGCCGAAGAGAAGACCGACTCCGCTGGTGCTTGGGAAAGCGAGTGAACAAATGGGTCTGGATGAGGAATTGGCAGTACAAAGGGATGGGAGAGAAGCAGGTCGGTCTATGACTGCCGTGTCGACCCATAGTGATGGTAAGTCTACCTCTTGTATACACTGTATCTTCCAATCTAAGCGCACTAATCACCTTTCGCAGATGCCAGCTCACTGAATAATGAATTGCAAGATCTTTCGCTACTCCGCAAATCAGTCAAACAGAACTTACTTGCCCGGCCCTTGGATTCGCCTTTAGCGGGTTCAAGTTCGGATAGAGAATCGAGCGGATTCCTCTCCCCGAATCCAGATCGTCCAACCTTCTCATCATCAGCTCCATCCAGATTACCTGATGACGTGGAAACTACGACAGTGGCCGAGATCCTCCAATACTTACAGTCCTCTGCCCAACTCTTGATCATCGATACAAGACCGATAGGATCTTTCCTCGACGCTCATTTGCCCAGATCTGCAAATATCTCGATACCGTCCTTGATTTTCAAGAGATTCAAGAAATCCCCTGGTGGCCAGTCGACATCATGGGATGCCCTTGGGGGATTTGTGTCCACACAGGCTGGTCGAGGCATCTGGGACGGCCTGGAGACAGACAAACATATGGATGTGGTGATCGTCGGATCAACCTCGTCAGACGAGCTGGCAACAGTGCTGTATAGGATCATGAAGTCCCTTGTGCGAGATGGGATCGTTCGACTCTTACAAGGTGGCTGGTCAGCTGTTGCTTCCTCGTCACAGGCTTCAGACGCTCTTGTATCAGGAGAGCTGAGCACAAAGCTTCGTCCGACACTTGCGACTTCTCTTCCTCCACCACGGTCCGCGCCTGCTTTCGATATAGCTGCTCCACCGCCAATGCTGATGGCCCCTTCGACGCCATCACGAGCGCTCAATCAACGTCCCTCGATGCCCTCACTGCGCGCAGATGGTCCAAACGCGAAGCGTGCTTTACCATCTCTGACGATTGCAGTCGGTGAAACGACGCAAGCGCTGCAAAAAGGTGCTCCGACGCCGAGGCCCGGGCTGGGTACATCCGGACGACGAGGACCGAAGCTCAGCTTGAATTTCGACAGACCTGCTCGTAGCGCGACTATGGGTTCATTTCCGCGCGATGGACCGCCGCCTCCGACCCCTGGACTCGGTAAATCCGGTCTCTTACATGTGGACACCAGCTCTGCGATGGCGGCGAAATCGCCTCGAACACCCGGATTCAGCATCAGCATCCCCAAGACCCCTCACCATGGCTCGGTCCAAACGCTCGCTCATGCTCAGTCAGATTACCCACCCTCACCACGCTCGTTCGGCGACATTCAGAACGGTATGCGGCCAGAGGCGGATGTCATGCACAGCACGTCGAAACCGCCCAGTGCACCATGGTCAAGTCACACGACCGCGAGACCCATTGATGGTGCCCGTACACCTGGCCTCTTGCCAAACGGTAACCATCATTCTCTCGATTCGGAGGACGATATCAATATGGCCACAGCGCGAAATGGCATGGCTCCCTTCATTGTATCGACCATCCTTCCGTCATTTTTATACCTGGGTCCTGAGATCTCCTCGAAAGAGGAGGTGGATTACTTGAAGAGACTGGGCATCAAGAGGATTCTCAACGTTGCTATTGAGTGTGATGATGACGCTGGACTGGACCTGAAGAAAGGGTTCAAATACCATCGGATACCTATGAGAGATATCGTCGAGGAATCGGGCATCGCACAGGGAATGAGGGAGTCATGCAATATCTTAGGTGAGTTCATTGTCGAGATCGGGGCGATGCTGCTTGGGCAACAGCTGATGGTCTATTTCCTCGCAGACGATGCTCGTCTGCATTCGGCTCCCACTTATGTGCATTGTAAAGCGGGCAAATCCCGCTCTGTCACCGTTGTCTTGGCGTACCTCATACATGCAAACGCATGGACGCTCAAGACGTCGTACGCATACGTCGCCGAGCGCCGTAAGGGCATATCGCCCAACATCGGCTTCGTTGCCGAATTGATGCAGTTCGAAGAATCCGAGCTGGGCCTGAAACAGTCTGGCGGCGTTCATGGAGAAGGTGGGGGCGGTGGAGGTCGTAAAGCTACTCCTGCTGGAAATGGACATGGACAGGCCGAAAATCACGAGGATAGGGTCAACAAGAATCCGAGGTATATGAGGGAGAGTCTACCGCCAGCCTGGTCGAGTAGTCTCGACACCCACTCGAGACCTGATAGAGTGTCACCGATTGGCACAGGCGATCAGGCTGGAGGCAAGAACGTGGACGACAAGGATGAAGAGAAGGGAAGAAGACAGGTCGGTGATGAGAGGGAGGTGAGGAAGAATGGCCAATGGGTGCATCATCGCAGGTGAGTTTATTCTCCCGCAGGATCGCTTTCTGAAGCCAGATACGCCCGCGGAGATCTCATCTGGCGTCTCTGGAAATTCCCATGGGTATCTCGTTGTGGGCACATGACATGCGCTGATGGACTTGACGTGTATCGCAGAGCGCCTGTGGACAGAACAACTCTTCAACCAGGACGAAGAGTCTCTAAAGCGGGCCTCGAATCACTCAGACCCCTCCAGACGACCTCGATCACCGGCCCAGGAACACAGGGCGATAGACCTTCTCCTGCGCCTAGTCCGAGTCTCAAGGACGGAGGACACGGGGGTCATGCTGCGACACCGGCGGGAGAAGGACCATTAAAGTGGATATGACCGATGGACGCATGCTCACAAAAGCTTAGAGTAAGGGGAGGCGGAAGCTGTTGGCGAACTTTCGACACATGTTTACGTCTACGCAAGTCAGTTGTACTGTCACAAATGTATCGTATCCTTGGCACGAAACTCACGCAGTTCGCATTCACGGAGCTTGCATTACCAGTTTCCAGTATTGCATGTACATAGCTATAGACCTTTGTTGAGGGGCTCAGATCGGAGGACCACAATATTCGTACACTCGTGCATCTGCATCCGGTCATCCGGTCGCCGCGAAGGTACCATCTCCAGTTCCCCTGACTGACAAGTCGAAACAGGCGCCACTGATCCTTGTGAGCATTGTGACTGTAATACTATAATTTTGATCGTCGCGCCGAACTTTTGATCCGTACCTGACTTCTCATTGCCGCAATTTTGTGGTGTTGTACTGTATTCAGCTGCCGCAGGTACAGTAAAGGGGAGGCATGTGCCTGTGGCGCCCGGGGTTGGCGGAGTTGACGAAGATCACAATTGTTTTTGATGAAGATAAGGTTTGATCTGGCGAATGACGCATGTGAGATTTCATATGGCAGCCAGCTCAACCGGTGGAAGCAAAGATACAGATGTACAGTACTCGTAACGGGTCTTGTCTGAGAGTACAGACCCAAGAAGGTCATAGATAACAAGATCTGAATCCACGCAGGCCTCGACTCGCCCGATCCGTTATTTCTGTTTGATCATTCCCCCCTTAGCTTCGTGGCGTCAACGTTGCCCTGGTCACCGTGCTTGTGCTGGACGTCCGTACCTTATAAGACGGCGCTACCAACGTACCCTCTTCTTGCCTTTAAGCTTGTTTTGATCCGACCCCGATCGTTCCCGATGCCTTTTCTCCCGCTCCGTTGGTAAGCTTACATAGTCCTTAGCCCTTGCGGTAATGGCTTGGAGCCATCAATGAATGAAATGATGAAACGCAGCTAAGAGTGGGGGAAGGGTCCATCGATCAGGGGGCCCTGGTCGCTGGCGATCTTGCGGCAGACACTCAGACGGCTCATTCAGTATCACAGGGGCAACATCGATCTTCTGTGTATCGCCAGGAAATTCGGAATGATCTCGTGGTCGTTCTTTATGTTGTGCTTGCCCAGATTGGCCACAATCAATCTTTACAATCTCGACCCGTCCGTTCCGCTCTTTCGAGGTTTTTGCTTCCTGCCTTTGGCCCTCGGCCCTCGGCCCTGCCATCTTACCCTCCTTCCGCTTGGTCCTGACTGGACCTGCCGCATCCATATCCATTCCCTTGGGAACGAAGTTAGGCTGTTTACCCCTCGGACCTGATTTTATTGAGAAATGTGAAATGTTGTAGAAGAAGCTCATCGACCATCAATTGGCCTATTCTATCATAGCGTTGACGCCGTCACGGACCATCACTCCTCAGACCTTTCCATTCCGAGAGGGATGGGTGGACCTTGCGGGTCCTGAAATGTAGCTACTTCGAATCAAGAATGTCCTACTGTACTCGTAGAACCCGATATACCTTCTTGGGCAGAAAATGCAATAACCGCACACGTTACGAGTACTTTGAAAGGATGAAGGATATGTGATCGGGCGAGATGCGAAAGGTGCCATCAAGTAGCACAGTCAGCTTCCCTATGTACACACGACCTGCAGCCCGGAGGCAGCCCTCGTGGGAAGGAAAGAGCTAGACCGATTCCAAGTTGGCGCGGATGCGGATCAACCAAAACTCCGAAGCAGTGTGATGTGTGTAGACACAGTACGCGGTACTGTACAATGTTCTCGACCCTGTGATATGCATAATTTTGGAGTACGAGGTTTGAGCCAATCCATAGACTCGGACGTACTCGACTCTCGTCGTACCGTCCTATTGAGCTCTCGAGTATACAAGTACTACGACTAGCAGTCCGGTCCTATCTACCACACGCTCTCTTGCTAGCTCCGAAATCAAAGCTTGTTGCTGCCTTGTCTGATGATCGACAATCGGACCTAACGTCTCCGAACATCAGCCGACGCATACGACTTCAAAGCTGCTCTACGAGGGACCACTTGATCCGGACCCGCAGTAGACACAGTACAGCCGACTTACAGACAGACATGCGCCCTCGACGATCATCAGTCAACTCTAACCGGATCAACTCGATTATTCCTATAGTAGACTCAACAAGCGACAAACGTTCGAACCCTCCAAGAGACCTGTGGTTCCGGGCAGACTGCGACAGACGTCAATCCTCTCCATGGCAGCCGAGAGATATATCTACGCGATTTGAGGCATTGCTGCTGTTAGTACGTCATTGGGAATGGTTATGCTCCGTCTTGATTCGTGGGCGAAAGATCAAATAGGTCAGTGCGCAGGACAGTCACTCGTGTGTACTGTAGATCAAGGAAGGCGCGTTTGCCGACAAACTTCCGTGCCCATTTATCGTTCCGCTGCTACTTCCTCCTCCCGGCACCAAGCACACGACGTGTCGTCCTCGTACCAATCCATCGCAGCAAAGCATCGATTGGGTTCGCTCTCATCCCCTTGGCACACTGTGACAAATTCGTCTTCGCGTGTAGGAGTCAGTGGCGATCTACTGTACGCGGTCTTCTCAAACGGTCAAACTCAAACATCTCAACTCACTTCTGTATGTCACTCTGCATCGCCACTCTCGATCACTATCCGAACCCTCATACACACAAATCAAGCGTTCCCGAAGGGGACTTGGCTCTTGCAAGGGGCTATACCATTGGCTGAAGGTAATAGCTCGATACGTATGGGAGAGCACTATTGCATACATGAGGAACGGCAGGCGCAGAGGAACGACAGCTTTACAAAACCAGACACGGTAAGCGAGTTTGGTTTAGCCGAGCATCTCTTAGTGCCGTTGCCTGTCAATCCCTCTCTGGTCGTAATCGTCAAGCCCGCACTGAGGCATGGGAAATAACATCCACGCTTTCCTCCTCAACCTCTCCACCTGATGAGCAGGGGGCGCTATGCAATGTGCTATACATAAGCTCAACTTGGGCTGACTGGAATCCCACGCAGCTTCTTGCTGGTGAATCAGTCACTCTCTTCAGCTTTTCTTCCAGGGTCCTCCGATCAATCACGAAGCCAGCGGCTTGAGCCAAAGGAGTGCGGAGAACGTGTCCGAAAAGCATAAATCAAAATACAGCCGCTCCGGACCTATTCGCACTGTCGACTCGACTCTCGAACCGACAGACGCCCGCCACATCACTGTTCGAGCGCATGTGTCATCATCAGATCGACGTCTGAGCTACCGTTATACGTCTGTTCAACGGATCAAGATTGACATCAACGTCCTCATCAAGGCCCTAGCGAGGGAGAAAGAGCGATCAAGAGAGTCGAAGGAGGTTTACGTCAGTCTGACGGTGTTCGCCTCGCACAGCCCATTTTGAAGTAGTGCTCATAACGCAAACAGATTGGCTTGATCTCATTTTGATAAAGTAGAATCAAAGTGCGGCTCGACTCAGGTCCCACTGCGAAACCCCTTTACAGCCTGTCCGTCCCCCCTCCTTTGGGCCTATCTCGGGCTCTTTTAGCTCCCCTGACTCGCTGCTCTTTACTGTACTCTACGCTCGGCTCCAACTTCTCTTGCCCTCTGCTTCCCCGCTCCTGCCTCCGATTCCAACACTGCATTTTGGGTCAGTGCCAGTAGCGTCTCAACGGAAAGTGATCGGAGCCTGAACGGCTGTAGGTGGCTTTTGATCGATTGATCTAGGGCTAAGTCCACTCTCACACATGTGTGTAGAGTACTGTACATACCGTACAAGCCTTTCCTATAGGTCCACCACAGCTTTACCATATTCAAGCAATCAGAGATTTTAATATAGCCACACTCAGATCAATAACGACAATCAACAATTTGTGAGAGACTCGACTTCGCTTCATATCATTACAACAACGGGAGGAGGTTGTGGCCCCCCCGCCAGTCTCGCCTTCTACCACTTCTCTATACTACTACCATACGCTATCCTCCCGCATATGGCTCACCGACGAGTACAGGAACCTGACTGGTAGTGGTGACCTGTACAAATCAACAACAGACCGCCTTCGATCGAGAAAGAAGTGTACGATACCCGCTTCTTCGGATTCGAGCTCCTTTCACCCCTCGGTCGAGGTTACCTGACCGAAAGAACGGTGAGTTCAAGCTGCGATCCTCTCCTTCTGTGAGAATGTAAGGTGCGTATCCCGAGAGTATGTCTAGAATCTTCAAGCTTTTGCGCCTTCTTCAGACAGTCAGACCGAGCATGCGGTCTCTGTAGTGTCTGTCCGTGTCCGTTGAAAGGATCCTTCGGAGTAACTTAGTGCCCTCTGTAGACCGTTTGAGCAAGCACTAAGCTCCCACGAGAACCGCAGTACCCTTACTCAAAACAACGACTCCTGTACTGTACGTCGCCTTCCCCGCCGCCTGCTTTTCCTTTCGTCCGAAACACAGGACCAGGCATAATTGTCTGGGTGCCCTGTCTTCCTTGTAACTTGTTGGCCCGACGACGGACGACCTCCAGGGGCTTGTGAGTCGGGGTCCTTCACAGCGTAGATAGCACAGGCACTATGAACAAGGTGAGGCTGACCAATCCAACTTTTGTCCTCCTGCGCCCTCATCTACCTTGACACAGTATTGGTTATTGGTAGCTCTGCACAGAAACGGTAGCTCTGCACAGAAACGTAAACACTCCTTGACCAGATTTTGCAATCGACTTTTTTCATGCCATCAGACCGTTTTGAGTCATGCGAAGAGTGGTCAAACAGGTGAGTCCCCAACCCGAAACCAGTTTCTACCCGCAGACGCATGAAAGCGACCAGCTAGGTGGAACTCAGCTCAGAACGCCGAGGTGTATGATTTCACTGTAGGATCGAGAGATGAGCCACGATCGGGGTCAGAAGCCTGAGCATGGCATCGACCAGCAGAGGGAACGGGATGCGGAGCGGAGCCGTAAGTTCACTGTAAAGTCGCCATAGTGTGACTCTCAGCCCTTATCGAGCTAACGTTGACCCGTTCACTGGTGCTAACGCTCTCAGAGGTCCCAACTGCTCAATCCTTTCCAGAGGACTCATCCCGCCGAGGTCATCCAAGAACGCCACCACTTCCCAGTCTGCCACGCCAAATGGAAACGGGCCAATCTTCGACCTCCAGAGTACCAGTATCGCTATCGAACCTCCTTAACCAGCCTGTCGGTCAAGAGGACCTGCCAGACCCGATCCCCATTCTCTCGCCCTCCTCAAGTAGTCCAATAAGGAGGACTGCCTCGCCTTCTCTGCGAGTGACGGTACGGCATGAAGGCAGCGAGTTGTTTCGCTCACTGCGCCAGCGCTCTCCCATCAGATCGGCACCCGGAACAGAACAACGGCAGCCGAAACAGAATAGTCTAATACGTCAAACTCCTGTTCAATCTACGAGCGTAGGCCGCAATCGCTCGAGATCTCCTCCTGTACGGTCACGAAAGGACAGACCTCCCGAGCTAATGCTTCCGCACGTGTCCGATGCTGCTTGGGCCCATCCATTGTAAGTGTGGCTTTAAGCAGACACATGACGTAGCAGCCCAGATTCTGAGACGTTGTCACTTCTAGTCATGGGCCCGGCATGGCTCCACGGACTGCACCCATCACTCGACCGCCTGGCGATTACTTTCCAGGCCACTTGCAGCGTGGATTTTCAGATGACGGGTGGCAACGAAGTCGAGCTCGAAAAGAAGAAGAGCGTCCATCCCGCGTGACACAGACTCAGACCCTCCCTCAAGGCTTTGCCGACTCCTCGGTGCAGAGGCACCCTGTGCTCAGACACTTGATGCCCGATGCCTGGCTTTTTCTGGCTTCCGACCAAGCACCAGGCCATGAACACCGCGCTCGCTCTGAGCAAGAACGTCATGCCCACAGACAAGGATGGGAAGACGCTATGCATGCTATACGGACGGGTATCATAAGTACTCAGTCAGGAGATCGTAAGTCGGCAACTATCTACAAAGCGCGTTGAGCGAGACCTTTCTTGGCTGCTTGAGCTGACGGTATCTTTCTGGTACCTTTCATTTTCCTAGTTTTTCGAGTCAACCTGGCGTCCCCTGATATCAGGCAAGCACCAGACCTGCCGGGCTCATCTTTCATGGGGTATCATCCATCCGGGGATGTCCCTCAGCCGCAATCGTCTACAGCCTCTCTGCCTCTATTACCACCCCATCAATCTGTCTCGCTACGACGTCCCCAACGAACAAGGGCTCCGGTGGAACACGAGATACAGCCGCGCCAATCTGAGTTTATAGGCCAATACAACGTTACTCACCATGGACATGGCCAGTCGTCCCCATACCGCAGCAATCTTGGTCATATTCGTCATCCTCGAGTCATTCATCCACCGCCCTCCATCGAGCACTTCGATCCTTTTCGGCCACCCTTTGGTCCTCCTTCCAACAGCTCGTCCTCCCCAGGCGGACATTCAGGTCCCTCCAGACGGTCGAAACGGCAGCAAATCTCATGTTGGCCATGTCGGGAGCGGAAGATGAAATGCGATGGCGGTAGACCGTGTGCCTCGTGCGCGAAGAGGCATATCGATGGGCTGTGCAATTACGCGGAAAGCGTAAGACGGCGAGGAAGGGGTAAGAAAGCGGCGGAGACTGGAAAAGACTCGGATCCCGACGATGAGTTCGAACACGGCCACGAGCACGACCATGATCAGCCGGAAGCGAGTACATCGGCAGAACAGGGAGGAATGAGAGAGGAGGGAAAGGGTGACGACTGATGGGACGGTTATGAGGAGAGACGATTCGAGTGAGGTAGGCATTGGATAGATATCTGAGTCAATTGGGCTCAGTGGCCCCAGCTGGAGTCCATGAAGCTGTATTGGGCCGCAGCCCATGGCGAATCTGTACAACAGTCGAGTTGTCTTCAGCAAAGAACGGCGTTTTTGACAGGCTGGACAACAGTGCTTGAATCATAGCCAGGACTGCGAAAATTATTGCTTGGGTATCATTGGTAGGATTTGCAATCAGGTGGACAGGCAGAAGGTGTTGCTTGCATCTTACGGTCATATTGCTTCCCATACCACAGTACTTCAACTTCCATACGTTACTGTCTAGAAGAACGTTCTCTCCCTCCTCATATCTTTTCTCTACATGGGTATTGCGAGCCGCCGGCACCCGTTGGACCTTTCATCTCCCTGTGGAAACATGAAACTCGCGCTCTCATTATATAGCTTTTCTCATAATCATAATCGTGAACCTGGATCCGGACCCTTAACACGACATGTATCGATGATGATCCGCCAATCGCATCGGCCCCCGGTGTCGTATCGATCAGAGCTGTAATCTCAAGTCAGGAGCAGGGTGGGTATGCTGCAGATGGAACGTATCAACAGATACATAAAGAAGTCGAGGTGTGCACTTGAGATGTTAATCCCTTGGATGTCGTGGCAATTTTGACGGGCTTAGATCGGTACGAGCACCGGATTCTGCCCCTGTCCCTCTCTGCCCTCTCCTCGGTGACTTCGCCGAATTAGCCAGGGAGTGCTCATCGTTCTGGTGCCAATGGTCTGCATCGTCCCCGATGCTCTTTATCATGCCAACTCACAGGCATGCAGACGGTATCCTGTCAGAAGCAAATGGTGCTCCCTCATTTGGCCTTTGTTTGAAAAGACTCAGCAGCTTTACAATGCCACGTCTATAACGCCGCGTGGGACACACACATGTACACTCTGTTTAACAATCGGTTGACTCGACTTGACTGCTCTGTTCTGCTGGTGGCGCGAATGACGATGATGGTGATGGTGACGAGTGGCGTTAGCGTCTTTGCGTTTTGTATCAAAGGATCTCCTGAGCCCACTAAAATCCTTGTTGTCCATCCGTGCCTGGCCGTACCTCTGGTCATAGCGTTGAGGATACCCAGTGACGGTTTGATCGAGGGTCTCTGTATCGATATCCGAATTTAGAGTCAGCTCATGATCGGATCGTGCTTCGTAACGACCAGTGCACGGGGATGCCACATTAATTAATCCTGGCACCGTGCGGAAAATCTAGGAGCAGCGATGATCGGACTTGATATCGCTCAGTATATTGCGATATGTACTGTGCAATGCATGCACTCACAACTACATTCGGGCAAGGAGTGCCAATTGAAGGTATCAATGGCCAGATAGAGTATCAGATATGTACTCAAGCCGCATCACCATTGGATTTGACTGCACCGCAATCAATCCTCTCCGCGTACTTCAACATCACAATCGCCATTATCGCCACGCCGAGCCCGCGCCACATGGCCACCAATCAACTCTGAATCCATCAAACTTAAATTCGAGCTCAAATGTGGCACATCCCTCCCTCCCTTGCCTCGCCTCGCCTTTTCTCGCGCGTCTTCCAATCTGTCAATCTATCGTGATGGCTTGACTGAAGTCAATCAAGATCTCAATATCACGATGTCACGCTAGACACACACTTAGGCGCATCAATTCGACAACACAGCCAGCCAGGGCTAGCTTTAGCGGGAATCTTATCGACAGTGAGAAGCGAACTTCCAGTCTCCGCTCCGCTTCGCCCCTCTTGTCCTTCCTGTCTCAGCGTGACATTGATTGGCAAGGCGGTCTGATGCAAGGGCAGGAAGAGAGAGTCGTATGAGCATACGTATAGCATCTTGCTATGTTGGACCAAAGGAAGCAGATAGAGGTTTGAGACCCGCCTTTTTCTCGTATTGGAGACACATCGGGCGCGCGGGAGCCGAGGATCGAGCATCAGAGGAATGGCGGCGAGGAAGCGGTATTGCCGTCCTTGTCAGATCCCTCTGGAAGGTTGTGTGTAACATCCCACGCAATGGGCGACGGGTCTGATCTTGATCGGAGGCATATATCCCGAAACAGGAGGCTGCCTGGGAGCTAGGGCTTCAATGGGAAGCGCGGGCGTGAAGGGCGGCAGCTGTTGATTGACATTTGATGCTAGGGTCTCCGCGACACATGATCTGGGGGACCGAGGTGGCAAGTGGATGTGGCGCGAGCTAGGACCCAGGAGATGAAAGGCAACAGGGTTCCGCCGGGTCGAGGAGGGAGATTTGACTGTGGCGAAGGGGACATTGTACGATGTCATTGCAGAAGGTCTCGATGGAACTGCATTGAGATCCGGAAAGAGCAGGTACACACACCTAGTACTTCTGTGCTAACGTCTCCAGGGGATGCTGCGAGCCAGGCAGATGGTGATGATTGGGGGATGGCGGCAGAAGTCGCGAAATCGGGAGGAGCAGTGGCCCACGGTTCTATATTTCCTCTTCTTCCCGGCTTGCCGCGTCAGCGTCACTGCATACCTGTGTGTACTGTACAGTATGTGCGGGAACACAGTGTAAAGTCTAGCATATATGTGAGCGAACGTTCGCTCGACCTCTTCTCGCGATGGTCGAGTATGTAGGCTCTCTTGATGATCTGTATGCGAAATCCGTCGTACGCACGCAGTACTCCAAGGATCAAGCGGGACCATGACAACGGCGACCCGTCGCTCACATAGTCTCCTTCAGACGTGTGGGCTCGCACCGCAAGCTACAGTATCATACTATCACAACGATATCTATATACCAAGGTCGATGATCGCATCTCCGAGTCTTCTTCACCATGATATCTCCTCAGTCCCGAAGTAGATCCCACGACCAGTCTTTCTCTTTCAATCCTCGCGGCAACCTGGAGCATTCTCTCCAAAAGAAACTTACCAAACTCGGTCGAGAAGATGCCGGAGGTGTTCGGTGGGTCTTCCAGCACACTTAGCCCCCTCGACATTGTGCTCACCTTCCCATCACCAATACCGAGTGGCCCAACCCTTGCATGTGGAAGACAGACATCACCAATGTGGTCTCATCCAGCTTGATTGACATTGAACGACCACCGGGTCTCGCCAACACAGACTACGGGCCAACGGCTATATTATGTCAAACGTACGATACGCTCGACCTATCCTCCTTCTTTCCGAGCTCTGAATCGTCCCCGTCTTACTCCCCCAGCTCGCCAACATGACATCCGCGAGAACGAATGTAGCATTTCCGGAGCAAGGGGGATCGATTGATCTGCAGGCTGGGTGGAAGGACGGACCAGAGAGAGGGAGAGAGAGAGGAAAGAAGGCATGAATGGAAGGTCAAGCAAGGTGAGGTAAGTCGATCCTTTCCATTCCCTCAATACTCCCTCAATACACCTTCCATGTGCTACAGTACTCTACAGTAGGCTCGCCACTCGTAGACGTCGGTGGCTCGCCCGGCCCTTGGACATCTTGGGGTCTCACGAGTGTTCTCAGTCCATGCTTCACTCCATGAGCCTAGAACTAGGAGAAGCGACGACAATGTGATTTGATCAGGGAACGAGGGTCGGCCTGCGCACTATCAGGGTGTAGTGTATATCCCGCTGACAGACAAAACTTAACGATGAGCGACTAAAATCAGGCTCGACACCATCTCCCGAGAACAAGGATACCCGAAGATCTTGTCCCGCTGTACTTTTCTCACCTAGCGTTCCGCTCTCCTTCTCCTCCAGCGCCGCTAGCGGGTCTAGAACCCTTTCCGACGACGACGATGAGATCGTATCTCATCGGCCGTTGAAAGCTGGCCTCTACCCAAAGCGACGGTAAAGTCTTCTTCCATCGGGCCTATCTTCACATAACGCGTGTTCGCGGGGCTGACGATCGTCTTGCCTAGGATGGCGCATGAAGCGGGGTCTTCACGCAATCAGGATACTGCAGAAGAAAGGGTTTGAAGTAGGTTGAAGAGGTCAGTCCTTGTGTCAAAAGTTGGGACATAACCGACGATAGTCCAGCCGACAAGTCTGTTCTGGCTGAAGTGAAGCTCAACCTTGATCTCGACGCAAATCACACCAACTATCAGAAGACAATAGCGTTCGTTATCTTTCTTCCCTCCTCGCTCTGCCCACCTCTCTCCCAATTGCACACCCCGAGACTACCCAGAAGCGTGCGAGTCGCTCAAAAAGTCTGCGAACAGACACGGAGGGGACACCGAGTCAGGTGTTGTCAGACACCTAGGAAGAGGGACTGCGGATCGAAAGCTGAACGAGACTTCCATGCCCTTGTATTGGCAGATGCACCCTCAGCAGCAGCAGGATTAGCGCTGGCCTGCGGAGTTGCCAGACACCACCGCTATGCTTCTCCCCCTGCTTCTCCCTCGCTTCGTGGCTACCCTCACTCGAGACCCCTTCATCTGCCTTCATACTCGTACTCATACTCATCCTAATACTCGTCCGAGAAATCTTAGCCAATCAGCTGTCACAACACTCCCTGCACCGGCCGGCAGCATACGCTCCTTCAACGACAACCAAGATCATGATCTCTTCGCCCACCTGCTCTTTCACGTGATCCTCGTTATGCATTGACCCAGCTTGAACTCCGTGAGCCGCCACCCTAGGTATCATGCGAACAGTCACGCTTTCTTCCGGATCTTGGGGTACATATGAGCGAGGACGATGGCAAGAATCATTATACGACATCTCCATACATACTCGAGCATCACGAGCTTCACGAGCGGAAGACCAGACGACGTGGGAGAAGAATTATTCCTTCGTCATTCGATTACTTGCGGAAGGCTTACTCGTACTAGACTACGTCAAGTCTCGCTCAAATAGTAGGAATGCATACACACAGGGCTAGACCTTATATCTGTACTGTACAATGCATGTGTTATACGCCTGATTGCGGCTACTTTACAGGTGTCGATTGTTGAAGGAAAAGCAAGATCGGACTGTACAGTACTGTTCTTCACTGTACAATATCTTCGTTCATACATGTAGTCGGTTCGGCCTAGAAGTCTCCAAGGTCACCACCCTTAACCTCGATCTCAATAACATCTCCCTCTGCATGGCCAGCCTCGGTGAAACCATTGAGCTTTTCAATCCCATCTGGGTGAATGTCCGACCCGGCCGCGTGAGAGTGTTGTGCATCTTCGGTGGACTTGTCCGGTTCATTCTTGGTATTCTTCTTCGCGACGGTAGCCTTCTTCTGCTTGCTCTTACCAAGCTTGAGGTTGGTTTTAGCCTTTGGAGATGTCTTTATCAATGGACTTCCTTCCTCATACTCGTCTCCAACGTTGGTTCCGGTCAAACTGCACTTGAGGTTTTTCGGATCAAGGTCGGTGCTTACGAATTTGTCTTTCCCAGATCGGACTTCTTCTTCCACCCATTTCTTCGCATTCTCACATGCGCCGTATGGGTCCTCCTTGTACTGCAGCAAGTAGCCTTGAAGAGCAGCCATGGATATCTTCGGTTTGTCTTCCTTGGTACCAGGCTCTTTCGGACCCACAGTCGGTGGAGCACTCTCGTGGACCACGTTGCTGCCGTTGACAAGGGTTTTGGACTTTGCGTCTGCATCGCAGGTTCCGTTGGCGATTGCATCGGTTGACTGTTCGTCAATACCATTTTTCTCACCTTCACAGTGGTCCTTCACTTTAATATCATCCTCGACGAATGGATCAGCCTCAAATGGAGGAGGGAAGACAGCGTCGACAAAAGCGTCCGCCAACTCGTCCAGCTTCTTTTGGCTTTCGATTACTACAGTACCACCGTTGACGTTGAGAGTCTTCTTCTGGTCGCCAAGAGGACCAGTAGCGAGGCGAAACTCTTCGAAAGGGTAGAAATGGAGGTAAAGGTCGCGAGCTTGGGAAGGTACCGCGTAAGTAAACTCGACGCGAATGTCGAATCGACCTGCTCGCGACAGAGCAGGATCGAGGCGCTTGGGGTGATTCCTGGTTATACGCAAATGTGTCAGCTGGGGGCCTCTAGTGATCCAACGATACTCAGCTGCTCACGTAGTAGCGATGAGAACACATCCTTCTTGACTCGAAACACCGTCGATAGCATTCAACACGCCCGACATCGTAACAGTGGAAGGTGCTAGGTCGTGTTTGCTGGCAGTGGCCTCGTGTTGAGTCGACTGCGGATCGGCCTTATCCTTGGTACTGGGGGTGAGTTCACCTGCGTCATCGCCCGTGATCTCTTCTTCAACCGCAGTGTGATGATTTCGGCCTCGAGGGAAGATACAATCACTGTATTCTTTTACGTCAGCCTTGCGCGCGAGATCAATGCTCCCGTATAGCTCACATGTCTTCGATGAGGATCACGCTTTTGGAAGGGCAGTCTCGGAAGAGCTTGGACAGCTTGGCATCGTCCATACTAAGAATGACGAGTCAGCTGAGGAATGTTAGTCACAAATCTGAGAACAGCTCACCCTCGCTGAGACGGATTGATGACATAGATGTCGAGCGCCAATCTGCTTGCGATGGCAGTGACTATACGCATGGTTTAGCGTCGATGGCCGCAGAAACATTCTATCTGAACCATAACATACCCAGTGTTGTCTTACCCGCCCCAGGCGCACCGTGGAATAGGTAGCCTCGTCGGTGAGGGATACCTGGCATGCATGTTCGTCAGATGGCCCTATGCCTGTGTGTGCATGTACCTGCACTCACCTCTCGATGCATACCACTTTGACTCCTTGTCGGACAAGAATCGCTCAATATCCTTGAGAAGGTCATCTTTCAGACTGCCTGGAAGGATCACCGACGACCAAGGTCTAGCAGGACGCGAGACAGGGTTCTGCCAGGTAGGATTGATTCGTCTGCGGTATCACAGTCAAGTTTTGTTCAGAGCTGCCACTACACTTGCTACATCTCGGCCCAGCCCCACTCCTCTGTGGCGGGAAGGGCTGAAATTACCGATTATCAGACAAGGCATCGCTGTAGCAAGGGACAGAAAATGAGAAAAATAGGTCAGATCTGACTGAAAAGACGTGTATGACCTACTTGGCATGGAAGATGATCAATTCCCTCTCTTCCTTGGCAAAGTAAGCGGCGTGTGCAGCGATCAAGAAGTCGCGCAAGACGTTGGGGCGCCAGGCGATAGTCCTGCAGAGGATTGGTAAAAGGTGTGTGATTGGTCAGCCGGACACGACAACGAGGCATGTCGGGATCTTGGTTGAGAACTTTAGGCTGTGAGCGGAAGGTTGCTGCTCACTGGATGCGCAAGTGGTCGAGCTGCCCAGCACCGGCAAAACCGGATAGTCGCCTCGTGATCCATAGGTAATTGCCTTGATGCTTGATCCGCAAGCTGTGTTCTGCGGATGCAAAACTTCTGTGTCAGCGTGATACGAAGCTGACGTGAGATTGTGAGGCAAAATGAAAATGCCATCGGCAACGATCGGGAAGACGATCACTAGTATGCGACTCACGATAGGTAGGCAAGATCTGACCGATGACATCTTGCATAGCCCAAGTCGCGTTGTGTTGACCCAGACTGTGACCCTTGGAAGCTGTGTCATGTCCAGCCACCAATCCGTTCTTGGCGCGCTTCTTCAGCGACCTCGAGTCAGTTGTAGACAGTTGGAAGTCATGGATCTGAGCAAGCGCATAGGGGTCTTGGGCAACCCATGCCCTGACCCAGTAGTACGCCGGATCACCATGCCGAACGTACGCTGTCGGGAAGATTCCTAGAGAAATGAGCCACATGATTAGTCAGCTCGGTCCTCGATTCGCTGACCGCCTATGAAGCAGAGTGGTACAGTAGTGGTAAATGGGATATTAAAGAGTATCAGGTCTCACTTCGGTTGACTCGGCTGTACAAGTGCTTGAGAGTCTTCTTCATGATGGTGAACAGTGCGGCAACGGCGATAGCTCGGATAGCCATGGGAATGAAGGTATCGAGGGACTGATGACCTTTCGAGAGGGTGTGGAGGAGTTGACGAGGAAGAGTGAAGAGGTCATCGCTGTAGGCTAGAGCGGTAAGAAGGGGTGTCATCGTGTGACTTTTGAGTGATAGTCGCCAACGGTCTACGGCTTGGATTAGCAGGTGGGGCTGAGCGCGCGCGTCAGCTTGAAGAATGCTGAGCGTCACTCATAAACAGGAGAGGGAGAAAGATAAAGAAGGAAAAGAAAAAAGGTAGAAGAGACATATAGGAAGAGTATGAGAGGACGAAAGAAGCACTGGGGTGTTTTGTTTACTCGGTACAAGTTCTGCGTTTTCGAAATGGCGCACGGTGATGGTAATGGTAATGATTATGATGGTGACGACATGGTAGTTGAGTGGACCTTGTGGAAATAATCACAACGTGTCAAGCGCGATCCTTCCCTTGATGCACACTCGCCCTCCTTTCCGTTCACATTCCACCTTCGTTTCCGCGCACTTACGGTGCATTCCAGGCGACGACAGGTCGAGGCAAGAGGTGGAGATCGGTGGATCGCGTTCGCCTGAACTGCCAACTTCTCGCTTAAAGTGTGTCCAATATGGGCGGGAAATCAAGATGGCAATGCATGTGTGCTATGTCGCAATGAAATATACCATGCGGCTGATACTTGATTTGACACTTCTTTACCCGACTACTCACAGAGTTCCTCTATTACTTACGCGTACAAACTCTCCCTTGGCAGCCTACAGTGCTACAAGAAAAGAAGGTCGGTCACACCGTCGACGGTTTCGTCCTTGGCAGCCAACTTGAAGTCCAAGCCATTCTCGCCCGTCCTCCAGATCTCCAGACCTCCCTTCTTCCTACCAGCGGTAGCGACGTACTTGCCGTCGGCGCTGATCGCCATTCCTCGCAGGTTATCGAGACCTGTCCTGATCTTCTTGACGCTCTTGACCTGGTCACCCGACTCGCTGAGCTCGATGATGGCAATCGCGTCGCCAGAAGCGCCTTCCGGCGTCTTGAACTGCCCTTTACTGTTCTCCTCCAAGTGCATTTCGAGTCGGTTCGAGCCGTATAGGATGTGGGGATGGGCAGGATTCGCGACGAGCTCTGAGGCATTGATGAATTTGTGGGCCTCGGCGGGTACTTCGTCTGGGATGATGTTGGCCTTAGAGTCTGTGTTCGATACGATGGGGTAGGCAGGACTGTCGAGGGAGAAGACGAGAATGTCGCTAGTAAGCTCGGTGAGGACGTACATGTGCTTGCCTGTGGGTCTCACGCAGACCAAGGGCGTTCATCAGCTCGACTCCTTGACAAAACCTTCAGACATAGAGCTTCATGGCTATCTGCGATGGACGACTACAGCGTTCAGGAACATTTATACTCACCATCCTTGCTGATGACACCGTGTCGCGGCCCAGTTCCAGGAGGCGCCTGAAGCCATCCCTTGATCTTGAGATCGCTCTCACCCTCCCTCTCAATCACCCAGACCCGATCACTGCCGAGATCAGGCACATAGATGATCCCGTTCTCGCCTTCAAGGACTTGATGGGCGTGCGAGGCGTCCTGTCGCTCGGGATTGGGCGCTTGTTGGTCCTTGTAGACGAAGGGAAGCTCAAGCAACTTTGACTCGGAAGTAGATGAGAGGCTGCCGTCGGCGTTGAAGGGGTAAAAGATCACTGATCCGCCGAGGTACTGCGTGTGTTATCTAGGGTCAGCAAACGGTCACGCCCAAGGCTGCGGTCTGAAGCACTATGCTGGGAAGAAGTTGATGTGATTCCAGAGTATAGTGTGGTGCTTGGAGCAAGACTCACGTTTCCCGCGACCAGGCCTGAGCCATCCTTCATGATATGGACTGCATCAGACCAAGACAGAAATAATCTGACATCAGCGGTTGCCCATCAAGGCATGGATCACGTATGATTGCATCCACCGATATTAGTGGTCAAGTTAGAGCCCAAAGGACTCAAACTCAGACTGAAACTCACCATGAGCGGGTGACCCTTTCGTCTCCCTCTGCGAAGTGATCTCAATCTTGTCATTGCTCAACTTCAAGCTGACCGCCAAACCCTTTTCGACCTCTGAGATCGAGTATAAATTCCTCGAGGACGCCAGACCTCCTGCAGTAGGTGCAGACTCGATCCATGACGCCTTCTCGGGCGCCTTGGAGTCCGAGACGACCTTGATCTTGGCGTTTGACGGATCGAAGGAGAAGATGGTGTAGGTGTCTCTGTAGCCTGAGACCACGAAAGTATATGCGTTTGCGTTCGCTTCGGACATTTTGTAGTGATTGTGGGTGTTAAGGTGGCAGTAAGCTCTAGGGTGTAAAGATTAGATGGCGAGACTGGTAGAGTTCCTTGGCTAGGCGAGATGTTATATATCAGCTTCGCAGCAACGCATTCTTTGCCTTCGCATTCCCGTTCATAAATCGCATCATCGCATCAGTCACAACCAGGAGAGCCCATAACGCTATCAGTGACGTCGTGACGTCGATGTGTGCCGCTCCGATGGAGGAGCTAACACGATTTCGGCCAACGCCGCCGCCGCCGTACGAGCGGATGTTCTTCTGGTAAACAATTAGCCGTGTGCCGATGCCAGGCATCTCTGCAGGTTGCGACATGCTTTGTCGCATTGTAAGATCACTGACAGTGATGGTGTAAGGCATGCGAAGAATGATTAACAGTGATGTCTGTGGTCAAGTAAAACTGTACGAACGAAGCAGCACACGGACTATGACAGTCCGATATTCAACAGGTTTGTCAAGTGTGGTATCAAAAAATACGGTATCAGAGATAACGGTAGTTATATCTGGTACTTCTATCCCACCGACGACTCGATCGACTTGCACGAACCGTGGCCTTCTCCCACGTCTTGGCTTGCCTTGAAATGGATGAGACAGAAGAGATCCGAGTCTCGATGCAGGGCACATATGCATCGATGACATACACGCCAACGCAACGCTAGCCCCTCTATTCCGTCGATCACATGAAATCGTCGTCGTCACTCCAAGCTTCGCGCTCTGCAAATGCCTCCTCGGTGAACATGCCGTCATACGACTTGTTCTTCTTTTCTTGCTCCCATACTTTCTTCTGCTCCTGCTCTTGCTTGGCCTGTGTCGTATATATAACAATCACGAAGCAATCTTGTCAGTTGTGGACCTCTTTCCAGGTACAGGTACATTTGAAGACTGGGAGAACCTTGCCAAGTGGTATATGGCGCATAACAGGAGCTTGGCGTCAACGTACCCTCTCGAGCGCATCGGCCTTCTTTTTCCTGCCTTCTATTCTCAGACGTTCCTGTCTCTCGCCTTCGTGGTCTACCTCTTTTTCTACTTTAGTCTTGTTCAGCCTGTTCACGATGGCGTTGTCGCGCGTTTGGACGTGTACTGTACGAGTAGACATCAATCAGCATCATGTAAATTCACCCAGACAGCTGAAGGTGCTGGAAGGTCGCATCGATAGGTGAGGTCGGAAACAAAGAGAACTGACCTCGCTTGACCTTTTTGTCCGAGTGGAAGGATACCATGCCTACAGCCATATCTCCTGTTTTCTGTAGATCGCAGGGGGGACATCAGCTCATCTGCGCTGGATATATAGCGGATTTGCTAGCTGACCTTGAGATTCGGAAATGGCGTCCATATTACCTGCACAGAAGCGCATCCTCGATATCAGCACCAGTCTCGGGTTGTCATCAAGTAGGCAGAGATAAATACGCACGGTGATGTTATCCTTCTTGTTGCCTGTACACACAGCTATACTTTCAGCTACCTTCCTCTCGATCCGAAACGGATTCGTGAAACAAGAAGCTGACCTTCTATACTGTTCGCCTTGACCAGCTGGGCAGCATCATTGACTAGCGCAGCCGGTAGTTGGTCCCAATCGCCATGCGGTTGACCGTCCGGTTGGCGCAGATAAACATGCGCAGAAGACAGCTTGCTATGCACGACGCGAAAAAAACATTCAAGGGAATACAATCAGCTTCTTTCCTTGCCGTACCCCCAGGAGACGGATGCGAAATGGAAGCTCACTCGACGTGAAACCAGACGTCTGTTGGTAAGCCGTATTTGAGCAGTTCTTCATCTACGTTGACACGTTAGGCGTTAGCTGTTGAGATCTGTCGAAAATTGTAGGTGTAAGGCTTAACGGACGGACTTTCGACTTTATCCCTCCCCCTATGGTCGCACAGAACAGATACGATCAGCTTCGTGCTGAACGTTGAGCTGGACTTCGGAGCTGACACGTACATGTATATCGTCACGGGCGGGCTGACCGCTGCAGCGTTGCCAATCCCAGTCGTCAGCCAGTAGCCAATGCAGAGCCTGTTTCAAGGGGGATGAACAGACCTTTCGAGGTGAAGAAGATGACCATTCTTATACGAGAGGCTTGAATTAGCGAAAGGCACTTGATACGACCAAGTATTTGTACCACCAGGCTAGATGTATCGTGTATGGCACTGAGCACGTAGTCTAGGAACAAGAAAAAGGACAAGATTCAGAAAGGACAACACTGAAAACGACGTCGAGCAGGTGAACGCCCTCCACCGACGTCGATACGACGTTCGACGCTACCTGGAGATAATTCCGCGCCCATACAAACCTGTATTTCCACCGTGTGGCAGGCATCTCGGTTGTCGCGTCGTCCATCGTGCAGGCTACTTTTGATTTCGAGGTTATGGCATCTTGCACTGCTGGTAACTGGTAAAGGTAAAGTGACAAGACAGCTTCGAGAGCCATATCAGACGCACCCTATCATCCGGTAGTATCTGTCGTGATAGCTCTGTGATCGAAGGCACCTACTCGCTCAAAATGGCAACGGTGAGCTGATCCGGGAACTGCGAATTTGGGCGCATAGCTGACTTCCGAGACGCTGATGTTAACAGGTCGACGAGTTCGCGATTCCGACCACGATCCTCCGTCACTTCGACCTGGCCGATACACCATGGACAGAGCTGACCTCTCCGCTGATAGAAGATAGGAGGAAACGGTCGCCTGGTGGAAGGCTGTTCTTTGATAGGCTGCTCGAGCTTACAGGTCTAGACGGTAAGCTTGTCTACTGCCGTTACAATGACTTCCGTATCACGAGAAAGATCTCGACTTCATTGATGTGCCTGTGCTGCCTCAGTGCGTGAGCCTGATTCACGAACAGACATACTGACATTAGCTTGTTTCGCCAATCTACAGGTCCATCGTTGTATCCGCCAAATACGCCCGCAGCCCTTAGACGTCTTCTCCATTCAATCCACTCGTGCCCGTTCGACAGGCTCAAGAGAGACTGTCTCCTTTACTACCTCTTGAAAGACTACGATGCTGCCTCTCCATCATCACCCTTACAAGAGCCGACGATGGACGTGGATGGCGAAGAAGATGACGATATGGACGGGACGGTCGTGATCACTACTGGCGGAACCGCTAAAGCGGGTAAAGGCAGCAGCAGGGCTGACGGTTTTGCGAAAAGGAGATGTCTGCCCAGGACTTGGAGAGTGTTCATGGACGGATATTGGGCTTTGGATCACTCGCTCTGGGAGGTGAGCCGGGCTGCGCAACCAAATTCTTCTTATGCTTGTCTTTGACATTGTAATGCAAGGCAAAGTCGCATTGGCTAAGCTAATAAGACCGCATCGTGCGCCTGCAGCTCGCCGTATCATCCCTCTCAGACCCGTCCATAACGACCCTCAACTTTGTCCCCTTCATCCTAAACGCCCTCGCCACACACGTCTCACCCCCGTCTCACTCTTTATCGCTGATCAACTCGTTCTTAATATCCGCTCGACCCGAACTCGTTTCTGTCGAAGAGAACGATGTCCGCCTCCTCGCTCTCGCTTCGGCGGGCAGTATCGCCCAGGCTTTTGGGCTGATCAGATCCGTTGATTCGTCCGACGAGCGAAAGCGAATGCGGGAGAACGTATGGTGTTGGATTCTAGGGGCGCCAAAAACAGCTTGCGGTGCAGGAGAACACTACGTTCAGTCCAAATCGCTCAGAGAACTCCTCCATCTGCCCCTAGCCGCGGAAGAAGACAAACATCTTGTCCACTTTCTCTCGCACCCACCTCGAAGTATCTCCCCGCCCGCTCTTTCGCTCCTGCATGATCTGGTCACTCTTCGGCTGATCCATCAGGGCCAGTATCAGGATTCACTCCAGCTGGACAAGCAGCTGGCGGGCAGTGGAGGCAAGGAGGAAGATCGACAACGACGCAGGGAGATGGTCAGGGAATTCATCGCGATCTTACCTGAAGCGCAGAGGAGGGCTTTACTGGTCGATGTGGAAGTGCAATCCAAAAGGGCTGGAGAAGATGCCAACAAGGCTGGTGACGGTCCGGCTTCCGAGGATTTCGACATGTCGAGCTCATGGGTCAATGTCACCGCTCCGGTTCAGGCCACTGCTGCAGTATCTGCCCCTGCTATCAACACAACTACAAATGGTGTAAACGACACCACCTCGTACGCCGATATCGCTGCCGAACCGCCTACTCAGCCTACTCCTGCAGTCGTAGCAGCTCCGACGCCCATTCGTCCCGCGATTCACGCAGCCCTGATCAACGCCGCTTCCGTACCTTTACCTTCGTCACCTGCGCCCGCTTCAGCTTCGACCCCTCTTGCTGATCGAAGACCAGCATCACCATTCTCCGGTCCACCTCGATTCGCGCCCGGCTCCTCAACCGCTAACCCATCGCCCAAAAGGGTTCTGTCCGGAAGTCCATTCAACCTTCCACCCGCTTCTTCCGCGTCGTCATCAGCAGTCATAAACCGGTCCAAGGGCTCGCCCGCTCCCGCTGCACCCGTTCCAAAACTGCCCAGGCACGTAATCAACGATGATGATGACCAAGAAGACGACGAGAACGATTCAGTTCTGGGTACAAGATCAAAAGCACAACCCAAAGCGAAGAGCTGGCTCTCCCGAGCGCCGTCAAAGAGCGTCGAGCCTACGTTCGAGTCTCGAGAAGTTACACTTGGAGAAGAAGCGTCGGACCACGCAGATGAGATGATGGCTATCGACGGGGATCATCCTATATCTCCGATAGCTGAAGAACCTCCGTCCTCATCCTCTCACCCCCGCGGTCGAAAACAGGCCGAACCGCCCAAGTCGGTCCGCAAGTCGAGACGAGGCGTCTCAGATACTCGTGAAAAGACGCAAAGCCCGCCGCCACCGCCCCCTTCTCCACCTACAGCTACACGTAAGCCGCGAACCAGACGTCGATCTAGCGCCGCCCCTCCTTCCAACGCACCGCCGCCCGCTACGCCAGGACGTGTCTCGACGAATGGCATGCCCGGCGCCTTCAGCCAAGCCAACCAGTCTGAAGATGAGAGGGAGATGCCCCCTCCTGCGCCCCCTGCTGCACGTGGACTTCCTCGCTCACGGACGTCGGCCGCTCTGCCTGATTCTGGTAAACCGAGATCACGGATGACCCGCTCCGTCTCCAGAGCCATCATGGACGAGGACGGGGAACACCACTCCCATGCAAATGAAACACCCGGTGCCCCCCCTTCAAAGAAGACAAAATCGACTTCTACGTCCAACTCAGTTGTGAGGCGCTCGAGTCGAGCGAGCTTAGCGCCTAGTGAGGCTGATGAGTTCTCGGGCAGCGTGAGGAGATCTACTAGGAGTAGAACGGCCGGACCGAGCGAGCAGGGGTCGCCTACACCTAGTGATGCGGGTTCTGTGGTCAGCACAAGGCGACGAACGAGGAGTGCAAGGGAAGGGAGCGCTACTCCCAGGATGAGCACCAGGACGAGGAGGGGATAGATAGTGTTATGGCACGCTTGTGTCCGAGAGTGATGAGGGGACTTGTTGCTCTCGGTTTTGTCCAGCTGCATTGATCGATGCAGGACTTGAGTGGACAGTAGTAGGAATGTCATCCATTCATTTATACATAGCATGATAGCATAATCAGAGCGATGTGATTGATATACGGTACACGGCGAAGGGGCGGGGAACTCCGATCGCTGAGACTTTGTTGAGATTGGGGTCTCCAGAATGACCTCAACAGATCTCGAGACGATATCGCGATACTGTAGTCACCAGAACAGAGCTCACTTGGTGAAAAGGGCAGCCTGTTTAGGAAATGAGCAATCCCATCGTGGATTTCGCAGGTAATTCAAATATATATTTCAACAGTTCAAAGTCGGTCAGCAGAAAGCTTTTAGCTCTTGGCTCGAAGACAGAAATTTTCTCGACGGAAAGTTATCACATCAGTCGGACACTATGACCACTAACGGAAAGCGACCTGCTTCTTCCCGCTCACCGACACCTTCAGAAGAGGTAAGGGAAGCAGAGAGCTCGAAGCGACCCCGACCGGGACAGCAATCTTTCAGCTCATCTTTAGCCGGCTCAGACGCAATCGACAGCACTAGCCGTAACGCTGGTACAAGCACGAGTTCGAGCACGAGCAAATCCGTATCACTACATCAATGGCTTCACCCCGCTCTTCCACCTCCGATCAAAACTCATTCCCCGGCGCTCCATTCGTCGTCATCGACTTTCTTATCATTCACCATCTCCTTCGAACCCCCCACGCATACAACGAGCGTCGTCTCCCTTGAGAAAGAAGTGCGCCGCATCGTGAGAGAGCTCGATGTGGTGAGAGAGGTCGGGCAGCTGGTGATGCGCGGCGATGAAGGTGCGTTCTCTGATGGGGGCGGGAGAGCGCCTGGACGAGGGAAAGGGAGCGGCAAGGATCGAGAGAGAGCGAGAGAGCCCGATCATAGGATGTGGGCTGTACGTACGCTCGGCCTGAGGGAGGGCAAGGATGGGACGGGTGGAGAAGGGGATTATCAGGTGAGTAAAAAGCGCCAAGGTGAAGGGAGCCTGTAATCGGGTCGAACATCCAACCTTGCATCGTGCCTGCGTCTTGAGAGCTTCTACAGTAACACATACTGACAGTCTCTTCGCATCCCTTTCTGTGGTCATATTGTCGTCTTTCTTTCGCCATCCCTTTGCTTCGCCTACAGCTGTTAGAAGCGACGTTCGACGATGACGAGAAGTACGGCGGACAAACTATCATGCGAGTCCTACAAGAACAAAATGCCGTGGACGTGATAACGATATGTTGTCGATGGGTGAGTCTGAGTCAATGGATAGATGACATGCGCAGCGGGGTTGTTTCTGTGCATCCCATCTGATGAAACTTGATCCAGTCCATTCTACCTGAGGTTCTGCCTTTTGGGCGAAGTACGCGCCACCCACTACCTGAGAAAGACAAATGGAGCTGATCATTGATTTGTACGATGGTGGATGTTGGGTACGTAGTATGGAGGAGACATGATTGGGGTGAGTCGCAATTCGCCTAACTACGCCCGAAAACCGCTGTGTTGCATCCATTTCCATCGCGAATCTTGAATGCTGACAACCAAGCACTGTTGGTTTATCAACGATGACCACATCATAGCCAATCCGATTCCAGCACATAACGACAACGGCGCTCACATCCCTCAAGCAGACGATCAAAGCCATGGCATTACGAGATCTGCGAACGTCGCTCGAAGGCTTGGACGAGGAGATCGCGAGTTTGAGATCGGCTTTGGCGGCTATCTCATCCTTCATGAACGGTAGCGACGGCGACCGTGACGGCGGCGATGGCAATGGAGGTGGAGTTGGTGGTGGTGGTGGTGGTGGAAGTCAAGGAGAAGCAAGCACGAATACGACACACCTGACTGGGACTAGCCATAGCAGTATAGTAGGCGGAGGAGGCGGAGGAGAGTCTGGTGGACAGTATGATAGTGTAGAAGACGAAGCCAAGTTGCAGAGGCTCGTAGTAGCTAGGGAGAGGACGAAAGCCGCTTTGGAGAAGAAGCTTGCCAGCTCAGGAGCGTGAAGGTGAGCATCAGCGTCAGCATCAGCATCGGCATCAGCATCAGCATCAGCACTAGCATCAAAGTCAGCATTAGCGCGGATTTGACATCTTGCTATTTCATCTATTGGTGATGAACCTCCTAGACATGTATGTCATGTGCTCTAGCTGTCCATGCTTGATGCAGATGGATACCACCGCATGAGATGGAGTATAAGCACACGATGAAGGAGAGGTGAATAAGTGAAAGATGCATCAGGTCCAGCAAACCACAAGTGCCCTCTAAAACATCATTAGAGACCAGTCCGACAATGCATGATCCACAGCTGACAATTCCATGTTGATTGTTTCCCTCATCATGTCCCGATGCTGGCGTTAACTCCAATTACAACCACATTGCCCATGTCACCTGCTCACGCCGAATCGCAGGTGTTGGTTTTTTTCGCTTTTCGCTTTTTACTCGTTGATCTTAGCGAGGATCTCGGCGTCCTTGAAGAGGTGGTATTCCTGGATGAGAGAGATGGGTGGTAGAGTTAGCCCGATCCATGGTAGTACAAAAGATTCTGCGTGACGACGAATTGACGAGGCGAGGCACCAGCAGTAAGACGAGCGCAGGTTGAGATATTTGGACAGAGGTGGGGAAAGCAGGCCTCATGCACGAGGGACGGTGGGCTATTTGTTTTAATAATGGAGGTTCCGGGTTACAAGGTCTAAGGTCTACGGAACCTTCCTCGACTCGGGTTACATAGATGCAGAACAGAACGGGACAGAGCAGCACCGATGAATTCAGGCACTCACCTCCTCTCCGACCTTGATGGGACTACCGCCCCATCCAGGGAGCAGTACCCGGTCTCCAACTTTTACGGAAACTGGGTTGACGACACCGTCCTTGTTGGGCGCACCGGGACCGACGGCGATGACGGTCGCTTCGGGCAGGGGCGATTGGGTGGCTGATGAAGGGAGGAAGATGCCCGTAGCGGTTTTCTATCGACACATCAAAGCATCGATTTGGTAGCGAAAGAGGCACACCCCACTTTCAGTATGACTGACCTTCGCTTACGGGGAGGACGGCGATGGTAACGCGGCGATCAACAACTCACGGTCTCAGCCTTGAATCGCTGGACGAGCACTCGGTCGAGCAGAGGCTGGAGGGATCGGATGGACTTGAAGGTGGCGGACTATGATCGGCATCATCATAAGATATCATGTCAGTACAAATGATACACAGCATTGGTCGGCAAGGATGATACACCTCCCATGAGCTGAGCGGACCGAGCCCGCCCGCCCTCCCGCCAATCGCAATAGGGCTGTAGATGATCCGGAGGAAGGTTGCAACGAAACAGAGCCGCTTCTTCGCTTACCATTTTTGGGCAGAGGATCGAATCGGGTCTGATCGAAGGGGTCTGTCTACAAGGGCTAGTGGATATATCAATCAAGTTGTTGGTTGTACAGATCGTCTCGGCAATGGCAGTGGAAATGGGAAAAACAAAGCGTTGCTTGCAGCTTGCAGCTTGCAGCAGGTGCAAGTGTAAGCGATGGATGGCGGAGGACGAGTCCGCTTGCTTGGACCGAAATTCTAGATTGCTCTACGGTGTGCTAACTTGAGCTTTCCCACGGTCGCACCTCGACACTTTTGCCGATTATTTCCAGTTTACACCCGATTCTGCACCAAACAGGAACAGATCTTTCTAGTCACAACCAACCTACTGTGACCTCGCCGCCGCCCATTCTTTCACCCTCTCAGCCCTTTGGACTTTACTTACATCCGATCTTGATCAACAGAAACAGGAAAAAAAATCCCAAAAACCAAAAACATCTTATCTTGCTGCCTTAACCCTCCATCCCCGCGCATACAAGATGAACTTCCTCCGATCCCGATCCGCCCTCCCCCGACCCGCTCGTCTCGTCCAGAACGCTACCGCCTCGGCCGGTATCGCCAAGCGAGGCTACGCTTCCAAGGATGTCGTTTTTGGCAACGATGCTCGACAAGGGATGTTGAGGGGTGTAGATGTCCTTGCCAAGGCTGTCAGCGCTACCCTCGGTCCCAAGGGCCGAACCGTCATCATCGGTGAGCAGCGGTTCCCTCCGTCACAACAGCGGGTAAACATGGCATGTTATGGTGAGCGCTGACCTGAATGAGCTTTTCTACGGACCGATCTGGATCGAACAGGCCAGAGCTTCGGTGGACCCAAGATCACCAAGGACGGTGTATCAGTAGCAAAGGCTATCACCCTCAAAGACCCTGTTGAGAACCTTGGTGCTCGGTGAGTTTGCTTGCGCCGACTTTCTCATCGGTTACCTCCATGCCGCCCAAATATAGCGCTTGGTCTCATTCGAGCTGGTTTGAGATTTGGCACGCTGACTCATTCATCTTCTGCTCTGCTATTTGTCGTCATCAGACTCGTCCAGGACGTCGCTTCCAAGACCAACGACACCGCCGGTGATGGTACCACCACCGCCACTGTGCTTGCCCGAGCCATCTACTCCGAGGGTGTCAAGAACGTTGCTGCCGGTTGCAACCCCATGGACCTCCGACGAGGGGCCCAGAAGGCCGTCGACAAGGTCCTCGAGGTCCTCGAGTCCAACAAGCGAGTCATCACCACCAGCGAGGAGATTGCTCAGGTGAGTCCCACGCTTTTATCTTTCGAATCAATACCTCGCATTTCGCTCTCCGGATATGTAGCTGACCGGAGTTCTTTTGTTGACCACCCACCCTGCAGGTTGCTACCATTTCGGCTAACGGTGACACCCACGTCGGTGCCATCATCGCTCAGGCTATGGAGAAGGTCGGCAAGGAAGGTGTCATCACTGTTAAGGAGGGCCGAACGATCGAGGATGAGATCGAGATCACCGAGGGTATGCGATTCGACCGAGGTTTCCTCTCCCCTTACCTCATCACCGACGCCAAGAACCAGCGAGTCGAGCTCGAGAAGCCCTTCGTCCTTCTCTCCGAGAAGAAGATCTCCGCTCTCCAAGATATCCTTCCTTCCCTCGAAATCGCCGCTCAGACCCGACGACCTCTGTTGATCATCGCCGAGGACGTTGACGGAGAGGCCCTCGCCGCTATCATCCTCAACAAGCTCCGAGGCCAGCTCAGCGTCGCCGCTGTCAAGGCCCCCGGCTTCGGTGACAACCGAAAGTCCATCCTCGGTGACATCGCCATCCTTACCGGCGGTACCGTCTTCACCGACGAGCTCGACGTCAAGCTCGACAAGGCCACCCCCGACCTTTTCGGTAGCACCGGTTCCGTCACTATCACCAAGGAGGACACCATCGTCCTCAACGGCGAGGGTGACAAGTCCGCCATCCAGGCTCGATGCGAGCAGATCCGAGGCGTCATCAACGACGCCACCACTTCCGACTACGACCGAACCAAGCTCCAGGAGCGATTGGCCAAGCTCGGTGGCGGTGTCGCCGTCATCAAGGTCGGAGGTTCTTCCGAGGTCGAGGTCGGAGAGAAGAAGGACCGATACGACGACGCTCTCAACGCTACCCGAGCTGCTGTTGAGGAGGGTATCGTACCCGGTGGTGGTACCGCTCTTTTGGTGAGTGAGACTATGCCACCCATATCACATATCACAGGAATCCACGCTAATGCCAACCTTGAAACTCGAGTAGAAAGCTTCCAACTCTCTCGAGTCTATCGCCGTCGACAACTTTGACCAGAAGCTCGGTGTTTCGATGATCCGAAACGCCATCCGACGACCTGTCCGAACTATCGTCGAGAACGCCGGCGAGGAAGGATCCGTCGTTGTAGGCAAGCTCTTGTCCGAGGAGTTCTCGGCCCAAGACAAGTTCAACTGGGGCTACGATGCTCAGACGAGCCAGTACCGAGACATGATTTCGGCCGGTATCCTCGACCCCCTCAAGGTCGTCCGAACTGCCCTTGTTGACGCCTCCGGTGTCGCTTCCCTCCTCACCACCAGCGAGGCTTGTGTAGTCGACGCTGAGGAGAAGAACCCTCCTCCTGGCATGGGCATGGGCGGAATGGGAGGTATGGGAGGTATGCCGGGTATGATGTAGGCCTGTAGATGAGTATATAGCAAAGATGAGCAGGTCCAGAAGTGAAGGAAGAGAGAACGATGGAAGGAATCATCGGGCGATATTAGGAGATATCGCATCTTTTTGGTCTGAACGATCATATCATACATAACCAAGATAAAAAGAGCAAGCTGCATAAACATACCGCTTGCTCAGAGCATAGTCAAAAACAGAAGTCATGCATCACTCTCGACTCATCCGTTTGCTTTTGATCGATGAGGAACGATAGACGAATTGAGATCCTCATGAAGAGATCGGGCGTGGGCGGAGATCGCCGTGAGATTGATTGTCGCAAGGCATCAGTAGCTAGGAACTATCGAAGCAAGAAACAAGACAAGATAAGACAAGACATGCTTGATCAGGTCAGATTGTAAAGGAATTGCAAGTGAAAGCAAGGAAGACGACGAAAATGATCCTTGCCTATGTCGCCTGGAACGCCTTAAAGGGCAGGCAGAAGCTTAGCTAAAATACTGTCAGAAGGTGGTCGGGGACTTGGCGCTTGGACTCATTCATTCGCTCACCACTCCCTCTATTTGGGATCCTATAGTACCCGAGTACAGTAGATCATTCGGATCACTCACTTTGCAATCACTAATGTCACTGGAGCTACGAGATAAGAACCGTGGCACGCTGCCCCGAATTGTCATTCACGATTCGTATCCATGTGTCACGTAAGACCGGACTATGCGGCATGCGGCTCACAGAACGATGCTTGTAGTGATATCGATCGTACTGTCCACGAGCAGCGGCAAAGCATCGCTCGTACGGTTGACCGGCCGCATAGTAATCGTATTCATTCTTTTCGTCGATTTGGTATAGATCAATGTTCTTACAACGGGCTAATGGCATCTACCTACCTCCCCGTCTGCCGCATCTTGCGTTCAGGCCGCGCGTCGATCACCTCCTTCCTGCGGGCCGAGGTCTGGCGAACCCTCCACTACCTCCACCGGGCGAGTTGACCCGAGGTCCGAAAGCATCGAAAGCCCGTCTGATGTTCTCCTTGCTGTCCCCTTCCTCGGCACCGGCAGCGCCACCGCCAGCGCCGGCGCCGGATGATTCGCCGACGGGTGTGGCGGGGCCAGAGGCTGGTAGTGGGATCTGAGTCGCCGAGCGAATCGGTTGAGTGATGGGTCTAGGCCGACCAAAGGCTCCGCCGAACGCATTGGCGTTGAAGTTGGAGTTGGCGGCACCACCGTTGCTCGATGAGGGTGCCGGGGCGCCAAAGACGGGTTTGGAGGGCGTAGGGAGGGAGGAAGAGTGCGAAGGCTTGGATGGAGGTAGTGATGATTTCAGATGCGATTCAGTCAGATCAGATGGGTCGGATGTTTCGAGCTACCAATTGTCCACCAGACAAAACAAATCAACACAAACAGTCAATCAATCGAATTGTGAGTATGTTCACGAACCACCCCACTCACCTTGGAAACGATTTCGACACCCGCTTGATCGGCGGCGTCCTGCTGCATACCTCTCACAGACGTAGAGTAGATCATCCTGAACTTGACAGGACTGGCGGAAGGACAGCAATAGATAAAGAACACCCTTCCTTTGCTCGGAGCCTCCTCAACAGCAGGCACAGAAACAGGGGCAGCAGGCGTCGTTTCCTCCACGGCCGCAGGGGTTGATTCCGCTTTCTCTTCTCCTTCCGCCTCGGCCTCACCCTCACCCTCAGCTTGAGGCTCGTCGGTCTTCGGCGGTTCGACGTCGGCCTCGGTAGTCTTAGGCTGCCAGCTGGTAGGCGCAATCCTCGCACCTCCTTCTGAAGCTTGGAAAGTGTTCCTGGGCGCACTACTAGCGTTCGCAGCGGAAGGCTTGGCGGAACCGGAAGGAGCAGGTGGGGTAGGGTAAGAATAGAAGATGTATGAAGGTGATTTGGGTGGGACTTTCGAGGACAGCTGCGAGGGAGTACATGATTCCGAGGTGGTGAGGCTGATCGCACCGGGATTGCCAGCCGGGATTTCCTAAAAACCCGGCGAAGAATGCCAGCGGCAAACCACCGGCATCAGCTATGCACCATCTATCCCTCTGGAGAACGATAGTAACTCACAAGGATGGTCACCCAGCCGTCGTCGCTCCTCTGAGCCACTTTCTTCAAGGCATCTACAACACCATCGCCAAGATTCATCTTTCCTCCGAGCCCAACAACAGCCTTCTTTCTATTCACCGCTACTTGAGGATCAAGGGCAGCACGCTTCGCCTCGGCCGCCTCTGCTTCTCTGACCTCTGCCAGAGCTGCTTCCGATGCGCTGAGCGGTGGTGGGGAGGCGAGGTGGTTCAAGTGTGCTGTGAGTGCAGAAGGGGTGAGGTCGTTCTGTGGTACATGACATTCATGCAAGCAAGATGTCAGATGCCTTCATTGGGACTTTCAGACGAGCCGCAGCGCCTCCAGATGGGATGATAGAAGGAGAGAAAGAGAAGGAACAATCAGATTTATTGTGATGCTAGAAATTACTCACTATGGAGGTTGCAAACCAATCATGTTTGAAATTGGCAGCGCCAAGAGCTTTGAGCAGACCGGATCGAGATGAAGCTTGGAGCATCTTTGCCCGGACCTAGGTGATCAAGTTCTCTCTGCGTCAGAATACATCGTGCCTATTTACGCCTTGAAATCGCCTAGCGACGCGTATCCCGCATCTTCGGTGCTTGTGGACGTTAATGGTGACGCTTGAGCTTGATCTTCGGTCACTCACCCCCGCGTCATCTGGCACAAAGGTGACCATCATCCACTCGTACTTGAATCCATCTTTGCTATCAAGCCGATATGCGAAGCTCGCGGGTGTTTTGGGGCTCGGTAGTGTATCGGCCAGAAGAGAGATATCGTCCTTGTAGCTGCCCTTGGGGTCGATAGTGGTATGGTGTTTGAACGATTCTGTGAGGGCAAAGAGATGAATGGGACCAAACGGGGTCAGCTGCACTTGCGAGAGGCCTCCGACTTCTTTGCTTCACATCAGAGCTACATGATCGTTTATCTATGCTTGAAGAACGCGCTGTCTGTGTCTGGACCCGTGACTCACCTCCATCGATAATGAACACCAACGCTCGGACGCTATCGCCTCCGTTCTGAGCGGTCGAGAACGCCGAAGTTAACGAAGGCGGCACCTTGATACCTGACGGAGCGGACATGCTAGACCAGGACGCTAAGAGGTGAACGATCAACCAAATTTGACTGTGTGCTGTCTATCGCAACTGCAGCAAGATCAAGCTGTGGTGACGGAGAAAGAGGAGCGAGGATGATGCATGACATGTGGAGACTGAAGATTGGAGGTGGTGATGCCGGTGACGCCGTTGGACGTGGTCAGGCCTAAGGCGAGTCTAGGTATCTAGGCACGGCTGCAGCAGTAGCTTGTGGCGTGGCAATCTCCTTACTCCTATCTTTCCCAGCTTATGACGTCTCTCGTTTATCGCTTCGGACTCTCATAATTTCACCTGTCGCACTTTCCGACATCAACCGTAGGCTTGATTTGTTGCTATCCTCTTCTCACGTCCACGGACAATTATATCAGCATATAAGCAGCATCTCGAACGAGCACAAGTCAATTGGTAAAGATAAAACAACGCGGAAATCCAGCAAAACAAAACATAAATAGCCAGACCCTCCTGAAGTTGTTGCTGCTGCCCAAAATGACCCCACAAGCACCGAACAACATCCTCATCATCGGAGGCGGCATAGCAGGCGTCTCGACAGCCTACTTCCTCGCCACCCATCCTCTACGTTTCCCAGCTACAAGGATCACCCTTGTGGAAGGAACGAAAATAGCAGCGGCCGCTTCGGGGAAATCAGGTGGTTTCTTGGCCAAGGACTGGCACGGATCCGCAACGGCTGATTTGAGTGCTATGAGCTATGAGCTGCACAAGACCCTCGCGGATGAATTTGGGGGCAAAGAGAAATGGGGATATAGGACGGTCGATACGCTGGTGAGTGGTGTCATATCTTGAGCTTGAGCCGGAGCCTCGGACGAGAAGGGGCAGCTAGATGAGATTTATATGATATAGAGCGAGGCCTGAGATAAGCCTGGGAGGGTAGGGGTTCGTCTCATCAAAGAGGGGCTGGGAGGGAAGGGAAGGCTTTCCCGCGTTCGTTTGGGCAGAGCCGCAGCTTGATGGGAATGAATCGTATCCGTATCTCGTGCGGCAGCGAAGAGCTGACACCAATGTTCTTCTGCGACTGCCCAGTCAATCGAGACCGACGCCACACGAAAATCGAAGCGATCATCCCCTCTGAAATGGCTTCCAGACGGACTGGTCCACTCGTCCCGATCCCTCGGTTCACACACCACAACGGCCCAAGTACACCCTGGCCAATTTACCGAGTTCTTCTCTTCAAAGTTCCTTGAAACCCCATCGACCTCACTCATCATCGGTCAAGCTATTTCGCTCTCACTGAATGACGACGGTTCGCCAAAGTCGGTCGGCGTGAAGAAGTATGAGGCTAGCAACAACGACAATAACAACAGTAGCGGCGGCAGTGGTGGAAGAGGAGGAGGAGGGGCAGAGGAGAGGCAAGAGGTAGACGCGGACGTGGTGGTGTTAGCTGCTGGACCTTGGACTGGCAGTCTCGCCGAAAAACTGCTGGGAAACAAGATCGGAGGCAGGTTGGGAGTCACGGGACACAGAGCCCATTCGGTCGTTCTCAGGACGAAGGAAGAGCTGTCCGCGACGTGCTTGTTCACCAGTATGACAATGGCGGACGGGTCTGCCGGCGAGCCGGAAGTGTACGCAAGGCCTGACGGTGAGTGGTGGATCGTGCTCGCTTCTTAAACTTGTCGGTGATCCGAACGAGAGCTGATGTGGCAAACTTTCTGCATTTTGTGCACAAACAGGTACGACTTACATGTGAGTGTACAGTCACCAGGTACAACCCCTGTATGGCTGTAGATCTCAGCTCAGTATACCGCATTATGTGCCCCTCATCGTCATTGACCCTTCGCTAATCGTCATTGACCCTTCGCTAATCGCTGACCGCTCTTCCTCTTCTTACCCCTCACCCCATACTTACAGCTGCGGTGCAGGCGACGACGAGCCCTTACCACCAACAGCCGCGCACGTGAAACCCTCCGCTTCTGCAATCAAGAAGCTGCACGGCCAAGCTCAATCGCTGTCTCCTGTCTTCACCAAAGAGCAGGATGTCGAGGTCGTCGCGGAACAGGCCTGTTTCTTGCCTATCGCCGATAGGGGCAGACCGCTCGTTGGGAAAGTCAGGGGCGTCGAGGGGGTTTATATTGGTTCTGGGTGAGTGAGAGGTTGCTTATTGCTTCAACCTTCAAAGTGCCCCACCATCGACCTGTATGGTATAGGACGAGCTCCTCTTTTTTCGCTTTAAACCGTCGGAGTTGTCAAAGTCATATTGTATGGTTCAAGCTGACAAAGCGCCTTCGCCTTCTCGACTCATATCAACGCTATCCAAACTAACTCCAATCCGATCGAATTCAACCTTGAACATCACGATTCATGTACACCCCCCTCACGCCAACACCTGTCACGTCACAGCCTCTCATGCTGGGGTATCACCCAAGGTCCAGGTACAGGCAAGGTCCTGGCCGAGATGATTCTTGAAGGCAAGGCCAAATCTGCCGACGTCTCCAAACTGGCCCCGTGAGATTGAGGTTCAGATTAGGGAGCAGATCGCGCGACTAGAGGGAGCGGGAGCGGTCATGGTTATTCTCCGGGTAGTCGAACTCGTCTGCTGTAATTTTATCAAACATCGAACCCGGAATCGAAGCCATTCACTCAACATAGCCACCGAAAGACGATCTCCCATATCGAACACGGACACCGATACGATTCCTCTCAAGCCCGAGTTCCTACATGGTAGTAACGCTTACCTCAGGACCCAGCCCTTCACGTTTCCTCTTTGCGCATATTTGCATGTATTGTGTTCATAGCTGTCTTCTTTAATGGCACTACCCGTCTGCTCAAGTCACCTAGCTTCTTAACCAACATGCAAAAGAAAATAGCATGAACACACAAAATTGCATCCAAGAAATTCTGTATCAATCATTCATTTATTCGGCTTTTTCCCTTCTCGCATCCCTATCACTGACTTGATCCAATGCACCACCTGAACCAGAAACAAACCCAAACCCAAACGCATCGATCAACTCGCCCAGCACCCAAATACTAACCCCAAACAACCCGAGTCCCGCGACCCATAATCCCCAAAACACATCTTGACCCATCAGTTCAAGCTGATAGGCCGTGCCCAACCATATCGCTTGAGCTGCCACCCAGCCGCCGACGAGCAGAGTCGTCTTTCGAGCTGAGAGTGCGCGCGAGCGCGAGCGCGAGCGCGAGTTGTGGCCGCTGTTGCTGTTGCTATTGCTGTTGCTGAGGGATGGGAGAATGGGCGGGAGGAGGGGAAGGAACCACATAAAGTACTGTTTATTGCGCAGCGCCAACGATCAAGTAAAGCGTACAAGACAGGGTGAGGTGTGAGGTCAATAAGCAAGCATGCGTGGATGTTGTGCGAAAAGACAGGTCAGGTAGTCAGGCCAAGGGAAAGAATGATACAGCTGTTTCGCCCAAACCCCCTGATTCCTCTCGTCATGCTTCCATCCGATCTTGCAGAAAGGGACAAAGATATGGCCAGAGGGAACGTATCTAAACACAAAATCTACAACACTCACCTGCGAAGTGCACACCTTGTTGAAAACGACAAAAACGGCCGTCTGCATGAACAGCGCAAATTCCAATGTGGAGGCGGACTCTAATCCGAATCCCGCGAGAAGCACGAGCGAGAGCTGGGGGAAGAACGAGGTGAGCGGGTTGCGGATGATTTTCGACATCATTGTTGCAGCTCCTGACGATATAGACATTGATGATGATGATGATAACGACGACGAGACCAATTTGGTGTAGAATGAGAGGTAGATGGGGTAGAAGTATGGCGAGAAGTTGTGTCGGTGGTCTTGGCGGGTCAGGTGGTACAAGTACGTGTGTTCGAGGAACGGTAGGCCCCAGCTATATATTGGAAACATGTGCACATGCAATCACAACGAAGTGCGATGAATCAGCCTCTGTTATTCGTTTGGTGGGAATCCTCAGAGAGACAGACATTCGCAAGAGGGTATGACAATGATCGGTAAAGGGCCGTACCGTGAAGGTGGCGGGGCGCAGGAAGAGAGAAGTTGTGATGACACGAGCAAAAAAAGGCAGAAACCAGCCATCGACCCCACGCGCTCCGACGACTTACATGGCCCACAGAATTCCATTCACGATTCCAAAGGTCATAGCGGCGACCACGCCAAATCTCCATACTCTCCATCCGAACCATCCTCCTTCCGCATCTTCCTCGTGCTTGTTCCGACTGGCAGACCTAGGCCTAGGCCTAGGCCTAGCGAGAAAGCTCCAGATGGCAGGTACGTAGATCGCAGGATAGATCTTCCAGCTGACAGCCAGTCCTAGCCATACAGCAGCCTGCACTTCCTTTCCTTTGCGCAGGGATACCAGAAGCAGCACGACCAAGAGACAGATGACGCTTTCGGGTGATCCGCGAGTCGTTATGTTCAGTACGAAGGGGTTCAAGGTCCATAAGCCGTGTACGGCCCAGAACGGGACTCGAGCTGGGGTTAGCGCTGGAGCTGGGTCTAGGGCGACCAAAGTTGTGGGCCCGGATACGCGGGAGACGTCGGCGCTTGATCTGGATCTGGATCTGGAGCTGGATGCAGGTGCTGGTGCAGGTGCGGGCAAGGACAGGAGGAGAGGCGGAATGCAGAGTGAGATGAGCACGAGCAAGAGACGGCCGAATAACGGGTGTATGAGCGAGGGGGAGACGAGGAGCGCTAAGAGCGGTGTATAGCGGAACGTCGCTCGCTCGTAAGGGCTTCGAGGTGAACAAGCACGCAAAGTATGCGCAAGGCGAATAATAGTAAGCTTTTCTTTCGATAGTAATTTCGATGGCACACATGCACTCATGAATGGGGCAAGTGGAAGGGATGAAGATGGTCAGAGAAGTGGCTGGACGAGCGAAAGCTCGCCCAATTCCATCACCTTCGTCTTGACCTTCCACTTCGGAGAGGACTTGTGTACACTCTCCTGCGGACATAGTACAGAGCACATCGTATAGTAAAGTGCAGTGAAGGCACGAGTCAACTCACTCGCCAATGCTCAAACCGAGGTATCGCACCAGCCATCCTCTCGCGATATTCCCATCATCCTCATCAGGCCTGAAGATCAGACGCGCACCATCACTGACCACTCTCCAATCCACGTCGGTATATTTCAGTCCGCCAAATCGTTCGGGATGCGAGTCGATGTGGTTCGCATAGAGCAGCAGTCCTAGCTGAACGACGAAGGATAAAGCGAGGAGAGTCGGGGTTGTGACTAGATTGAATGTCTTGCGTTGTGTATGCTTATTCTGCTGGATTTCCGATGATTTTGAGCCGCCATCATCTAGCTCTACGGCTCGGGCTTGGTTATGGGCGATACCTGCTTTGCCAGGATGTGCAGACTGGGGTGTCATGGCATCTCGAGGTGCTCGATCTATCATTCATCCTTCAGCGAGACATATGTGGGATCCGTCAGTCACACTGTCTCCGTTCTCATCTCACAGCGTCATACTGCATCTTGCATCTTGAGTTGCTTTGCTCGAAAAGCAAAGCATACATGCGGGGACTCCGCATATCGCAGCGTAACAAAGCAAGGAAGAGCTTGTGCCACCCTCGGCAAAAATAATACACTACGGCCGCCGCCAGCAACAAGTGGTGGATCCAGACCCGTCACAAGCCCAAGCCCAAGCACCAAAAGATCGAGGCAGGCACAGGGTACTTACTTCGTCGTTGTTTGTTGTTGATGTTGTTTCGTGTGGTGTGACACACGACGCGTTTCATGTTTCGCGCTTTGTTTCCCCTTTTAAGGGTCATTAAATTATGCAGAGGGAAAACGGGCGTGCCGGCGTGCGTGATTTTCAGGTGATTATTACATTGCAGGATGCAAAACTCGACGACGACCCCGAAACGGAGGTACCGAGGCTCAAGCTCACCCACACCCACCATCTGTGCACCAGTAATGCACATGTGCACCCGTGCCAAGCTGTCTTCGATCAAAGGTGGAAGGTGCTCTCGCTAGGCATCATTCACATGCATACGAATGCTATCAAGACGAGACGAGAGACGATGCATCGAGACCAACTTGGCATCGTTTGAAGGGTGCTGGGTGTAGGGCGTTGCAAGGCAAGGGTTTGCATGTTAATAACGCAGGGCAAAACAGGGTGATGAAAACGACTAAAAGTGTCTTTAGGTCTGAGCGTGACTGACTTGACGACATGACATAACGAAGCAGTGGTGGTGGTGTGTACGGTGGTGTGTGTCTTGGTGTGTTGTTTTGATCAGTCACCATACGCCATCAGTCTACTCTGACGCTCAGACCATCAAGTCTCGAGCATCCTTTTGTTTCCTCCATCAACTTGCATTCCTCTTTCTTTCTTTCTTTTACCTTACTTGTTCTTCTCTCATCTGTCAACTTTGATCTTTTGTTCTTCATCGTTCACCGTTCACGGTCCTCTTTCTCTTCTTTTCTCTTCTTCTACTTGTTCATTTCAACCCACCGAATCACGCTCATTACGCTTAACGTGACACGCACACGCACACGCACGAGATCGACATCTAAAGACCAAACGACCACTCTCCGCCTCTTCTTCCCCTCTTCCATACAACGACACAACAAATCAACTGGAACATCGACTGCACCCAGCCCATTTCTATCGAGGTCCCCATCCCCCATTCCATCCCATCTCACTCCACTGCTGCTTCGGGACCTACTTCACAACTCGACCACCCTCTTTACGAATACGAATAACGCCAGACTAGACCGCGCCCAGCATGATCAGCCTGCTCAACCTCTTGCCCACTCTCGCCCTCATTGGCATGGCCATGACAGGTGTCGAGCAAGTCCCTGTGAGTGAAACTGTTACTCTCTGCCTGTCTCTATTTTACTGTCCATTCCCTGGTCCTTTCTCTGCGCCAAAAAACTCCCTCGCCGTCATCCAACGTTGATTGTAATATCTTGCTTGGCCTTGGCACTGACCGATGACCATGCCCATCCTTTGTACCTTTTTCCACGCTATCAGGGAGCACTCGCGCATCAACCCGCCGTACGATCGCCCAAGGGCAACCACCACCACCAGCACCTGGTCGCTCGACAACGACTCCAGGAGAACATGAAGAAGCGGGGCGGTGCAAAGACCCTCCTGAAGCGAAAGGCCGACGGCTCCAAATGCCGAGTCAGAGGCGAATCCTTCACTGCCCCCGCCACTGCATCTTCTACTTCGGTCGCTGAGCCCACCGCCAGCCCCGACTCCGTCGTCGCCGCCGTCTCCACTCAGGAGACCGACTCTGCCTCAGCTTCAGCTTCCGCCGATGACGCCTGGACAGAGTCAGCTACTGCTTCCGCTACTTCTTCTTCTTCCGAGGCTGCCCCCGCCGCTACTTCCGTCGCCGCCGCGCCTGCAAGCAACGGCGGCTCCGTCAACGTCGGGACCAAGTTTGGTCTTGCCTGGCCCAACGGAGACTGGGCCCAGTCCGGCGACCCCAACCACGTAGGAAACTACATCGGCAACAAGGCTTCCTGGTACTACACCTGGAGTCCCTTCGCCGTTGGATCGGCCGACCAAGCCGGTCTGGAATTTTCCCCGATGCTTTGGGGTCCAGGGTGAGTTGTTGAATCCTATCCGTTCACGATCTCTGAGGCTCGCCGAATCAGACATGAACGAAACGCCAGCTAACGACTTTTTCGTCATTCACCCAGCCACAAGGAAGACTGGTGGGCTCAAATGGGCAGCTGGCCTTCTACTGTGAAGAACGCTCTCTTCTTCAACGTGAGTGTGGAAAGGTCCATGCCATGCCCGTATTCCTGTCCTCTTAGCCTTTGCTCCGAAACATCATCCCCAGCTGTCAAGCGGATAGTGATACCCTTAAGGCGGGCAAGAAACTGATTCTTTTTACACATACCACAGGAACCCAACCAGGTCGGTCAGTGTGACGTCTCTGCCGAGGATGCCGTCAACTACTGGATCAACGACTTCCTCCCTCTCCGAGCCAAGGGTATCCGACTCGGTGGTCCCGCCGTCACCAACGCCCCTAGCGGTCATGACTGGATCCAGGCTTTCCAGACCGCCTGTACCGCCCAGGGTCACTCCGCCGCCGACTGTGCCTTTGAGTGAGTGAATCAGTACAATGTCGTTCAATGAAACGAGCTGACTGTAGTGTTTTTTCTTCAGCTTCCTTCCCGTCCACTACTATGACACCGACGTTACTCGATTCCAGGAATACGTCACCAAGTTCCACGATGACTTTGGTCTCAACATTTGGGTCACCGAGTACGCTTGCCAGGACTTCAACGGCGGTGCGCAGTGTTCCGACCAGGACAGTGAGTAAAACTTCAAATGCTTGCTCATCATCCCTGACGCAGAGACAACGACTGACGCTCATGCCCTCCCCGCACAGCTTGGAACTTCCACACCGCCATGGCAGGTTGGTTCGACCAGCAGTCATGGGTCGAGCGATACTCTCCCTTCGGTGTCATGAAGGACATGCAGGGTGTCAACCAAGCCAACGCGCTCATGAACCCCGATGGTTCCATCACCTCTCTCGGTGGCTGGGTGAGTGTGGCGCCAAAGATAGATAATCAGGCCAGACTTGAATACGCAACTGACCATCATGTCTCGTTCTCCTATGCAGTACATCACGAGCGCCTAAACGGTGCGGAACGAGCTTCAGTCAGTAACTTGACCACGTCTGAACAACGCAGTGTGCGGGCAGACGTAGGAGAACACTGGAAGAACCGATCGAGACATCGTCCCCTTACCGACTGGAATTGTATATCCCCAAACCATTCTTCACCCTCTCCGCTTTGCTTTTTCTGCTTGCCATTGCCCCTGCTTCAATCTCAACGATAAGACCGGATACGGAACGATAACCACTACATTTGTTTTATACTACACGACATACCGCACTGCCGCACTATGACTCACTCATCGGCTTGATGTTAGATGATATTGAGTTTTTTCATTATGATGCATGTTGGCTTGCATTGCATTGCCTGTCGAGTGCGTCTCGCGTCTAACATGAAGATGGATATGCAAGCAGCTGTCTTCCGAAGTGCACCAATGCAACCTACATTCGATCTAGGGTATCAAGACCTGTGGAGGCGACTCGTAGCTTTCGTGATAGCGTAACCGTTTGATTTCCTCTACACAACTACTCATTTACATGGCTGTCAATGTCTACTGCTGAGCATGAAATGTGGCCAGTCCACCCATCCATCTGCTGCGCCTATCCACAAAACAGTATGGATATGGTTGATCTTGATCTTGCTCTCACGGTTTGGTTTACACGTCAGTATCGAGCAAAGCGAACCTTACAATTTCAATCGAATCGACACCTTCAACTCCCATCAGTTTCGGATGTAGTGCATCCACGGAACCAAAGAGACAGCTATAAGAGTCCCATCCCATTCCAGTCACCTCGTGTGGTGCTGTATTCGTGTGGTCAGATTTACATGCGTATGCGCAAGCGCAAGCATAACGGTCGCACTATAATGTACTAATCAAGTGATGTATCGAAGGGCGGAAGCGCCAGAGCAAGAGCAAAAGCAAGTGTGACGATGCTAACCGTACCCTTATATCATATAGCAGCCCGTTTGGCCTTCTTCTTGGGCTTCGTTTTCACAATCACTCTATCTTGCTCTCCCGCATCGCTCTCGCTCTCGCTATTGGAATCAGCGAAATCATCGCTCTCTTCATCTTTGCCTTGATCAGCCACTTCGTCCATGATCTCCCACACCTCTTCGTCTCCCAGCTCCTCCTCCTCCTCCTCTTCTTCCTCTTCTTCTTCGCCATCGGCTCTCCGAGCCTTCTTGGCAGCAGCTTTAGTAGAAGGAGCAATGATGGCGGCGGCGGCGATCTCTCGCTGGGTGTATCCCCTCCAGATGGGATTTCCAACACTGGCGCCTCCGACCATTCGTAGGACCTCACCCTTCTTCCCTTCATCTCCCCAGTTACTGGTCCCGTTGCTCTTGGCATTCTGTTGTTTCTCGGCGGCGTGTGATTCAGAAGAAGAAGAAGAAGGCGGAGTGGTGGTGGTGTGTAATCTGAATGTCGAGTCAGAGGAAATACTGGCCAAGCCGACTCTTCGACTGCCCGCGATTCCTACGGCGGCAGAACCGCTATTCGAACGAATTCCGTTTCCGCCTCCGGCTCCGGCTCCGGCTCCGGCTCCTTCTCCATCTTGTTGGTCAAGATCAGGAACGGGGATAGCGAGCAGGTGCGAGGCAGTGGAAGTGGCTGAAGAGTACGTGTAGAGTACTTTGCCAGTACGCAAGTCGAGTGAACCGAGGAGATTCGATCGGTCCGAGAAGAAAAGCTCGCTATGAATATTGAATCATGAGTTGTGATGATGATGGGGTGTGTAATCGATGAATCAGCTCAGCTCAGCGCTTTTAAAGACAGCTTCTTCGCTTGCTCATGTGTGCTCATGTGAACACTCCGTGACTCTTCACTTCCATCGGGAACTGATCTCGCCTCGTCTTCGATAATAAAGAATGACGATCAAACTTACTGCTCGACGCCAGGAGCGACAGCGCCCACCCCACCCTCACGAGCGACTTTCCAATCGCTCAATGGCTTACGTTGTCTCGTGTCGAACCGTCGGACAGTGCCTGCTTTCGTGCCGCTCACTATCAGGTGAGGGGACTCGTTCAAGTATGTCAGGCATAGATGGTGGATCGGTTGACGCAGAGATAGGTTGTTTTGGGGTACCTGCAGGACACGAGTTGGGGAAAGAAGAAAAAAAGGGCAAGAGGCATAGTCAGCATCAGATTCATATGTGATATCTCGACCCGATCAAGGGGCGAGTTTGTGGTTGTTGTATTCGGATGTATTCGTATTGACTACCTTTATCCGTATCGGGCTCGCGGTCCACTCACGTTCTTAGCCTGCCATATCTGGCCAGCCTCAAGCACGTTCTTCTTCCTCTTGCCACTATCCCAAGTCTTGGCCACCTCTTCCGTTGACCCACTTCCAAACGTCCTCTCGACGTCCCAAACGGAGATATCGACCTCTTTGCCTCCCAGAGCGAAAGTGGTGGGCGCCAGCGATGACGACGCTAGGCACTGAAGAGGCGAGGGAACGGACCGCGATTGCGATTGCGATTGGGGATGAGTTCGAGAGGGCGATGATGAGTCTGAAGAGTCGCTCGAGATCACGACGGGGTGATGGGTCAAAAGACCAGAGGTAAGGGCTGAGACGACGCCGCTATACAGACGATCCAACATTCAGCTATGTTCAGCGAGTTGAGGCAATATATGGCCCGGAGGAATGAGTCTCCAAGGAGCGAGGAGGACGTAGTTATGGCTTTGACACTATCGCAGCTGACTGACCTTTGCACAGGTACTAAGCCAGCCCACACATCCTTCGACCGAGCTTTAACGGCATGTTGAGCTCCGACGATAGGCGGTGAGGCCTCCCCGTCGTTTACCGACGAAAGGTCCAGAGTGGATACTTGGAGTTTGTCATCCGCAACGGCGATCTAAATAGTCAAGCATATATCTCTTATCAGCTTCCGAATCACAGCTGTTTTCTCGCCTCTCTTAGCATACACCGCACGAAGTACTGGCGAGGTCGCATACACGCACCTGGTTTTCGCCCGTCTTAGCCATCCGCTTCACGCTTCCCAGCGGCTGATACTCGCCATACTTGATAGGCAAGTGCTGTACGATCGGTTCAGGTGCGCTCGGGACGGCACCTAGCTTCGGTTGAGGGAACGAGAGGTCGATCAAGGTGTTGGGATGAAGCGAGGGCGCGAGGAAGTTTAATGTTGTCGTGAGCACCATTATTTGGCGGTCTGGGCTTCACCCTTTACACTTTGTGCTGCTGCTGCTGCTTCTTCCTCTATAGTTTTATGTATTATGCTCCTGCTTGATGAGTCTATCGAACTGCGTGGAGGAGGTTGGTGCTTCGCTGGAACGTGAGGTCAGACTATCGTCAGAGAAGGTGAAAAGCAGATTACAGAATAGAGGTCAAAGTCGGGTAAACAAATCTTTGTACAATCGATCAGTGAAAATTCCTACCAATACGAGTTGCAGCGACTAATAAAAGCGGAGACTCCGCAAAACGATCAGAGAGGCGAAGCGGCGATCACCGCGTACGAAACCATGTACAGTACGGTGGAGGGTCAAACCCGGTGTTGTGGTTTCGGTGACGGTGATGATACTCACTATCTGGACTCATGTTATTGTCAATGTTGATACTATTGACCGTGTCTCCCGATACGATCACAGCCAGATAGAACAGAGCAGTATGACAAGGATAGATGGGATCATCATCTTGGACTCGAACGGGTGAGGAATTTCACTTTCGCTTGCGCTGTGCGACGGACCCATCAACCATCAACCACCAACCTAGAAAAGCCAAAGTAGCGATGAAACGGACAGATTGACTTACTTTCTTCTTATCTCTCTTGACATGAACGTGCGTGGCCACTTTACACGTTCGCAGCAAACCCCTCATCTCGTCCCATTTTGCGCAACACCCGCCATCATACCCGTCACTACACATAGACGCATACAATTCAGCTCGCAAGAAGGCTCTGGCTCGCGAAGATGCCGAAGAGCTGGAACCGGTGTTATGGGTGAACACGCTCAGTAAAGGCGGGAGCGGGATGACAGGAGCTGGGCTGTGTCACACAATGAGAGAGGGATTGTGCTTCCTCGTACCAGTAGGCCAGGAAGGTGAGTAGAGCAGCCGCTACCCCTGTGGACCGGGCTGTTGCGATTACTATCAACAGTTGAACTTGGATCAAATCTGATTGTTTGCTGTGCTACCACATCGCAGTTAACCCACTCTTTGCGTTCTCGTTTCTCGATTCCTTCTTGGATACACTGCGCGACTATTTAGGCGAGATAACAGAGACGACCATCAAGGACAACTTTGATATAATCTACATGGTAGGTCAGCTTTCGAAGTTCCAGCACAAAGGACTGCAGGCTGACAAGGAACATGGTTTTGACCCGCAGCTTATCGAGGAGATGCTCGACGAGGGACACCCGATGACGATGGAGACGAACATGCTCAAGGAGATCGTATTACCGCCGACTCTCATGAGGAAGCTCCTTAACGTAGCCGGTGTATCTGGGTGAGCTTGCAAATGCTCGGCATTCGCCCCGAAAAAGCTGACAGTTATTGCGACCAATAATGGCAGGCTGCAAACGCCTACGACAGCGCCTTTCACTGCTCCTATACCATGGCGTCGGCCGGGCGTACGGCATTCGTCCAACGAGATATACTTTGATATTGAGGAATCGCTAGACGCGATACTGGACAAGTGAGCTGCCCTGCCCTGATCGGGCTTCAACGTTCCTCTTAGGAGCAGTGAGACTGACCAGCCCGCGTTGAGCGATCTAGACGCGGGAATGTACTTTCCTCCTCAATATGGGGACGGATCAATTGCAACTCTCGCCTATCAGGTAACCCGGATTTACTGCTCAATTTCGCCAATCCGAAAGTAATGGACAATTGCGCGTTCCACCCGTGCATCAGGTGAGATGACGTGCTTAGCGTACTCGCTATGGACCATGAAAGGGAGAGGAAGCTGATGATGATGACAATGACGTATCTCGATGTGATTGTGATGGTCCATTCAACTCAAACAGATACGGTAAATGGGAGAAGACGGGCGTGTTATCCTTCATTCCGCCTGATGGCAAATTTAGGCTGCTGGAGTATCAGGCGCCTACGGTAACGGGGTCATCGAAGAATCAGGTGCCGATCGCTCTCAAAGCTGGGATGACAGTCGAGTCTAACGGCGGTATGTCTTGTATGGCCGAAGACTTTCTCAATCTATAACGATGCCATGCCACAGCGTAAGCTGACGAACCTCGACGGGGGCCCTTCAATAGGTCGATTCTCGTTGACTCTATCGTCTCGCCTGAATCACCGACCGCTAGAAGACATAGTCGTCTCGATATACCTGGGTAAAGGTGCAACAGCAGTCAGCGCGACCGCTACGGGCGACCGAAAACCTATAGGCGTACGGACGGAAGAAGGGGCTGCTGATGGCCATGTCGGCGGTGGTGCATGGGAGTTTGATCCACATACAAGGGTAAGTCTTGCGCGTGGTATACCGTCGTCCTACCACTCGGTCTGTGGAAGAATCGCGCCTCACGTCGTCGAATGAACGAGCGACCGCACCGGGGTGATTAGAGCTGATCTACAAGGCATGCGTAGGTACTGAAATGGACATTATCATCCCTCGTATCAACTGAACGAGCGCCGACTCTTACTGGTTCTTTCACTTCATCGTGAGTAGAAAGCGCCTCTTCCCATTGAATAGTCATCGTTCCATTCCGCGCTTGTTACTTCTCCCCGGGACTCGGAGTGTAGCCATCATTGCTGACCGACCGCAACCTCACAATTGAACCTCACCGTTGGCGCACCGGTCGCGGTCACAGCGAGTCACAACCGATCCCATCCCCGTCATTCGACGTGTCATTCACCGTACAACACCACTCGTTCTCGAACTTGAGAGTCGATCAGCTCAAAGTGCGAGGAGATGTCATGTACAAGCCGTTCAAGGGCGTCAGGCAGATGGCCAGAAGTGGCAAGCTGGAGGTGCGATGGTAGGGCAGCGGACGGACGTTTGTATCTCAGCGATGAAATCCGACGCGCAGGAGGGCCAGGGCCAGGGTCAGCGAGCTTTTGGAGGCTCTTTGACGGGACAGTGTGTAGCAGTGTTCGGAGGATCGCTTTTGTGGGGGTCGGGACAAACGATAGACCTGTAGTCAATCGACGGAGGTGTGATCTGATAACCTTGTATGACTATTATCAATATCTGCTAAAGATATAGCGAATGGCTACGGCTACAGTATCCGCGCTGTTCCCAACCTGATCGCGTATAACATATAGCTCTCACTTACCGAAGATAGCAGCTGTCTACTCTCGAGGCTCATTCCTCCCTTTTCGCCCTCATGTTCAGGACTGACTCAGCGCGGCAAGACGAGATACAAGGTATACCCATACAGTAGAGTAATACTCATACCGTAGTCAGCAGCATACGGTCACTCAGTTGCACAAAGAAACCCAGTATTTAGTATACAATATGCAGTACGACCTCGTTCTCTATCCGCTCGAGATCCGTTCTGTCCATACTGTATCCCCACCGCTGACGGCATATGTTCTCGCTCTGCTTCGCGCCAACCGACCGTACGGCCAAGCTGAAGCCCGAGGGCAAGCCCGAGACGATTTGGAGTACGAGTACTACTCGATTCTTGATTCTTCCTGCGTCTTTCTCCAGCTTACAGACAATACTCCTGTCGCCGATATAACTCGAAAGGCATACACATGACCTTCAGCCTCACATAGACACTGGTCCTGTATGGTCATGACCATGGCAATAGCCTTTTGAGTGCTTGTGCTTCTGCCTGAAATGTGCAGTACGAGTACGAGTACAGTATGGTCGAGTAAGATCACGATTACGAGACAGCCATCAAGTCAGAGTCAGCGATACTGGAGTACGAGTACAATGAATCGTAGAAGTATGAGTACAGCACCTCGTTGATAGATGCGATGGACCGAGACAGAACGATGCAAGGCGAGACAAGACATGGCAATACAAGACAACGGAAGGGAAGGTAAGGGACCTTGCATACGAATACGAGCACGACTTCGAGTGTAATATCATGGAACTACTATAACTGTAGTAGACTACATACGATGCTCTACGGTACGAGTATGTGATGATCGAGAGTCGGATCTGGCTTGTGGCGGCTATGATGAAGTGGGAGTACAGGATATATACAGTAGAACGTACAGATTGTGCACTGTACTGTACATACCGAATACAGTACTGTCCTCATCTAGTAGACTACACGCACTCGTACGGAGACTGCATGCGTCTACTCACAATCACAAGCATGGTCGCGAGCCTCTCCAGCTTTCTGATCACCGCCAACAGCGCCCTCGGCACCATCAGCAGCCTGCTCCTGGCCGTCCTGGAGCTGGGTCTGGACTGCTTGAGCGCCGGTCTGCTCTGATGCGACAGTCTGACCGGTCTGAGCCTGGTCAGCAGCTTCGGTCCCGGTCTGGGTTTCGGTACCCGTCACGGTCTCACCAGCGGGAGCAGGTGGCTGGATGGAAGTTTGGATCTGTTCGTTGGGGTGGACACCTGCAGCCTGGGTAGCGGCGGCAGTGGGAGCCGTTTCGGCGTTGGCGTTGGCTAATGACTCATAAGGGTGGATGGATGAAGAAGATTGAGATCAAGTCATGAAAGAGGTGAGGGAGAAATGAGGCGATCGTCAGCTTGGCTCGGCTCGGCTCGTGTGGCACTAGTAGACGATGGACGATGCAGCCATTGTATGGTGTGTGGTGTGCAGTGTGCGGGCACGTGTACTCGTACTCGTGTCTGACTCGCTCTCGACGGAAGGGGCGTCAGAACCAGAGATAGGAATCATGGACTGTACGAGGCACTCAGTGGATTGGGGGTATCGTAGGAACTCAACTCACGGATCTGCTCGTTGGAAGACATCTTGGGTACTCGCATCCGATGTGAGTACTGAGTTCGGCGGTACAGGTATGTATGCGGTCTGAGTACAGTAAGTGGCTACTGTAACAAGTCAATCGCTTCGCGGATTCGGTTGAGTCAACTCGGATTTAGATGGATCAGAGTAGAGTATACTGTAAAGTGGTTGTGATTGTGTTCTGGGGAATTGAAATTCGAGCTATCCAGAAGCTCGGACGGAGGGGCGTTTATATACCTTGTCAAAGTCAAGTAATCAGTGCAGCGCCAACGCCAACGCCTGCGCTAACGCAAACGCAAAGTAGCGTAGCGCAGCGCAGAGTGCATGACATGATACAACAAGGGAATGAAACTCGACTCGACTCGACTCAACGTGCTCTGACTCGTTCCAAGTCGAGTCGATCGAGTCAGTCGAGATGCACTGCACCGCATTGCATTGCATTGATCCTCACTTCACTGACTGCCTTTGATGAAGTAGGAGCAAGGAGCGGTGATATAAGTACTGTAGGAGTAGAATGGAAGTGCGAGATCGAGTGGGGGACGGACGGAAAGGATGGGACGAGATTGAGATCACAAAATAGCCGCCATTGTGCATCGACCATCAACTTCTGTATAATGGCCGCAATCAGTAGACCTACCTGCCTTTATCGAGTCAATAATCACGATCGCAATCGCGGTAATCTACTGTGATCTTACACGTATCAGATACCGCAGCGCTGCGCATCACGTACTGTGACGACGGATGATGAGGATGATGATGATGATGCGCGCAGCTTGGGGTCATACTGTATAGTGAGCCACCGTCCATTATCTCAGTTATCTTACCGAGTCAGATCAGATCAGAGATTAGATCACCTCAAACATCAGAACTCATTGTATCGGGATGAGTCGTGTACCTAGTACTCTACTGTGTGTCTTGTTTATTCCTTATCCCTAATTCGTAGGGCGAAGTTTGAGTACGAATACAGCGGTATGGAGCTCGGTCAACAAGTGACCGAGACGAGATGAGTTTTAGCGCAAAAGGAGATATGGACAAAGACAGATCAAGATCAAGATCAAAAGAGGTTGATAAAGGACAGGTCTGTTTTGTGACTTTGACTCCTTAGGTTCAGGTTTAGGTTGAAGATGTTGATATCCACCTGAGAGTAAGAGTTGAATTTGACACTTGGCATTGCCATTGCTACGCTTTCAACTCGAGCTAGTCTAGGAAGATAAGGTGACATAGCACAGCGCAGCGCTTTTGTGCGGACAGTCAGTTCAGTCCAGAACGAACGCATAGACCGCTCGCTCGTTCTTTCTTGCTTCTTGCAGAAATCCGCTCCCTTCCGAGCCTGTAGGTCGTTCTCACCATTTCATCTCCGTGATCGTGATCGTCTCATCCAGCATCTAGCATCTAACATCGAGCATCTAGAGTGTTCGTTCAGTGGCTCTCACTTTCTTACTCCACTGACGCTTGATGTACTGTGCTCGTACTTACTGATTATCCCCTTTGAGTCGCTTTGGCTAGCTTCTGTTCCGAGAGTGACCATATTTCTGCTCGCGATATCGTTCTGTACTGTACGTGCAGCAAGTGAGTGACTTTGGCGCCCGTGCTATCAACGCAGCACCTCCGTCGAGCTCGAGAGATAGTTCGAGTGGGAGATTCGAAACGAAACATTGTCACCTTGGCAATGTCCCGAACAGGAACTATGAGATTTACAGTAATCGTACAGTAAGCGATCAAGCATATAATTCAGTAAGTCAAGTGTTAGCAGACATGCATGCGCGACGCAACGCAATGCAGGTCGATTCAATCAGTCAGCTTCCATTAGCCTCGTCCAAACGGTAGACGGTGTATGCCTACGCGATCCAATCCCGCACCCGCACTGGAGATGTTACATCCCAATTTCCAGACCCCAGACTCAATTCTCAACCGAACGAAATGCTTTCCGTTGTGGAATGGATGAGTTTCGTGTATTCCTCCCTCAGCCACTTTCAGTCGATTATGATTATGGTATTCGATTCATGCAAGTTAAGTTGGTAAATCGTGCCGTACCGTACCGTATATCTGTATATCTGCATACTATTCGGTTTGTGAGATGTAAAACACACACACACACATGGATCGTCCGACGTCCGACGTCCTACTTTCTGACGGACCGTTTACTGCTTGCCGTACAACTGCTCGGAGGTGGTGATGCCTATCAAGGAAATGCGAGATTGCGATCATGCGGTCAGCGATACTGTCTGATGATCGCTTGCTAAGATCCAGGCTCAAGCCCGTCTGGCAAAGGACGATGGAGAAGAGAGAACGGGATAGCCATTTAAGGATGTAATTCTAGAACCCAAAGTTGGGGCATTTCTCCGTATCAGAGTTCCCAGAAGACACGCGCTTCGTTTGAAGCCAAGACACAATAATAAGGAAGAGCATGAAGCTGCCTCGTCCACCACGACTGACGTCTTTTCCCTTTCAAGCCTCATGTCGAGCTCGCCTTTCGGCATTACTCGGCCTGATACCCTTTTTCTTGCCTGTTGACTCTTCTCTGACTGGACCTCCTCTTCATCTTCGTGGACCCGGATAGAACACGATCCCTTTCCACCTCCCGACTCCAGTCTCGAATCCGTCTCTCTCCTTCCTGGCCGACGCAAACGGCACAGACTTCTCGCTGAGAACGAAAGGATAGAACAACCGCTTGCAGTGCCGCGGGTCAGAGTAAAAGGAAACTCACCAAGCTCCTCAATGGTAGGCTTCAGCTCATCCAGATAAGCCTGGTACTGGCCCTTGTTCTCGACCTTCTCCTTGACGCCCTCGAGGATCCTGACGGCCGTGGCGTAGTCGTTGACCTTTCGAGAGGCCTTGAGGGCGGCGTTGATGACCTCGGTGGAAGGGACCAAGTCGTACGCGAAACAGTTGTTCAAGCCTCGCTGGAGCTCAAAGAGGTCTCCGACGGTGGAGAAGAAGGTGGCGTATCGCGAGTTGAACGACTCGTAAGACTCGGTCTCGTGAGCGTGAGCACCGCCGGAAGCGAATCGGACGGCTGTACGTTTGCGTTTACGTTCATGTTTGGGCGGAACGGAGCGAGGTGGTGGTTGTCGGAAGAAGGTAGATGGCAGACGAGGATGCAAACAGACTTGTCAGCATGAGATTCTCGAGGTATAGGACATCAAGTATGTGCCTCTCTATTCCCGTTTCCCATATTGTCCACTCCACACAAAAGTCCATTCGTGCTTGTCTCTCCATCATTTGTCCGCAGACATCATATTTTACCACTCCTTCCTCCTTCTGCCCAACAGCCATCTCCAGACTCAAAATCCTCCCTGGCCCTACACGAACACGCAGATCAAAACCAGCACGCACCGGTGAAAGCAAGAGGTCGGGCAACAGCGACGGGTCGGGCCCTGAGGAGCGTTCGAGAGACGGAGGTAAGCATTTTAGTTCTCTTTTTCTTCGGGGTTGGGTTTGGTTTGATTGCGCTGGCGGTTGCGGATGCGAACAGAGAAGGATGACAGGCGAGACTGAGTGGGGAGTAAGCTATGACAAAGCACGAGGAAAGGCGAGGTCTATCTGTAAGCTGTAGCTGTATTAGACTAGTATGAATATGAATCAAGAGAGAGGTATGTGAGAAGGAATGGTATGGATTGGTTAGGATGGGACAAGTCGGAGCTAAGCCAGGGAAGCTTGGTGGAAAGAGCAACAACTTGATTCGTTAACGGCTCCATTTGCTCCCATCGCACCGTACACTATACGACACCACATAGCACCGCAGAGAAATAGAAATTCTCGTTACGGCATTTTACGAGGTTTCTCCCGCACCACCCAGCTTATGTGGATGGCTCATTTACGATTCGAGAAGATGCATAAACATCGCCTGGCCTTGGGAAAGGTGACATGCTTCAGACTGTACACTTAGTGACGATGATCAATGATGCATATATGCATATGCTCGAGAGGTCGCATGAGGGACCAACGAGATGTCAAGCGTATCGCTTGCTGGTGCGACCGGTAGAGAGTAACGTGACACAGCAAGTCCGTTGTACCATCCTCTTTGTCTTGCTTTTATAGGACGCCCGCCTCTACATGTCCTCCATGGACCACTGGGCGTACTCGTGAGCCTTCCTCGAAGCGGCGTTCTGAGCTTGGAAATACTTCTTCTCGAATCCATTTGACCGATCTGAACAGCCAAAAGCTTGATTCAGCACACTGATCTCTTCAGTTCGTAGCAGAATGAGTCACTCACCCACGCCATCCCATCTATATCCTGGTGGGATGCCAAACCTGTTTGGCGCATAGGAGCCTTCGTATCTAGGTCTTCTGGGTCCTCTTTTCTTCTTTCTCTGCATGATACGATGGTGACCAAGATGGTGATGATCGGATCAGTATGAGCCCCAGAGTGTGAACGCGTAATCCAAAGGACAAGTTGAGGGAGATCTGCTCACCGTCAAGAACTCTGCCGCAGGATCATTCCATCTCTCGACCTCTCTCATTTCTCTATTCATTCTGACATCATCTCTCGTCCTGCCCACATCCGCTCGCGCCATCTCGCGTTCCTGCCTCGCCCTCTCTTCACGCTGTTGACGCTGTACCACACCTTTGGTCCATTCCTTCTTTTCAAGCTCTTTCCGCTTCGCTTCTTCTTCCAGCTGTCGTTCTTCTTCTTTCAGCTTGACGACATCTATCACCCTTCCACTTGCATCTCGATGTATCGTTTCCCCACCCCCAGGTCCTCCGCCTTCTTCGTCAGGGGAAGGTTCTCGCTCAGCAGCTGCTCGCTCGGCCTCTTCTCTCATCTGCTTGGCCGTACGTAAACCTCCTCTTCGTTTCGTCATCTGCACGGGTGCAGCTGCAGCAGCACAGGCGTCTGGATCAGGCTTGATATCGGGCCGAGGAGACGACGGGCCCGCACTAGGGCTGGCGGACGTGCTTGCAGCAGCAGCAGCGGGTACTGGTAATGATGTTGAGCCGACTGTCGCCCATGATGATTTTGACTTTTGGAATGTAGCGAGATCTTTGCCAATGACTGAAATGATCATGAACTCGGATTAGTATATGGTTATGGATTGACCCACACCGGCATCAGACAGGGGTCGAACAGCGCAGGTGATGAGGGCCTTTGGGGCACTCACCAGGCGCATCGTCCCCGTCCATATCCTCATCATCACCGGCTCCTCCTCTCCACTCATCGTCGTCCCGCAATATCAGTCCCGCGCCTCCGCTACCTCCTGCATTAGCCGAGCTACTATCTCCTCTGCTGGACGATCCACCAATATAGTCCTCATTCTTGACTTTCTTCTTCTTTTTCTTGATTGTAGGGTCAGAGGATCGGGCTAGTATCGCATCTCTTTTCGGGCCTGACATGTATCTGTGACACAACGGTATATGGAAGATAGAGTAGTCATCAGCGCGCAGCGCGTCGCGATATATCCAGCTGTATTGGTGGCTGCGGTCGGACGGTGGAGAGTATATAGCGGACGAAGACTTACTTGTCGGCGAGGTATGACTTGAGGTCGGACATGGCGGATAGAGTCGTGCTGAGCTGATAGCGATTTCCAAGGTGGCCCGGTTGTGCGTGACTCAATTAGCTTCACTGTGAAAGGTCAACAAGGACCTCTTCGTCGCCTGCCGACTCGACTATGCGTATGTATGTACGTGGTATATCTGTTGGAATTACTTGTGTTTCATGAAACAATACCTCTCTACACGCATCTGGTCCTTTGGTCGGCTATGCGAGCGGTTACGTGCAGGGTGAGTGGCAAAAGCACTAAGTGCGCGCATAGTTATACAATCCGCCCATTTAGCCTGGTGCTTTACCCTTAAACTTAGCACATTAGCCTCTCTCCTCTCTTCGCACTTTGGCACTTTGCACCATATACCACCATACCACCATACCACCATACCACCGCAGCACCGTAGCACCGTACCACTCGCCCTTCCTTATTCAACATTTCCACATCTTCCATTTCGTTGCAACGCTGTTACTGTTCCTTGTCACTGTCACACTTCACGTCCAAGTCAAGTCGATCCATAGCAAATGTCCGAATAGGATTGAAAAATACCCATAGTTCATACCACCGTCCGAGATCCATCTGTGCTTGCTCGTCGCCATTCCCTGGACATCGGCCGACTGAGCTCGCCTAGAAGACATATACCACACCATTGGCGTACACTTCAAGACCTATCGCTCCGTCAGTCAGAAGGAGCTTCTTCTCTGCTCCCGACTGAACGATATAGCTACCGCTACCGCTACCGATACCGGGCCAGGAATACACACCTCAAAACCAAGTGCAAGACTGGATATTCTCTACTTGACAGAAGGCGAAGCGTAGGCAAAGTATGCCCCTTCCTTCTTTACACCCTTTACCTGCAAACCCTACAACCGGCCAACAACCTCTCACCACCCTCTCGGGAAGATCGTCATCGTCGACGGCGCTTTATAACTCGCACCTGAACACGAGCACCTACAGTACGCAATACGGCAACGGATATAGTCATACTATGCACTCAACACACGCGCAGTCTGTACCTCCGACGAACAGCTCTGCGAGCGGAGGCGTCAACAGGGAGACTCTGAAGGGTCTGCAGGATGTATACTGGAGTGATGACGAGGTGAGTTTATTGTGTTGCCGATGTTAGCGACCATTGTATTACACCTACCAAGGATGTCTCTGCCTGGATGGACGAAAGAGGAAGAGGAACACGAGAACCGGTTGGCTAACCAAAATGCAGGACGACCCCGACTGTCTGCTATGCGCTGAGCCACTGGATCTCTCTGACCTCAACTTCAAGCCGTGTCAATGTGGTCTTCAAGTGAGTCGACTTTTCTTGTTCAGAGAACCATCGCATCAGTTGGTTTGCTGACTGACGGCCGTCGCGCAGATCTGTCAATTCTGTTACAACAAGCTGCTGTCTACAGACGCGCGTTGTCCGGGGTGTAGAAGACCGTATGATGCGAAAGCAGTTGTTTTCCAACCTGTAGATTGGGAAGAGTGAGTCATAATTCATTCTTCCTCGGGGCGTGATCGGTCGATATTGGATATCTGTCTGGCTTCTGTGGTGCTGACTGATTAATCTTGGGTTACTCTTATGCAGAGTGAAGAGAGCTAAAGAACGGAAAACGAAACGAGCCAAAGTCATCAAACAGCTCACTCAGATGGGACGGCGGAATCTGCTTGGCGTTCGGATAGTCATGAAAAATATGGTCTATGTGGTGGGAATGAAGCTACCCGCGCCCGGCGACGAGGTATGTAATCAAACCGCAATTGCCTTTCCTTTCCTTGCTCCTTCCTCCTATGCTGTGTGACTGATCTTTTCGTCGTCGTATGACTGCGCGTGCAGGCTATACCCATACTCCGCTCGAATGACTATTTCGGACAATACGGCAAGATCTCAAAGCTGTATTTAGGTGATCGGTCCAAACTTTCCTCTACCGCTGTCTCGACTTTGACACCTGACAACCCATCGACATCGACCGGTATCTATATCGTTTATATCCGCCGGGAAGATGCCGCGAGGGCTATCTCAGCTTTAGATGGAATACCAGCGCCGCAAGGTCCGCCTGGAGCTGTGTTGAAGGCTACGTACGGGACGACGCGGTACTGTGATGCGTTCTTGAGAGGTGTCAAGTGCGATAATAACAGCTGTCACAATCTGCATGAATGGGGAGGAGAAAGTGATTGCTTCTCCAAGGAGGATTTCGAGATTGCCCTGACAAGACCAGCAGAGTACGATGCGAGGCAAAAGCAGACGATCGCTCCTCCACCTTCGCTTTCCTCGAAAACCGCCTGGCCGAAACCTTCAGAAGATGTCAACGGATCCTCATCTGGGTTACCGAGTGCCGCTAGCTGGGGAAAGAACATCACTGTCAAGACACGAGCACCGGCAGCGAGCGCGATCGCCAGACCTACCAAGATTGGCGGTAATCTCGTACCTCTCGGCAAGAACAGTACTGCCTTCCCCTTACCTTCGCCTGCGCCTTCGATCCCGATTATTATCAAGGAGAAGAAGGAAAAGAGGTCGGCTGCTTTGGCGAGGACGAAGAGCACGGATTCGACCACAAGTGGAAACACAACCAGTGCTCAGACCTCCCCCAAGAAGAAGCCTATCACCCTGCCTCTTACACCAGCTTCAACGTCTACGCCCGCTTCAGACGCTCCGTCAATCACCACCCACGCGACATCAGCTTTGACGTCTGCTCCGCCTCCGCCTCCGCCGCCGCCAGGTCTATTAGCTGCAACGACATCCGCTTCCACATCTACTGGTGTTGAACCCTCTGCATCTCTAGCTTCTTCGCCTCCTGCTCCAGCTTCCGCACCCATACCTGACTCGGTCGATGACTCGACGGACGAACGATTCTCTGCGGACTCTGATGCGGGACCGTCTTCCTCTTCGCCCGCTCCTCAGACACCTGCGCGATCAACGGAAGATATTCCCCCTGCACCCCTGTCCTCCGAGCCCATCCTCATTCACTCGCCTTATCCTGAACCTGTCATCTTTTCGTTCCCAGCGCACGATAAGGATTTCGCGTTCTCACTGGGCTTGGATGAGAACGAGCTTCAGCGGAGACAGGAGCAGGCGGAGGGATACGAGCCTAGTCCGTTCAGTAAGACTTTGGAAGGGTTGGCAGAACTGGGAGTACATGCGCCGGAACTGCCGGATCTCTTTGCGGAATCACCTGGACCTTCAGGCTATCATGGTCTTTTCCGACCTTTCGACTTGCCGGAAGAACCTTCACCGTCGACGACCGACAGTAACCCTGGACCTTCTCGTTCTCGCGACGATCATAATGCGCAAAGGACCGAATCTCGTTTCGGTTTCGCCCGTCCGTCAAGCGCGTCTACCAGTGTCGGTGTCCGCGGACAGAGCCCTTTCAGCCACTTGCGTCGATCTATCGCCGAGCCTCCTGTCAATTTGAGAGACGGCTGGTATACGCGACAACAGATGTCTGACGAACCGTTGCAGCAGCAGCAGCAACAGCATCATCTCCCTCAGCATCAACCGCAACAGCATCAACCGCAACAGCATCAGCAGTCCAATGATCCCAGGACAGCCGCTCTCGCCGCTCAGGTCGCATCGTTTGTAGGCAGCTACGACTCGTCAGCCGCTACGGAAAGCGGAGGATGGGCCGGTGCGGATTCCGTGTACGCGGCCTCGCCATCGCACGGGCGTCAACTTGGATTGCAGCAGCAGCAACAGCAGTATGGAGACAGGGGAAACGCAAGTGGAAACGAGAGGAGATTGGAACATGCTTTGATGCAGGGTGGTGGATTCATGCAGAAGGCTCTGCGAGCGGAACGGGATGATTATGACCCTCGTGAGTGATGCTGTCGTGTATCAGACCTTCTGACCTACCTCTGCCTGCTCGAACAAGGGCTGATGGCCCAACGTGTCCGCTGTGATATTAGCCGTCTTGCAATATGGCAATACACAGATCTACGGCAACTCCTCCACCAATCCCAACCAAGGTCAAGGGCAACCTCCTCAGGGCGGTCAAGGCCGTGGAGGTTTGTTCTCACCGGAATCAGGCTCGCGATCCATCCACGATGATTCGCCTTTCCAGCAGTCTCCTATGGCGTTCAGTCAGCTCCAGGCGCAGGGTCTTCACCACCATCACCAGCAGCAACAGCAGCAGCTTCAGCCACAACATCCCGATGCCAGGACACTGATGCAGCTCCATCATCAGAGGGGACAATCTCCGACGCCCCTCGTTGCTCAGGGTAAGTGGGACGATGAGCAGAGCAGTCTCACCGAAGAAACGTGGGCTTACGCTGACGTCTATACTTTTGAATCGGTGCCTTTCGTAGCTTATCGAAGATTCTAAGGTGGCCTTGCGCTGCTCTGCTTGGTGAGCAGAAAGGATGAAGGGATGGGATGGGATGGTTTGGTTTGGGTCTTGTCCCTTCGCACCTGATCACCGCCACCCTCGTCCTACTCCTGGGATGCGTTGCATCTCTCGTGTCCACACCAGCCATCCTCCCACTACCTACTAGTCCAAAAGAAAATCAAGGCATACATTCTACTGTCCCACTTGACTAGCCTTCTGCTCCCATCACTCATCACTCATCGCACGTCACACGTCGGAAACCTCATTCGCCATTTCGTCAATCGTTCGTCATAGTATCGTACCATATAAGCAAATTTTTCCTATACTTCCATACTCTCATACCTGAGATCGATGTTCGATCTGCGATCTGTGATGCAGTTCATGATTCATCCATCCATTCATTCATCCATTCATCCGTCCATCCATCCATCCGTTCATTGGTGCATCAATTCGATCCGACTGACCGCCTAGGCGTTCATTATCCATCTCAATCATCTTTCGTCCGTCGTCCGTCGATCGTTGATCGTCATCCGTTATCCGTTCGGGGCGATGCAGTGAATGAACAAGCAGCAGGCAAGAGCGGTACGAAAGATCACTCTCAGCAGCTCCGGCTCTCTGCATCTGCATCTTCAGAAAGATCATCCTGAGACAAAATATACTTGATATCATTGCAGTGCCATATCGAAAGGGGAAGAGGGAGGGCGCACTTGAGCTAAGATGTAAGCTGGCGCGGACCGCCACGGAGGACTGGATTCGTAATTGTCCTCACAATCACAATCGCAGTTGTCAACATTGTCGCTGTCGTTGTCGTCGATCAACACTCCGAAGGGTTCATGCGGATAATGTGCGGATACTGTAATGCGCACTGCAATGTAGCTTCGTGAGATACCTCGCTGATACTTTCTTATCCAAATTCGCGATTGGAGATGAAGAGAGAGTCGAGGCGTGATACAATACTATAGTACTGCATCCGTATCTTTATCATGCACTCGATGTATGTTTGTGATCTTGCCTGATCCGAGTTGGGCCAGCGTTGCAGGATCACAACACCCAGCGCCCAGGACAAGCACAAATACAAGTACAAGCACAAGAGCGGATGCGTTGCATGATATGATACGAAATGAAGTGAGATGGAAATGGGGGTATATATGTATTTTATATATATATGTCAAGAAGAGTAGAGGAATAGAAGCAGGAACCGAAGATCCCGTACCCGTAGCATCCTCATCACGAGCTAATGATGTCCCAGCCGCCCACACGCAGACCTAAGACCTGATCCCAGAGAGAAAGTGATACGATCATACGATTGCCCTCCCCGCGTTTTTAATACCTAGATACGGTAAGATATCGATATCGTATTGGCGATTGGCGATCAAGACGAATGAATGGAACAGACACAGAATGATGACGAGAGCGGATGTAAGAGAAGGTGGAGTAACGCGGGAGTTCGGTGAGCAAGGAATGGGATAAGGATGGAGTGCACGAGTCGGATTATGACCTTGAGAGAGTCAGACATCAGCACATCCTCCACACAATCACACAAACACACAGTCAAAAATCAATGGTACCACCGCAACACAAATAGTCAAGTCTCAAGCACTTGACAAGGCATGTGACCATGCCGTTGGAACTGGGTTGATCTGTCACGAAGCTCCACACTCACATCTTGTAGACCATCTTGCCCTTTGTGGCCTCGGAACCCACGACCTCGTACTCGATCTCAATGTCCAGATCTCGGTTGTTTCGAGAGTTGGGCGCACACGATAATGTTCCCTGGATCGTGTCGTTTTCCTACACGCGATATGAGAGAGACTATGGTCAGACATGATCTTGATTTGAGATGCTGAATCAGGATAAATGGATAAGGTGGATGACTGAAAACTAGAACACTCACAGATACGGTCAAGGTGTCAGGGGTGTAGAAGACGGTCTGCTTCCAGTGGGTGTACTATTTATTATCGGACCAATGCAGTAATGTGACGTGATCAGCTGATCTGTCCATCCATCCATTGTAGGGGATACTCGGCTTACCTTGGCATGAGGACCGGTGGAGAAGTTTATGGGCTTGTGGCAACATGAGAAGGAGATGTCGAACCATCCGAGGAACGCGTGAACGTCTATAACAAAGGTCAACGTGAACGAGATGATCAGCATGAACAGCCATTTTCGTTGAAGCGTCGAATTCCAAGTCCAATGAAGCCACGCCAGGCAAGAACTCACAGTCGTTCCTGGTAGCCTTGAGCTGGAAAGGTACCTTGAACGCCAAGTCCTCCTTGGTGACGGTCTTGATGTCAATATGTCTGATAGCGAAGGGGTGGCTGACGACTGATTTCAGCTCGACGCAGTCTACCAAGGGCTCCTTGAGAGCAATGTCCTTGATACATGAGTAGTCGAAGCCGTAGACGTCGTCCCAGACTGTATTGTATGGCAAACAGGATTTTTGGTAATATTCGGTCAGCGGTGATCACCATCGGCCCAAACGAGAAAACGTAACAAAGCGCCTCTCTCTGTCCTGGTGAAGAATTCGCAGGGATATCGAACTGTGAGATGAGATGGATCGATGCAAGTACTCACAGTTGATCTTCTCCTCCTTGTAGTCCTGATCCTCGATGGCGGCAAGGAAGATGGTAGCCTTGTCAGGGAAGAGCAGTCCATCGGGAGCGAGGTACTTGTCTCGAGCGAGAAGGACCGTGTCGAGCATGGACTCGTAAAGGAGGAAGTAACCCATCCACTGCGATCCCGGACATCATTGGCGATCAGCGGCTGTCTCCCACGTGATCCGCGGCACTTCAAAAGAAAACTGTTTTTGACGACGAGACGCACCTCGGAGATGATGATGTCGACATGCTTGACGGGGAGCTCAACGTCCTCGAGCTTGCCCTTGAGAAGCACGATCTCTGCGAGACAAAGCCAGCCAACAAGTGAGCATGAGCGCGCTAAGCAGCACAAGGACTGAGTGAAAAGAGATGACAAGGGGAAGAAAAGCGGTACACTGCACTCACGTTCCTTGGAGAAACCGTTGGCTCGGACAATGTTCTCGGCTTGGTCGAGGATGTTAGACATGTCAATACCGATGACGAGCTTGGCTCCGGCCTTGGAGGCGAACATGGACAGAATACCGGTACCGCAGCCGACCTGCACGTGAGGACGGTGGGAAAAGCAAGCAGCGGAGGGTGGGAAAGCAAGCAGCAGTCAGCTCAGCTTGGGACTTCCGCACGTTGAGTCCTGATCTTCATGCTCTGGGAAGCGACAGTACAGCCAGGCAGCCAGCCGACCGGATGCAAGGAGCCTATCTGCCGATGTGAGGGGTTGTGCCGTAACTTGACATGGACGTGCAACTCACATCGAGGACGGTCTTGCCCTTGAACAAGTGGGGGTTCTGCATGATAGCGTTTCGGTAAGAAAGCGTTCGGACCGAGTCCTTGAGCATCTCCTCGTGGATACCTGCAAGGACAGGTCAACGGTGGGTCAGCGATGAGCTCGTTCTGTGTTCTTCACCTCTCGGTTTATGAGACCGTCCCGAAGGATATGATCAGGTCGCACGAGGAAGGAAAAGGAGAGGAGATTCCCTCGGAGGATAGTTATCGTAGAGGATTTGATAGTCATTTTACAAGCGCACAAATAGAGAGATATCTACTCACCGAAGTGGGCGTAACTGTTCCATTGTGATCAATTATCATGATCAAAAGGTCAGTATTCCGTTTCCAATAAAGAGTGCTGCCTCATCCCATCGCATTCCCCCTACACCTCTCTGAACCCGTCTTCGTCGTCTCCGTCCTCTTCAATCACATTTTTCTGTTGTCTCTGTATCGGAATCATCTCGGCTCACCTGTCAGCATAGCTAGATATGGTGCGAAAATCACGACCGCGTCAGCTAGTGTCTTTGCATTCGTTCCTGCGTTTCTGCGATGTCTTGGAAGTGCGGAAGAAGCCTGAGTGAGATCCCTTCCTTCCCCACCTCGCCTAACCCCCTCCGTGTATGAATTGAGACGGTACTCCGGAAGGCAAGATTCGCACACCGCGCAGCGAGCAGCGAGCAGGTAAGAGCATGCCAAATCACTCACTAGTCCCGGCTGGTCATCTCACCGACTGGGGGTAATCCCTGCGTAGCAGTCTCGGGGGCGGTAGGAGCCATTATTTATCGTTTCTGTCTTCTTTCTCGACCTTCGGTCGTGTGTCTTTTCCTTAATGGACGGGGTTGATGCCTTGGGGAGTAGTCTGCCGAGCGATGAAGGGCAGATTTTTCGTGTTGTACAGGTGTTTTGAGATTTGGATATGAAATATTGATTGTTTTCGTATGTATGGGTAACCAGAATCCAGAATCCACAGACAGAAACCCGATGTTCAGAAATTCAGCGAAGAGAATGCAGACCAAGCAATTCCAGGCACGCCTCCTTACTCACCGGTCTGACGTGGCATTCTATCCTTCATCTTCTATCTTCTGCTCACGGGGGGATGTGGCATCGATCGACGACAGTATATTTGCACGTCTGCCCCTGCGGCTAATTGCCAGCTAGATTTGTGGGCAGAGGAGGGAAGCGATAGAGGAACGAGTACTGTTAGGACTTCGCTGAAAGCCACTCTCTTTCCTGCTACAGAGCGGAGAAGAAGGAACGACCTTTACAGATCTCGACAACCCTTACCAGCAGATCATCAGTGCCTTACTGCCTCGAGTTCTGAGCACGTCACGGCCAAAGGTCTTCGAAAGCATCGATGGATATGATGTGTCTCGCATACGAAACTTCTTTTATTTATGGCACAACGTATAGTGACTGAATGATATTGATCTAAATTGTATATACAACGAATTTGTGATGACATAATGCGAACAGACACGGTTCTCTTTTCATGTGCGGGTGTGCGCGATGATGCCCCTTTCATCATGAAACGAAAAGGAAAACAGGGGTAGACTAATATTATAACAAGTGACAGTATCAGGATTCAGTTGATGTGGGAAGCGGCCATGGAAGTTGCTGAATGTATTCTATGGAATGAAAGGAGGTTGAAACGCCGCCGATCTGTGGAGGTCTTTCGAAGTTGTGATGGCGATTGCTGTATAACGTCCATGCAGGTAAGATGCAAAGGTGAGAGAGAGGGAAAACTGAGGTTCGCAACAGGACGAATTTTGTAAGACCACATGTGGACAGGAAACTCTGACCAAGTCATATAGCTGCTCTGACGTAGTACACCCTATTGCTCGCGCTCATCTCAGTTACGAGACGGCGAAGTCGTCTGGATGTGGTAGCCTTCAGAGCCGGCGCTTTGGCTCAAGTCTGCAGAGCAGGGTAGACGACTCTCAGATCGCTCGAGCTAGGTTGGCGAGAGACGCTCTGGTGAACGTGGGGCAACTGGGTCTGATGCTGATCGTAGTTCAAGCCGAAGTTACCGCTCGAATCCGACTCGGGCATCCACTGATTATTGGATTGCCCATACGGCGGCGACAGGTTGAGGTAGCCTTTCTCCTCCGTGACAGGATTGGGGTTGTGCAAGTGAGGCGTAGATCCAGCATTGTTGGTTCGGTACGCCGTCGGCGAAGCCGATTGCTGAGACGGTGTATGAGGGTTAGGATACGATTGAGCGTAGCTGGACGAGTCTGAGCTGGAATGCGACGAAGTGAGGTTGGGAGGTGGGCCAGCGTAGTCGTGCTTGACGTAATCGTCTTCCATCGCCATGGGCTGCAGAGGTCCGGGAACGTAGTTGGCGGACGGCTGGAAAGGACCAGGGGGTGGCGGGGGTGGCATCGAATTAGCAGGGTAAGGGAACGATGCGGACTGAAAGTGGCCACCCACACACGAGGTCAGCTTATGATTTGTCAGTCACTGTCGAGTTAGAGGCTCAACTCACGTATTTCCCAATGATCTTCTTCAATGCTTGCGAGAGTATCTCCCAAGGGAAGACCTTGACGTCCTTCTCGATGTTCCTCGGTCGAGGGTTGGGGAAATTCATGATCAATCGGAAGAAGTCTTCGTTACCCGGTTTGCTCTTGCTGATAGTGATGGGTCGGAAACCTTCCAGATTCCTTCGGATCCGGTTCTTCTCTTCGACGGTGAATCTGGTTCCGACCAATGCTTCGAGCAAGTAGATGGCGTCAACCGAAGTGACGTAACATGCATTCTTGTCTTCCCGGAAGATACAGGAGATGACGATCGACGTTTGATAGGCCGGGTATTCCGCTTGAGAGATGGGTTTGAAGCAAGCGTGAATGGTGGTACCGTCTTGACGTCTCCAGAATTGAACCAATCGTCTTTTCGCGACCCACTCCTCTTGCGACCTATGTACAGCAGAGAAGTCAGCATCTACTGGTCGATATAGGACTCAGAAACGTTCAACTCACCATCCCTTTGACATGAGGAGCAAGTCGCCATTCAGTTCCAAAGCGGCTTTTTGTCCCGAGTTGACGTATGGCGCAGGTGTCGGCATTCCCGGTCCAAGCTGGGAAGATCGCATCAAACTTGGTTGAAGGCCAGGCGTGTAAGGCGGTGGGTGCGGCGTTGTGGATGGGCCATTCATGTATGGGCTTTGCCATGATAAGACGGAGTCAGAAACCGCTATCATAAGGGTCAGCTGGACTCGTACACTGCTTTCCTTGAGAAGAGGCACTACTTACATCTTCCTGTTGGACTTGGGTGGTAGGTCGACGGCATGGATGGGTACTGCTGAAGCTCGGGAGTGGTGAAAGACGCCGAGTTGGTCGAAATGACACGTCGATGTACTTGATGAGGTGATGGTCTTGAAGATTCGATATTTTCGCCACCTCGCTTGAGTGGATTCGCTGGAAAGATATTGAATCAGCTCATGTCCAGTGCAAGGTGAAACTGAGATCGAGACACGGATGTGTGAAACTTGATGAAACTTACTCCTCGGCTGACTCCCAGAGTACATGAACTCCCCAAGAGGGACCTGCTCGATGACCGCATGGTTCTCCGCCAATACTTGGACGTAGACATTGACCTTGCTTCCGTAGCCCGTCGCCGATGCGTTCGTACATGACATGCTTGGTACCGTCGCCACCATCTGGCAGCTCTGACCCATTTGACTTGTACTACTTTGTAAGAGGTGCACGGCGGTCTGCACTGGATGACCTCCAAAGACGACTCTTAAAGCTTTGCCAGACGACATGCTGGGTGTTGATCTCGGCGATCCGTCGCTAGGCGGAGGTGTGGAAGATGGGAAGTTGACCTCGCATTTGATGGAGATTTGCGTCCCTTGTTGTCCCTCCCTGGGCCCCCATTCATGTACGGTGACATGGCTAGCTGGAACAGACTCTGCTTGGTGACCGTTTGTCAAGTAATCCACTTGAGGATACGGTCTCGACATGCTGAACGAGTTGCTAGTCTCGGGACTGGAGGGCGAAGGCGGCATACCGTTAAACGGATCCATTGTTGTTCTGGGTGTATAACGATAATGTGCCGTGTTGTTATATGAAGAGGATTGGGCAGGGGGAGGTTGGTAGAAGCGTGGTTGAGGGGGCTCAAAGGTTTGGTGGGACTGAGGATAGTGCGTATACATATCTGCGCGTGGGCGAGTTGAAGCGAGTCAGACAAGTAGATTCGTCAGCTCTATTGGGCTCTGCACACGCACGTCTCCAGGCGCAGGCGCGAAACAGCTGGTTGAGCCATTCAACCCAATAACCGGTGTTGATTGGCGAACGTACGCCAGAATAGCGTAGCACAGCCTAGGACTCACCTGCGAGGGGTTTAAAGTGGGTTACAGAACCGGGTGAATGGGTGAATGGGTGATACGAGGTGAATGTTGAATGGACCAAGTTGGAGTGATCCGAGACAACCGAGACAGGCGGAGGCGAAATTGGGCGGTCAAGTCAGCAGGTGGTATTATGATGATGGGTATTCAGAGACAATGAGAGGAAGAGTCGATGCTGATCAAGACAAGAGAGTGCGATCTAGATTGCTAACACATGAAGAGTAAGAAGTAGAAGAAGAAGAAGGGAGACGAAATCAAGACAGACGGAGCAAGAGGTATGAATCAAGATGCGTTACTGAATGCAAATGCTAACGCAAGTGCGAATACAACCCATCCCGCATCCAACTCTTTCCGGAGATCCAGACGAGATTCAATTCGATCTCTCGACCAACTAGCGAAAATCAAAGTAAATGCGGGTCCCAACTTGATCGTAGCAACGTTCACGCTAATGAGCGCATCGCTTCCGATAACGACAGAGGGTTAAACGGAAAGAAAAAACGCCTCCTTGACGCCTCATATGCTACGATCGGCATGAGCGCAATCAAAAGTCATTCCAAATTGGACACCTCCAGACGCCAGGACACGAGAGAACGAGGGCGCCAGATACGCAATAACGCAGATCATATGAGAGCACAAAGAGTTAGACGAGGGAGGAGGGAAAAGCAACATGACAAACGACAACGACGTTCGGATGCGGAGAATTTCGACACGGCAAAGGGACCCGGATGTGGTAACCGTCAAAGGACGCTACGGCGGAAGAAGAGTAATCACCAGTCCAGGGAAACAAGCAAGGTAGGGAAGATATCTCGTAACATCGTAAAGGGTAAGAAAGAGGCCGTTGACCACTAACTCCACCACACTTACAACAGCTTGCAGGCAGCCGAACTTGTTATTGAGGGTAGAAGTGTGGGAATGGGAACAAGAGGGTCGCAGGCGGCGTTTTTTAAACGGCCGAGCGATCAATCAGGAGAAGAGAGGAACGAGCGGGTATGAGTGACCAAGTAATTTCTGTTAGGCAAGGTCAAGATGAGGTAGTGAGGTAGTAGAAGAAGAAGAAGAAGAAGGGGTTGAGACAGAAGGGGAAGAGAGGAGAAGCAGCAATGGTTAAGAGCGAGTCACCGAATTACCCTAAGCTGCTTATACTTGCGGGCATCTTCCCTCTTCGTCTCTGGCCATTGCATTGTTGACAAGTAAAGAACCCTCCATGCCGCCGTTAGATGCGCTTTCGGCCATCCTCTCATTCAGACACACGCGAATGCGGTGGTGGATTCGTTGAGCCATGAAAAACGGAAAGCAAAATAAAAACAAGGTTCTCTTGCCGACCAACCAGCGAAACTGGCCATCCTCCTGCCTTCTTGCGTCTCCTCCTCCTCTCTTTCCCTTCTACCCCAACCTCACAAGTCCATACAATCCCAGGTGCGAATCCAATCCGTGCTCGTCTTTCCCTTCTCCACGTGTAAGCCTCATTACAGCCTCAACCGGGCAGGCATATGGGGGGCTGCCTGCCGCCATTTCGTCATTTCCATCCGTTCGATGCGCTTAATCTTGTCCACATTCTTTCCAGATCAGGGAAATTTAGAAGAACGAAATGAAGGATAACAGTTAAGCCACCACCACCAAAATCGCCAACAACCGCACTTGGGGGGGGGGGGGAAGTCCACGGCAGCTCTATCCGATTCAAAGCTGTTCTCGTCATCCCGGTAGAGCCATGCCGGATTCGACACACACTTCCCTCAGGGAAACAAGGATAAGAGGAATAAAGTTTGGAGCATGCAGAAGGGGTGAAAAGCACGCGCGATCTTGCCGTAAGACGTGAGGTTTATACAGTAAGGAAAAAGCGGCTTGGCATAAATTAAGGAGAGGGAACGTATAACTGGCAGCCCGGCCAGGCTTTGTGTACGTCACGCAAAGTTAAGAAGATATAGGAACGGCTAGTGCGATGGACAAGGAGAATATCACATGCGCACTAGGGGTTTTTTTCGTCCACTAATCTGAGGAACGACGACAACCTACTCACGGTGACAGCCGTATTGCCTTCCTGGCCACTGCACGGGGACGATGCCTACGGCTCGGTAGTAACCACCGTTGGTGTGGCCGTAATCCCCAGCGCTGACGACAGAGTCGAGGTGTGTGGCCGTGGCGGCGGCTGTCGCGAAGTGTACGCGATTGTCGAAGTGAAGGATATTAGATATCAATTGAGATATCTAATCTATCAAACAAAACAAGCTTGTTTCAGCGGATCACCCTGCGTCTCAGTCGAACGCTGCGTCACAATTGATTCACGTCGAGATACTGGGAGAATTGATGAGCCACGTTCAAGAGAAAGGCAATTCAAAATGACGCGAGAGGCGAGTCTGAGAAAGAATGATGTTGAGATTGTGATGTGAGAAGAGGGTACGGTCTATCAGATCGCCAAGGAGTAGGTAGACTGATCAGAGGGGATCGGGTGGATGGTGGGTGGCGGGTGATGAGCTCGGGTTCGTGAAGGAAGACTCTAAAGACATAGATCGTCTGATCCGGGTGATGTTTCTGACAAGCGGAGGGGAGGGATAAACGGGTGTCTGATTTGCTGGGTTACAGGACGATCTGAAGCATGAGTTGGGTACTCACAGAGAAGGGTACAATATCGGACGATAGTCGAACGAGTAGGGAGGAATCTGTTCAGGCGAAAGAGTGTGTAAGATAGAAGAGGTGATGACCGTTCTACTTATCTTTCTTTTGTGTCCTCTCTCCAGCCCTATCAAGCATCAAGCCCATGGTCGCACACTCTGGTGGGGGTCACAGATGGGGGGACCAAAGGTGTATGCAGCAAGTCCACCGCGAAAGAACGCAGAGAGCCATCTCACACCCCATCTCGCCAAAGGGCTTAGGGCTCAACGAGATCCATCATTCTCTTTTTCACCTGAGCATGATCCCGCGTTCCCATCAACACCAAAAACAAAACAATCACCATCACTATCACCATCACGAAACGTTACATCAAAGTCATCCGACCTTCTCTTGGACGACCCCGAAGACCCGGGATCTGAGTCTGCCGCCTTCCGCGTCGTCCGCTGCTGTGATTGTTCCACCCCCAAGGCAAACCGTGCCTTTGTCTTTTCGGAATGGATGGACGGAGATAGGGTTGATCTGATCAAGACTCCAAATCAAATTGATTCGCGTCTCGGACTTGGATGAACCCTTTCGTCGTCCTTCTAAGTCTTACCACGGGGCCGGAGAGTGGGTGGAGTGATGCGGCGGCCCGATACTCGATCTGATGCTGACTTGTTCAAATCTTGATTGCGATACTGATGGTGTCGATGTAGAGGTCGTATGATGGCTGATGGTCTGATGGTCTGATGATCTGATGATTGGAGCCGCAACTGGTGGCACAACACCATCCCTCCACCTTACATCGGTGGGATCAGTGATGTTGGAAGAGTGGGGGAGGAGGTAGTGCAGCCGCAACATCAATCCGACAACGAACGACGAACAAAGATTGGCACAGATTATGAGAAGCGGAAAGGAATGCTCATAATATCTCATCCCACGCTTGATCAGTTCTCGATGTTGTCAGTGATGGTGATGGTTGGTGATCACCTCTAAAGAAGGGAAAGTTCTGATCTGATACGTGTAGCAAGTCACGCTCGGATGGAGTACGGAGTACGACGATATCTTGCTCCGAAGTCCCGCCGCTGATCTATCTGTGGGCCGAGCACCATACTAAACGCTACGCTCTCTGAACCGACGGTGATGCTCGATGGACCAAATGCAATTAGGGCGTGCGTCGGAGTTGACGGTCAAAGCTACCTACCTATTGAAAGGTAGGAACAGTGTTCCGTAGTCAACTGTGAGAGTGCCCCTCTGATGTTTGGTGGGCTAACTTCATACATCAAGTCGAAACGTGTCACAAAACGGAAGATGGAGTAGGTGGGTACGAACACAATACTCGTAGCGCCAAGCAAAGTTTTGCGCCCAAGCTAAGGTGTGAATAGTACTGGGGAATGGATCCCTTTCGGTCGTTACTCGGCAGCGAGGGGCAGCCCTTGTTACAGTCTTCAGGCCAGATCTGTAGAGTGCAAGGCTGGATCGGAGCGGGACAACCTCTCGAGGCGATGTCGTGTTGTACCCTGCGCTGTGGTTGGGATCGTTATGGACATGAAAGAACAGCCTGCATCTTGGCCGTTCCGCCTATCTTCGATAGCTACCAGCTCAACAGCCCAGCAAGCGTAGACTAAGAATCTACTGTGCTTTCTGTCCTCGCTGTACTGCCGATAGGAATTAAAGATCAAATTCAACTTAGACCAAAATCCCAAGGTTATGAAGAAGATGGACCACGAGGACCCGCACACACGACTTTGAGTCCTTTGGACTTATCCCAAGCAGATCAAAGGACCTTCTAGCCCTCCCTTTGGGCTCACGAGCTTGTCTCTGAGGGGTGGGGTTTCTCGCATCTCGTTCATCTCGCTCGTACGATGATGGTTGCGAGGTACAGTAGGAAAACTTGTCTCGTCCCAAATTACAGCACGTCTCCCCTCCGCTTCCTCCCCTTCTCTCGGGATGGAATCAACCTATTCCCGAAAACCCAGCCCAACCCAGACTACCGAGCTGCCGAATGAGCGGGCAGGGGCAGGGCAGATCACGCTCCGGCGAAAGTGACACAATTGTAAGCTGAGACTTTCGCATTGGCATCGAAATTTCTCTCTAGATTGCCGCAAGAGGGCATGGCGGCGATATGGACGGTGATAGAGATGCTGGTGATCTTGATATTATTTTTTATCCACTCGGAGACTCGGAACTTCATCTGTGACTCTTACTGAGATGAACAATGCTTCAACACACTTTGATATAGCATCTCGCCTAAAACGGCACTTTCGATTTGCCGAAGTACCCAGCTAAAGAAACTGAAGGTCTGTGCTGACGAAAAGGAGTGGTAGTACCGTCGTTGCGTCCCTGTGCTTTTTGTCTGTCCTGAGATATCTGGATCTGACCCACTGGCTGGCCGATCTCCTGAAAGGTCCCTACTAGACAATGTAGTGATCACGACTGATGGATTGGCTGTGTTGATTGATGGACCTGTTCGTGTGTGATGATCAATTGAAGCGAGATTGATTCGCTCTTTCCCTCTTCAGGGTCATCCACCGTTCTGGGTTCTAGCGGATGAAGGTGCTCGATTGACTTTTCGATCAATACAGAGAATTGTAGATATGCAGGTTGCATTTTCAGATCAGCTTGGCTCATAGTGAGAGAGGCGTCCAACCATTCCAGTGCGCACTATGGCTGATTGATCGTGTCAGGGGGAGAGCACGTAGACGGTACTGTGGATGTGCGAGTAGCGGATTTTAGCGGTTGTTTGCTCTCACGAATATGAGTACGGTAGACATACGGATCCATGTTCGTTCCTCATCTGGCCGCTGTTCGCATCCTAGCACGAATCCTTTAGAGCAGAGCAGTGTGCTGGCAAGCCAATTCCACGCGTCAACGCCGCTTTACTACAGTATACGAAGGTAGAGGCAGGCGGGCTTAAGCCATCTACCTTTACTGTATGGGCGAAGACAACAAGAGGTACTAGTAACAGAACCTTTGGTTACGACATGTCCATCCTGTACAGAAAGTGATCTTGTCACGCTTGTCGTACTTTAGCGGACATACGATCGCGATGGCTCCATGTCCATGCAACGAATAGACTATCCAAGACAGGTACCGTACGAGTACATCATATTCAGCGATGCCTCGATTCGCGGGTCTATCATTGTAACACAGAGCCCGCGTCTCATAGCAGCTTGAAAGGCGAAACAACCTCATCATGGATCTCGAAAGGGGCAGCGGGCTGCAAGACTGCAAGGCTGCAACTGCGACGACCCCGCGGCTGCAAGCGTCTTTGTTTCATTGCGTCACGTCGATCACCCGTGTGCTGGGGATGGTGAAATTCTCCGAACCAACGATTTTTGATCGATGTGTGATGTGAAGAACGCGTCTGCTGTAGCTACTGTAACTTTACAGTCCGGGGTGAAAGGGGGGAAATTCAGGGTACGCGTTCAGGGTATAGCAGAGTCACTGTCAAAGATAGGAAGGAGGGAAGGAAGTCGTAATCTACGTTTACTTTGTGAAAGACGCGTGTGGTTTTCGGGTTTTCTTTCCTCTTACGAATTGGAGTTGGGGTTGGCACCTTTCTACCTTCCTGCCATCTTGACATCTTGATTTCTTCTTTTGTATATTCATTCACAAGACCGAGTCTCAACCTCCTGCCGCGATTGCATTACTGATTCCTCTTCTTGACATATTTTCTCTCTCTCTCCTCTCCTCTCTTTGTCTGGTCTGGCTTTTCACTGTCGCTTCTCCAACTCACATCACCGGTTCATAGCTCCCGGCGAGTCCACCTTACTGCATAAACCCCGACACTCGTAATACGCTCGACGCGGCTACGTCAACGACACAGCGGATCCCGACGAAAAACTCAAAGACGACGGGTATACATCAAGCTCAGAGAACAGAGCTAATAAAGATCAATCGAGTATTCTTGGCCTGTAACAGCAAATCGTGCACAGCATCGGAAACCTTCGGGATCCGGAATCCGAGATCTTCACGAGCCACGAGAACAGGTACTAGATCGACTCACGTCCACCTCAGCGTCGACGAGCTACATCCGTAACTTTGACTGGTCGGGATGATTGTCACCAAACACATCTCACTCTCAGCTCTCGTCGCGCTGGTCGCGACTTCTTCTTCTTCGGGGCTGGCAGGTGCGAAGAGCCTGCCTGTGCACGGGGTCGAGAACGACGTTGCCAGGAGAGGAGAGTTGGGCGGGGTACTGGCTGGAGGGTATGGTGAGTTCTTCTGAATTTCTCATCGAAAGTTGCGCCCCTGAGACCAGTAGGCTATGTCTGTCTGCCGAGGGCTAGACCGAGGGGAAGATGCGATCGATAAAAAGGCTGCAGGGGAGGAGCGGGTCCGTCTCATCTCCATGCTGAGCGCTCACCTGTGTTGAAGTTGAGGGATGATCTTACGTCGTACAACCGCTCGCCGATGTCTCAGAAGCTGATGCTGCTCTGCTACTTTGCGTGTTTGTTCGCCGCCACAGTTAACGATATCACCGTCTCGGCTGATAATGTCGTCCAGTGCGGGCAAGCTACGATCAGCTGGACCGGGACTAGTGTGAGTCGACCGCGCATTGTAGCATTACATTACAGCGCTTCGCATTCCGAACATTTGGCTCCCGAGGAAAGACAGAAGCAGAAGGACACCTCGGAGAGCTGACCAGCTATCTATCTGTCCATCTATCTGTCACTTGTCTATTCCCCGCGTTGATCAATATACAGGGCTCTGTGGACCTCTTGATCGGTACAGGCGGATACTACGTTGGCACGACCGAGCTCACGACCCTCAAGTCCCTCTCGTCCGGCTCGACAAGCTGGACAGTCACTCAACCGTCGGGGACGACGTTGATTTTCCAAGTGACCGATTCGACCGGTCAGACGGGCTATGTCCAGAACATCAAAGTGGCCGGTGGCGATGGAGACGACTCGTGCCTCTCTTCAACTTCGTCTTCGGCCTCGTCAGCGTCTTCGTCGGCGGCAGTCAAAAGTTCAAGCCAGGCGAACAGCAAGTCCGCCACTCAGACTAGTACTAGTGCTGCCGCCGGTGCCGCGACTTCAGCCAATGGCGATGCCTCGGAGTCAACTTCTAGCGCCGCTGCTGCAGCTACCTCGTCCAGCTCATCAAAATCCAAGAGGTGAGTCATGGGATCGGTGCTTGCATTCTCGTACAGTGCGCAAGTGTCCAATCCCACGGACTTCGACTCGTCCAATTCACTCCTATCGGTGCGGACTTCCGAGTGCGCTGTCTCGTGCTACCGCGCACGGTACTTGGCTCTTGGGATAAATTGACGCGACTGCTCGGGCGAATACAGAGTACACTGGGCTGAGCTTGTGTGTTGTTTCCGGCCCGTATTACATAGCAAATCCTCCACCAGATCATCCACGACCGCCGCTCAGCCCACCAGCGCGACTGCTGCAGCGTCTTCCGCTTCCGCCTCAGCCAGCAACGCTGCCCCAGCTATCGTATCAACCTCTTCCTCCTTTCCCTCTGGCAGTAACGGGAATACAAGCAGCGCAGCAGGAGACTCAGGCTCGTCGTCGTCCAGCGCATCTGGCGTCAATGCTCCTCTTGCCGCTGCTTCGTCCGGCAGCGGGCTCAACAGTGCCGCCTCTGCTCGAGTCGGTATGACTATCGGTGGGACCGCGTTGACAGGGATCATCGGGGTTATTGGCGCTGGAGTCGGAGCGGTGCTTGGACTGGACTGGGCTGTATGAGTCTCTTCTGAGCTCTGTGATTACTCCGTAGTGTCGTCGTGTCGTGGTGGCCTTCGAGCTGAAGCTGGAGGAAGGGCGAAGCTTGGGTCGTAGTGACAGTCGGCGGGCTGACGCGATATAAAGTGTCCGTAAGCCAGACGACATATGCTATAAATCTTCGGTAGGCCTCTGGACTGCTATCGCTACCGCTACCACGAGGGCACAATGAGACGGCCTGCTGTACTTACAGGTAGCACGTATGCTATGTATCCTCTATTTTCCCAAGTTGTACATCTTAGTATCTATGGACTATGGACAGCGGCACAAGGGATACGGTGTTGATGCAGCACCCTGACTCTTGTATGTACCCAAGATGGCCCATTGGGACGGACGCCCGTCTTACCTATAACCGGACAATGATTGTGGTCTGCCGCTGCTGATCTTGTGCACGTAGTTCACTTGTTCTCTATAATGGTACCACCGCGATCACATTGCATCGCCATTGTTGTCTATGGTTCCAGTTGCCAATTCGTTCGATTCGGCCTTGTAGGGCCTCGAGTCTCAATACACGATCCACGATTCACGATACACAAAGAACGGGATGCATGTGGTCTGTTGATTGAGGAAGAAGCTATAACATGGTGATGTACGGTACAGGTAGGTAAGGGAGGTGGGTAGAACAAAAGCATACAAATCAAAGTAGAACATGGCTTTGCGAATTGACTCACCGACCCCATCGAGGGGTCGGTCAGTGTGCTCATGAGCAACGAGCAAGATGTGAGTGAGGGGATGATAGAAAGAGTATGAATGAGGTATGAGTCCACAGGTCGATATTGTCCAAAGGAACAAGATGCTTCGAACAAAAAAGGCCAAGTCGTGCGTGGTGGAGTCAGGGAGGCAAGACGGGACAGGACAGGACGGGCGAAATGGGGAAACTGAATGGTATAGTCAAACGATGAATGGGGGCCATGAACACAACATTTCCTCAAGCTTTGGCCCGCCCCCTCTTGAGCTCCAGGATTCCATCCTGGACCCAACCATGTTGACTGACATAGCGTCTTTATGGCCTAGTACAGAACCTTGGCCACACCCATAGCACCAGCTACGACGACAGTCAAGATCGATAGCGGAGACACGGCCGTCAGAGCTGGTTTCGCGCCGGACGCAGGTGCCGAAGAGGATGCCGAGGCTGGTGCGCCGGTCTGTGTGCGAGACAAGGTTGAGGTTGAGGTTGAGGTCGGGGACACCACAGTATCGAGACGAGGACGAAGACGGTATGGGCGTGGCGCAAGAATGGAAGTGCAAGCAGTCAGGGATGAAGTCAGCAGTATTCCCCATTTACTACAATGCGTCGCAACAACTTCAGAGCTGCAATCCAAAATGTGAGACCAGCCAAGCCAGTGCTTGGTACACAACAGCAGTAGTCCAGATTTCCAGAGGACGACGCTGGATCTATCTATCTATCTATGCTAGGCGTCATGTCCACTCCATCCAACTCACAGTCTGCGCGGCGCTGGTACCCTGCACATTACCCGTAGCGGTCCTCGTCGTCGTGTTGTAGTCCGTCAACCCGGAGTGACTGGAGCTAGAGCTCGGTGCGGCAGAAGGCGTCGCGTTAGGGTCGGCAGAAGTGGCCGCTACGTCCGACGCAGAGTCAGAGGTCAGGGTGTACATGAAGGGGGCACCGTCGGTGGCTGTGCTGGCGTCGGTGAGAGTGAGACTGTGGGGGGTCAGATCATATAGAGGTATTAAGTAGTATCATGTTAGCTCAGCTCAGATCAGCTGCCCAGAGTCAGCTCCAGCCTCCACGCAAGGGGCAGCTCCATGAAAATGCCGCTGGACCTGATCAGATCCCAAATCCAATCCATGTTCGTTCTTCCTTTACTCACCTAGGCCCGCCGTCTTCCTCCTGTCCGCCAGATCCGTCGTAAGTCGCCGAAGCAGTCGTATCCGCAGCCGGGTCTCCAGATCCAGATCCAGATCCATCGTCGGTAGTCCCGTCGCCAGAGGTAGATCCATCATCGGTCGAGGCATCACCAGAATCACCAGCGTCTCCAGTCGAAGTCGACGAGTCGTCCTGTCGTCGGATATGCTCGATCGCTCCGGCTCCGGCTCCGGCGCCAGCTCGAGCTTGAACTACACGTGCAATGTGGTCCGCGGGAGCGGCGACATCTGAGCCTGGGTTTGCATTCGGAACGGCAGAAGCGAAAGTGGTGAGGAGGGCGAAAGAGATTGTGAGAGGGAGTGTGACCTTCATTGTGTGCGTGTGTCTGCGTGTATGTGTGATTGTAGTTTGTGGTTGATGGAAAAGAGAGTGGCGATATCGAGTATAAGTTTATATATATGGATAAAGAGTGATCGGGTAGATGGCGGTTGTATGTATATAGCGAGAGAGCGAGAGGGCAAGAGAGCAAGAGAATCTATCTCTAATCAATACGAGTATGAAGGATGTGAGACAAATGCAATAAGCATCCTTGACATCAGTCAACTAAGCTGCGTACAGCGTACAGCTTACAGCGTTGGTGCACCGCTACGTTACCTGGTTACCTTGAGTGAGCACTCGGCGCGTGCGGCTGAATGCGGGGTAACGCCTGAGATTGAGATCGAAGTGGAAATAGGCTAAGGCTATTGAATTAGAGTTCACACCCAAAGTCGTCCGCGGCGTTCTACTTTTGGTAACCGTAACTTAAAGTTGCTGTGACCTCGATGAGATCATGCCATAACATCCTGTACCATTCGTCCATCGATCGTTATCGCTATCAATATCGATAGCAATATCACAAGTGCTGAAGAGGATAGCTTATCTATGTATGTGTTGGACAGCGGCGCGGAATGCAATGGGATTCCAGCTTGCATCGACTATGAGCACTAGCCAGGGGCCACCAGCATCGTTGCGGGCTGGTGCTCGTCGTTATACTTCATGCATTTCATTCGTTCATTTGGTTCGTGTATGCTATAGGCTTACTTCGTCACCACAAGACCATGACAACATCCACCATGTCTGGTTGACTATGTAATTAGACATAGCGAGACAGACACTCGAATCGATCGATGGCTGATTGGGACTCACATCATCTCAATGACCATAGTAAGGCTCCGGTCTGCGCATCCCATACACCTTGGTTGGACGATCCGTCTTCTTCCTGCCTGCCAGTCACCCGGCCTAGACTAGCTTACTGAGGTCCATTGTCGGTGAAACCCACTCCATTTCCTTCGTTCGTACCGCCGCCTTGGGCCCCATTACCTCTCCCCGCGCCTCCTCTAGAACCGCCTCGGCCAGCGAACCCGACCCTGAACATGGGTACACCTCGGCCCATGCCTCCTTGGGATCTTTCTTCACTGTGCTCCTGGGTATAATCCTGATCATGTTCATGCCCCCGACGGCCCTCAAGCTGAGATTGAGAGGTCCCAGGCTGGACAACGGATGATGACGATGGAGCTGATGAGCCTCCTCTACCTCCCGCGACACTCGCACCTCTTCCAGCATAACCGACTCTGAAGAATGGCATGGCTCTCACGGCTGGTCCCCTACCGCCAAATATACCTGGCGTTGACGACAAGTTCGTGTCGCTACCTCCAGGTCCACCTCCAGGTGTAGAAGAATTGGTCGAGGTCGGGAAGGGGAAAGTGCCAGGCATCGGCGTGAAGGCTGTCGAGCTTGTCTGGGTTTGGGATTTTAATTCGTTATTGCTATTATTGCTGTTGTTGAGATACCCCAAGTTGATACCGGATGGCAGATTCCGCTGGACCGGAAGATCCTGGCGAGGCTGCTTGGCGGTTTCTTTGACGATGCCTTTGGGATTTCCGAGGACGAGAGCACCGGTATGCCATCCTCCAGCGGTGATGGCAAACACGAACCCGTCACTAGACTCTCCTTCTTGGTCGACGAGGGTTCTTCCGTTCCCACGATTGAAAGTCACTTTTGTAGGTTCCAGACCTGCCCGATCGGCTCCTCTTCCCAGTTGGCCGGAATTACCTTGACCCCATGTCAACATCTCCCCTTTATCTGTCAGAGCCGCGTAATGATAGTCTCCTATCGCAACTTGGATCACACCTCGACCTTGCAGAGAGGGCAGAGTTTCGGGCACGAGCGTATCAGCGAAAGTGGGCGAGTAGTCCGGCAAACGGGCGTGATTGACCCTCGTGTCGGACGATGATGTGGCGGACCCGGAAGCAGATGTGGATATGGAAGTGGGAGCGGGCGTGGCGTAAGTGGTGAGGGAACGGAATTGGGCGGTAATATGCGTTATGTTCGGACCAGAGAAGTAAGGAAGCTAGGGAGAGCGACAATAAGAGCAAGCCGGCCAGCCATCCATGCGCTATCGTCAGCGTGTACAAGCCTAGTACATCAGATAGCGATAACAACTCACGTATTGCCATATGGGCGGTGTTGCCTCCTTGACTCTCGTCAACCACACTTCTCCGTTGTTCTTCAGCGCCACCACGAAGTCCTCGCCACTGGCGATCTTCACCACTCTCTGTTCATCCTCGACCACTCGCTGAGACCGTGTCGACTCATAATCGATCCAGTCTGCCTCCATATCCTGCTTAAACTTGACCCCTACCGGCAGGTGCACACCGTGGTCCTTCCCCTCGTAGATCGGGCGCGAAGGGACAGGCGGTAAAGTCTGAACGACATCGATTCCCACTGTTCCCCATCTCACAGCTCGTTTGTCGTCCGTTTCGCCCTCTTCTGAGCCGGTCCCTCCGAGTGGTCCGTTGAGTGTCTCGTCCGTGGTGAGACCTGCTTCGTAAGCCTCGGAGAAAGGGTACCAGACGTGAATGTCACCTTCAGCCGAAAGGGCAGCTGAATGGTCCCATCCCGCAGATAGCTGTACGATTTGAGGTGGATGACGGGTCGTGCCGTGTCCTGAGGGCGCGGTGAGCTCTGGCGCGGTATGGTGGTATGCCTAGAGGAAAACCATATGAGAGACAATATATATATATATATATATATATTATCAGTCGATACTAATTAAACATCGCAACACCATGCTAAAAAACGTGACGTACCTTTCCCCAGGCTCTCATTTCCCAGATAAGATTGTCTGTGTCCAGCACCAGGAGATGCCTTCGAGCGGCACTGATCGCTTCGGCGCGACACGGCAGAGGGATCCTGGTGGGTTCAGGACATGGACAATGCTTGTCTTCCCAACTCGCTACCCTGAAACCGGGTCTTGTACCGTCCAGTTGGCCTGTAGGGGCCATGGCATTCAGCCTCTGCTATCGTTATTTGTTCGAAGTGACCGCTGGCACTACCCAGAGAAGAGAAGAGAAGAGAAGGGAGGAGAAGAAGGTGTGAAGCTCACCCCATACCCAGACGGCTCCATCGCTCGTCCTAGCCGTGAAGCTCCATCCGCCAGCTTGCAGATCTACCACGCCACGCCCCATGCCCTCTTGAATATTACCCGCTCCATCTTCCCTCTCGAGCGTTGATGCACCGCCGCCGCTCCCGCCGACTCTGGACGCGAGACTATCCTTGAAATGCTCCACCCATGTCTTGCCCGTCTTGGTAGTATCGGAGTCAGGATCTAAATCCCAGCTGATCTCGCAAGGTATATCCACGAATCTCGAGAACCTCCTCTCCGAGCCCCGGTCTGCGGAGCCCAGGCGACTGTTATCGCTCGATCCCCACACGTAAGCCTTTGGGCGTAAGAGTCCGAGGTAGACGCGTTTCCACCATCCTGACGAGGGCGAAGAAGGGTGCGAAGCGGCTGGAAAGGTGAAGTCGGTCAAGGTCTTCTGCCGCCAGAACGACCCGTCATTCTGCAAGATGCATACAAAAAAAAAGAGGGGAGACGCGTTTTTAGTAACATTTTCGGTCATCGATGCTCGCCGCAGACTAGCTAGACCAGACTAGACCAGGAAGAGACGTCTCCCAGAGAAGAATTAGTCAGACTCGACTAGACTCACGGTCAAGATGTTGAAATGGCGATTGACAGCAGACAGAGATGCGATATCGCGAAGCTGTAACGCCGGGAGCAAGAACTCCAGCACTACCTCTGTCGGGACATCCCCCAGACTCGGGCCGCCAGCAGAAGTCATAGCGAGGAATGGTCGGTTACGCTTGTAATCTCGTTGTTGGTCAGAGATCGCTTGTGCAGATTGATAAAGTGTTTTTTGTGTCTTTGCCTTGGAAGTATGTATCAACCGTGCTTGCAGGCTGCCTAGGACAACTATTCTACGCCAAGGCAGAAGACAAGACAAGGTGGCAACACTTCACTTCATCTCCTTTGTGCTACGCTAGCGCTAGAGTTCGGAGACATGCGATGCCATTACGTCATACCCCTTCTTATCAGATGTTGCGATACAGAAACAATTCAAAGCTTGTTCGAGGCTGTGAGAATCATGAGCTGGACATATCTTAGCGTGTTCGTACGTATTGCGTCTGCTCATCTCGTCAAATTACCGGAAATACTATTATAATATCAGTCTTCTTCCATAATCTCATCCCCATCACCATCTCCGTTGGGGTCGCCTTCGTCCTCATCCTCGTCCTGGTCCTCGTCCTCTTCTCCTTCTTCGGCATCTTCGTCTTCGCCTGGCACTCCTTCACCGCCAGCGTCTTCATTCTCTCCATCATCGTCTCCCTCAACGCCGTCATCGCCATCCTCACCTCCATCTCCAGCAGCATCATCATCCTGATCTAGACCTAGACCCTCCACCTCATCTTCCTCTTCGTCGCCCTCCGCTGCCGCGCTAGTACCAGCCGGCTGATCCGCCCTTTCCTTCTCGTATTCACCGATGATCTCCCAGCATATCCGATCAGGCGCCGGTGCGTGGTTCTCCCAGATGTACATGTATTTCGTGCGTACTAGGGCTTTGATCAATGCGAATAAGGGACTCGGATACCATCCGCTCAGTTTCTGCAGGGTGAGCAAGAGCAAGCGTGAGAGCCAATACTATCGTCAGCCAGCTATTCTATTTTGCGCCTGTAGTATAGAGAACCTTAGATCGCTTTCCATTACGAGTATACGGATGGCTGTTCCGCCAGTGGACTCGGGACAGATTCGATTGCATAGGTGACGGTATTTGCGCAAAGAACACTCACCGAGCACTTCTTGCGATACGCGGGTACCTCGTTGATATATTTCGCGATAAGCGGGTCCGTCACATCGCACAGTTGGTAATCCGCTCGTTCACGGTTCAAATGTTGTCCGTCGAATATGTGCGTTCTCCTACAGCGCGTTACCTCTGTTATCAGCAAATTGCTATACTCTCCCTTTTACGAGGAGACGGACAACCTGCAAGCGCTCGTGTGGAGATAAGGAGTTATAGAAAAGGGAGGATCCGGTTGATAAATGCCAAAGCACGTACTTGGGATCCAAGGGCGGACGGAAGCCTTCTTCAGCGAGTCGTTCCTGTTCGACTTTCCAGCCAGCTTTACTCTTCTCCTTGTCCTGAACTTCGTCGTCGTCGTCGTCATACAGCTCCGCCGTGATGGGGTTTTTCACCGTCTTCTTGTTGGCGTAGAAGAAGATGCGCTGGTACCTGATCGATGCCAAAACATAGGATCAGCATTCATTTGTGCGCTTGATAATATCCGCTTGGCTACGAAATGATAAGAACAGATAGTTCACAAGGAATAGCGCAGTGAAAGATGACAATCGGATGAAATTCTGATGACGGTACACTCACTTGCCAGACACAGGATCGGCACAGGGATCGTACCCATATCTCACGAGACATTTCCAGAAAGGTCCAGTGTCCATGACGTACGCCACAGCAGGGATGTACGCTTTGTTTCTGCGATGGCACTCGGCGGGATATGAAGAACAGATGGGAGCAATCAGCTGACTTGCGCGGAGGCGGTCGGATACAACCTCGAAACGCTTACCGAGGGAGCTCGGCTCTTTCTTCCGGCTCGAGCTGTGCCAATAAAGAGTGTCTCATCCACACCGGCCTTTCGTCGAATAGCTGTCGAAGCATAAAACCACGAAAGACGAAATACAATCAGCTTCACGAAAGCTCGACAATATGATAAAGACCCTTCCCCTGAGAGGAGCAATGGCACGATATACCTGGAGCAGATACGCTTAAGCACTCACCCCTTTCAGCTTTTTAAGCAGAGTCTGATTCAGTTCAGGCATTTTGGACTGTACGAGCTTTGTAGGGACAGTCGGGACATCTTGCGGAGTATGATCATGCTTCAAGTTGATAGGCGCCATATTGACTGCTCGACCCCTATTGACGTATCGTCGCCTGTATGTATTGGTTCTTCGATCGTAGAACCGCTCTTCCTCGACCTTATTGGACATTTCGAATCTATGATCGCAATGAAATGTGCAGAGAGAGGTTGAGATAAGTGCGGACAGGAGTGAATGGTTTATTCGCCGATTGTCAGCTGGCCGGGCTAACAGATCCCTCCCCACTCCTACCTTGGGGTCCGCATCGCAGGAAGGAAGGTTGCTCACTTGTAAACGAATGGTAGGTTACGAGTGGAGAACAGCGGGAGGGGCTGTAAGTCCAACCTCGACCTGTGCGTGATCTTCGGATCTACGGGATTCTCTATCGGCTCTGTGTATTCTTCGTCCAGGGGCGGGAACTTGTAATCGAGGATAGCGTTATCTGTCCACCATCACACATCGAAATGACAGCCTGTCAGCTCGGAGAACGGCCATAAGGAAGACATGAGAGGAGGATAGTATACATAGTACACTCTAATCTTACAGTCTAGGTCTTTGAGTGATTGGATGAGGCTTGCGGTCGGTCCGTTCGGATCAGCTTTCCAGTGGTAGTCCGCCATTGCTACATGCAGATCAGAATCTTCATATCAGTTGCAATACCCTGCGACGTTTAACGATATCCATTGGGTTTTATATCCGACACTCACACCTGAATCTGACCGTTTGGGGCACCGATCCGACGACTTCGGCAGTGAACACCCCCCCTTCGTCCCCCGCATCCTCTCTCTCTTTCCCTTTCCTGCGTCTCCTGACAACCCTCAGCAGCAACTTCTGACTGGGCACTCTATGACCTCTCACTGGTCCTCCCGCTGAGCCTTCCCCCCTGTACCTCATCTCGAGCATTGGTCTGCTTCCCCCTGCAGGCGGAGCAGGCGAGTTGAAGCACTCGTCGATATCATCTTGATTCACCACCTTGAGGATCGATGAAGTATGCGACAAGGGTCCAGGATACTCGATGGACGTGTAGATGTGTTTCGGAAGGTGCCTGTAAGGTGCCGTTGTCGTCGACGAGGACGCTTCCGGTGCTTCGTCGCCTGTCCGTCGTCGGGACGGTGAAGGCTGGTATGCTGAATCACCGGGCTCGTACCGAGACACGCCTGAGTCTGATTCTGGATCTGGCTCTGGTTCTGATCCTGCTATGGAAGACATGATGGTATGGCTGAGGCTCTATGACTGGAGACACAGGGTCATAACGAAAGCAGAACGCTTAGGTGGAGTCAAAGTCATCCTATTGTGCTCACCATGAGCTCAACATTCCGGACACCGTATAGTCATTTGTTTTGATTTGATTGCCCGATGACATGACCCGGCGAGACCCGTCACGCAACATGGATACTTGCTAATGAACATTACAAGCTGTTCTGTAATCAACGGTGATTCATTACAACACTTTCTATTCAGGCGGACCTCGCCTCGCGTCACCGAACAAGACAAAGCCAAAGCACGCTCTGGTCGCATGCTTAGCTTCGAAGCCGGGAACGGGGATCTCTCAAATCACCTCTTCCTCGAGCATGGAAAACCGGGTCCTCTCCACATTTATTTCCTCCTTACTCGCTCAAAACGAACCATCCACTCTCGCCAGTCGCACAAGCGCGTAGAGGACGCCCTGGACTTTCGACCGATACCGATACTGTGTGCTATCTCGTCTCACAGCACACCTTGATTGGGCTCTAGCGGAAAGCATCATGAAGGTAAACGCCCTTTCCTTTCATGGTGTACTTTTCACGTGATGTAGCGACTGACAATGCATGCATCCATCCGCAACAGTACTTGCTCAACTTCCTCGAGGGTGTACCTGATGCACCCAGCATCTCAGATCCCGAGTTTCAACAGCTGCTCGTCGATGTCCAAGCTGGCAAAGTAGGTCGTCCCCCCACCCTTCACCTCTCACTGTACAGAGGCAGTCATCCTCCACCGTGATCGTCGGACCGTACCGGACGGACGCTTTTTGAGGCAGTTGGCAAAATCGGCCACTTGTCTTTGCTTCCTCCTCCACATATTCATCATCAATTAACAGCTCCTCGAGATGAAAATAACGATTGGAGGCTAACCCTTCATCTTCTGCTGATCATGTAGAGCTCGAGCAAATCGAATGCCGATGCGTTCTTTGACTCGCTGGAAAAGATCGTTAATGAGCTCAAGAGCACCGTGAGTCTTGCAAAATCACCACTTCCCTTGTATATTCTCTTGATGATGATGGTCCAGTATCTGACTCAATTGCTGTAGCCCGAATCCGTCGCCTTTCAGAAGCCAGTATCGAAGCGAGACGCTCCCGATTATTATGAAGGTGTGTGCCTTTCCCTTTCCCTTAGCTGATATCGACGCTCGAATCGTCACCTCTTTGGCGGAATAATCATTGAATCGACACTGACAGAAGATGTACTGCCTGACCTTTCTCAGTCATTAAAAAGCCGATGGACCTAACGACAGTCCTGCGAAATGTGAAAGCCAGGAAGTATAAGAGCAAAGCGGATTTTGAGTCCGACTTGAATCTGATATGGAGCAACTGTTTCGAGTATAACAGTCAGGAGGTGAGTTCATGCGTACTTTACCAGGAGTCAGGTCATGATACTGAGTACCATCTTTCCGTCTGCAGACTCACCCTATTCGAGCTGCTGCGCGGTTCATGAAACAAAAAGCGGACCACCACCTCGAGTTCCTCTTGGACAAGAACGAACGAGCAGCCAACCCGCTTCAGTCCCTTCTGTCGCACATCTCGATCGGGTCACCACTCCCAGGACCGAGCATAGTTGGCTCGCAGTCTCAGCGATCACCTTCGAGGCTGGGCGAAGGTGTGGCGGGCGGAGACGAAGATGCAGCCGGTGAGAGCGATGATGCGCAGGGCGAAGACGGTGACGTTGAGGGTTTTTTTCGGGAAGGCGGGAGCGGCAAAGACGGAGGGGGAGAAGGGAGTGAGTCTCAGTGTTGATTGCAATGGTAGTGATAATCAAAGTGCTCATCACGACGTTGTGTTGTTGTATCTCATGCTACAGGTCGGAGTAAGCGAGGGGGAAGTATAGCGTCGACGTCTCGGCCAAATGGTCGTCCTAGTGGCCTCAGTCGCCGACCAACGGTAAGTTGATCGCTTACAGTCGTACCACTCTGGGCCCGGGCGACTGGTCCTACAGGGAACTGATGAAACATTACGCGACATAGCCTCCCGCTTTTCGACCGCAACTGAACACCACTCTCGATACGGCGCCAGCTCTCGTCCGAACACCATATACTATGACCCATTTCCTGCCCGTCTCCCTCTCACAAGCAGGGCCCTCTTTCTCTGAGAAGGGAAAAGCGAAAGAGATCCTCTACGGAAATGCGCCTCCGGCCTGGTACCCGCTTCCAGCTGGTACAGACGATGAGGATGTGAAGCTTGAAGGGTACTGGTGGGGCGCTATGAACGGGGATGATGCTTTCGTAGCTGGATTACCGGCTGTACCCACCATGGTCCCGCCCGAGACCACTATAACCAGACGGAGAAGGACTCGCCCGCGATCCACGAGGAAGTCAATAAACAGCGATGTACTACCGAATGGTGGCGGTCCGGCACGCAGAACATCAGTGTCACCGCTCAAAACGAGAAAAATCCTCGACAACACGAAGGAAGGGTCGAAGGATCGTAGCCAAAAACCGTTATCAGTGAAAAACGTGGTGCATCGCACAGTCGACCGACTGCATGATGCCCGGCAACTCATACATCGCATACACGAATTTCAGCGGATAGAGAATGAGGGCGGGATATTGCCCTCGCGCGAAATCATGACGGAGAAAGAGCGTATTACAAAGCAGGAGGAAAAAGCTCAGCGGGTCGAGGTGAGGAAGCTGGAAAAGAAAGAGGTAGTTCGGAGAAAGAAAGAGGGCGGAGAGGTAGGGGAGGCGGAAGCTGCTCTGTCTTTGAAGCGAGCCTCGGCGGGGCTTTTGGCCCATGCTGGATTCGAAGGTGAGTGGATGACGATTTGCACTGCTCTACTCCGCCTTGGAATTCGATATCGCCATTGCAGGCATGATGAGTCTGATATCATGACAAATTGCCTCGGCACAGGGGCGAATGAGACGGCTTTGGATTTGTTCACCCGAGCAGCAGTGGACCATCTACAAAATGTTGGCCGTACTTTCCGGCTTCTTTTGGACGGCTTCTCCAACAAGATGACTTCAGAGGTGAGCTTTGATCGCGTCTTCGCCAATCAGTGAAGCATGTTTGACTTTTTGATCCTCCATCTTCTCCAGGAAATTGTACTTCATGCTCTGCATCAGAACGGACAGATACAGACGCAAGATCTCGAGACCTACCTGAAGGATGATATCGAGCGAGAAGAGACCAAGGTCGCTGAAATGCAGAGAAAGATCAGACAGGCATTCAAGGAAGTTGTGAGTATCGTGTAGTGCAGACTCGACAGAAATCATCGTTCTATCATGCTGATGCGTTTGCCAATTGCTCATTGCAGACCACCGCGCCTGTCATTGAGGACGATATGATGTTCGCCAATAACGGGGAGATGCTCACAGAGTATGTCGTTGTCAGAATTACTGGGTTGTTCTGACTCCAAGTGAACTGGAAGTACTGACGATGCATCGTTCTCAGTGGGAACTTCGCCGACGAGTTGGGCGAAGACTTCCTGGGCTTGCGAGACCTGGGGATCGACAAGGAATTCGGACTGTCGTCTCTTACCGTGCCATCTTCTCTCTTCTATGGAAGGCGGAAACGATTGGGAGGAAACGCAAATGGCGGGTGAGTAAACCTTTTTGAACCTCTTTAGATCCACTTCTACCCGCACATCAACGAACAGAATGGAACATTAATTAGATCCTGCTGTAGTACGAAAGAGGATGTCCTGGAATATCCACCACCGCCGCCATTCATCCCACTCAACGCTACGACACTTCCAACTCACCTCCCTGCTCTGCTCCATGCATTTTACGCGGCGCGTGTCGAAGCTGGCCTGTCTATATCAGAGGACGACGTGTTCGATCCTACGCGCGCTACCATCGGAAGTCTGGGTCAGATCATAATGAAAAATCCGCCCGTGGTCGGCCCCGGAACAACGACTGGCGGCGGGACGGTCGGGGCAGGATCATCAGCAGCAGGAGCAGGCGCAGGTGCAAGAGCAGGCGCTGGCGCCAGTGGTGGTCCTGGTGCTGCTGCTAATGGGGTTAGTGGGAACAAGAAGAAGAGGGATCGCGAGGGGGTGGACGGTGATGTGGAGGGAGACGACGAGGAGAAGAAGAAGAAGACGGCGAAGAAACCTACGTGAGTGGCGTAGCTCGAAACAGGCTTGGCGCAAGCTCGTATCGCCGAGGTCTTCTGGAGAAACTGTAAACATGGGACTGATGGATGCTCTGGGTGAATGAACGAAATCGGAAACAGTGCATCCGGAGTGGGCAAAGGTAACTGGAGTGAGTACAAACCTCTATGATGTGCGAGGGCATGTTCAGGTTGAGCGGCATGGCACTTACTGGTCTTTTTTGTGCTCACCGCACTTGCAGTCCGGCCGAACAAGGAGGAGAAAGCTCGCAGAGCCGCCGAGAAAGCTGCCCTAGATAACGGACCCGGAAGTGGGGATGGCTCCTCGGCTACGGCCAACAATAGTACCAATGTCAACGGTACTGGAGCAGGAGCAGCAGGTGGTGGGGATGGACCTCGGGTCAATGGGACCGGGACCGGTACTGGGGAAGTTGTTGCTGAGGGAGAAGCAGAGTAGCATCGCTTCAGACATTGCCTAAGTCTGCTTGAGCGCATCCCATCTCGATCGGCGTGACTTGATGCGCTGTACTCGATTACCCTGTACGCTGTACGCTGTACGCTTTACCCTGCTGTATCGTTTCTCTTCTGTATGCACCAAGCACTGCCTGGTATAATTTATATGGTACAACATATATATCATAGCACTCGCTATCCATGCTATTATGCATAATGAACTGCATTCAGCAGGGTGAGTGGCGATCCTGATCCTGATCAGCTTGAGAGAGGAGCCCCGGTTGTTTGCGTGGTGGTGTGTGGTGTGATCGTGTCATGTTACCGTTACGAGTAGAGTACCGGATAACCGGGCCTAAGCCTAGCTATTACTATGGCAATACATCATCGCCATCATCATCATCCAGCATACCGCATTCCCGCATCTTTCTCCAGTTTCCATCTCGACCCACGGCTTCACAATCTACTCTACACTCATTCCACTTTCCAGTCGAAATCGCGATCACGACCATCTAGTACACTGCTTGGCCTGTCTAACCTTGCTCTGTCTCTGTGTCTGTCTGTTGTACTTGCCCTTTTGACAATCTGCTGAGTTCATCATTGTTGTGACGAACGTTGAACGGTACGATACGATACGACTCCGCTGCCGACTAGATAGCAAAGGCGACATCTTCACTATACCGTACTTGACGCCCGTGCTGTTCTACATACAGTAGTGCGAGGGCCCGTCTGCCTCTGAAACCCCTAGTGCTGGCTCGAGCAACATGGCGCGGTGAGTGCGCACCCAGCCCGTGAAGCTATGATTTCGTGTCATATTCCCACTCGCTATACGTTAACTAGGTTCGTCACAACGTAGAAAGCTGACCAAACCATCAATCCATCGATAGCGATCCGCCCTCCCTCTTGTCTTCGTCTGAGCTCCGGGATATCTCCTCGAATCCAAGCTCGATCCGCTCGGCGAAAATAACCATCATCCACCCACAACTCCGAGATCTCATCTTACCGCTCGAGAGAGGCCGAGTGCTCTATCCTAGAGGGACGACGGTGGAGGAGCAACGGTGGCTGCCTTCTGCTGATCATGATCATGTCGATGATCGTGGTGATGAAGATGGGGACGACGGGCCCAGTAAGCGAGGAGTGAGTAGTCCTTAGGCTATGATTTCGACAGTGACCGTGAACTTGCTTGTCATTCTCACCCGCACTGGCCAATCTCTGAATGCATCACATCCGAAACCCATCATGGCACATCAGTGCTGTGTATCCATTGACTGACGCTGCGAAGTGAGCTCAGCTGACCCGTCATCCTCTCAGATAACAGGCAGTACACGACCGCTGCTCAACCTAAGCTTCACTCCAAACTGTCTTACCGCAAGGTGAGTCAGTGTTGGTGTGTCCCGCCTCAACAGCCCCCATCTGGCCTGTCCCTCAGTCTCTCCAATCCCCGATTTTATCAAATAAGCGGTCCAAAGTATAGATGGAATTTTGTCGGTTTCTGACATACATCTTCACTTGTTCCTGTTTTCTGTCGCTTTCGTGCGCACGTCAGCTCATCAATACTAGCGTGCGGCGGCCAGCACGGCGAACTGTACCTATGCAATCTCCCTCAGCCGCCCACCCCGGACCCGCTCTTTCAGCGTTTCACATCCTCCGCCCCGAAGATCAAGCCATTTACCATCTCAACGTCCTTGCCAGGCCGGTCTATCAACAACTCGATCATCATACCTCCCGCATGGCCCAGCCAATGGGCCAAAGCGTCCAGCGAGCGGAAGCTGGGGTATATAGGCCGGGGATCTCGCAAGTGGGAAGAAGTGGAATCGTACCCTAGAAATGAGTTTATCGGTCGGGCCGAAGCTGGAGGATGGGTAAGAAGAACTGGAGATGGAGACCATCACGGATTGGCAGAAACAGGGTACGGCGAAGTGGAGGAGCAGGCAGCAGAAGAGCCAATGGACCTGGATGAACGCGATGATAGCGACGCCGACACCGAGATATTGTCAGAGGATGAAGATGAAGCCGATTACGATCTCGAGACGGCTGTGCATTCTCCCACATCGAGTTCTTCCGTCGCTACTTACCCCAACACTGTGCCATTCCTGCACGCCCCACGAATCCCCCATCTCAACCAGCATACCTCGACGAGCCCAGCTCGTAGATCATCATCTTTTAGCTCATCAATTCGACCTGCGTCTAGGAGCAGAAGCGAGAGATATTCTTTCTCGTCTTCGTATTCGAGGACGCTCGATCCGACCCAGCCTGTACCGGTGTATGTAACTTCCCGAGATCGGGATTACCGTTCGCGATCCGTTCGGGGGTCCACGAGCAGCTCTATCCGCCCTGCGCCTTCAAGTATTCTGCCCTCCAAGAACTCACGCACGAAGAAGGCATTCATTGACGAGCCGCGGATCTTAATTTCGAATAACGACTGTACTGTAAAAGTGTTCGCCTTGCATCCCGTCACTCCTCCCTCAAGTAGCCATGCCTCTACCCCCGGTCGGCATACAGACACGCCTCCAGCCTCGTACCCTCGACTGATGCAGTCGGCGTCGCGTCCTCGTCCGGGTACCGATATCAGAGGCGGCATCCCGTCGCGTCAACCGTTCTACCGGCTAGGTCTCGGTGCGCCGAGTGCGTCAACTACGGATCCAGCTCGAGTGCGTACTGCGACAGCGGACGCGGACGGCGTGCTGTCGGATCATGAGGTGGAATGGCTCTTCGCCCAAGATGTAACCCAAATCGCATTTCCACGTATTCCAAGGCCAGGTTCAGGTTCGTCAAGGACGGGCGCCAGCTCGCATACAACCTCTGCTTCTTCAGCTGTGTTCACGCGAGAAGTCGAACAGCTACACAGAGAACTGGATCAATCCTATCCATTACGGGTAGAGAGAAGCACGTTGTTGAGAGATAGGGAGGAGTTTGAGCGGATCATAGGAATGCACGTTGGCGCTGGGAACGGCTTGGGCGAACAGTACGAAATGAGGGAAGAGAGGAAGTTGAACAAAGTCGGTGGGACCAGATTCAAGGTGGCAACGAATCACTGTAAGTGTACCCCTTGTCTCAATCGATCAAGCTAATGTGAGGGGCTTCGTATGTACATAGCCTCCCTGTCACCGGATCTTAAAACGATGGTGTCCGTCGGCGACTCGACCGATGTGAACGTGTTCGAAGTCATTGACGGAGGCAGAGAGTTCAGGAAGATAGCCGTGTACGAAGGTGCGTGTACGAAGGGCTCTCTAAATCGAGGTTTTGCCGGTATGAACTGATCAGCTGACTAAATCTCGGTATGATAGCTGCTTCCGACGCCGGGTTCTCGACCGCTTGGAGCAAGGATGGGCGGAAGTTCGCTGTAGCGAGTCAAGGTGGGTTAGGTCGATTTGTGCCATGTATGCAACGTCAGCTTATCTGTGCTGTTACATTCCAGACGGCCAAGTGACAGTGTGGGATCACCGATCTTCCAAACCACTAGCCATCTTTCACACAAACGCTAGCAAAGCGCAAGACCCAGAATCGGCCGAAGCGCCGTCCTTCACAGAGGACATATCAGCTTCGAGGCTTTCTTCGTCCCCGTCGTCCAGTATCAGCTCGGGTTCGGGCTGGAATCTCGTTGGGCCTGATACCAACACTATGACTCTTCGAGATCCTATAACGGGGTCGCCTTCCATTGGAACCAGTACGTCCGGCAGAGAGGCGGCGAGGGTGGTCAAGTTCAGTCCTGAGGGCAGCTCGAGGGATCTCATGGTATTTTCAGAGGTGAGTCTCGGTGACTGTTGACAGTTGTGTTTGGTTCTGCTCAATTCGAATTCTGAATGCTCGAGTCAAAAAAATTGATCTTGACCAAAAAAGGGGAAAAAATGGCATGGTTATGCTGATCAGAGTAATCGAATAAATTGCGTCGCAGGAAAACTCGAATATCCACATCATCGACGCTCAGACCTTCCAATCGCACCTCGTCATCCCTGTACCACACGTACCGTCCGGCACGGCTGATCCGGACGCTCTCACGCGTCCAAGACTGGGCATTGAAGGCGGCGGATGGGGGATCGCGGGTGTCGCTTTTGACCCAACGGGAGACTGGCTGTACAGCGGTACGGAGCGGACTGTCGTAGAGTGGGATCTGAGAAGGGGCGGCAGAGGTGAAGGTGTTTGGGGAATGACATGATATCTGTTCTTGATGTTTTGGAGACGTGCCCGAGCGGGGTGTAGGATCAATGTGTCAGTTGTATAGCGTTCCGCGAGAGCCTGTCCTTGTTGTCTTATCTTTTATCGTCATGTGCGCGATTGATGACCATAATCTCTTATTTTGTTGAGTCTTGTCCCGCTTTGTATCTGTTCGAGCTGAGGTGAAAGAGTATATCGCAGTATTCGCGACAGGTCTTAATAAGATAATCTTGTATCCTTGGAAATCCTTGATTTGTTTTGACTGTCCGTACGACCACGTTGTATCTCGTCATCTCGTTTCCTGGCTTTTCACGCCTATCCAAATTGAGGAACGCTACAATGCAATGATTTGAATGCCAGTGCCAGGGTTGAGCGGAGGAAGAGAGTCGTGATGAAGGACATGGCAGAGCTGCAGCCGTGTCCGAAATTCAGAGGCACGCTCGTGCAACTGTCGTACACCGCAGTGACCATGCCACGCCCTGTCGTTCAATTGTCCTCCGGAAGTTGAAGCTGAGGATGAATGCGTTGTGATCGCGCGCGTCATCCAAGCGGAGTTATCATCGCGCATTACTCGACGTGAAAGATGTAAATAGATCACAGGGAACGTACCGCAATCGCAATCGCGCCTGCATAGCATAACATTCCCGTCAATTCCTCGCATACAACAAGCATACTGGCAGCAAGGATCTGCCTATATATAGAGAGAGATGTAAGGGAAAGTCCTCCTCGCTTTGTGCGGTGCGGTACTCGGCAAATTAAAGCTTTGATCGTTTCACCTTGATTTTGTTAGAATGTAAACATGCATGTGTTGTGGTATCAGGGACAAGGGACCTTATTAGATCCGGAGTCGGGGTTGGTACATATGAGCTAGCTAGGCTATAGTATAACCTCAGGAAGGGAACGGAGCGTGCGCCACACTCAATCTGAACGCGTCACTGGGCTATGTATGGGCTATGGGCTATGGGCTATGGGCTATGGGCTGCCCGCTTCCACCGCTCGTACCCATACCCACCGCTCGTCTGAATCGCATCGCATCGCTTGCTTGCTCGCCCCACGCCAAACAACCTGCATACGTAGAAGAGATGCAACTACAGTATAACCTTACACACACAGTATCCATCAAATACACCTTGGACCGACCATCAGCCTCGCCATCAACTTGTACTCTCCTTACAACAAAGGAACGTCTAAAGTAAATAAAGCAAAGCTTTGGACGGACGAAAACGGCAAGCAGAAGAGATCTTCACGTCACTCAGCAATATCCCGCTCCCGCCTGAGTCTACTGTACGAGTACATCAACAGGGCCTACAACGTACTGTAAGAATTCTTGGCTTGAAATAAGGATACCCTTTTGCTTGGCATCCGTCCCCATCCTTGCGCCCCACCGATACAATACATAGATCAATCAACAAACCTTCACACCCAAGCATGCCTCCTCCACTCCCTCCGCCAAAGGATTCTTACTCTTCGTCAACCAACTCGTCATCATTCCTCTCACCGCCTTCATCGGCATCTTCTTTCAATTGCAATCACATCAATCAGGATCTGGCAGAGGCTGTTCGAGATTCCGTTCAAATCAAAACTCCCCAACGCGACTCTGAGTATTATCAACAACCACAACAGCGGGCGCGACCAACATCGCATTACTCAAACGCGCGCGCGCCTGGTGCATCCATCTTGCTCGACACGTCAAACAACAACAACAACAACACCCATACTCGTTCTGGTAACGGGCCACCACTACCCTCGCTCGATCCTCTTGTTCCACGACGAACGCCTTCGCCCAACCCACCTTTAGCGAATTCCAATAATACGATCGCAGAGGAGGGGATGTCCGTCTTTCAACCGACGCACGGATACTCACAATCGTCACCTGACATGTCGAGTATCGCTCAACAGCCGGCGTTGCCATTGGCGAGGATGTCGCAACTGGCGGTCTCCAATCCGTTTGAAGAAGATGAGATTGAGCCTGCTGGTACAGGAAGGATCAAACCGCCAGGGAGCGGTCACAACGCAAACAAATCTATCGGCGCTTTAGGCTTGGAAGGTGACGGTTTGGTTCAACCTACCAGGACCAAGTTCACGAGATCACATACTGGGTGAGTAATGAAGCGGAATTTCTTTCTATGAGAAGAGAAAGGCCCAAAGGATCAAGGTTGCTTGTTCTTGAATCATGTCTGTTCCTCCTTCGAGCGAGACGCGGTGGTGATCGTTTGATGGCGCGAGCCATTCAGTTATGAAGTAGCTGTGTGCATCGTCACTGTGTGTGGGGACGGAGCAGCGACGGTGTCGCATCAAAGGGTGGTACTACTTTGATTGGGAATTGCTGCATTCGACAGAGGTGAAAGGAAGGGGTCGAGAGATCCATTTTAGTGCGACCCCCAAAAGACACAGCATGCGACAAAGACATGCTCCCATCACTCAACCTCGCTGGAGCCTACCTCAGTCCTTCACATACACATCGCATGCTTTCGTCTCATTTCTTAAAAGTCCTTCTTATCTCTTACGCCTCGACTTTCTGCTTGGATGATATTTCTATGCTTGAGGAGAAGCTCACCACAAGCTGTCTTGAGCTGACAACGTATGATTAAAAATCTCATATGCTACTTTGACTCGATGATCAACCCAACTTCCGCTCGAACGCCGCGCACCGCTCAACAACCTCCCACCTACCCTCCCCAACGTCCTCAACACGTTCGACGCAACAGTGCCGCCCCGTCTACCTCTTCGTCCGCCCATCTCCTGGGTCCGACTTCCCCTGTCAGCGGCGGGATCAAGACAAGGCCCAGACGATCGATGTCATCGGACTCGTACGGCTTCAACCAACAGGATCATACCGCCATGAAGGAGTTGACTGCCGGGCAAAAGAAAGCGCTCGAGGACAAGAAGGGCAGTCGCCATGCCGACGTCATCGATACATGGGATCCTACTGGCTTGGGAACTGCTAGTGAGTGCTGCATCATATTCCCTACCGAGCCAGCGAAGACCGCACGGTGTTGACTGATCTGCTACGACCGTTTGAATCTCACAGTGTGGCATCAGTGAGTTTAGATAAGAGACAAGCAAGCCTCCTTTGATCATAGGTGGGATAACTAGCGGTGCTAATAACAGTATTACATCGCCTAGCTCTGGACCATATGACGCCGCTGCTCCCTCCCGAAACACCAATCTTCCAACCAGCAAGGCACCCATGCAAGCATTCCAACCACCGCCCGTCCAGTCGCCACCTCGGACTGGGCCCACCACCATTTCCCTCTCTTCTCCACCCGTACCACCTGCCAAAGACATTCCATTGGATGCTGGCGATAGACCACCGCACCGACGGGGTCCATCGGGTACTCGGCATGGCATCCCAGTCAACACTCGTCGAGTCAGCGGAGGCGGTCTCACGGGTCAGTACTCGACCAGCATGCCTGCCAGCGGCGGTTATTTCCCAGCCATGTCAGATGAGCCGACCGACGAGGCTGAGCTCATGCGACGAGAGAGACAAAGGGAAAGAGAGGCCAAAAGGCAGGCCCTTAAAGCTGCTTGGGGCATCGACACCCGTGAGTCACAACCGCCTGAACCATAGCGGATATTGGTCTGAACTGATATAACCTATCCCTTGTAGCCGAGCCGTACGAAGACTTTGGTGGTTCGCCTCATGAAGGCATGGTGGACAGTATGTTCTCTCTTTCTTCTGCTTCCGCATTTATACGTAGCTGACGATCCTTGGCTAGTCAATGAAAATGACATCTATAGCCCAGAGTCGGTCAGCGCACCACTGCCTGGCAAGCCCGCGCGATCACCTGGTCTTCGATTCGGCATGGGCGCGACTTCACCGCCCATCAGGGAGGAAGCGACTTCGCCGACACAGGAGAACCCTCCACAGGTCCGATCGGGCCAGATGGGACCGGGCGGCGTCAAGCGAACCAAGAGCTTGATGCAAAAAATAAAAACCATGGTGCGTCATAGATCCGAATCTATCGAAAGCGAGGAACCGATGCCTCCTTCTCTTTCTGGCCCCTTGTATACGAGTCAGGGTCGTGCGGGACAAGGACGAGGGCAAGGACAAGGACAAAGGCAGGGAAGCCTAGGCAAAGGTCAAAGAAGCATGTCTGTGAACAGCGGGCTGGCGCCCAGAGCCAGCGATGGCGCGAACAACAGACCGCCCTTGCCGAGTTCCATCCCTGGCTGGAAAGATGGGCCCGCTGTCACGGAAGAGGAGGAGGAGGAGGAGGAGGAGGAAATGATCCCTGCCAACCAATTTGAGGACGCGATGGATGAGAGGGACGTGTTCGTGGATAATCGAGGTGTAAAAGGCGCCGGAGCACCGTGGACTGGACCGCCTCGAAGACGTGTCGCGTCTGAGGGAAAAGCTGGGAGGCAGTGAGGGGGGCTGGACAAGTGGGGCAAGGATAGGGACTGGCGGGGATCTTTTCGAGTGACACCCACTGTCACCCATCGGAAAATCTAGCCAAAAAGACGGCTACATGGACGCTAGATTATGGACAGTTTCTGGGATTTCTTTCTTTTCATACAAGGTCGAGATCCGAGGATCGAGGACCAGGGAGGGGGCATCTAACGCTTAGAAGCGAACTCGAACAACTATCGACATGCTTTATAATCTATTCTATCTTATATGGACACGAAAAGCACAACGCATATGACGAATGAAACGGCGTCGCTGACGCTTTTCCCTCCCTTGTCTCCTCATTTTTTGCTATCTGATGTTTCCGGTCACGAAACGATATAGCGAGAGAACCCAAACCTCGGCGCACGAGCATCATCTCCTCGCGGAATCTCCCCAACGACCGACTCTGGCCTGGCTGGCTCGCCTTCCTCGGAACTGCCACCTGATCTCGAAAAGACCAAGAAGCCAGGTTTCTTCTCCCGCTCTTCCGGTAGAAACTCACCTTCCAAGAGGCCCGGAGCAGGTACGGGCCACTCGTCAAACACGTCCATCTCAGGTCAAGCCGGCTCAGGATCTGGGTCCGGAGCCGGGTCTGGAACGGCTCTGGCTTCTATCCCGTCGCAATCGCAACACGAGACCGGCGCCGGTGTTGAGATGTATGAAGATGCGGCCGAGGAACTGGTCCCTTCCACCGGTGGAAGCGGATTCGTCCTGGTCGAATCGCCAAGCTCGAAAGCCCGAGCTATGCGAGCTCTCAAGAAGGAACAAGAAGCTGCCTCGCAGCACCACCAACACGGCCACCATCACCATCAGCAGAATCAGCACCAAGGCGGCCACGGTCAGAACGGTGTCCCGGCTGCACCTCCCACTGCCCAACGAACAAAGTACTTGCCCCAACCGCCCGTTGCACCTGTCATCCCTGATTTCGACGATATCCTCCCTCAGCCCCAGCGGAGGGCTAGCCCGCTCGATGTATCTCAGGAGAAGTACGAGGCCGGCGGTGGGCTCACAGTGAACAGAGGCGACGAGGGGCTGAAGAGGAAGACGTCGATGGTCAAGAAGCTGAGGGACAAGATGGCCAAGTAAGCCGAACGCCGAGCGAGGGGAACCTTCATTCGATGCTGGCGCGAGACGGGACCCCTGGGATTGGCAGAGAGAGATAAGCTGCGATGGCGTCGAGGCCAAAGTCGAGCTCGAAAAGTGGAGTCAGTGGACCGGAATGGAGGCTTACGATACTGGATCAGCTCGCTCGAACCAGGAACAGGAACAGAAGAAGATTCCCTGTTGATCATGACATGATGAAAGAGGACAGCGATAGCAAATTAGTGACACAGTAACTCGGCTTAGAGGATGACGATAAGGACATTAATTCATTCAGCTCAATCTCTTCCATTCATTCATTCGGCGAGGTGTCTACAAGCTACAACAGTCGTTATCTACCTGTTCCTTTTCTTTGTTTCTGTTTTCTTTTTTGTTTTCTGTTTTGATCTCAGTCTATTTACTTCTAGTACTACCTTAATCAATCATCGTCACATCTCATCTCATCCCATCTCGGTTCATCTCGGCCCGGCCTGGCCTGGGCTGGGCTCATCCCTGTCATATACATATGATTCATTAAGTCATGTACATTATACCATCATACGTCGAAATTGAAACAGAGTACGATAAGAGAACAGAAGGAAGGAGAAACATAGGCCCAAAGACGAAAGAGAGCACAGCAACGTATATCGGGATACAGAACAGAGCTAAGTCGCACTAGAGCGTTGGATCCTAGAGTACCGAATGAACCCCCATGCCATGCCATCAACTTAGGTCAGCTTAAGTCAAGTCAAGTCAACTCAAGTCAACTTGGGATGTATCAATGTAATGTATCTATCTACCTCAATTGGATTTACACCGGTACCGTCTTCCCAAGATTTCCGAAAGCAAAGCAAGGCAGGGCAGGGCAGGGTGGGGCAACGAGCTTAAGAAGTTCGTGGATTCGTTGCTTTAGCTTACTTACTCTTAACTCTTATATTCGTCACAGACACAAAAAATGTCCCTGTGGACCGGTCTTGTCTTGATCCAGCACCAAACATGAACGGAACATGAACGGAAACGAAGGTCTAGGTCTGCATGCGTGTGTGTATACAGTACTCGTACTCGTATTGTGCTTGCTCTTTACACGTACGTCGATCTGAACTGAACTGATGGATTGACTCGATTCGATTAAGAAACAGTGGTGGCACATACATATGGTTCGATTCGATTGACGCGATGATACCAAATCTCATTAGGAACAAGAGGTAAAAGAGAAGAAAAGATAAGAAGAACGGCGGAATGAGATTAGAATGATCTGCCCATGAATTAAGTCTTTGGCAAGATCATGGGGTGGTGTGGGTACACAAAGCCTCATCAATCGTCCGTAGGCGACGGTTAAAAGGAATTAAGGCATAAGGTAGAGAATACGTACAAGCTACTATAGGTTTAGCTCTGGTGATGCAGAGAGTTCAGAGAGTTCTTGTATAGCGGAAACGATAGGATGGGAGATTAATGAAAGTATAAGAAACTTGTTGAATGTGATCAAATTATACACGCCACAATGTGCGGGGAAAGGGGAGGTGCGAGGGAAGCCCTCGCTTGATGATTGTCACAGGCGGATTGCATTGCGATTGCGACTATTCGTGGCGAATTTTGCGAATGATGCAGTGGCGCCGTGCGAGGGTTAGATGTTGAGGTCGAGCGGCTGTCGCTGCCCTGATGTGCGGATGTGATTATTGAAAGCGAGACTGTCATCTCAAATAGAAGATCGAGAGGGGATGGGCATAGGGTAGGAAAAGGTGTCTTGTCGGCACTACCACACTCTAACTTCCCCAGCTCCACCAGCTCGACTTCTTCTTCTCTGGAGCAGGGTTGTACTCCTTCTGCATCTCGGCAAGAAGGACATCGAACGCCTTGACTGTGAGGTGAGAACGCGAAATCGAATAATCAATCAGCACGACAATTCGCAACAGATCGGGGCTTGCAGCTGTCGATTTTTGGGACCGAGGCAATTTCAAGTCGACGGCGAGATAGAACTATCCTCTTTACTTACCGACATTCTTATTATCCTTGGCACTCGACTCGATGAATCCAGCCTTGAGCTTCTTGGCCAAAGCTTCCCCCTCAGCTGTTGTGACAGCTCTGCAGAGGCACATCGATCCAGTCGACATTGAATGTTGTCAGCATATACCCTACCCGTCCCTCTCATACGAAGCGAGAACGTCTACTCACCTCTCCTCGCCAAGATCGGTCTTCTGTCCCACGACGACACACGGCACTTTCTCTAATCCGGCGTAATCAAGGATCTTGTCGTGGATAATCGGAACCATCTCGAAAGACTGGCGAGAGGTGATAGAGTACACGAGCATGTACCCATGCACTCCGATACCGTACTTGCCGGGGAAAAGGGAGTACTCTTCCTGTGATGGGTAAGAACACAGCATCTCTCGTCAGCTTGATCTTTGCGACAGAAAGGGCGCGAATAGCTTACCAGGCCCGCCGAGTCGATGATCTCGCACTCGTATTGCACACCATTATGAGTTACGGTCTTGTGAGCGGTGTCCTCAATAGTAGGATAGTAGGCTGTGTTGTATGTGGGGGGTGCGATGTACTGTTGAGTGAGCGAGGTCTTGCCTGCCAGGTGCAATCCGCCAAAGTTGATCAGCTTGACATCTCGTGATGCTATCATGTATGCCAGCAGCACTCACCGACACTCGGTGATCCCATGATCACTACTTTCCTCTTCATATCACTCATGTTGGAAGATGTTGGTGTGGATGAGTGGACAAGGGGTAGATGGAATTCTTGGGATCCGCTGAGTGTTTCCGCGTCGTCCGAGTCTGTAGAAGTGGACGATACGACTGTTGATGTTGATGCGGATGCGCGTGAAGAAGGGGACAGTAATCGAGTGTTGGGCGATAAGGGAGAGGACCGATGTGGTACGGGTGGTTTCCGTGCAGATAGCCGGTTATTCCACGGTTCGAAAGAAGCAGGGAAAGCCGGAAAGTAGGAAGAATGTTGAGGTGTTGTCGGCGTAGTCGGTGAAGCAGGATCAGAGTTTCGTCGTTTGTGTTCGCGATGGATGGGCGGATGAACGACGAGAGCAGGGAGATTTATGGACCGGGGCGAATTGGAGTTTGCGATACGCGTTGACATGGTCACGAGTGAAAAGATAGTAGGGTGTGGAAAGTCAGCGATGCCAGGTCCCGTGCGTTTGTTTTTGTTGATGTCAAATCGCCGGGATTCATCAATTAATCGAGGGTCAGGGCACAAGCACAAGAAGGAGTTTAGATCCGTGCGGCTGTTTCAATCTCCCTTGAGCCGCTGAGCCCGGAGCTCGGATATGATCCAGTCAAGTGAGTTTATCAGGGTTCAACAGCGAGGATCGCCGAGGACTGATGTGATAGTGTCCGAGCGTATCTTCTTCAAAACAGGTGAGACAACGATGACGATGGGTGGTGATGAGGGCTCTGGATATGTGATGGACGCAGGGGAAAGCGGCAAGGGTCTTTGCCGCCGGAAGACAGTATGCTTGATTGGGTTTATAGCGTAAACGAACGATCAAGGAGGGTTTGATAGCGAGGACAATGGAAGGGGGGTTTCAAGCAGCTAAGGGAGGAAGGGCAAGGCTGGATGGATGGATGGAGTTGGAGATAAGAATTTCGGAGTGGCAAAAAGAGGTCTGAAGACATTGCATGACATTCGACCCCTTTATGCACTGCTCCATCTCTGCTCATCCTCCCCATCTCGACGGGTAGCCAAGGCAACGAGAGAGAAAGAGACGTGTTTGCCGAAGCGAACATAAACATGAGGACGAGCGTCGACTAGCGTGTCTCTCTGTTGTTGTTTGTGGGCAGGCAGGTACAAGTCGTGTTCGAGCATCGATCACCCCGCCTTCCTGGCCATCAAGTCCGAGGTCCAAGAACCGAGCAAATCCTGGACGACGTCGGCAGGGAGGGCATCGCGTTTCGCGCTCGCTTGAGCCAAAGGAAGGAGGGTTGTAATGGATTGAAAGAGGTAAATCCGAACAGCGAACGGCAGGAAGCGACAATGCCGACATAGATAGCATACCGCAGTTGGGAAGGTAAAAGTGATCGACTCTCTATTCCGCTCTTGCCGAAAATGAAGAGCAATAGATGAAAGGCACTTGAGGCATGACAAGCACTAAAACCGGGGCGCGGAGGGTGTTTTTTTTGGGGGGGGGAAGATAAAGGGGAACAGGCGAGGGTGTGTGTCCGTGTGTGAACAACCAAAATCAAACCACGACGGAAGGATCGTCGATTAAGGTCCTTCGCCCCCTTGGTTCGTGTATAAGCAGAAGGATGTTGCTCAGTCATCGGGTCAGGTGGAAAGGCGCGTTCGTTCCAAGCAAGTTACCGGATCTGAGCAGTGGAAAGGATGGGGTGAAATGGTGCACAACTTCCGTATGATTAAGAGCAAAGCGTAATGCGATAGGATGAGAGCGAGCGAGAGAGCGGACCCCGTTGGATTCCGAAAGGTACGCACGAACGGGAGAAGTATACCTCTCAAATTGATCGCCATGGTAAGAAGCGCTTGGTTCGAAGAGCGGAAAAGTTGGAACCCAAGAACGAAGCTGAACACCCGACAGGTAGAAGATGAAGGCAGTAACAAGAGATCTTATCGTCAAGCCGTTCTAACTTCGATAGCCAAAGATGGGGCGAAGCACCCTTTTGAAAGCCGATAAGATGTCAAGGCATGGAAAGGACCCACTCACGCTAGGTTATCGGAAATGAGACCGGGAAGTGCTCGTTGCTCTTATCAGCGATATTGATGATTGCGAAGTTGAGCTCCTGTTGCGTTGCTTTGCTTTGCTCTGTAGCGATGTGGGTTGGGGATGCAAGAGACGATGCGACTATTTGTGCTCGATTGATGTTGTTGATTGTACCTCAAGTTGCGAAGTCGGGATGGATGAATGGACGATTGGATAGAGTAGAGTCAGACGAGATTGTTGCTGCTGTGTAGGGTGCGCAGGCAATGATAATATGTAGTATAGACTAGGTTGGGATGATCGAATGCTGAACTGGACTACGACTACGGTACGTACGATAGATAGATAGCAAGAGTAAGTGGGAGCAGCAACGTCAGAAGAATGGGAACGCATATGAGACGGGAGCATGTACGTACGTCCTTAGGCTACGTGAATATGTGGGATGTGTAGGTGGGATGTGGGCGCAGCGGTACAGCAGCTCGCTTAATTGCTTCCTTGGAGCCTCGGTACTTTCTTAGGGTGTCAATAATGAATAATGCGACTTTGACTGTTTAGATCCCGATCAGATGATCTGCTGTATTCTGTATGCTGTATGCTGTATGCTGTATCTTGTGATCCTCGCTCGTGAAATGTAGCTGGAGATTGGCAGAAGGTTCCTTCACTAGTTAGCAAAGACGATCATGCATCTACCTGGAAACGTCTGTGCGGTAAGGATGGAGTTGCCCTGCTCTGTGCGCGTCGTGTGACAGAAAGAGATATCGACCAATTACAACCCCCACCGCAGTAGATCACAGCCAGATCTATACCTAACCACTAAAGAAGGTTACCCCGCCAAAATTCAAAGTGAATCCAGGAGATTAAAGCCCCTCTGACCCCCTCTGACCCTGGCTTGTGTCCTCTCACCCCAAGTAGGCTCGTGGTCAGTTGTATTGTCCACCACCGCGGACAACGGTGTCTGAAACCGACCCCATCCACTTGACCAGATCCGGCCGACGCTAAGATGAATGTTAATCCGACAGACAGAGAGCTCAAATCCGAACCAACTCTGTTACAGCTAGTATCGCATCTCGTCGTTGATTCGAGTAAGTAAGGTCATCTTTGGCGACTCCCTTCTGCATACATGCGCTTGTGTATCAGATGCAACAACGTCGCACAGTGAATGATCATCCTCTGCTACCACAACTCTGCTTCGAGACACCTTCCGTGGATGCACGTGAGCCGTTCAGCGGTTCAGTCGTATTTATTATAAGCGACGCGCTATCCCGAAAGGACGCACACAATACGGCTCATGCATGCATTGACCACAACTGTCGAACAATGCGTGTACCTTATGGGTCAAGGTCGAGAAGGTGAGTCATCGGACCTTGCACGTCGTGTAATGGCGCCGAAGACTGGAGTCGAACCTATCGTCGGCAGACCCGTCGCCCCGTTATGCCCAGACTATCGTGCCTGCTGATTGTAAGCAATGCAATCAATGATCAGAGTCGAATGCGCTCCATCGGCAAGTGTTCAGTCAGAGATCCTGTTACTCCAACGGATCTGAGCGAGGATGGAAAGGCCGCTTGGGGCGTACGACGCAATTGGACGAAACACGGTTGGAAATCTCGTAAACAAAATGGCAATCACTCGGCCCAGAATAAGGCATAATCAGCTCGGAATAAGGCATACATACCCACGCGACTATCATATATGATATACGTCCCGGTCGGAATAAGGCATAACGACGTTGGAATAAGGCATAATACTGCTCTCATGCATTTTGCATTGCTTGGATTGGAATACGTCTAGTGTTCGAGGTCAAATCACCACCTGTGGACCGCCAATCCGCTGAAGGCGATTGGAATATGCTAATCCGGATCATCGGTCCTCTTCTGAGCTCTGACTGAGAATGAAAGCAGGGGAAAAGGTATAAAAAGTGCTTACCCCGATGGCCCCGTCACTGGTGACGGTGACTAGCTTGACTTCCTCGCAACGCACTCACCGACGGTAGCTCATATTGGTATAAACCAAGCGACATCAACAAGCCCCGGCACAAAAGAAGCAACAATCGATACTCCGCCTCTTCCTCTTCGACATGTCTCGAGTACCATCAGACGATAAGGGGCATCTGGACCTATCTCTTGCGTCCGCGCTCGAACAATACCCTCTCCAAGAGCGTAGCTCGGGTCAACATCGTGAACAGCTCCCTATCCAGCAGCACTTCCAGCTCGACGAGGAGAACTCTTCGACCGAGTTGAGAAACGGGGAAGGGTCAGCAGGAGTCTTGCCTCGGGTAGACGGAGGATGGGGAGCCTGGACGTACTTGGCTGCTGCTACAGGTTTGGAGGTGGGTCCGGCTTGGCCCGTCGCGTCTCGCGAAACGTGGGGACAAGAGCTGACAGGCGTTGTTCTGGTACTGGCATCCAATAGACTCTGGTGTGGGGTGAGTCTGGCATGATGTACCAGGTATCTCAGGCCTCGTGACAGGCGAGCGGAAGGTATAGTATGAAGAGAGGTAGTGAGCTGAGAGTACTATACATTTCGTCGATAAGGCTTCGCAAACTCCTACGGAGGTGAGACGAATTGACGTGGCCGCTGGCATTGCTGAGAAGGTTGGACTGATTTCGAATACCTCTCTCCATTGATACCTTGGTTTGGCATGTAGTCTTCTTGAAGAACTACGAGAACCTTTACCCGCAATCCACGAGTCTCCTGCCCGTCGTCGGTACCATAGCTGTCGTGAGTTATGAGCCTGAGCTTACTTCGCTGTCATCTCTCCGTTCGCCTTCACTCACACTTGTTCGCATTCTGGGATGAGTACAGGCTGACATGTCATGACTTGCTCTTGCGTCAATCCGATAGGGAAGCATGTACCTCCTTCTCTCGCCTCTGCAGCTCTACCTGACTCCTCGACCTCGACAACGCACCGGCGTGATGTGGGCCGGTCTGATCAACATGTTTGCTGGCTTCGTTGGAGCCGCATTTGCGAAGAGCGTGAGTGTATCATGAGCCAAAGGCCAACCACTCTTCTGTGTTTTGTCAATCTCGCACGGAAAGGATGTTCTGGTCATATCATGTGTGACTTTCCGCCTGCTGATGAGCAAGGTATACCCATCGGCGTGCTGAACATAGGCTGCAGTCCTCATCCTCACTCAAGGTGTTCTATACGGTCTGGGAGGCAGTAAGTGATGTTAGCAAACTGGATACAAACTTCGGAGTCATAATCGACGCTGATGCGTTCTTGGTCCTCAGCGATGCTGTATTGTCCCACGACGGCATACATGTACGTCTCTTGATACTTATTCCTCAACCTGGATTGCATTCGCAAGAAGCGAGGCGAGACTGGCTTCGCATCCCAATTCTCTCGACTTATCTGATTTCTCGCATGGTATAGGTTCGAATGGTGGTCTAGACGGAGGGGTCTAGCTTCGGGCATCATGTTTGCTGGAACAGGTATGTAGTCCATGCCAGTCGTCCTTTCGCCTGTGGCTTCGCCTACAAGCGGATGCTGATTATCTCGGTGCCTGCGATGGTCTCTTCGCTTTATAGGTGCAGGCGGTCTGATAATGCCTTTGGTGTCTTCTGCTTTGTTGGACAAGTATGGGAAACGTACCACCCTCTTGGCCATTGTGAGTATGAGCGTTCGGGCGCGAGGGGTCACCATTCCTTTCTGCTCTTTCTCCATAACCCGATGTGTCCATAAACCGAGTTCAACGATTCTTTATGCTGAACCGGGCTATGACGTGTCATACCCACAGGGTATTGGCTATACCATCCTCCTAGGCCTCTTGATCCCCTTCATCCGGCCCCGCCTCCCCTCTGCACCAAGCGCCGCGACTCGTCGGCCCAAAGTGGATTGGTCGTTCTTGAACCGTTCAGCCTTCTGGCTTCTGTGGTCCGGCGTCTTGTTTCAAGGTCTCGGGGCGTTCATGCCAGGAACCTACCTTCCTTGTGAGTCATATCGTGCTTGTGCTTGCGCATATTGGTTATGCAGCGACATGAATAGATGTAGATCCGATAGATGTACATTCGCTGAGCTGAAATGATCTCAATCACTCACGCCCACAGCATACGCATCTGCCTTATCCCTCTCTCCGACCATATCGACCCTATCGATCTCACTCATGAACCTCGCCCGTGTACCGGGACAAGTCATCCTAGGCTACTTGTCCGACAAGCTTTCACCGAGGCTCTTGATACTGAGCATGGCGATCGTGTCCGCGATCAGTGTCTTCGCTGGCTGGGGGGCAGCGACTGACAGTGGGGGTCTGGTCGGGTTCTCGCTTGCCTTTGGAGGATTCGCTGGGAGGTGAGTTTGTGATGCACACGCACGATGATCCATTTGATCGATATTGATATGACTCATGAATTGCTTCGCTTGTCGGGCATCAGTTATACGGCCCTCTTTCCCAGGTGAGTAGCAGTCGGCGTGGAGCACCTGTCAATTCGTTGGGCTGACGTTCAAGCTTGGTGATACAGATTCATAAGCATCATAAGTCGTATGTCAGACCTTGCATCCCTTTCTGCCTCTTCCGATCTCCTGCGACGATCCTCCAAGTCTCCGTCAACATATGTCGGTTCTCAGCCTGTCCTACAGCTGATCGCGTCACTGACCATCGCGTAACACGCATTCGCAGATGACGACCCGCACCTCCCGGCCCTCCTGTACGCCCTCTTCTCCCTGGCGCGAGGTATAGGCTCCATAGCTTCAGGCCCTCTCTCATCGGCGCTCATGTCAAACGCGCACATGACAGGCGCGAAGGGAGGATATGGTATCGGCGGATTTGGAGCTCTGATCGTCTGGACGGGAGTCGGGATGGCACTGAGTGGGATTGGCGCGGGATACAAGGGGTTCAAAGTTGACTAGAAGGAAGTTAGGCAATACGAAAGGTGTGGGTCGGTGTAGCTAGCTATTCGCGATGGTGATTTGCTGCTTGAGCTGAGCTGGGCGATGTGAAGTGCATGGGTAGCGAATTGTCTGCAAAAATGAACGTATTCGTAGATCCAATCGTCATTAGCTTTGCATGATGCAGATGTAGTTGAATGAGAGACGGGCAATGAACAACTTACGTTGAGATCTGCAAGATGCTATATATTCGCAATATGTGCACAGCCACTTGCTCTCCCTGGCCCATGTTTGAGGCCCATACCCGCCCGAAGAGCCTTGCGCTCTAACGACAATGCTCGTCCTTCTACTTTCACAGCGTCGGAGTCGGTTCAATGGTTAGACCAATTTCCCTTGAGAGCCCGAGACCATGCCGACTACGCCTCGGGCGGCTTTCCCACCGAAATCTCGACCCGAGTTGCGGGCCGCTAGGAGGGAGATGGCCAGGCAAGCTCCCACGAATGCCGTGCTGACGTATCGAAACAAAGAATGTGACAGCGTTAGATCAGGTCCCGGTCCGAGGAAGTACCGTTCGACGTCCGACTGAGATACAGGAGGAAGCCTTGATGGCGCGACGTGCGCGGGAGTATGGATTCCGGGAGCAGGTGTACAGATGGAGAGGATGGATGACTCACAACCTGTAGAAAGTCGTTCGGGATAGCTGTCGTTCCTCCTCCGAAGTCCTAGAGGAAGCAAAGATAGCTGAAGGGTTCCAGTGACATCACGATACAGTCAGCCTACAATACTGTCATGTAGATTTTTGGCGCACACAGGGACAGTGCAACTTAGTTGTGACAAGAGTCCGGTCGCGACTTACAGCGAAGGTTGGGAAGGGCCATCTTGTTTGAAATAGTACTGTGTCGTATCACGATGTTTTCTTATGCAGACTGATGTTGCGCATATGATGCCGAAGATTGTTTCGCTCCTCGTTGCTTGCGCTTGCGCTTGAGCTCTCAGAATCTCCTGAGATGCAGCCTAATGGAGATGAACAGATATATGAGTGAAGAAGAGTGGGTAGAAAACAGAGAAATGAACGAATGAACGAACGAAATCTCAAAGCAACTTGGAAGTCCTGAAGTAGCCGGCAGTTGATCTCTTGAACTCTCCGAACAACAATAATATTATTCGAATCCTTAACCTTCCTCATCATACTTGTTTCTGTCCACTCCATCTACTATACATCTTCCCGTGAGCAATAGCCACATCATTCATACATCTTCCCGGCGACTGCGCTTGCGAAGTGACAATTCTCTCAGCGAACGAAACGAAACGAAATCAACCACCATGTTCAAGAAACGGTCAAGGCCCGCTTCCGTGCGAGACAAGAAAGCCGAAGGTGTCGCATCTTCAGAACATGATGGGCAGAATGTAGCATCGGGATCTGGGTCGAACGGCGCTCATGGAGAAGGAGAGACAACAGCCGTCACTGACATCGCTGGCGAAGATGGGGAAGAGGAGACTGGGTGAGTTAGAGTTCTGGATCCTTGTAGCTTTCAACAAGAAACGCCACCTTATTTCGTCTCAAGCTGATCAAACGGACTTCATTCTCCGGACACGATGTAGTCGAACGGTAGAAGAGCTGGTTATGCTCCGAAAGCTACGCAAAATGCAGGCTCATCAAGGTATAGATCTCGAGCGACTGAATCGCGGCGAGGTGAAGAAGGTCAAGGGCAAGAAGAAGGATGAGGATCTCGATGCAGGCGAGAAATATGGGCTGCAAGCTGGCAAAGGAGGGGATGATAAGGACGAGTGAGTAGGCTTGATCCGGACTGCACAGACAACGATGCGCGCGACGCAGATGGCGTGGAAGATGATCCTCTTCGAGATGGGTTGTCTTTGGCTGACCTGGTCATGGGATCACCAAAGAGACGAGAACGATAAAGACAGACCGAAGAGGCTTGTACGGTCAAATAACTTCACACAGCAAACAAACGCCTTGGATGTGGACAAGCACATGTGAGTGGTCTGGTCTCAATTTCTCACGAGATTCATCCCGGTTCCCCAGTTCTTCGAGCCCTAGCGTTCACTTCAACCTTGAGAGCCCTTGTTAGGCTCCTGATGCATTCGTCGAATCTCCGAGAGGTATCAAGCCGAAGCTGACAAATCCTCCTCATGGCTATGATGACACGTCCATGCAGGATGGCTTATATCGAAGCTGAGCTTGCTAAGAAGCGAGGCGAAGCCACGACAGACGAGCCTGATCCTAAAGCGAAAGAGATATATGACCCGCAAGCCGAACTGTACAAGATTGCCGAAAAGTACAAACTTGAGGCGAAGAAGGCCAAGGTCGATGAGGAGGGAAGCGTATCGAATTCTTTGGGGATGTTGACGAGTATCCCGGAGGTGGATCTGGGTATGGAGTGAGTACTGAGCCATAATGTTGCTTTGCGTAAACATGCTGGAGACAGCCTAACAGCATGATTGACGCTTTGTGTCTCGTGCCTTTTTAGCAACCGACTGAAGAACATCGAGATGACGGAAAGAGCGAAGAGGGAGATGATTGAGCAGCGGAAACAAGCCGCTCTCGAGGCTAGCAAGAGGGACCCTCAGGAAGAGGACTATGCTGCTGCTAGATGTGAGTGTGCTTCCCTCTCAACTGTGTGGGCTGTAAATGGATATCATCTTGGCTTCGACGTGCATTTTATGCTTTCGTCTCGTATCCAGCCAAAGTACCGTCGCTGATACGACCTGGTTCCCGGTCCACGCTGCAACAGTCTTCCGACCGCATCAACGTGTGGCGTCAGATATATACGCCGCACAGGAGGCAAAGCGGGTCGAGGGGGGTGGTGCGCCTCGGACGGAGCATGCGACGGATGAGCAAGTTTATGAGCGTTTCAAGAAGAGGTAAGTCATCCTTCCTGCATTATATGAGTCTGACGTACACGATCGAGATCGAGGAAGAAGCCGTTTGACACGCTTCACGGACGCTGCTGATACCTATCGTTTCGGATGTTTGGGTTGTTGCAGGATGAGACATTAGACAGGACGTCTGGGGCATTGCGATTTGAGGCTTTACAGAGCAGCCCAACCCAAGGCGAAAAACGGCCAAAGATCTCGGCCATCTGTTTTTAGGCAGCATCATGTACATCTACCATATTGCTGGAAGAGGTAGATGTGGTCCTTCGCAGAGCTAAAAGATGCATACTGTGTTGGCCCAGCTAATCAATCGCTAGAACCACTTTCGGGCTCATGCGTAGCAGCTGATGGAAGTTGTGTCTGCTATGGTTGGTCGTCATCCTGACTAGCTAGTCGAGGCAAGGGTCTTCTCGAACTCCGCGATGAGCTGAGCTATGGGGCTGTTCTCTCCGTCGTCACCGTCGCTACCATCGGACGCGGCTGCGTCCGAGCTAACATTGACTGGTGTACTGTAGTTGACATTCGACGAAGAATACGGACATGTTCCGTTCGCGGTAAGGTTACCGCCACCCTGTACGATGTGGTTCTGCGAGTATGTGGTCGTATTCGTAGAATCCCAGAGTTGGAACACCCTGCGAATAGCAGACACCGAACGGACGCATATGTAGTATCAGCTTCCCCTTACCGGTAGACCTGAGTCTCCGACTGGTTCGTCTCAGACACTTACAAAGTATCTCCGGCGGTTATGTTACTGCCCTCAGGACCGGGTACGGGCCAAGTGAAGTTGGTCGAAGTGATGTTGGTGTATTCATAGAGCCATGTCAGGTTGGCGTAATATCCTCCCGTGCCAATCTGGATCCTATACGGTGCCTGTGAAAGACAAGCGTCCAACTCATCATATCAGCTAGCCCCTTCTATGTTATATCTCGTATCCCTTTTGCCAGCGGGGGTTCATTGGGCGAGTGACTAGCGTACGGGCTTAATCGCGCGGCATGGCGGCTAGTAGGGAGCACTGCTCACGTCGTTGCCCGACCGATCCAAAAAGGGAGAGCCCGAATGTGAAACACTCTTACTCACTGATCCAGCATCGCCTTGACCCCACGACAAGCTGACGTTCGAGCACTGAGTAAGGGACTCGGGCTCCAAGTCAAGCACGAGGGAGTTTATCGGTGCTCCAGCTAGAACGTGCACCTCTCGCTTCTCTTCTTGCGCATCAACCGCAAGGACGGGAGTCGGAGTGGCGCTGATGAGAGCGACAAATCCGAGTAGCGAGGAAACGAGGATGAGATTTACGTTTGAGAACATCTTGAAATCCGATATTGTTTAGCTCTTGCCGATGTGTCTTGTCTAGATGCAGCTTGTTGCTCTCGATGATGATGTAGGGAGCAAGTCAGAGAGAGGATCCAGCAAGAAACTGTTCTAGCAGCGAAGCGTGACAGGTAACAAATCTGACGATCAATCTCCTAGCACATTTGTATGCAAGCTTCGACTTGTGAGCGACGTCAGCATATTGGAGAACCTCCAGCGAATGTCCTCATTCTTTCCTCTTTGATAGGCTTCGATTCGCCGACGATGTGATATACGTTTAGGGTATCTCAAGGTGAATCCGAAGGAATTAGCGCGTTTTATAAGTCACTAAGGTGTTTCATCAGCAGCAGGTGGGCGAACACTTTCTTGAGAAAGATGTTTGGTTCTGGCGATGTTACTCACGAATCTTTGTAGACCAATCATCGTAGAAATGATTGATTCTCGAACCAGCACGTAAACTTGATGGCAATGTAGCTGCCTCCGGAAGGGTGAGGATGGTTCATTACGGGTACGCTGATCTCCTGTTGGCGGGAGTACATGACGATCTAGCTATTTCGCTTCTGACTATCAGAGCGACCGACGCGGTCGTATGATGTAGAACGGTACTTCGCAATGCTGTATGTATTCGTGCCGTTCCAGCAACCAACTTCTTCCCAACGCATCCATCCTCTTCACTTCGAGTCCGATAACCAACGACATGGATTACCCTCCGGACCACATTATTCCGACGGGTCAGGATTACGCTCGGTCTCCGTCCCCGTTGTTTTGCCGCAGCGCCCCTTCCACCCACTAGCTTCGATCGCTCGGAGGATTTTAACAGTGTTCGTCGTACGATTTGTAGGATTTATCATGTCGAGGCGGTCTGACATCTGCACAATGAGTACTTGTGAGGTTCTCTCAGATCGTGTACGCCAATATATGCTTCATAAGCGTACCGTATCGTACGAATCGATTTACTAGAGACCGGACCGAAGGAAGGAAGGGACTTTGCAACTTTGCAAGGAAAGGCATGGTTAGTGCGTTTACTCAGTCCCTTCGACGAGGGATATCTTCGAGTTCGGTATCCTGTGCTTTCGTCAGGGTCTTCGCGACTACGTGTATACCTCGAATACAACAAACGTGTACAATCGGCGCCTGTCCAATTCGAACATATCTGTAAAACTTCGAGTAATCGAAGCTACTGTGGTGAGGGACGGGGGACGTGGTACGAGGTGATAGCTGTCATCAATCCGCCCCGATGAACAAGACTCTACCTTCTCCCGAGCTGATTCACGCACAACCCCCGGAACACGCTCGGACCTCGGCTTTGTGCGATGTTCCCTGCTGTGCCCTAGGGGCTACTTGTCTGTCATGTCCTTATCGCCGGTATCCCGAATGGTGAGCCGGCGATGCCAAAGACAGACCGTTCGACCGCTCGGCCTTCACGGCTCTGCATCGCCCTGTGCTGGGATACTCTTGGCTCAGGCGAACGTATATATATAATATATATATACGATGTATGTATGGTACTTGCTGGCCCTCGAGCCATTGAATGACACCAAATTCAAAGCATATCCTGGACCGCTATCTCCATCCCTTTTCTCGAACCCAGTCAGACCAGATTGAATAGGTCAGTACCATGTCCGACATCAACTCCCACTTCGTATTCGCAACGACCTTTGCGTACTCTCACGTTCCGCCAGTGATCCATCTCGCTCTGTCCCTCTTGCGACACACCCCGGATCTGGGGATCTCAATCATCATCCACAAGAACAACGAGAAGCCCGCTTCCAGGCTTCTCGAAGGCATTCCGCAAGATGTCACGGACAGGCTCAAGATCTGGCCTGTCGGTGAAGAGACTAAGTGGAATGATACCAAGGCGGCCTTCATGACGATGGTCTTCAAGTCTGGTGAGGCGTATGCAGGGATCTTGGCCGTGAGTGTGGCGCAACGAGGTCTTCTTTGTCGCCTCCATAAGGCAGAACGGTGATGGATTCGATGAGTCACTGACGTTGATTTGAGATCTGCCTGAGGACAGACTCACGCCCCTTGGCCTGCCCCTAATGTCTTCATCTACGACATCACCTCATTTTTCTACGTATCCGTCAAGATGAAGGTAGAGGAGAATTTCGCGCATCTCACCCCGCCTAAAAGCGTGGGGTATATCCCTTACTTCATAGGCGAGACCTTGCTGTGAGTCCCAGCTCGGTACCTCTCCTGAAAGAATTATGACATGTAATGAGGAGGGATATCGGAGTTTGTTCAAACTGATGGATGCGTGCCCTTTCAGCATGGCCGGCTCAGAAGCGAACGGGTCTTTCAGATGGGTCGATGCCGAGCTTGCCAAAGAAGGTGTTGCTACTCCAGATCTGAGCAAGGTACAATCAGCCTAAGGAGCCCAACCTCTCCAAGAGAGATGATGCTGATTATACTTTTCCGTGTTACAGCTTGTTGACCCCGTCACCGGTACCGTTGTACCGCTTGATACCAATGAGCACGAGAAGCTCATCAACGCTTACCGACAAGTGGGTAGAAGATTGATCCTGTAGTTTGGTAGATAGCTGACTATTTCCCGTTAGTGTGTTACGGAGTCTCACCGGTTGGTGAACTTGCCTGGATACTCACCTTTCTGTGAGTTTCTATCTCTCATTTTTCCTGCATTCCTTGGCCGATGGCTCCGTCAGATGCCTCTGCGCTGACACATGTACATACACGCCGTAGACGTTTTCGAGCGATGGGGTCAGGAGATCGATTGGACCGGCCTGGACCAAATCGGATGGTTTTCCTTCCTGTCGGGGTACCAAGCCTGTGTCCAAGTTCCCGAGCTCCTCATCTCATGCTTCCCTTCGTCCGTTGTTGAGCAGGAGACCCTCGCCGCTGTCAAAGCCGATCCCATCTTGTCCCGCGGTGGAACGCGAGATTTCATCGAATTCGAGTGTTACGAGAGGAAACCTACCGGCAACTGGGGCGAAGGCGTCAAGGAGTTCCTAGACAAGCATGCAGAGCGGGAAGTCGCCTATGTGAGGTGCGTCGGGAAATGATGCTTGTTGACAACTCCGATCGGGACGCAGGCTAAAAAATAGCTGATATACGTCACAGCTTTGGGACAATCGTGAACGCCGGCTTTGGTCTTCCCACCCTTTTCGCCGTTCTCGCATCGAAGCGGATCCCCTTCATCTACGCCTGCGGCAACCAGAAGGACTCTCTTCCCACCGAAGTCAAGGACATCCTCGCCAAAGGCGAGCAGGACGGTTCGTGCATCGCGCCTGACTGGGTCGACCAGATTGCGATTCTGCACCATAAGAGCGTTGGATGCTTCATCTCGCATTGCGGGGCCAACTCTACCGTGGAAGCTATCGCGGCGGGTGTACCTGTCATCGTGAGTGATCTAGTCGCGAATGTTGCATGCGTTTACATATGCAGACCTGACAACTGAGACCAAGCTGACATCATTGGGATGTATTTGATGCTATCAGAGTTGGGGCCGGACCGGCGACCAGGTGCTTCTTGCTTCACTCGTCCACGCCAAGAAGATTGGTATCGAGCTCTTGCAGCATCGATCGGGATACGCCAAGGGTCACGAGGTGGCGCACCGCAAGGGTGTTGTCATGCAGGGCACGCCTGACGCCCTCCACGCCGAGCTCGAAGAGGCGTTGGACCGAATCAGGGGACCCGAGGGCGATGAGATGCGAGAGAGGCTGAGGATCATGGATGAGGAGATCAAGCAGAAGAGAGAAGGGGAATGGATCGAGAACGTCAAGAAGTTTGGTCAGTACGGCAGGGCTTAGGTTGTCCACGCTGAACCAAGAGGGGACAGTCAGAAGGCTACCGAGAAGGGCACGTGTTAGATATATAGATGTATACATTGTCTGAAACTGTGTCAATGAATGGGGACTGGGCGGATGTATGTGAGCCTCTATCTGGTTCTCCGAAGCGGCTCCTCGTGGGCATTCATGGTCTCGTCCCGACAGGACTCTATTGTCTACGCGGGTTCTCCCTCAAGTTCCACTGCACGAGCAATACATCTACACGGCGGGGCGTCTCGCATGACGGAACACTAGGTCATGCACACGACCAGCATATCTACCCACTAATCTTTTTCCTCTCACCCCATGCCTCGTCAACTCTATTCAGCTCGCCCTGGATCCGCTTGACGCCTTCCTTCCTCTCCTTTCTCGCATCAGCCCACCCGCTGGGTATATCGACGCCGTCCAGGTCTAGCAAAGCCTTGAGCAGCATCTCTGATAACCTCGCGTGCTCCTTTTGCAGGACATCGAACGCCGGGATGTGAGCTGGTCGGTTGGTCGCTTTGGGGTGAGTCTGCGATACAAACGTCACAATCGACGGAAGAAGTGGATTGAGGAGTGATTGAACGAGATTGCCGATCCATTCTACCAGGACAGGCTCCGAAGTTGTATCGGGCTGCTTGGCCTTTTTCTTCGCTATGCCCGCCGCGGCACCTCCGGAAGCTGCGGAGGCGCCGTTAGAAGTCGGCGGAGCGGTCGGGACATCACCGCCTTTGCCGACAAGGACGAGCTGAGAACCTTCCTTTAGACCGTACGACGCGATCGTCAATGAGGGGTCTTTGAGCACGGCTCCTTTGTAGATGAGTTTGAGCGAGTCAATCGGCAGGGAAGTCTGCGAAGAAAGAGTGGCTAGAAGCGTTGAGAGCGGAGTGAGAGAGGGCTGGGGTATGGGAATGTTGAACCTGGAGCAGACATCAGGGCTCGTGAGCTATAAGATTTCTCAAAAACGACTGACGGCCACAAGCTTTATTATACAAGCGTCAAAATGCTGTCTCACTCACCTCTCACGACCCCATTTCACCTGTAATGTGATCGCGCCACTCTCACGCTCGGCCGCAGCCCGTCTGAAAGGGTTGAAGAACGACACGGTGAGGGCTTTGGCGAGGAAGAGGGGGGTGACTGAGCGAAATCGAGACAGCAGTGTCAGCACAGAATGCGATATTTTGGAAAGTCTCAGGCACAGGACGCGAGATGCAAGAAGGAAAGCTTGGAGTTGCGCCTAGAGCAGACAGCCGTGAAGATCCTCTCCGTGGTTATGATGATACGCAGTTCGATGACCATATCCGCAAATTCACAATGACGTACAGAGGGTGTCTACCGCGGACGACAGCTTGGCGAGCTTTTCTAGAGTTCAGTACGCGCTGGGGATACGCAAGATGCAGTATACTTAAGTCTAGGAGGCCACGATGTCGTGAATTGTGCTTGTGCGAGTTGAGAGATGTATTATTTGTAGCGAGACGGGGTGAGATGAGGTTATGGAATGTAGTGATCCGATAGATGTCGAGGCGATTGATAGCCTACTTCTTGGATTGAGTGCGGAACGTTGGTCAGAGCCGGGACTAGGCGGCGATCACCGCCGACACGATCGAAATTAAAGTTTTGGTGGCACTCATTCCGATTGTCCCTCTTCATATGAAAGCCCCACTCATCTCAGATGGAAAGCATGCATCTTTTGTGTCTTGCAATGCACACAATTCAGATAAAAGATATGCATCTTGATCTGTTGCAGCACTGAGCTCAGAGATCCCACCACCGCGGAGAGTTGACGCGTAAGGCGTACTCTGAAAACTAGATATTCGTATAACAAGCTATATTAAAAAGACAAGATACGTTATAAGATGATGTGTAGCTTGCAACTTCGGCCAGCCGACCTGATGGCACCTTAGACAATGTTGGAAGCCTCGTTGTGGTGGACCTCGTTGAGGGCCTTGGTACCGGCGACAAGCTGGGTGTTCTGGTCAGCGCCGGCCTTCTCGTTGTGGGCCTCGACGGGGAGCTTGCCGTCCTGGGTGAGTCCCATCTCCGCCGCGTAGGTCGAGTGGGGGGTCCATCCGGGAGACTTTCGAGGTGATCCACACTCCTCCATCATGCGGTCGACTTGCTCGAGGGTGAGCCCCTTGGTCTCTTTCTCCTATACGGGTCTGGACCACGTGGCTGCCATGAAATTGGGCGACCAGGGGTGGGTGCACGTGACTTTGGCCACGAGGCGCGTGCGCCAGGGCAAGATCAGTGCCTGAATCGCCGGATAACGCCGGAAATCAGGCCCAATGGCGCACGGACCTGCTGCCTCTCGCCGGACCGTATAGGCGAAAGGACCACCCTCGGCTGCTTGACCCCACCCGGCATGCATCTCGGAGGTTGAATTCAATCTTGACTTTGTTCTTCCTTCTGCCTATTCAATCAGATAAACGATACATCACCGTTCCCCTGCCTGCGTACCTGCGTCCCTGCGTACCTGCGTACCTGCGTACCTGCGTCCCTGCGTCCCTGCGTCCCCACGGGCCACTACATCTACATCGTAAGCACGGGTGTCCATCGCTCTTCCTCATCCGTCGGCTTCGGATGCGGCGTCGGCTGCTGCTGCCGCCGCCGCCGCTGCTGCTGCTGTTGCTTGTGTCCATCACTCTCCCATATCTGTCGCCGTCGGCTGCTGCTGCTACTGTGGCTGCTTCCGTCGCTGTCGCTGCCCACTGATTTCATGTCCAATGTCTGACTGACCTGACCGCTTGACAGGCTCACCGTTTACTCACAGTTACTGATACCCACCACTAACCTCATCACTGGAACAATCTGTTGGTCCTCACATACTGACCAGAAATCATGCCACCCAAGAGAGGGAAGAAGTCGAACCGAAGGGCGACGAAGAAGAGAAGGACCAAGCCCCCCACCTGTCAATTGCCCTCCACTGAGGACATCCTCGGTATCCTCAACCTTCCTTTCCCTGTAGCAGAACACTTTCTGCTCGAGCACGCATGGAAGGAAGGTCACGAGTGGCAGTTCACCCCAGGTGGCCTGCCCAAACGAAAGTCACCTGGATGGGGAGTCCAGTGCACAGCTTCGGGTCAACCCAGCAACAAACGCAAGTATGCTTGTGGCTGCCCCACGACGTATACATTCCGCCCTGCTCCCGAAAACTCTCGGGAAGACTGCGAACAAGGACCTTGGTTGTGTGATCAGGTCACGATCAATGACGATGGTTCAGTAGAAGACACGGCTAGGCCTCACACATGCCTTCCTCGAGATGAGGTAAGAAACCGACCGCTCAAATCCATAGAAGAGCGAGCTGCTGGTCGAGGCCAGCTGAAAATCAAAAAATATCCCAAGAGACAAGTCTCGCCTGTCGAGCATACAATCACTGAGCACCAAGGTCAACCAGCAGCAGATCAGCCAACTGTCAACGCTGGGCAAGTCGGTCATAACGATACTGGTACCCCTTCGCTTCCCCCCGGGGTTCAAAGTCCTCCTCCCTCGCCTCCTCTTCCTGCTCAAGACCTTGAGCCATCGGCCGATGTCGGAACCATCGAGGTACAACTTGTGAGTCGCGTCAGAAGCCATTGTTCATGACATGCTCAGTGATTTCTCCTCTCGTTTGTCTTGTTTCCCGTTTCTCAATGGTAACCTGACATATGCGAGTGTGTCCAGCCGCTAGAATCAACGCCCGAGCCTCAAGTACGAGATTCAACGCCGATGATGATCAATGAAGAAGACCACGATGCCGACCAGCTCAGTGGGGAATACGTTGTACCCCAGTATCTCGATTGGCCCGACCCCTTGCAACATCACCACCTCGGGAACCAACAAGACCCAGCCGAAGTCAACCGCGAGGCCGGCAACGCAGCTGCTCATGCTGGTCACGCTAATCATGCTGATCAGATTGAAACCGATGGGCTCGTCGGAGCTCTAGACGGTGACGCTGCTCCTGCTGCTGCTGCTGCCAAGAGCAGGCATGACGGTGAAGACGTCGTCTCTGTGAGTCTTCTCTTTCGCACTTGCTCAGTGATTCTCAAGAAATCCAGAGTATGCCTGACGCCAGCGATTCAAACTTGGTAAACCACGCAGACAGCCTCTCAGGACTCCTACTCGACAGAGCTACGCCCGCTCAGTGATTTCACTTACTCCAGTGACCAGGGCACGAAAGTGTCGACCCACGACAGAAGATGGCGACGATTCATGGAGTTGGAGCAAGACGCAGCCAAGCTCGATCATTTGCAGCTGACAAGAAAGGGCATCCCGGGCATCCAGATCATCAAAGACTCTCAGTTCGTGACAGAGCATAACGTGCTTGTCGGGAGCAACATTGCGAAACACTGCTGGGATTCGGACACTCCAAAGTATTCGGCTGCTCGGCCAGCATTGTTTGGTCCCGATTCACTTCCCCTTGTCGTGCGTAGTGGGCTAAACACCCGGGCCTCACAGGCCACCAACAGGCACAGACAGATGGACGCGTTCAAGAGGCTGGACGGACAAGCCAGGTCGACGGTTGACCTCAATGGCGTGTGCGAGGCCATCGTGGCAGGAGCGCGAGTGGTTGTGAAAGGTCAGTGAACATCTGACCCTTTCGCGAAACCTCGGAAACAAGACAAGGTAAAAAAAAATCTTTCGTCGACTAATCAAGTTGTTACTCGTCCACGCCAAATTAGGCCTGACATTCCCCGATCTCCGCCCAAAAACGATGACACTCGACTCAGCCGAGATTGAAGAGAAACTGTTTCCTATTTGGGAGCAAACAGACGCCGGCTGGTGTGGACCGTATTTTTGGGTCCAAATCGATCTCAACCGTACTCCCAGGGAATTAAGCGAGTTTCAGGTTCCCAGGTTGATCAGACAGGTCGAATTGCGTGAGGGTCCGTCCGATCGCAGTATAAGAGTGAGTGACCACCACCTTCTATCGTCTTTCCGCCTCATTACCGCCCAGCTGACAATGCTTGGATCAAACCTGACAATAGGTCAACGACTTTTCGTATTCAACGGTACGCTCAGTGATTCTCTTCTTCAAAACTCAATTTTGCTCAGTGATTTCTCCCTCCCGCCGTCGAGGGGCACTCGCCAAAGTCTCTTGACCTGACATACATTCTGTTTCATCTTGAAGGGGTGGCACAAAGCTGCTCATGGAGCCATGACCTGGCTAGTCGTATTAGAAGGGGAGATGGCAAGTTCGCTCGCTTGTTTGAAGATATCCTTCAGAGCAAGAATCACTGAATATACCTGCACGCATGATGGGGTATACGGTGTACAGGTTTACGTCATTATCAACCCTTGGGATCATAACCACCTCCGTCTGTTCCAAGATTCTAGTGAGTTTTTAAGATCCAAGAGAGCTAAAGTATCGTGGGACCACGGAAAGAGAACCTTTCATCGACTGACCTGATGTTAAGAAATCAAATGGGTCATGGGTGCCGATTTAGAGTCGAAATGCGACGTCGCAGTTGTCACTCTGCGTCCAGGGGACACAATGTCAGTCTTCATTCCACTCCTTCTTTTGGCGCCGATAATACAGCTGACCTATAATCCCGTACGGTTCTCAGTTTTATACCCGCGGGCTTCATCGTCGCCTACAGAAGAATGGCGGGCACTATCACTTTCGGAGGGACGTGTCTAGACGTTTACTCGGGAGTAACGCGTAAGCTCATAGAAAACAACTACGCTTGCGCAGTATCTTCGTGTTTGTGTATCTGTGTATCTGAAGCTGAAGGGAATCACTGAGCTCGCCATGGTTTCCAGATGTCGATGCGTGCCAAGAGCGTGCTCACGAGGGGAAACCGGGCTTACCTCACAGCTTGTACAAGTCCGCACCAGGCGAAGTATGTCCCTTGACGTGAGCGATTTTGATATCTGCTTCTGTCGCTCAGTGATTTTTTGGGAAGGCTGAAATTGCAGATACGGTATCCGCAGTGTCTGGCATCGTCATCTAAAACGCATAAGGCAAACCGCATTCCCCGTCAAGCTTCCAAAAGAAGCACCCTCCAAGCCCTTTGTTCAGACCATGAACCCAATCGTGTTTGAATCGTTTCGAGCGGTCGTGGGTGCCATGGACGGCGATGAAGGAGGCCACAAACTCGTCTCGGAGGAGGAGAATCCTCGTGAAGCAGCAACGGTTCAACAGTGCTGTGAAAGACTCATCGACGACGAGGACTACGCCAGGTGAGTTGGAGATTCAAATTCACACTTCAAGTGCAACGCTCACACATCTCTCGCAGCCGCGTCACAAGGCGCTGGTCGAAGCAGATGAAGTCCCTGTTGAACAAGCCGGCGCAACCTGCTTCTTCTGCCTCTGGTTCTGCAAGCACAGATCGATCCTCGCGCTCGAATGCCCATTTGTGATATCTAGGGGAGAAAAGCGTTAGAAATGGTTTGCGTTGTCGTCTGTCGCTCGTCTCATCGTCGTGACTCTGATATCTCTCAAAAGAAGACACCCATCGCCTCCCTCCCTGTACACACATTGACCGAGCCGCCGTCCTACATGGCTTCCGCAACTGATCACTATTTACCATACTCACTCCCTCACTCATTTACTTACTCACTCATTTATATACATATCACACGTTCATATATATATATATAGCTGTATTCACATCGCACAACACCATCTGGAGAAGATGCATGCGACGTGACTCGGTAAATGATCAACGGATCCCTACACAAGAGTGGGAGATGACGCACTCCAGTCCAGTCACACTTGTCTCAGTGATCGTGCGCGGCGCGACTGACTTTGCGCATACCGGAATGGTGGTGCTCAGTGATTCTCTGGTACATTGTATGTTCAGATCACACTGTCACTCAACTTCTCAATCTCCTCTCTACCTTTCGCACGCCTTCTGAATATGCAGCATAGTAACAAACGGCAGCGTTCTTGCCACCGCATCATCGACCCTCTAGCAACAGCCTCAACTTGGTCACATCCCGCTCACTTCAGCTGTAATCGACGATCGTTGCTCCTCTACTTTGATCTCAATCAGCGGATTTAGGGGGTTCCACTCGTCGATACGATCAGCAGCGCACATCACCACACCCTTTCTCCAACAGCGAACGCGCTCACGACCGTACCCGAAGCCTGCCTTTTACACTCCTCGAGGTCTCGATACCGGTCGTCCTCCGATACCCAGGTAAGAAATGAACGTTCTCCGTTACACGAGCTGTGATCATAATCGCCTATGATCATCCACTCAGCTCTAGGACGATAGGCAATGTTTTCTATACATGTCCGTCAAAAATCACTGAGCTAAGAATGATTTGTCTCACCAGGCGTTCTCCACTTTGACATCCACACATCCTTCACAACCATCACGTCCCACCCACTCACTCACTCACTCACTCACTCACTCACCCGGCTCAGTGATTTCTCTTGGGTTTCTGTACATCACATTCGAGACAACCATGGTGTATACTGGGCGCCCCACCACGGAGCAACAGAGGCAGAAGAATGGATTTGACCCCAAGACCAATATTCAGATTGCTCTGAACGCCCCTCTCCGAATCCCGAGACCGCTCGCTCCTGCCACAATCGCTTTTCATCTTTTCGCACTGAAGCAGCTCGACCTGATGTTGGCGGCAAGATCTCCGCCTGGAATGAAGGTGCAAGGCGTAAGGGTACACACCTGGAAGCAATGGATGAAGGAGGGCTTTGCTTTCCCCAGTCGCCGGGTCATCGAGGCCGTCATGAAGAGTTATATCGGTCGAGCCAAAGGTAAGGTCAGTGAGACAGGCAAGATCCAAGGCATGTCCCTAGAGCACTTTTGGCATACATTTCAAGCCGCTTGGAAACGTCAATCGCCAATCGACGTCGATATTCCCAAAGACGTCAAGGTCTTTGGGAACGACCTGATCCTCGAGCTCATCGCCCAGAATCATCTACCGCTGGACCCTCCACGCGACGTCAGCCTGGACATAAACTCTGTGCGTGCAATGCAACAAAAAGCACTGGACCCGACCGACTTCAAGAGATGGTCTCTCAAGAAACGACACAACGTCATCAAGTACATGTCTACCACCTCTCACACCGCGCTCAGGCCTAGCTCAGTTCTTGCACCCCATCTTCTCGGCGGTTTGCCAACCACCATGCTCAAGATCAATGCGCATCGACAAGGCTTGAAGCTTGGCTGCTTCACAATCTACTTTTTCAAGCCCAAGCATCCTGGAGACAAATCCAACCGAGTCGGTGGTTATGTGGCACCTCGCTGGGCAAAGACTGCTCCCTCTCGAGGCAAGCTATGGCCGCTACCCCCCAATGTACCCTGCATTGCGGATTCTACCCTGTTGATGGTACTAATCGGCATGTTGATCGCCGGAGAAATCACTGAGCAAGATCTAGATGGATGGCTAGATCCTGCTCGATTCGAAGGGAAAGACTACGTCTTTGAACAGTTCAAGATACCGGACGACCTGTGAGTCTGTTCGGTTGGTAGACAAGCAGCGAATTGACTGCGAACCCACCACGCTGACCCCACAAACCTTTCTCACTACAGCGCGGACAATCTCGTATTTGCTTTGGACAACGGTCGACCCGTAAGGACCAATGGAATGACCTTGTACCTGAAGATGCTGTCCTTTTCCCTCGGTTTCAAGAGTCAGGTCACTAGCTATGCATTTAGACATATGGGCATCAGAGCTCTTCGCGAGCACGGGGAACGACGTTCAGACGTTCAGAAGGCGGCTGGTCATCGTATCGGATCAAAGAACACGGGAAGCTATGGAGGTCGACGGTCGTGAGTTTCGAATGCCTTAGCTCCTGGTCGTTCATCCCTTTGCCGCAATGCTTTTGGAATCAGTGAGCTGATCCATGCCCCACCCAGCCTACACGACATCACGAAAGGGATGGCGAATAGAGGCTTCTCGCGTGGTGAAACTCTGAGGATCGCCGACAAGGCAGACGCCCAGCCTCGGCCGGACGCACCAACAGCTTTGACCGCCGAACAAGCAGACGCTGCGATGGATGCAGACCACGAAGGTGAGTCGTTTTGTCCGCCTGTCTCCCGAAAGCGAGCGAGCGAGCGAGCGAGCGAGCAAGTGGGTTAGCACATGGAGGCCCTGACGTGACGAGCAAGCTCCCAGCTGATACTTGGCATTATTATTATTATTATCATTGCCGCACCGCTGTGATTCACCATAGTGCAAGGAAAGATCGAACAGATCAAGCTTTTGGAAGCTCTTCAAGAGGAGGACTTTCAGAAAGAGCGCTCTGAACAGATCAAACAAGCCAAAAGTCGTTTGAGTCATGCCAGGCGACGAGCTCGGGAAAAGGCTCTGAGAAACGCGCGTGCCAAGTATGACAAGGAGAACCTTCACGCCGGGCCTTTGTCAGACAGGCCGGCTTCTGACCTGCCCTCCTCTCACGTAAGTGCAAGATAGCCTGGGTATCGGTTATTCGCTAGAGTGTCTTATGGATCGCTGAGAGTACATTCGGTGAGCAGCACCACCACTCACCAATCACTGTGCCGAGCGAGTCTTGCACTCTCACCAAAATCACTGAGCAAGTCATCGAGCCAGACGTCGACGCCAATATGGACACCGACGACGAGGAAGCTGCTCACCCATACGAACGCTTGGTCAAGCTCTACTTCCTTGCACCATCCGAAGCAAGGAGTCTGGTCAGCGAGCTCGGCAAATACCTCAAGCAGCAAGTCGTGGGCGATCCCGATGAAGATGAGCAAGCAGGTGAGCAAGGGGAGTGCGACGATTCGCCAGTGGAAGAATCCCAAGCAGAGCACGAGCCGGACCAAGAGGAGGACGTTATGGATCAGTGTTTTGAAGTCACTGGGCCAGACGGGGCGAAGAGAACCTGGGATGCGCTCGATTTTGATGGACAGGAAGAAGCGGTCGTCGAAAGTGACGAAGAAGATGCGGCAGACTTGGATTACGAATGACGCGATATTGACGCTGTACGGATACACGGACATACTTTTGGGAGCTCTACACAGGCGAGCTCTACACAGGCAAGTGACAAGATTGTATACATATACGGAGGAATTACAGAATGTCGATTCGCTGGAACTGCCAGGCCGGAGGTGAGCGGTTGACAGGGTTGCACATAAGGCTCTTTGGCACATGTTCGGTCTGGGACAAGGTTCATACGGTATGTAATGGTAATCAGTCAATAACCCAGTGATTTTTGTCGTCCATGTATATGATCTCATGCCAAGTCTGAATCGTGATCGACCTCCGAGACGAAGACGGACAGTCGAGGTGATCGCAGAGGGAGGGGATCGGTCGAACTCCATGGGGAAAGATACAGCATATCTGAGGGTCGTTGATCACAGTTTCCATGATCCATGTATACAATTGCAATGTCCACACATATACGGTATACGGTACGTCCCAGCTGCTGACTCGCATGTGCACCTATCTGACGGTACCATGCCAGTGAGTGTTACCTGTCACCAGATCGATCAAAAGAGTGCATTACCGTGTTCCTTTCCTTCTCTTTGAATCCTACTTCCTCGCACCGAGTCTACCGGCCAACTCGGCTCTCAACATGTCTTCCCTCGACTTGGCTTCCAACCCGCTCTGAGATCGAAGATCGTTGATTACGTCTCTGGTCTTGCCGAAATACACTGACGAAAGCAAGTTCCGCATCTTGATTCTGTGGGGCAGCAGACGAATACAGAAGAGGCGAAGATCGACGTTGGGAAACGATCGTGTCAGTATGCATGTACAATGTTGCTGTATCAACAGTCTGCTGCAAGGAAGTGCCTTGCCACTCACTCCATGTCTTCGACCATTCGCCCCACGTTGGGAATATGGCCCGCCGCGCTGGTTAAAGGGTAGTCTACCTCGGCCTGTGTGTACGGTTTGCGTATCACGAGTAGATCAGCGAGCTATCCCATCCAGTCTCACTGACAGCCGGGCGGAGTGATGAAGAACGGCGGACATCTGCAACTCACCTGCCTGGTCATACTTCCACTCAGCGTGACCCCGCCTTTACCCTCCAGCTTGTCCGTGTCCAGGCCCTTCATCTCGGCTCTCGCGAGCGTCTTGGTCTCCAACACCAACATCACAGTCGACGTGAGCTTGTATTTGGCCGATCGGCCCCGCTCGTGGCATTCAAAAACATGCAGAGAGTCCCATGAGCCTTGAGGCGTGGTCTCGGGTGCATCGGCAGACGGGGTTGAGAGGGCTATATAGATGGCGTCAAGTGTGGTCAGCTATGCATCCCCTCATGAGTCAGCCACCACACGGCCTTCGATGCGACGTGTTCTCGCAAACAGATTCCCCGCAAGAGTTTGCAATCAAGACCGAGAGAAGCGATATTCCGATCATCCATTTTGTGCGGTGAGCCCACCCCACTCACTCTTTTTCAGCAGGACCACTCCGGCAAAGCTCATCTCCTTGCCTTCCCCGGGGTCATCCTCCAGGTCCCACAGATACACACTCGATATACCGCCTTCAAAGTACATCTCGCGATAAGTGTCAAAGGCCGCATTGAGGGACACTTCGAGTTGTCTTAAGCGCGGCGAAGGGGTAGGACCACCCGTCGCTTCGGGCAGGTAGTTGTTGGTCCATGGGGACCTGATGGGGACCAGGCGCAAGGTACAGTCAAGTCAGTATCCATATTTCGCGATATCTTGATCATCAGATCGTTCTTGCCTTATTTCCGTCTCAATTATATTGGCACAGTTCATACTAAATACTCTATAGACTTGGCCGGACTGAAGAAGAGTCCGTCTGGACCACGAGTACGAGCGGGAGCCCGTCTATCGCTATGCAGAAGAAAGAAGCTTAATGCAGCAGACCAACTCACCTGAAAGCATCCCCATCCCTGTTATAATCGCATCCCAAAAACTCCCTTCCCTTCTCACTATCGTTGAGCACCTTGAGCGGCTGATCGACGTTACCCAGTAAGTCGTCCGCGTAATCCGGTACAATATCGCATAGTGCGTTCACGTTCTCCTCGACTTTTGTTGGCGGAAGACGTCGCAGGAGGTCAAGGAGGGAGTCGAACGTCACTGTATGGACCGGACCGAAGATCGGAACGAGAGCAAGTCAGCTTTCAGTCCTAGACGAGTCAGACTACCTGCGTCCAGGTAACGAGAACGGATGATACGGCTTGAGGGGGAGAGGACTTACCGTCTACTTCTGCCATTTTGGCTGTCTGCTGAGCATCAATTGGTTGGGTTTCTGGTGCCGTCAAGTCAGGTTATCTAGCTATGAAGAAGGCAGGTCTACGTCCCAGATTGTCTTCTCGTTCGCCCTAGAATGTGCACTGTGCATTCGTGCATCGTCCAACCCATCCATCCCATCCCATCCCAACAACCCTCGGCGTCATCGCTCGACGCGACCGGACCAGTAGCAGTGGTGATAAGACAGACCACGTGGTATGATAATAACACACGTCACTCCTGAAGATTCAGTGACTAGTTAGTTACGCCTTTGTTGTCGGGTCTCACCGAGTCAGCGCTTCACGTTTGTACTTCTTTTTTCCAGATAGATGAGATCATAGGTTCATCACTTCAAAACAAAATCACTGAAGAATATCAGTCCCAACAACTTCTTCATCTTGTAGATCTTTGACCCGTCGTACGACCCGCGACGCGAGATGTCTGCGACTCGCTCACTCGCAAACATCGTACACTGCAAAGCAGGTCCATCGACACCTCGTTTCCAACCTCGACCTCGATCTCGACTGCCAAGCCATCGGCCACTGATCGCCTTGCCACTCTCATTATTCAGCTTGAGATGCAGCTGTCAGAGCAGATCATCGTCAACCAGACGATGGACGTCGTTCTGGACTCATTCGTTCCCGACCGCTGCCCCAGCAGCCGCCGTGTCGACGGGACAACAGATCTCTCAATTGCAAGTCCCATCTTTGCCGCCTTCTCCGTCGGACGCACAAACATCTTCTTCTTCTTCGCCATATGACCGGAAAATGGACGGCCGCGGTACGGGTAAGGGAGACAAGAAGCAGAGGTACCTTGACAGTCTGATGGACAAAGCAGGGGAGCTCAGTCTACGATGTGAGTGAGCTACCCACGTGTTGATCCCTTGACTCGAGTTCACGTAGACTGATCAAGATGCGTTATTCAGGCTCGGTCCTTGATTCAGAGGGAAACTGGACGGCGGAGGAAGGTCGATACAAAAAGACAGAACTCTGCCGGGAGCACGATCTAGACGTGAGTCCGACGTTCCGTTTCATTCACTTTCTTCCGTCCTTGGAACCCCTATATGGAGCGCAACATGCTGATCGAGGGGAATTTGCGCGAATATCACGTACATGATATGAACACATATAGCCTCGAGACCTCCGGAAACTCGACTCGCTTGCGCCGAACCTCGTACCGATCATCCTCACTCGGAAGAGCTGTATCTTGATGTCCATCCTCAACATTCGAGCACTGATCAAGCCCGATCGAGTGATCGTGTTTGATATTGCCGGTACGCAGGAGAATGAGATGCAGAGACGGTTCAAGTATCATCTCGAGCGGAATATCAAGGCTGGTCTGGGGATCGTCAAAGGCGAAGATGGTTGCGAGGAGGAAGTACTCAGCTATGAGCATAGGTGAGCCAGCCGATCTCCAATCTCATCTCAACGCTCATGCGCAACTATCTGTCTTGGACTGCTGTTGACGAGCGAAATACTCCCTATAGAGCCCTTGAATCTATCCTCGTAGCGACAGCCAACGCATTAGAAGAGGAGATGGCGTTCACTAGGCAGCTCGTCCAGCATCTGCTCTCCGAACTGGAGGACGATATCAACCGGGATAACCTGCGTAGGTTACTACACTACTCAAGGAGAATCGTAGGGTTTCAGAGTAGGGCGAGATACGTGAGGCGAGCGGTCGACGAGCTGTTAGAGTCAGGTGAGCTTCGTGTGACATTGACACTATCGCTTCATTCTCATCAAGCCAAGAAGTGCCGGAAGCTGATCTTGCGTACACGTGTATTTCGATTCATAGACGAGGACTTATCCGCGATGTACCTCACATCCCGAGCCCAGGGCAAGCCCAGAGCATTACATGACCACGAGCAGCTAGAGTTACTGCTTGAGAGCTTCGTCAAGCAGGTGGAAGAAATCGTCAGTGAGGTGGACACGACAGTGGTGAGTAATTCTTCTGTGTAGAAACGTCATCGTACATATCTGCTGCATTGCGCGGCACATCAGGCTGAGACTGAACTCTCACCTTTCCATTATTGATCGGTTGTCATCGTAGGCAAATATGAACTCAACGCAGGAGATTGCGGAGCTCATGCTCGATTCGGGACGCAACGAGCTCTTAGCGCTTGATATCAAGATCTCCATTGCTACGCTTGGGATTGGTACCGGTGCTTTGGTCGCAGGTCTTTTCGGGATGAACGTAAGTGTTTTGTGTGATTGCCTCCTGGTGTTTGTACTGCGCGGGTCCTTCGTGGGGCCTCGTCTGCAGTCTGGAAGATGCTCAACCGGGAATCAGTTTCAAAGCGGTTTTTGACTGACAACGTCGTGTTTTCCGCTTTCACAGTTGACGACTCAGCTTGAAAGTTCACCCTACGCTTTCCTCGCCGTCAGCGGCGCCGCATCTGCCATAGCGCTCCTCGTCGTCATGTCCGGTTCCCGCACACTGCGCCGAGTCCGACGTGTGGCCTTGACGGGTCGACGGCCGTCTGCCTTGAGTCAGGTCATGTCTTCCAAGCGATGGGACTCGAGTGTCGCCCAATTCTCACAGGGTTTCGACCCTGCTTTGGTGGACAAAAGAGCCGAGATGGCAAAACGGGCCATCTGGGATAGACTCTTCTGGAGACGCATGAAAATGTCAAGCACCGCTTCAGCATCGGCGTCGGCATCGGCATCGGCGTCGGCGAAGCGTACAGCGCAGAGGGACAGGTTGGCTTCCACGGGCAAAGTCGGCATGTGGACCAACGGAGACCTGAAAGCTATGAGCGATCGATGGAAGACTGCCGAAGAAGAAAAGAACCGACGGATCGCCGATCGGTTCGAGAAGGAAGCTGAGCGACTACGAGGTGGCGAGGAATGGTATCCCGAGGCCGGGATGGATCATGGGATTTGGAAGTGGGGCAAAGGTTTCGGAGAAGCCGGAAGGTTGTCGAGAAGGTGATTTCGGTGAGGGGCATGGTTACTGTTTGGTCCTTGTCCCCGGGGCATCTGATTTATCGTCATAAACAGGGGAATAATGTCAATCTCAATTCGGACGGGTTCAAATCAATGTTGTTGTTATCGGAGTGGCGGATTATATATAGACTGTATATCTAGTATAATATGTCACATCTCTTATTGCAGTAATTCCTTGTAGCATTTAGGACACCACGTCACTCATATGCATGGTTTCTCCATCCTCTCCGTACCGCCATGTGTACAACGACACCATTCTTGCAGGGCGGCGACCTCGACCAAGCCGGTAATGCAGTAGGCAAACAGGCAGGCAATCTAGTATTGCTTTTCCGAGAGTCGACGGCCAGTCCCTCGAAAGCCGTTGAACCCTTCGCTAAACCAATCGACATCGAGGGTTCCCACATTGCCAAGATCCCGCAGCAAGAGCGAAGCGTATCACGGAGGTCTGGACGAACCTAGGGTTCTGGTCAACGCCATGAACACATACAACTAGTTTCGCGCATGATACTGCACAGTAGTACATCGAAAGAACGACTGGTGGTGGTCGGTCGCGGTGTCATGGGTTTATGCGAGGTCTATACGTCAAGGAGCGATAGACGCATGATGTTAGAAAAAACGAAGATGTCAGCGTCTGAAATCTGTCCTAGAGGCTACCTCAGACTTCCCAAGTGATGCTCGATATCGACAGCAAGGGAACCGCTCAGTGGGCCGCAGCCTCTCAAAAGATTGGCGATCCTAAAACCCTCCCTTTCCTCTCTTATCCATACGACGAAGAACCACGAATCGACCCAGAGTTAAACTCTCTCCTCCTTTTTCCTCTTCTTCCGCTACTCGCATACCACCGCCATTTTGGCAAGCGGTAGAGAGCATGAAAAAGGAAAGGAGAAAAGAGAGGGAGATATCTATGCGCCTATCCTCGTCCCCCTTCCATTGAACTTTGGGAGGGAGACTGATATCGCGCTTGTCAGTGTACATCTTGGATCCCCCATCTGTTCCCTTGATCTTGTGGGGAAAGACGGATAGGCCTCGAGATCCACGATGCCGACTTCTTGTCTCTCCCAGATTCTGCTAACCACAACAAAGGTAGTAAGGTGTGGCACAGCAGATGGTCTGAGAGGAAGGATAACAAGAAGAAGTTGTGATATGTTCGCTCGGGCCTTTATTCGTCCCTCCATATCTCTGGAAAAAGGTTCCACCAAAACAAAACAGTGGTGGAATAAGACGAATCATAAAACCGAGCTTTCCTCGACCCACTCGTTCCACCTTTGTGTGTCCTCCATGCATATCTGCAGGGAAGCGAAGAGGGGTACGAGCAGAAGGAGAATGAAGTGATGATGTACGTTCCGCCTTTACAGCCCTTGTCTGATAATCTCGCAAAGCAAGGGAGAGATAAGAAGCGCCTCGGATCGAAAGTTGTACGTCTCAACTCAAAAAGTAAAGACGTATCGGTCGAAGTCATGATGGAAAAAAGAAGATAGGGCTCTTCACACCTTTTACTAGTAAACATCATTGCGGTGGGTGAATCGATTCGGTAGGTGTCTCAATCAAGCAGAGCAGGACATGATCACTCACCTGGGTGAGTTTGCCCCCACAGACGGAAATGAACACGATCATACCTGTACAACGATTCGGTTCAAGTTCAGGTCATAGCACACTATCTTCGGTCCACGCTCTCGAGTCATCGTAGGAGACGTCATCTCCACCCTGGTATTGGTGTTGACGTCGCTGCTGCTCTTCCAGATATTGCGCTTCGGCCTCCTGTCGAGCTCTTCCTTCTTCCGCCGCTTGGGCATCGTTGAGTACTCCCCAGACGGATGATGAAAACTGCGGGTCGGCAAGGAAAGGCACGAAGTCATCAGCAAGGGCTGAAAAGCGGTAGTTGACGCTTGTCCACAACCCATATGGAATCATTGCAAAGCCTCAAGGTAATTTTGTTTAGCCTTACCAGAGTCAATACAAGACCCATCCGCCTTTCCAACTTTCTCAGCTCTTCTAACAGAGATTCGTTGGGCGATTCAGCTGTCAATTGAGCGAGATTCGCCGCCTGCTGCATCGTCAGCTCAGATCTACAACTCCGAATCTGACCCTTAAGAAATGCAATGAAGTGGAGGAACCGCACACGTCGATTCAGGGGAAGTGTGACATACCCGTTTCACCTTGTCGTTCAGCTTGGCAAACTCCCACAACACATCCTGTTCGAGCGAAGATAGCTGGTCATTGTTCGCACTGAGCGAAGGGTGCCAGATCAGTTCGCTCCTTCTTCCAGCTAAGCCCACACGACCGAGTGAGTAGCATTGACAGCTGACCGATGGGTACTCACTATGGATTCACAGCGTTGACTGACATGTTAGCGGATGCTTCGATGGAAAGCCGAGCATCTGGAAGGAAGTTGCTCGTTCGCTTTTATCTTGCTCGCGCTCGCGTCCTCAAGAGATCCAGAGCTGTTGACAACAAAAACGCGCTCGACATCTCGACATGACATTGCATTCAGAGGCCCGTCCAGCTTTCCCACGGTCCTTTCCAAGACCACATGGTTCATTTTGGCTGAAACGGTTTTATCACATTTTATCCTCGCCATTTGGCTTAACTTGTTTGGTTTGGGCAATATCTCCCGCTTACGTATTCGTATGTTTGTGTACGTGGGCGGGGCGCGGTGGCCGCGGACATCGGCTCACCGACCACTGTACATACGTGCGAGAAGCTCTGCTGCATCCGCGATCGGTCATGGATTGTTTTTCTCACAACAGCCTCGAATCGTCATTTCCTTTCTTTGCTCACTACTCTCTTCCTGTCAATCTCAACAAACTCAGCGTACACATCGAATCACCTCAAGCACGACACGACAAGAAAGCATCCCCCCTAGATCCGTCGTCAATACCTACCATTCGCGTCAAGCTCAGATACACACTCCTTTCAAAATCTCTCTAACCTTAATCAACCGATTTCGGGTGTCGCCACTCCACTTTCCTGCGATCCCGCCTTTGTCCTAACGACCAAAACAAAAACACCATCGGAATTTCTCGCCTGTTTCCCAATATAACAGCTAGATCCCATCGCCACTAATCTCAACGCTCGGTCCCGATAAAGCATATATCCACAAGCCATAACAGCAACACCTGTCACGTCCAAATTGTTCACACTCGCTACCGTTGTCAGCTCGCTAGCCAGCATGGAGATGCTATCATCGGTTATCCAGCACCAATATTCCCACAACTCCACCTTGATATCAACGATCACCCCGACAGCTGCTCATCCGCCCTTTTACTATGTACCGGAACACTCGCAGTTCTCCTTCATCTCGGACAAGTACCTGAACCTTGCCGCTCCCGTGGTGACGTACTGGGTGTATTGCTCCTTGTTCCACTGGCTGGATACGGCCAAGTACACTTATTTCGAGAAGAGACGTATTCACGAATCACCAGAAGTACTGTCGAGGAACAAGGTCACCTTTGCCCAGGTGCTCAAAGCTGTGGTATTGCAACATACTATCCAAATATGTTTGGGTTGGTTCTGGATGGAAGGGGATGACTCGGTCTTGGACAGACAGGTGTTCAGGGATCATGTAGGGGAGATGGCGGATCTAGCGCCTTGGGTCGCGGACGCCGCTTTGTTGTTATTGGGACGAAGATCAGGAGAGCAGTTGCTGAAAAACTACGGGGAGAGAATCGTGCATTGGGTGTATTGGTGGGGCATCCCTGCTGCTCAGATGTTCTTTGCTTTGTGAGTCAATGGTTCCCTTCTTGTCCACAACGGCCGATCTTTGCAATGGCAGGAGACCAAAGCTGACGAGTCGCACACTGCAACAGCTTCGTGATTGACACCTGGCAGTACTTCTGGCACCGGGCGATGCACAACAACCGATGGCTATACCGAAACTTCCATTCGCACCACCATCGTCTCTACGTATCATATGCCTTTGGCGCTCTCTATAACCACCCTGTCGAAGGCTTCATTCTCGATTCCTGCGGCGCGGTCGTAGCGGAAACTTTGTCCGGCATGAGCTTGCGGCAGGCGACGTTGTTGTTCACGGTCTCAACTATCAAGACGGTCGACGATCATTGTGGATACAGGATCTGGTGGGATCCATGCCAGATGTTCTTCAACAATAATGCCGATTACCACGATATCCACCATCAGGCGTTTGGTATAAAGTCCAACTTTAGTCAGCCATTCTTGTGAGTACATCTTCCGAACGCCCCGCGTCCCGTCTCACACTATCGCCCCGCCGGCCAAACCTTGAGCCGTTTTGTTGATTAATGCATTTCTGTTCTGTATTTTAGTACGAACTGGGACAAGATCCTTGGCACCCAGATGACGCGAGAACAAGCCGACTCCAAAACGCGCTGGAAGAAGCTTGGTCACGAATACGCAGAGCACGATAAACACAACATCCTCGCCGTATCCCCAGCGAAGAAGGTTGACTAGTGTTTTTTTCGTGTTACGCCGAGTCATTGTTCATTCAGCAGGGCTTGATACTCAGCCGTTGAGAAGCACGTGGCAATATGTCTTTTGCTGTCTCTTCCCGTTTACCATATACACCTTTGATTTCGTCACTCATTCATTTCACTGTATAATCACCATACATTACTTCTTACTAGCATTCGTCCTCTTTATGATGAGGCTTTAATCCGGCATGCCAGCTGTGCTTCTTCTGACGTTCTGACTGCCCGGCATTTGCGCCAATTCTCCTTCGAACACTAGGAGTCTCGCCAGAGCTGACGTCGTTCTGCTGGCAGTGCATGATGTGCGCTCACTAATGCTATGGAGTCAGCAAGCAGTAGATGCTGATTGTATCGTCGATCGATCACGCCAGTCTTGCTAATATATCGGTGTCTCACGACGTCCGTCCTAGAATGATAAGCAACTCAGCAACAACATGGCCACGTCGAAAGTTCGGGCCCAACGAATTTCGATATTTGCGGTTGCCCGGCTGCCCGAAACAAAGCCATCGACGATTGACGATCGACGATCCCCACTCAAATGACTACCCTTTGTGGATCGTCGTTCGTCGACCGGACCAATCCGTTCTCGCTATATTCTTCACTCGCAATGACCCTCGATGCGGCCGGAGCTGGCCTCGGAGCTGATCAGACGTGACAATCCAATTCTGGGATCAGCATGGACAAACAGATCCTTTGACGTGCGCCGGTCTGCCGTATCTTCCGAGTAACGAGTCGATCTGCCTTCCTTCGTGTGATGGAAACGCCCAGGGAAGGAGAGGAGAAGACCGACAAAGGAACGAACGATCCCTTGTCGTACTGTATTCTCCTTGCTCCACTGACTGCACTCGCCTTGACCTGTTGTGTGGGCGCTTTGCTGTAAGGGTCTTGAAGACCAAGATCTTCCTCACAGATTACTATCTCGCGCGACGTCGCTCGCTGTCGAGGGATGTGACATGTGAATGGTGTTGAGCCCGGCCAACGGGGCTCGATGACAAAATAGCAAGTTGTGCTTGACGCTATCAGTTTTGTATAATGCACTTGAAGATTCCTCATGCTCCATTCACGTCACTATTTGATTCAACGACCGGACCATTCATCCCCCTCCTCTTACGCGCTGCTCATCACACACTGCGTAACGCACAATGGATGTCTAAGCAGCCAAGCTGACAAGGGGTCAACAGCTGAAAGGGTCTCAACTCGTTTGTTCGTTCGTTTACGTTTCTACTTTGATTTTTCAGTCACATAACCTACAATCACCGTACCGTACCCAACCGTACCCTACCTAACCTTTGCCTTATCGATTCTTTGTTTGTGATCGTAGGCCCCCGCTACCTTTATTCGAGTCGGATCACATTGACAGACACAGTTTCAGTCTCGCCATTCCTTACATATTTTGCCTTTGTAGCGAATCGCATATACAGTAGTGGTTCAGACAAACGAACAACATACTGTACACTGACATTCCACTGGTCATTTCCCTCATTGGTCTAACAAGACCGATATATAGTACGAGGATCTTCCACAGGTAGAGTCCGGATTTGTTCTTTCAACAAGAGATCCATACATACGATAACTCTTGAGCGAGAAGAAGGAAAAACTCAAAACGATCGACAGCGTCTTTATCAACAGCGTCTTTACTTTACTGATTATATCGGCGATTGGATCTTACTTGTCCACACTCACTGCATACACCCTCGACCCTTGAGATATATTGAGGCTACGACCCAACAAGTCTCAGCTTCTGCTTCGGTAGCGATACCGCGCAGGAACCCCACGCGAGGACAAACGCGAAAACCTATCCAAATTTCGTGAAGTAGAACCCAAGCCCATCTGCTCAAGATATCCAGACCGAGCATCCCTCGAGGCTGTCAGTTCCCCTTTGTGCCCGGACGACGCCATGCACAACCAGAACAATTACCCGTTCGACAAATCCCTTTCAGACATCTTCGACTTCGACCCTCATCTCACTCCTACTCCTACTGGTGCGCCCAACGCCGATCCCGACAACTCGTTTCTCGCCGATTCGCCCTTGCCATCCACTGCCTCGACAGTACCAGTCCCTGCGTCGCCTGCACCAGCATACACCGCTTTACCATATCGCGACGTTGAGTTCCACCTTGCACCAATCCTGGATGGCAAAGTGGGCGACGTCGAACTTGAGACTGTCGATGGGAAGAGGTTCTTGGTGCATCGCAAATTGTTGGAGGCTGAGACGGTCTTCTTCCACATTTAGTGAGTGATGGTGATCCGACGTTGAGAGAGGCCTCGCTTGTTGAAGGACGGTAAGCGGGAGAAAGGTGCAGCATGGAGCAGCACATCGTCAATGTGAAAGGAGGGAAATGATCGTTGTCACAGATCATAATGCTGATCATGGATACTCTCCTGATTACACTCAGCTATGGCTTTGTGCCCGTATGGCGTTTGAACGCAGCCGGGCCCTCGACCCATCCACATTCTCTGTCCACCCCCATCCACCAAGGCCACCCCGAGGGCGAATACCAATGTCAGGCATCAGCACAAGCTCCGGCGCAAATTCAAGCTCAATGTGCCGCGGCCAGACCAAACACCACGTCCACAGCGAGCTCACTTAACAACCTCTTGTGTCTCCCCAAAATCCTGGCCAGTACCCTCTCGAGAGCCCCACCAGCTCACGTGCATCACCGTGCCGATGCTCCGGCTGCTCCCGCTACACCAGTGCCTTCGTACGACGAGGTCGCTCCACCTCCTCCGCCTCCGAAAGACATCGTGACGGCGCCCACGCCCACGAGTTCACCCTATACTTGGGCCGTCCCTGAGACCTCGCATATCCTCGCTGCATTCCTCTCAATCATTTACCCTCGAGGATGTATCACTTCCCACCCTAACGACATGCTCTCTTCGCTCGAGATCACAGGACGCGTTGTCAGAGCTGCATTGGGGTATCAGTCTGCAAAAGCACTGACGGTCGCCCGTGATCGTCTAGGCGTATGGACCGAGTCTCATCCAGTAGAGACTTACGCGATGGCAAGCTTCTTCAAATTCACAGATCTGGCCAAGCTCGCTTCTATGAGAGCCCTGGCCATCCCTTCGGCTCAATGGCCTGAGGATGCAAAGGTACTGATGGGCAGGAGCGCAACTGCTAAGCTCGTCCAACTGCAGAGCTCACGCCTGGACGGCCTACGCACGATTCTGATGACGAATGGGTTGGAGCAAGATGCTCATTCCGAGGGCTGTGCGTATAGCGCCCTAACCGGAGCTGTATGGGAAAGGATGACCACAGAGCTGATGGGAAGGATCCGACCGGAGAGTGAGCTCTTCGAGTTGCTCGAGGTCGAGCTCGGGTCAGGCGGTACGGGCGGATGCGGAGAATGTCTTGTGCTGCTCGGGAAAAGCATCCAGAGATGCCTGTACGAAGCCAGAGCATTGCCGACAACTATCTGAGCAAATCAGACCTCATACCACACCGAAGACGATCCCCGGCTTGTTTTTTTGTAACTTCATTTCAGCAACCATAGATCACCATAAGTTCTGTCGACCTCAGAGCACGGGCGATGTAGCCAATTAGCTGCTTCTTACCTATATGTACCTGTCTACACCTGTATACCTCTCTATACCTCATCTAACCCTTCCCGGTCATCTCGACGTGAAACATGAAACTCCTTGTACGTGACAGACTACCGGATCTGGTGCGATTGTATCATTCTATAGAAGCCGTTGTTGAGTAAAGCGCTTGACAGATCCTTTCCACGATCAAGTTGACTGTTTCATGCTCAAAGTCGTGGCACTTCTCGCACCCTAGCCCAACTGTAAGAGCCACGGATCTGCTGTAACATTACCACGGCTGGGCTAGTAATCGATGGCTTGTAAAAATGTAGAAACAAGCAATAAGCAATCAAAGAGACAAACAGCACATATGAGCCTATGAGTATGATACTCTTTGACCGCGGATCGGAGTGACCTCTGTCTGATAAAAAATGGCAGATGGCATATTCGATCCTGTTCATTCTCGGCGCATGAGTCCGGACGCATAACCCATGATCTGCTGTAGTAGATGAAGACGCGCCCCGACGAGTTGCTTGGGCGAGAATCGAGTAAACAAGCAGATCACAAGGTTCTCGCAGGTCCGACACGTAAAGTGCAGAGGCTCTCGATCCGGTATAGACACGACGGAGTGCTCGTGCAGCATAAGTCTCGAAACGAGTTTGGGTCGCCGCTGATTGCCACATAAGTAAGCACGCTATCGATCACGCTTCTGGTAACCTGCCAATTGTTGATCCAAGTTTCGGAAGATTGACATAATGAATGAGGTAATGAGCACGGCAATCACACACGAGTAATCATGTAATCTTCATATGTCCTCGATAACTTCGTATCTTGTCGGATAGAATCCCCCATCCCCTCCCCTCCGCCATCCAGCGTACCAGTCGTATTAATAAGGTTGGTGTTCGATTTCCGATTCTAGCAACTGCACCATGTCCGCAGTGGTGATTGAACAAGTAATAGACTTTTGATTAGACTACCAATCGATTCCAGGCACGAATTGGACCCATCCATGCGAGAGAAAGAGAGTGAGAGGTAGCGCGCCGCGAGCAAAATCGACCAGCTGGCTGTTAAGATATAGCTACAGCTATAGGCATAGCAGGTCCAGCATGTTCTAGTCGCGTCTTTTGATCACCTAGCTCACTGAAGGTGGTACAGATGGATTCATTGGTGAGCTGATAAGACCATCTAAGAAGCAAGCTCCTAACACAGACCAGGCGACCGGAACGATCCGAGTTGACACCAAAAGGGTTTGTCACTCGCGCGCGTACGGTATGACGTTTTACGCAATTTCGATATTTGCAGGCACCGCGCTAGTGAGTGAGGTGGCAAAAACGATACAGAGGCTGTTGACTATTGACAGGGGCACACGTCTGATGCACGCCTTAGCCACCCACGACTGGGCGATATATGCGTCTTTCGCAGCACCCAGAAGTCTTCTCGAGGGCATCGGCTGTAAGCTGTAAGCGCTTTGGCGCTTACAGCTACATACCATCCGCAACCTGACGAAGGGAGACACCGCCGTTGTGTATCAGACATCATTCGCCACACCAGATCGCATCGATCTGTGTTCGTGCTTCTCAAGTAAGGTTAGCTTAGCAGGTGCTTGCGGCCCAGTGTGGTCGCGGTTTTCGTACCTGAACGGAGCGGTATGATCGTAATTATTCAGGGAACATAGGAAGAGTTAGCGCGACAACGCTGAGCCTAAAAGAGAGCCGACCCCGCCGGACTGGTTAGAACTTTATTTTGGAAAAACGTCGCTTTTTCCTTTTTCCAACATAACCTGTATGTACAGCTCGCCCTGATATCGTTGGTGTCCTCGCTCGCTTTTGCTTGCTTGCGCGTATGTTCGGTTTTCCAGCCGTTGATGCATGTCCCTGAGCAAGTAAGACCTACCGATCTCTGCACTTTCTGCCAGCCTCAGTTCACTATTTTTGCCTTTCTGGCCTGGGCCTCTCCTGGGTGAAAGGAAAAACACACCTGGATATGATTTTCGACAGGATGGTAAATAGCCACATTACCATCCCATCGTCGTCCAGCTGGCTGAATATGGACACGATGAGACGCTTCATGATTTCCCCCTTCTGTCGCAGATCTGCCCCTACCTCACCGCTCGCTGCCGCTAGGTTCACACCCGTCAGCAGGAATTGCATTGCAGCATTACAGCAGCACACCCACGGCGATTCACTGCCGGTAGCATTTTTGGACCTAGGCCTCTGGCGCTTCTTCCCAATTACCGTACCCAGATACTGCTTCCGCCAGCTAGCGTCTCCGTTGCCTCCGAGGCATGTGTGTAAAATGCATGCATGCATGCACGTATACGTACACCCACACGTACCCGCACGCAACGCCCGCACGACTCAGCACTGTATACCAAGTATGGTACAGACTAGAGTTAGTAGTAACCTGTAAATCACTTCTGCCTTAGCTTTGCCGATCTTCCCTTCTCTCCCTCTCTCGCCCTTTCCCCGCGGATAATACTGCTGTAGACACCGCGCTGCGCACCTGCTCATCCCCTTCCCTGTTTCCCCTTGATCAAATCAACGTCTCTGCCCCCCTCCTCTAACACTCCCACTAGCACCCTTCATACAACATACGTACATACACAAGCACATAACATACGTTCATCCACCGTACCTTGACACTTCACAATTGTCAGATCTTCAACGACTTGGAATTGTTTGTCTAAAGCATACACACAACAGCAAATACAGCTCTTGGTTCTCTTTGATCCCAAACTCAGATCACGTCAAGATCGATCGCCTTGCCTTGAAACACCATACTACCAATACCAGCTAGACGATTCGCATTGGATTGCCGACCTACAGCGCCAACAGCACTCGTGTCGATAGCGGCGTCAGGGAGTGATTGAAAGGAGGTTCACAGGACAAAGGCGACTACCCGGCGCGATTCCTGGCATTGGATCATCGACAAAGTAGCCCAGCCACACCATCAAAGTCAGGCGGCATCAGCTTGTGCCTGTCGACCTGGTACTAGCTCACGCACGCGGTACTCCGGTCGTCCTCATCTTACCCATCACTATCCCATCTTCTTCGCTTTGTCGGTCCTTCCCTCTGTTTCACACGACCCCAATGTGTTCCCACGAATAACACCCAGTCCACCTTGTCATCAACAGAAAAGACCAAGAATTTCACTCTGCATCACTGGGACCAGTCACATCCGTTAACAGGCCCAATATGGGATCGCCTCGATCGCAACTACCGGACTTCCCCCCATCTTCGATCCCTATTCCAGGGGGCTGGATGAACAGTATGGGGTCAAACGCGGTCGCTGGGCCCAGCTCTGAAGGCGCTCTTCCTCGCAAACCTTCGACGTGCGTATCACAATCTGAATCTGGACCGGCCTTAGCAATTGTCACAAACATCGCTGGAAATGCTGACCCCGTTTACTTCAGGTCGCCTCCAAAATCGCCTTCATCAGCACCCCCTACTCCGTCCGTCATCTCAGTCACACATCCCTCACAATACATCCACACACATCATCCCCGGCGCGGATCAATGACCCCCTTGGGTCTCAACCTCATATCTCCCGTGCCTCCTCACGGCTATCGAGAAGTTGGCCCTCATCAACCGTCCGCGTCGCGAAGTGTTGGGTTCCAACCGGGATGGAACCAAGGCGGTGGAGATATGGGTGTTTCGCCTCCCAATCACCTCGCGCACCGTCGCGGATCAGCAGCGAGTACCACTTCGACACTCACACAATCACGACCGCCGCCTCACCTCCAGCCGCAACAACATTCATTCTACCCTCCTAATTGGAATGCGGGTCGTCGACGTTCTTCGCTCACCCCTTCCGGTCCGAGCCTAGCAGCACCCTCACCTACCCGAGCGCATGCCAGCGGCAAGTCGTCTCGCCCAGTAAGCAGCGATGGCTCAAATGCTCCTTCCCTTCGAGGCAGATCAAAAGTCAACGACCAGCACGGTCACGGTCACGGGCATGGACAGGACCGGTCGGACGGATCACCCGTGTCTTCGGCAACGAGTCCAGACGTATACGCAAGAAGAGGAAGCTTACCCCATGTGGGATACGGAGGTTGGGCAGGACCTCACAGGGTATGGAATCCAGTATTGCCTCCGCCTCGAGGTAGCGTCGGCGAAGGGCATCAGGAAGACTCCTTATCAGACTTCAAGTTTGGATCGGTCAGTGGACCCTCTGCAGCGGCAGCCGCCCTGAGGAACGTCGATCTGTCACCGGAGAGTGGTCGACGTGCATCTCTGAAAAGAAAGGAAGACCTGGACGTGTTTGAGCAAGCCGAGGAGGAGGAGGCGGAGAAACAACGTCGGGCTTTCCTGGCGGCCACGTATGGCTTGGACGGCAAGAGAGCAAGGGAGAGACTGAGCATCGGCGGGCAAAGTGGGCAAGGACCGTCACCGAGCACCCCGGCTGGCGGATTGCGAAGGCAATCGCTCATGCTTTGGGAGAGAATGGGCATGAATCGCGCCGCGGAAGAAGCAGGGCCCAGCTCCGCGCCCCCCATCCCATCTTCATTAACGCCAGGTAGTCTGCTGTCCGAGTCCGACTTTGGTCAACGGCGCGGTAGTCTGCCGATCGCTATACCTGGCGGCGGATTAGGTCGCAGCTCCTCTCGGAGGTCAAACAGAGATATGATGAAGGACCCTCTGCCCAACAATACCAATGTGGACGCCTCGATGGACACGGCGGAAGAAAGCGAAGAGGACGATGTTGAGGACGAGGACGAGGACGAGGAAGAACAGAGTGATTACTTTGCGGACCCCTCGAATGTAAGTGTCGCTCAGAAACGGCTAAACGCTGACATCTGCAGAATTTGGCAGCGCCAGTCAGGCCATTACCGCCGCTGTTACCACTATCAGATCCTGGCCCTCGGCTATTACCATCGACTCTAGCCTTGCATCGTGCAAACCATCTCCTCCAGTCTCGCAATCTCCAGTCAGAACCCTTACCTCATCCTTTGCCCCCTTCCCTGCACCCCCCGGACCCAGTAGACGTTGCCGAGTTCGACATCGACTTCATCCTCGCTGGATCGCAGGCGCAGCTTGGCGGTCAAGTGAAGAAGAAGAATGCACCCGTCGACGTGTTACGAACGGCTGCCAGCCCCGACTATCCTGCTACACCGACTTTGAAGCTGGGCGGCGAGGAGGAAGATACGTTCGCCAAGTTTGTGGGAGAATTTGACGATGAATATGGGGGTCGACGTGGGGAATGGACTTTCAGGACTTGCCCCACCGCGCACCCGGGATCACTCTCGCCAAAGGATCCACTGGATGCATCATCTCAAGCCCAGCCAAAGGCCGAGTGGGAATCTTCTGGTGCCGGCAAGTATGAACTATTCCCCAATGGCGAGGTTCGCTCAATTGCCACTGGAACAACCTGGCGTGTCTACCGGCTTGGCAATCGCGAATACGAGCTGGAAGAAGTTAAGCCCGGTTCTTCATTGCAAGCGGCAGCAACGATGAGCGCGCACTTTGGAGGCGAGCGATACGCTTTGGCAGCCAAGACCGTTCACCGAGATCAAGGCGGCGTCAAGCTCCCTCACTTCAACATGAAATCATGGTACCAGTCCCATTCGCAAAGGTCCGATTCTACTATCCCTTCGACGGCTTCGACATCGGGCGTACGTGTAGTCATCGACGAGAGCTCGCAGACGGAGCGAACGGAAAGATTGGACAGTCATGCATCGACGGTGACGATGACCCCGGCTCTTTCGCAGAGCGCACCCTTTGGAGGAGGACAACCCATGATCCCGTCTGCATCGTTGTCATCCAAGAAGGAGCGCAAAGAGGAACGTACGCCGGCCAAGGAAGACAAACTCAAGTCAAAAATGCTCAGTCGACAGAGGAGCAAAGAGGACGCCGAAGGGAAGAAGGAGAAGGGCCTGGGGAACGCCTTAAAGCGCGGCTTCTTCTCGTCTATCAAGCACACCAGTCTTGGAGGATCTTCGGAAGAAAAGCGCCTCCAGAAGGAGCAGCGTCAAGAACGGGAACGGGAGCGAGCTCAAGCGCATTCTTGGTCCGGCGCATCAAACGTACAGCATCACGGGTGGTTCAGCGGTAGTTCCAGAGGAAGTGACGGTATATCGTACAGAGGCTCATCCCCTGCCGAACGACCTCCATCACAATCAGCTCAGACAGCTTCTAATCACAGCGTCGCCAGTTCCAGCGATGACAGTCGGGGCGCACCTTGGTCCTCTGGCGAGACTCATGCACGCGCAGCGTCGTCCTCGGCAACCAGTGGGGAGGGCGACACAAACGAGCAACCTCGTCACTTGCCTAGTTGGAGAGAAGGGAAAGCTTGGGCCGGTGTCCCCGAAGAAGCGATCGCGATGATTATCCCGCTGGAAGAGATGGCAGCCACCCGACCGTCTTTAGCCTCTCAACCCCCTTCCGCTCATCCTTTCTTCATGGAAGGGGACAAGCAAGCTCTGCTGGTTTGGTATGTCCCGTTCAACTCCGAATACGAAGATTCCGAAGCTCGACCATCAACTGCGTCTTCTAGAGCCTCAACCTCGGATCCATCTTCACAGTCCTCCATCGCGGGGTCCGCGCCTCAGGTCAGTACTTTGCCAAAGTTTCAAAAGCTGTTGCGACGAAGAGCGAGCAAAGACAAGGAAGCCTTGAAGAAGGAAACGCAAGCTTTGGCGAATGTTCAGTCACCCAGCAAACCGCTTCGTCAAGGACCGGCGTATCCTCCTTTACCTTTCCGCTCGTTCCGAGTTGTGGCCCGAGTGGTCAATACGAAGGATTTGCAGTCCGAATCGAGTTCAAATCCTCCTTCAGCTTCCACTTCAAAGCCTGTCTCGCCATTCGAAAACTGGAACACCACAAAGGATCAGAGTATTTTCCTCTCCTCAACAAACCCTCCTTCCTCGACTACCAACGCTTCGCCTTCCGCTCAACCGTCGGCCGCGTTCCAAGCCCAGGCGCAAGATGCAGTGACCACTCAAGTGGCTTTGACAGGTCGCAACATGCCGACAGTCATCGCCGTCTGCCATTCGAGATCACAAGGCGTGGAGTTTGTCCTGGAAGGACTGGACAGGTTGGGCCTATGTAAAGGCGAATCCGCGTGGGGACCGACCGGGTACGAAGAGTGGAGAGGTACGGGTCTGAGCGAGAAGGGTAGACAACTGTTGGATATTCTCTGGGCGGGCTGTACGGGTGTCATGGGCCTTTCGGCGCTGTGAGCGTAAGGATGGGAATTGCGGGAAGGATAGTACCATCATCATCATCATTAACGATAACAACAACAACAACAACAACAACAACAGCATTTTCTGTATAGATAACGTACGATACAACGAACGACACACATATCTCGCATCTATCTTTCGTTTCTTAACATAGTCATCATCTGGTTTCCTCTTTTTTCCCTCTCTTCTCCATATCATAGCCTAATTTCACTCTAGACTTTCTATCTACCCACTGCTTCTTCTTTTTCTTCTCGCCACGTCTTAACGAAACACATACTGCCTACCTCTCTATCAATCCCTCGTCTACATATCGTGCCGTACCGAACATCCAGAGAGAACTTCCAGATTAGAATGACTCATCAAGAGCGAGAAACCATTACCTATTCCAATGTATGTACGTGTGTGTGCTCATGTTTCGGATACAGCCAGACCGGGATCCGAACAGCTATGAGCGAGTCCTCGGTGCATGCGCGTGGGCAGATACAGAAGAGTCACACAAGTGGAATGAGCTGGGATGGGCTGTAAGGTCCAGGTTGCATGACAGCTCTACTGTACTGTATGAGATGGAATGAAACTTATACGAATACTACCGTATCGCCTCACGTTCTACCCCGTTGAATCTCCAGCTTCTGCAAGAGGATCTAGCAATTCGGCCTCCCATACACCTCTGTGTGTGTTGTAATGCGCACATTGCATAGCGGTGGACCAATCGCGGGAGATGTGTCAAAGCAATGGGACGCGGTAGATAAAGAGACAGAGTTTCGCCAGTCAGCCAAGCCTATCTTTCGTTCCTTGCTGCAGTGATCATCGTGGATGACTCCAGGTCCAGGAGAGAGCAAGCAGAATGAGACCGCTCTCCAACACGAGCGCCACGCGCTAATGCTCACCTGAGCCCATTGAACCCGATGATCCGACCGCCGTCTTTCCAGATTTGCCGAATGTCGTCAACTGTTATGTCGCACTCTTCGATGATACCCGCGTCGAGCAGGTATCGCCTCATGACGCCGTTGAGGAATGCCGCTCGCCCTCGACCTCGCCCACGGCGATGGTTTTCACTCTTGCCATCCCTCTCGTCATCGCCTTCCGGGCTGTCTGGCCAGGTCGAGTTCTGGTGATTAACCAATCTTGGGGTGAGCCATTTGCGATCGTCACTCAAATCGCGACTCGATCGCGGGGCCGAAGCTCTCGATCCCGATGGTAGTATGAGGGCGGGGAGAACGGCTATATTCGACGTGGTCGTTTCCAGTACATGAAGGGCAGTGTGTAATAAGACCTCGGGATGTACTTCGGGACCGAACAGGGCTACGAAATGGGTAGGCATATCCTTGCGTGAGCGCGCCGCACCTCCCGATTTGGGCTGTAACGATATCGAACTCACTCCCTCCGCGAGCATAGGCGTTGTCGTAAATCGCCCTATCTGTAGTCTTGTACAGCCTCAAATCGAGCTCATCAGGACTCTCCGCGAACAGATCCGTATCTACCGGATCTAGTACCAGAGGCCGCGTTGTAGGTTGTTCTCGCTCATTCTCTTGCGCGTGTGTGGAGATGGGGATGGAGGACGACGATGTGGGTAGAAGCTGGAATGGACCTGTCGTGCAACAGGGTCAATCATTGGTCGCGTGCGTGCATGCGTGCGTGCGGACGATCTTGGTGAGCTGAGCTGCACAGATGCCTGTGCAAGCATCCGGCATAGGGGGAAAGCCTGTTCACATATCTGAACAAGAGAAAAAGAAAGATACACAGCAGGGATGAAGGACTTTGAAGCCTTCCCCACTCACCTGCGTCCTTTGGAGCCGGCACCACTTGGACCTCGAGTCTGCTTCCAGGATGGAGTACCACTCGGACCTGTTGTACATGTGTGGGTTGAGCATTAGCTACATGACGGAAGTAATTCCATTCCGCCTTTTTGAGATTGACATCAGACACTGACATGCCTCCATACTCACCCTCCAATCGCCTCGTACTGCCTTTTCCTTGTCTTCCAGCGCTTGTTTTAGCGCATTCCAGACATTATCATCGCCCACCCATTCACCCCATACACTCTGGCCGTCTCTCTTGGCGAAATACGCATGGGCTTCTCTCAGCCGCTCAATATGATAATGTAGTAGAGGGATCGAAGATTTCTCGATGGGGAGCGTAGCCTCGTCAAGCGCGGGGGACGTGTAGCGAAGCGTTGTGAAGAGGGCTGCTGGGGGTCCAGCTTTGGATCTGGGTATTTGCGTTTGCGGTTGCGTTTGCGTCTCGGCTGTTTGAAACTTCGAAGAGCTAGCAGGGAGCGGAGTGTTTATCTGCGAATAATAGACATGACCTAGAGTCAATAAATGCATACAATGTATATATGGACATGTGATATGAACAGTGATGATGCGACCCTCGATGCAATTGCTATGAGTACAGAGTCCGATTGATGCTGGAGACGTTGAGAGAGCGCCGCATAGCGACTAATTAATGAAAGGGGGAGCTTCTTCAGGCTAAGATCGTGATGGTATCATACAGGTTTGGCATCCAAAACACTTTCGTCTCCTCCAGCCCGTTTCTCCTTGAGGTCCCAGTCGATCCCGTACCCCGTGTCCTCCTGCAGAACGGAGCGAGAAGTACGATATGTTCATCAGCCGCGACGTTTCATGACGGGAAAGCCGATCGGCGGGGTGCAGGCTGCAGGCTGCAGGCTGCGGTCGTAATCGGAGACTTTGACTGTGAGGCACTACTCACAGCGAATTGCCAATCCTTGAGCGCTTTGACGGCCGCCTGACCCCATTTCGCAGCTCTCGATTCATCCGAATTGAGGGAAGTGTCATTGTCCCCCGCCAAGTTGACGATGTGGCACAGGGAGAGGTTGGTAGCTGAGATGAAGCCCGCTTCGACGGCTTTGTCCAGCTGGAGCTTGAGATGGGTGTAGAAATCGCCGACTGAAATGCGATGGAATAGAATCTAATCAGCAAAGTGACCTCTGTGATCCGAAGGAGGATGGGCTCACTGTTGAGGATCAAGATGGGCAGTCGATGGATGCCGAGCTGGTTCCACGTGATCATCTCCATCACTTCCTCGAAAGTCCCGAAACCACCAGGAAGCACGATGAACCCGCCCTGGGACAGCTTGGCCATCTTCGTTTTCCTCTGTGGAAGAAAGGATAATACAGTATCATCACATCAGCAAACTTACACACATACATTTCTGCCCTTGAGCATAGCTTGAAGGATCGCGACGTACCTCGTGCATACTGCCGACAATGTCTTCGGTGAATCTGCCGTTAGATTCGTGCGTCAAGATTGTCTCGCCCGTCCCTTCCTGACTCGCTCCATTCGCATTCGCACTCGGTGTGCCGGACGACGAAGAAGGTCCGGCATTCATTCCTGGCGCAGGGGTGTGCTCGGAAGCTCGTTCAGTCAGAGCTCGAGGGATGATACCATGGACGTATCCGCCAGACTGCAAGCACGCTTGAGAGACGACACCTGCGAATATGCAAGAATTGGGTCAATTCAAAAGAGTCCGGTGCAATGCAACTACGCAGCTGCTGAAGATGTGGAGAGGGGCAGTAAGGTGACTCTGAGCACTCACCCATAATACCTCTTCGTCCGCCGCCGTACACCAAAGGTATGTTGGCGTTCGCGAGTGCTTGACCAACGGATTCAGAAGCAATAGTATATAGCTTCATCTTGCCAGGCGAACTTCCGCAGCTATCCAGTGAGCCCAGCAAGCAATATGAGCTGATAATGTCCGAAACCAGAACAAGCAGAACCACGACTTACAAGACGCAGACGGGTTTCTGAAGGCCCTGGTCGACTGGAAAGGGGGAAGGAACAGACATATCGCAGCAATCGGTTTGATAGGTGAAATATCGAAAAGAGAAGTGACCGTGAAAGATGTGGAACCGATAGGTTCGAACGGACTTCTGTCCTCTATATATACACTCTTGGACGGATAAAAGCCTCTACGCGATCCTTGTGAAATGACTCCTGTTCGAGTCGAATGTGCGAGGCGGTCACAAAGGTTGTTCGAAACCACTCTTATGCTTCTCAAGGATAGAGGATAGATCGAACAGACATCTCCCTACGCCTCCTTCAAATCGGGACATGAGCATATCGACCGGCACGGATCATACCCATATTCGAAGTTCGGTGCCCCACACAGAAGACCGATCGACTGCCACACCCGGAAGTATAGCTTGTATGGAGAAGATAATGCCGATCACGATGACGGCGTTGCAACGTGGTATTGTTAGGTGTTGATGGTGATGGTGATGATGGCCACTTCGACCTCGACCTCTCGTGGGATGACATCCTCGCGAGCGTGTCCGTCGCTACCGAATTCACAGATGCGGGTGCCGGTGAGATTCTTCGTTTCCAACATTGTATTTCATGCCTGGGAGTTACCTGGTAACACAGCTCGAAGCCGTTCTTCCATCAACAGCATCGCCTTCATCTAAAATCAAAAGCGTCGCTCGACCACCTTCCGTTCCGATTCGAATCAAGTCTCTTCACAATGTTCATCCTTGTGAGTGACGAGAACGACGCGCAATGAGAACTGAAGATAAGGGCAGCAAGGTGCAGAGGATGTACAACATCACTCTAGAACATCTATGGGGCGAAAGCTCAGAGGGGGGCGGCTACCTTAGGAAGGCGAGACGAGGCGACGAGGCGACAAAGCATGCGCAAAAGACATCAGTAGCTAATTAGCCCGTTTGCGTCCAGAACTGGTTCTGGGATGTCCTCTCTTCTTTGGGTGCGTGGCTTTCACAACTGCGAATGCGAAAGGAATCACGGCTGACTCCTTGTTACAGGTCTCATGAACAAGAGTACGTTCGATCCGCACCTGCCCCGTATCTTGGTATCAAGCTGCATAAAGGCATTGACTGGAAGAACGGGATTGATGGAGGACTAACGGATTGTTCTTGCGGCAGGCGCGAAGCTCTTGTTCTTGGGTCTTGACAATGCCGGAAAGACCGTAAGTGGGATTGGCTCTACCTAAAGGCAGAAGTCTGGAGATGAAAGATCGTCGGAAGCTGAACGCTCATGACTGACTGATTTGCGGCTACAGACCCTTCTCCACATGCTCAAGAATGATCGACTTGCCACTCTCCAACCCACCCTTCACCCTAGTACGTGTACTACCCTGCGGTAAAAATCTCTCACCTGTGCGAAGTAATGGGCAATGAACCGTCTCGATTCCATCACTGATTCATTACTTATCTGTAGCCTCCGAAGAGCTCGCTATCGGAAACGTCAAGTTCACGACATACGACCTGGGTGGACATATGCAGGCTCGACGATTGTGGCGAGACTATTTCCCAGAGGTAGATGGGATCGTCTTCCTTGTTGACAGCGCCGACTCAGAGCGATTCGCCGAGAGCAAGGCTGAGCTTGACTCGTTGTGTGAGTTTGAGCTTGAAAACCATTTATTCAACTCATTCTGGAAAACTTTGGTTGGCTCTCGCTGCTATACCTAGGCGAAGAGGAATGTCTGCTGACCTGTCTTATCGCAACTCAGTGTCCATCGAGTCACTCGCCCAAGTACCTTTCCTCATCCTCGGAAACAAGATCGACGCTATGGGTGCCGTATCTGAGGAGGATCTGAGAATGCAGCTCGGTCTCTACCAGACCACCGGAAAGGTGAGTCTTACGAGGGTTCTGTCACCCCCCCTCCGAATGTCCACCACATAGTCGGTCTATATACTGACTGCTCGGTTTGCATCAACTCAAATCAGGGCAAAGTGCCTCTTCGAGACATCCGACCTATTGAGGTTTTCATGTGCTCGGTCGTCATGCGACAAGGCTACGGCGAGGGCTTCAGATGGTTGAGTCAATACGTGAGTGATGCGGACTTTACTTGCAACCTATATCTCAGCGGGAGCAGACGGCTGATCTCGTGTGCTTGACTCCTTTCCCACAGATCTAAGCGATGTCTGAGACGAGAGCGCGCGTTCACGGTGATGATCTAATCACTCGCATCCCTTGCGATGAGTGACGAGGAGCGTGAGGCGGGTACAAGCTGGCGTGGTGGGAGGCTGGAGAGTAGCAGCACGGTTGTGAGCGAGACGTGCGGAAGCCACTTACGAGGGCAGATAGAGGATTGGTTTCAAATTTCGCCTTCATTCTGACTTTCCTTCTCCAATATTCATGACTTTAGCTACGATGCAAACCATTATGTCACCTGTGGTGTGGTGCAGCTGAGCCATTCTTTCCAGTAAACCTCAACACGGTCGACGGATGTTGGCTGAGCGGGGTCGAACGATTGCAATACTTAAACGGTGGACGATGCCAACGGGTATTTCTACTGTAGGATAACCGATACTGACCAAATACCATTGTAACGGGGAGCGCGCCTAAGCATCCCGTGACGAAATCATCTGGAGCTAACAAACGCTATACCGCCCCTTTCTGACAGCGTAACCAACTTCTCGTCATTTTCTAGGCGGATCATCTCCCTCACATGCCTCTCCACCGCATCGGTATCCGCGTGTACCCCTAGTCCAGCGTCGACAAACTCGTATTGCTGAGACCTGATCAAACCTTGCGCCTGCTCTGGCTCAGAAGTTATTGCGTAGCTTGGTGTGAGTAATTCGAGGATCTGCTCCACCCTTCGCTCGATATCTACGTGATCTACGCATGGGCTCCGCTCATCTGTGCCTGTGGGATCATCCTCGACGTTCAGGTAATCTTCGTGGCTGGCGGGTGTGTGTATGGGTTCGTCGGCACCTCTGATAATCGCATCGGAGACAGCAGATGGGCTATCAATGTCATTGTGTTCTTCTTCCCCTTGAACAAAGGCCGCGTTCTGCTCCTCCACCTGTTGTAGGCCTTGATTTAATGTCTCGGCTTGTGGACCTGATCGAGATTGACTCTCGGCGTGATCCCGACTGCGAGCTTCCCCTTCTGCCATACAGCGACACATTCCAAATTCCACTCTCATAATTTTACACCGCAGCGGGACGATGCTTGACCTCCTCACACCGCGCACCACCACCCTCTCCAGCCCCCTGAAATTGAATACTAGAGACATCAGAGCTAACGTTGCGCCCTCGTCCACGAATATACCCCACTCGCTGTCCATTTTCCGGCGCCTCTGCTCAGGTGTAACGCCACACCGTGACAGTGTCGTCTGATCTCCGTATCGGCTTGCATAGAAGGCATCTACCAATTCGCAGGTATACTCAGGATACGTTATGGTGAGATCTTTGCAGGAAGGAGAGAAAGCCAGTAAGAGGAAGTTGACAAAAGGGTGACCAGGGACTTTGGTGAGATCCGTTCGAGGCGTAATGCAATTCTTGTTCAGCCAGTCTGCGAGCTCGAAGGTGAACGTTGGGCTCAGCTCGAGACTGTCTAACCTTGGGAGAAGCACAGATGTTTCAATATCACTGGTCGAGTCTTCCGGGTTCGCTGGAAATAGTTCAAGTAAGGCTGTACATGTGTTCAAGGAAGGAAGCGAGTGAAGGATCATTCGTTCAGTGGACGAGAAGAGCTTCCGTTTTCTCTCTTGCATCCCGGGAGCAGATCCATCAAGTATGACTGAGCCTACGGCAGATAGGGTACAATATCAGATCCTTCCCGATTTTGGCGATACTGAATATATCCTGCTCTGTTCTGACATCTGCATCATCCCTGTCTGTATCATCCCTCCATCTTGTCCCGAAGAGAACGAATCCCAGAGGACGTAAGGAAGACGACGTGGTGACTCACGAGGTATCTCGGGCTTGCTGGTCGAGCTACTATTAGGCTTGATATGACGCTTGGGAACAGCCACATCGGGCCACAGAGACCACTGCCTTCTGACCTGACTCCTGATAGAGCTTGCGACATCGAGACACTCCCCTTCTTCTCCTTCTTCCATCCCATCTCCGTCGTCCTCTCGATCGCTCTCCACAGATGAGTGGGATATCAGTTCAGCAAAGATCAACCCGATGTTATACTGAGTTACGTTCAGCTCGCGATACAAGACAGGCGAGAGAAGCTCATATTGCGCTTGCGAAGTCAACATGAGATGCACGAGGGATCGATGTGAATGGTGGAGCGATAGCTGTTCACCTATCAGGAGGATAATCTCTCCAGGGAGCCGCTGAGCCTGGGTGACCGACATCGTGCCCATACTGTAAATCAACCAGAGCCGAAGCGATGTTTTCTTGCAAAATAATGATAGACACTCGTAAAGCAATTTGCATGCTCGCACCCGATGGAATACATGCCTAAGTCTATATACGACGCTTCAGCTTGATGACCAACGCTCGCTGGCATTGATTATGTGCAAAGCTAACGACAGCCCTTATAGCGGATCAGATGAAAGGAGGAGGGTATCTGAAAAGAAGGTACAAGTAACTTACTGGGAGCCTAGATCTCCCGGTTATACTGGACATACAATAAGTCGGGCCAACAATGGCTTTGGACGAAGCTGAGTACAGAGCCCGTGTCGTCAGCATCGGTCGATCATATGCATACGTTGCCGTTGTGTTAAGCTGGCGATCCCTCGACGATTATCGCTCGGGGAGGGAGCAGCCAGTCGAAGGTGAATGAGCAGGTGGGTGGAAGATGGGAGATTTTGGCGGACTGCCACTTGCCACCCAGCAGCACTCCTGATACTGTATCACTTACCGGCCAAACTTCCCACCACAAGCTCAAGTTCCCATCAGCTGCTTCGTCCTTATCACCTCATATGTTTCCCGTCCTTTGCATCTATTTTGCACTTCTTACCTTTCACTTCGCACACTTTGAGTGAGTGGACCAGCACAAGATCGCTTGCATACAGAAGCGATGCAATAAATATCAAACTCGATACATCACAATTAAACAAATCCGAGTGCCTTCTTATTGAAACATCTCGAGTTCTCAGCGAAACAGACGATCGCATGCGATATGGAAGTAGACACGGACCGAGCGATCACGGACGATGAGCGTATGGATGAAGATTTCCCCGTAGGAGAAGGCGAGGGCATGTTGGAAGATTCGGATGGCGACGAGATGATGGCCGATGAAATTCAGGATGACCAGGAGTACGAAGAAGCGATGGATGAAGAGAACATGGAGCCTGAGCTCCATACGAGCCAAGCCAAGGAGGCTGAAGTCGTACCGCCTGAAGCTCCTCTAACTACGGGACAAGATGGATCGGAACCGCCTATCCCGTTCACACCCACTGACACCCCGCCTGTGGTCACGCCGTTCCCGGAACCAGCTTCAGCTTCAGCTTCAGCTTCGACAGGGTTCTATGGACAAGCTTCCGGCTCAGGCTCGACCACGGCAAGGCCGTTAGAATCGCCCCCTGCTCCTGAAACAGACATGACTCCTGCACCTCTCGATGAAAACCCTCCTACCACGACGGATGGCGTCGTCGGTGTGCAAGAGGTGAAGGGATCGACCGAAGAACATCCCAAACCTCCTTTGAGTACAGATCAAGAAGGGAACGAACATATCTCTCACCCACCTCAGACTGTCGCCACCACGGAAGAAGCTCTCGACGTGCTCAAATCCAACCCGTCCGCAACTGAACCGAGTATCAACCCTAGTACAGACGTCACTCCAACAATGGCAAAAGCCGAGATCCCAGCCGAGATGCCAGGGCAGACTACCTCGATACCTGCCGTCCCTCCGCCCCATGGCGGCGAACACGCCAAGCGGGCTGTATCTCGTGAAGCAACACCCAGACAGGATGAAGCGGATGCTTCCTCGGAGACACATATCGAAGCGGGAGAAGAGGATGAGGAGTACTATGGAGAGGGAGAAGCAGAAGAGGCGGTCGGGGAGGAAGAAGAAGAAGATGAAGACGAAGACTACCCCATTGATGTCCTCAACTTGCCTCCCATCATCATCCACTTGCCTCAATTAGGTGCCAGATCGCTCTTCGTGCCGTATGAGAGCGACCCTGATACCCTGCCCATCTGGCTTCGAGATCGTCAAGAAGAGCTCGGAGAGGCTAGCTTGGCTGATGTATGGGAAGCGTTACGGGCCGAGTGCGTCAAAGAAGGCCTCGGACAGAATGGGGCGCTGGTCATCACTGAGAAGCAGATGGATCTCAAGATGAACGAGGTGAGTGTCCGGATACCCCAATGTAGTGCACCACAATACCATTGAACCTTAAACGGTGAAGCTCTGTCAACTGACCATCGTACTTGTTCGGCTTGCAGGATGACGTGAACCTCCAGTCTATCACATTCCTTGAACTGATCGCCCTTCATCATGAGTGCGGTCTCCCCGAACCCGTCCAGCTATACTTGACATGGGAAGAATCCCGCTTCATCACCCGGTTCAATGCTATCCAAACAGAAGTGGAAGCGGTCAGGAGACGTCGTAGCGAGAGTGCGCAGATCGGAGAAGACGTCACGGACGATCCCGCTCACGTCAGCACGGCAGAAGAGAAGAGAGAGAACGACGATTCTGAAGTTCAACCGGTGCCGAAACTTGATTCTTCTGCTGCGGCCGGTGTTGTGCCAGTGCCTAAGCAGGTACACACGGAGGTCGAGCCTGTCGCAGAAGCCGTCGAGGGTGATGATGAAGAATACGATGAAGAGGAATATGCAGAGGACGCCGGATCAGTAGGCGCAGGGGCATACAGCGATGTCGAGGAGGCCAGCAGAGCTGGCGCTTCCAAGAAGCGAGATTATGATCACGAGAGGCGTAAACATGCTCGAGAGGGTGGGTGCCACTCTGTACTTCTTATCGCGATCTTCGCTGATGCTGCCCCCTCTGTCAATCTAGTCAAAGCTGAATATGCCGAATCCAACGACGACGTAAATACGCGAGACTTGGAACAACAACATCCCCAATGGGCTGAAGCCAGGGCAAGGCGTGAGTGATATCAGCCATATTTGCTATTATCAACGGGGGAACCTTTAGCTAATATCAATGCTGCTACCTCCTCAGCTACCGATGCAATGCATTACGAAGGTCCTCCAACGAATCGTCAGGTAATCTATCATCAAGAAACCCGTCCTGAGCCTTGCATCTCCGAAGCGAAAGCTGAACCCGAGGCTGGGCCTGAGTTCACAAAACCAGCAGAAGGTGAGTAGATTGGCCCACAGATCCAGATATCTCCCAATGAGATCTCGTGACTCGTGCTGACGTAGGTCCTTTGTTCGACCTCTACCTTTCACGCGACAGCCCTAGAAGTCGAAGGTGAGGAAGACGTTGACGCAGTAGAAGAGACTGAAGAGTATGACGATCAGGAAGAAAGGTTGGAGGGGGATGACGCTGCGGATGAAGGAGAGGAAGGTGGCGAGTGGAATGATGAAGGTGAGTAATTTTGATAGCTTATATTCATAGCATTGCCATATCTTTTGCCCATCTCCACTGCAAACTGCAAGCACCCATGACTGATCATCTTCACTTTCAACAGAAATCACTCACTCGTCTCACGAACGAACCGAATCAAAAACCACAGAAGGTGAAGACGAAATGCAGGCGCCGACTGTCCCCGTACCCATACAAGTATCGAAGGCGCAGTTCGAACAATTACGAGCTGACCAGCCAGCTCGACTCGCTCAACTACGTCACGAAGGTCTTGGGCAGCGGCAGGAGACAGGGTCAGTCATCGCCGGGTCCGGCGCTGCCCTTCCTACCCCCGCGGCGGCTGGCAGTGCTGTCAGCACGCAGGCTGGGCAAAGCGAGATAGGTCTCAAAGTCCCGCTTGACGATGTGGCGCTCAAACACAAATACTCTGGGATTCCCGAGGGCTCTGAGTATGCCAGTCCGGCGATCAGCGTTGACGCAAGTAGGGAAGTGACCGAGCGAGCGGCGGAGGACAATGAAGAGTTCGACTTGATCCAGGATGAGGTACCACTGGACGAAGTGGCGCTGAAACACGAAGCCGAAGCTGATGCCGCTCAGGACGAAAGCGCTGCGGTCTCACCAGCCGGCTCGAGTCGTCAGGTAACCGAATATCAACCGCCGTCCCAATTCGCCACTCCTGCAGAAACAACACCTGTAGGCACCGAAGTCAGCATGACCGCCTCCGACCTCGGAGGAGCACAGGCTATCGCCGATCGTATATTGGGCGTAGACAGCACGGCACTCCGAAGGCCTGATGTGATTCCCGAGGAGGACGAGATCACCATCAGCGAGAGGGAGGAGATTGTCAATGAGCGTGCAGAGCGGGACAGAGAGGCCCAGGAAATGCCAGCACCGGTCGATGGAGTTGCTGGCGCAGGGATTGTCCCTGAGCCAGTGAACGATGCGGAGGGCGAGTACTCTGGATACGAGGAATACTCGGATGGAAGCTATGCTGACGGTGAGTCCGAGCGTGACCGTGCTCAATATATCAATATCGTTTCAAAGGGCTGTGACTGACAGTTTTACGTGCGGAATCTTCAGGCGATTACGACGAGGACGAATCGGATCTACCTGGTACTATGCCAGTCACGCCTCTCGAGACTGAAACAGGCGAAGGTTCACTGAGATTTTACCCGCAAGGCCACCCCGATGCCGACGATGTCCAAGGTGTGCTCGGCGATGCTGGTGAACTCGACGAGGGTTTCAGCGAAGAGTACGAGGAGGAGGATGGCTCCGAGAGAACGCTCGAAGAGGACCAAGAAAGCGTCTATGACTCATACCCGGTCACTGCGGAACCCACGATGACTGAGTCTGGTGATACGGATTACCCTACGTCGACGGTCGGCGATGAAGATACGCTCACCATGCCACCGTCGGCGAAGAGAACGCTGGATGATGACGAGGATACAGACAGCAAGAGGGCGAGGACCGACGAGGTGTCGGAATAAAGTGCGGGGCAGCCCCGCTCGTGGCAAGATCTACCGCTCAACCACGTCGTCCTATATTCGATAGTCTCTCTATCGCTCGGCAAAACGTCCAGCTGAACATAGTTTCTTTACCTGTACACTTTTTTACTCTTCTCGACTTTTAATAATAACGATTCCTACGACATCTATGACTATATCCCATCCCGATCAGCTTAACAATATTGAATACTGCACCACCATACCCGTTCGACTGTGAAATGGAATCTGCCGGCCACGCAACGTCCCAAGGCGATTTCGTGAAGGCGCAGTAGGTCCGACCTAGCCTAGCCGGTATATGGTAAGTCCACCAGTAAGTCAGTTTTGATTCCTCTCTTCTCATTGTCTTGTGTGTGTGAGAGAGTCGCGTCCGACCGTCAACACCGAGGCTCTGATTTAATTGATCTAATGCCAGTGGTATGATATGATATGATAAATAATTAATTGACATCACACGGTGTAAGTAACGATATTCGTGGACGAGGCTCAGGCCCGTCCGATTTGATTGAGGCCATAAAAAAGAGAGAGAAAAAGAGAGTCGGTATATGCTTCATATCTCTATGTCTTTGTATATGAACCAAGTAGAGCGCCGACACTCAATGGGCCCTGACGAGCTCAGCTCAGGTCGGCTCAGCTGTGTTCGATGCATCGTTTGCTGCTTGCTTCAATCTTTCTTCTCATCGGCGCATGCACGGTACAAGCTGGCCGGAGTAAGTTACATAGCCTCAAAGTCTAGCTCGGCTTGCCGCTTGAATCGGCACCTTTGCTGTGTTTGCTTGAGGTACAAGCAGCATACAGAGCCAAATGTTAGTTACTCGTACCAGTAGCGCCAGGTACAGTGCCTATACACATTGAGGTCTGGGTGTGGGTGTGTGTGTAAGCTTGGCAGTTATCGAAATCGTTGCTTCCCACTGATCTGGTCTGGTCTGGGCAGGATCATCAGACTTTCTGCTCCACATGCAATGCAAATCCAGGTAGCGGTGTGCGATGAACGGTGGTGTGTAACCTTATTAAAATGTGGAGGGATTACATCATTGCTTTGCTTAACCCTTAATCCGCCGCTCGAAACGAAAATTGACGATCATCATGCATCGCACCTACAGAGGCCCGCTGTTAACCGAAAGACAACGAAGAAGATGAAGGAGAGGAGTGTGTGAGTGCAGTAGGTTCGCAAAGCGCTTTAGCAGGCGCCACAGGAGGCAGCTTTCTCCCCCTGCTCTCACTTGATCCAGAGAGACGGGAGGCGAGGTGAGGCTTTATATGCAGACATCTGCGTTGGATGAATCCTTCGTATCTCTGAAACCCTCTTGTTGGTTTTAATCAGTTTCTTAACAGCGCACAGCAGCAGCGGCACACATGCTCTCGGCGCGTACCGCCGGCTGTCTGGGGGGGGGGTTTAACAGGAGCCAAGGCTGTACTGTATATGCCTGCTTGCAAGTCAGGGTAAAATACGACGAGGGGGAGCTATGATGCAGTGGGTGTGGGGTAAGAGCTCTGAAATCTCGCTAAATAATCGGCTCATTCATTCCTCGAGGTGGTGCTCGTACTCCACGTCAGATCCAGATCGCGCACTGAGCTGTAAATACGTACTATGCTATACCTCCAGGAAGGTTTGGCGTTGAGTGTTTATCTTTTTCTCGCCCAAGTAAAATCTGCTTCTTGTATGAATGAGTACTTGCGTATGCACACACGTAGATTTACATCTCACATCCTGATCAATATCTTTTGTTCATTTACACTTTTGACTCTGGAACACACGTAAATATCTGGAAAGATAGAGAAGAAAACAAGAAACACACACTTTCTCACTTTCAACCTTTCAACACGTTCATTGATCGTCAATCAGCACTAGCACGAGCACCACCATCACTGCCTTCAAGCATCAATCAATCCGACCCTCGGATCAAAATTCAGCTCGCTACGGTGAGTATACAAGAAGCTACTACTTCCCTGATATTGATGATGGCGCTCTGTCTGGTTCTGGTCCTGGTCATGGTCCGAGCTCCGCTCCACTTGAGAAAGAGGGCAACGCCGGTCCGACTAGGGGCGAATGCAGGTCAGAAAGTCCTTGTTGGGGGAAGCATGCATGTCTCGGCCGGACTGCATCAATCGGGTCGTGTCGTTCTGGCGCTAACTTTCGCGACAATTTTGTTGATCTCGCTCCTGTCTCTCTGCACCAACTCACATCGCGCCTTTACAATTCATCTCAACTCCCACGACACCCTTCGTACCACACGTTGACGCGTTATCATCGGTCTTGCTCGTTCACTTGACAGACCAGATTCCTCTGAATAGTATACTCGCTTGTGAGTGGTCTTGCACTTCGGCTTTAGACATGATCGTGGATACGCACATGTGTCAGCATATCCTATCCCCTTTGGCGATCTATGTGCCAATCTGAGCTACTGTGCTGAATTCGATCAATCGTATAGAAATCAACCCATAATGTCGTTCCGAGCCCCCCTGCTCCGAGCTTCGGCCAACGCCCGTTTCGCCCAACACCGATCCCTCACCACCCTTTCCGCCCGACCCATCCCCTCGTCCCTCAAGCCCTTACCGGTCTACACCAACTTGCTCTCTCGGAGGTCGCTCAACACCTCTCAAGCTGTGAATGTCACCGCTACCCAGTCTAGAGCCGATGGCGGTATCGAGGAACCCCCTCAGGGAGGTTTCAACGTGGGCAAGGACACCAGGATGGACTCGTGAGTGATCCTTCTAATCGAACCCGCGTGAAATGGACATCAAGCAGGCAGACAGACAGTTGGTCTGGTCGTGGTGTCGGTGGTGGAGCTGGCGGTGAATGGTTCGAGAGAACATGCGTGGTTTGTGACTTGATAAGAATCGAAAATGCTGACGAGCGTTGTCTTACTTTTTCTCGAAACTCTATCTTCTCTGATGATGACCATCATTGACGCTGTCATCGCGGTCTTTTCCCCCTTGCTTCACTTCATCTCGCGGCGTGCATGACGTCTCGGTTTCTCAACCGAATGGTGATCATGATCATATGACCCGAATCGCGTCTTCGGCTTGACACGAACCGAAACGCACCAAAATCGAACCGAAACAAACCCTATACGCTTCATCCGCTCCGCTATGCTACGCTATGACTCAACCCTTCCTTTGGCCGGTTCGCTCGCTTCACACCATCCTTTGATCGATTCACTCGCGGCTTGGCTCGGTCTGCCCACCCCGGAATTGCCTACCACTTGATCCGCTAACTCTTCGTCTGGACAACACTGAACTGCGCTTCATCATCATCGCTTTTACTATGCCTTACGCACGCTACTTTGTGGGGTATCTTCTTCCTTGCGCTTCCCTTTCATCCATTATCGTCCTGACTGGGGTCTTCTGGTTCCTTCCCACCTTGTGTCTGTCGACAACCCCTTTTCTGCCCCGCTATGATCGTCTGCAATAAAACCTCCACGGGGCCCTTGCGAAACACCTTTGACTGTTTCATCGCCCATCCTTTTCCCTGATCATTGCCGCATCCTCCTTTTCTCTCCCTCTCATCTCCGCCGGCAATGTGTGTGTCTCTTCGACGCGTGTGATGGTGTCTCTCTCATTCGTCATGATTCCTTTCGTGTTTGGCCTAATGACGTTGCGCGTTCATCCTTGACACTCTGGAAATTTTGGTGGTCTACGTTGGATGAAACTCGCTATTGCGCACTATGGCATGTTCTACCCCTACCCAAATTATACGACAACGACGCACGACGTGCAACATACAACGTCATCTCTGACAATCATCATCTTTCTTACTTCTGCGTTGATCTATGGAATTCCTCACTCAACTGCTACTGGCACTCGCCAAAATTCTCGCTTAACCTTAAAATCCCATCAATCTCTTTCTGCTTCTCGGCTTTCATCTTTTCGTTTCTTCACTTCTCTTATACACAATCAACCCACCCACCTTCGGATCTCGTTATTTGGATTCTTTGGCTTCCATTTTCTTTCTGCTCCGCCCGATACGTAACCCATTTACGACTCAATTTCTTTGTCTTTGTCGCGTTCCATTCATCGACGACGACTACTATATAACATCCTCATTCAACTAAAACCTGTGCCTCGGTCGTCTTGACGACTCCTGTGCACATCATCCTTCCAACGGCACCCTCGTAATATACTTCGTCGAACCTTCTTCACCTTGATCAAACCCCTTGCACCCATCCCATTCAACCCATTCTTATACTATCCCGACAATCACCTCTTCATCTCCCCTTGTTCCTCTTGTACCGCATTTCTCCAACTCGATTCCTTTCGAACCATTGTACTCCCTCTCATTGCACACCTTTCCCCTTCTCCAAATTTGACACCTTAATCCCACTTCCTTTGTCTCCTCGAAATACGAAACAACGAAAATCCTCTTGGGCGACATTTTACCCCGCATTCCCCTTTCTTCTGGTCAACTTGGCCCCTCACACTATCGACCCCTCGCTCTCTGCCTCCTCCCCTCTCCGAAATCACCTGGTGACCGCTATCAACGTTGTTTGGTCCTGGTCGATCTCATTCCAACCTGCCTTTGACTTCGGCCTCCATCGACCGAAACTTGTCATCTGACAACAACCGATATCGCCGTCCTGACGATATCCGAAATCTGCGTTGATTGATCGCAAACACATATAAATTGTCTCTATATTGCGACTTTCGTTGACGACCACAACGCCCTTGACAAACACCAAAACCGATCCTCTCCATCTACCAACATTCCCATTACTTGCGGGTGTGATCACTTGAAACTATCTTATTCTTCAACATGCACCCCAACCTTCGAACGGCTGTCACGCCGCTTCTTCCTCCTCTGATCCGCTTTGGCGGTTCTTCATCGCGAACATTCTCCTCGACCTCTGCTTTCACCCGGCCACTGATCTCTCGGCCCCAACAACCATGCTCTCGTTGTCTTTCTACTTCCACTCCACTGATGCCTCGTCATACTGGCCCACGATCCTCACCACACTCTGTCCTCGCCCCATCAAATCAAATACAAACCCGTGGTATTGCTGTAACTTCCATGGCACCTGGTGCAATGTTCAGTCAGCCCCCTCCTGAACCCGGAGCGGACTTCAATGTTGTGATGATTGGCGCCGGTGTAAGTCCTTCAACTTTCGCCGATTTGGCCGATTCAGAATCCCTTTGTCCCACGCGCGTTCGACGCTCACCTTGTCTGCTATGATTATCGCTGCTAGAACATCATGTTTGGATCCGACGAAGGTCCTTGGAAGTGAGTGTGATCATCCCTATTTACCCGTACACCTCCCGCCCTAATTGACCCCTTGCCTGCCCACAGCCACTCTTTCCGATTCGAGCATAAGTTGGGTCCCCGACTCAAGGTTACTGCCCTGATCGACCCCTCCGTTGCCCGAGCCGACAAAGTCCTCGATGGCAAGCGACAGTCTTTCGTGGAATCAGCTTACAGAGATACAAAGGTCTTCAAGACCATTGAGGATTACCACGCTGACCTCAGAAACAACAACATCTCCGACCCTGAGTGAGTTTCGTGTTATTCACCCGTGGAACCTGCTCTCCTCGTAATACGAGCTAACGTTCTGACTATAGTGCCATCGTTGTTGGGTGTCCCCCCGCTTACCGAGGTGGTACCACCAAGGGCACTGATCTCGAGCTCAACTTGCTCAAGCTCTTCCCCAAGACTGCCTACTTCATCGAAAAGGTGAGTCTCTGCAAACCTGCGACCGGCGACAACGCATGCTTACATTCCCCCCCTAGCCCGTCGGAACCGGCACTGTCGAGGCCGCTAAGGAGGTCACCCAGAGGCTCATCGAAAACGGCAACATTGTCTCTGTCGGTTACATGCTTCGATACCTCCGATGTGTCCAGAAGATGAAGCAGATCATCCACGAGAACAACCTCACCGTCATGGCCACCAACGCGCGATACGTGAGTAAACACGACCAGTCGGAAGGATACAGAGCTGATACAGTCGATACCTTGCAGTCTTGTGCCTACGAGGCCATCGCCAAGCCCGCTTGGTGGAACAAGGCTATCGACATGGGACCTGTCATTGAGCAGGGTACCCACTTCTGTGACTTGTCTCGATACTTTGGTGGTGATGTCGATATCGACAGTGTCGTGTAAGTCGAAATCGCGCTTGACAAGGTTTGTTCTCAGAGTCTCCAGCTGATCAGCTGGTGATAGCGCCCGATCCATCGAGTGGTACGAGCAGCCCGGAAAGCTTTCCAAGATCCCCATCGACGAGTCCAAGATCGACGAAGAACTCCGAATCCCTCGATTGACCAGTGCCGTCTGGAAGTATGAGAACGGCGGTGTTGGTTCATTCCAGCACGCCGTCGCGCTTCAGGGTACCGCTTACGCCTGTGAGCTCGAGGTTTGGGCCGATGGTAAGTCTATTTCCGTCCGGGTAAATAATGATCGCGTAAAGCTAATAAGATATGTAGGTTACCTTATGCGACTGGTCGACCCGTACCAGGCCCCTACTCTTTACGTCCGACGACCTGGAGGTGAGTTACCATCATCCTGTGCTATGTCAGCGATCCTCAGCTAATCGTGACGAATCTCACAGATGACCACGAGGAGCGACACGTCTTCACCGACGATGACCCCTTCTTCTCCGAAGTCTCGCACTTCATTGACTGTATCGAGAACGGGCCCGAGCCCTTCATCCTCAGTTCGTTCGAGGATGCCACCAAGACTTACGAGTGAGTCAAAGACGTAGTTGTGTTGTCGACGGTCGCAGCTCGCTAATACTTCTCGTGCGCTTCTTCTCTTCTTCAGGCTCACTTGGGCTATACGACTTGCGGCCGAGGCCTCCAAGATGCCCAAGGTCAAGTCCGCTTAAGCGACCAAGACGCTCGAGATCTTTGACTTTTTGACCCCCGCCAAATAATAATATAGCATTGTCAATCCTGACTTGGTCCTTTCCTACCCAATACTTTTGCAAGCAACATTTTCCCATATTTCATTGATTCTGAACAAGAGAGAAAAGAACTCGAGACGGTTGTTTTTTGATCGTTACTTGAAGAGGTAGAAAGCGGTTCACCATGACCTTTTGATACCCCGTATTATACTCTAAAAGTGATCTACCGTATCATGCAAGGACGGGAGGAGAGGTTGAGTAAGCAAATCTTGGTGACTTGTAGATATTATGATCATGTACGAGCTGACTGTGGATCTGCGTGAGTCGCATTTGATGAGGCATAGTACTTGAGTACTTGTTGGGTGGCAAAAGAAAGAAGATCAGATGCAATGCAGATGGACCGACCAAATTGATCGGCGACCTCCGTCTCCACCATCCAGATAATGCACGTTTGATGCATGCCAATCGAGAGCGGCAAGCGGCAAACCGAGAGATCATCATTGGATGTCACCTCAATGGACGGGTGGTCTGCTCTCTCACATCATCATCACCATCGCGAGAGCTCTCAACCCATATGCTCTGACCTACAATCTTCTTGTGCAGCGCTCGTCCTTTGTCTTTGTGATTAGAAGATATCGCCGCCTTGTCGTTGTCATCAGCGCTATCACCGGTCAAGTACTCGCCACCTGTCTACCTCGATTCGATTTTACACTTCTGAGATAAACTTATTCCGAGTCCCACCAACTCCACGCAAAAGAGAACAAACCTTGCTTCTAACAGGAAGAACAGCAACAGAAAATTCGATCCAATTTGATCAGATCCAATCAAATCAGATAGATAGATCATCCGGAATACTGATCTCAGCGAAAATCGTATAAAACTACCGAGGCCCTCTTCCTCGGTTGTCTTTATACGAAATCTTGCTGAACATCAGTTACAACCGGATTTTCATCATCTCGGTTCTTCGTCACCTTTCATGCCAAACCTACACGTTCATTTTGGGAATGGGAATCTCAAAGCCTTCCGGCAAGAGCTGGACGGTACCGCCTCCAATTCCAACAACACCAATAACGGCGGCGGCGGAGGAGGAGGAGGAGGATGGAAGGGGAACGCGAACGGTGTAGGGCCTGGGAGTGCTTCCGGCGGACGAAGCTGGTCCATGGGCGGATGGAGTGGACCGCCCGTCAAAGCTGATATCAATGAGCGAGATCAGCACGGAAGAACGTGAGTCTCCCCTTGCTCCATCCCTTGATCGTTTCCGTCTACACATATACTGTTGCTGATCTCTCCTATTCGATTCACACATAGCGTCCTGCACCTCGCAACGGCCAGCTTGACGCCGATCGCATACAACTTCCTCAACATGATCCTCCGTAACCCCAACGTCTCTGTCAACTTGCAAGACACCGAGTCCGGGTACACGGCTTTGCATCGGGCCTTGTTTGTAGGCAATATTCGAGCGGCGCGCGATCTGTTGGCGCGGAGCGATATAGATACGTCTATCAAGGATTCAGAAGGGATGACCGCTTTTGATCTGTACAATGGGACTGTCGATGGAGTGAGTTCTCCCTTCTGTCTCCGGTCTCGCATATCACGCACAAGTACTGATCGAATGCAATAGACAAATCCGCCGCAAAGTGGGAATGGGACTGATCTCTACGTTTGGGGAGTCAACCGTAAGTACATTCTTTCCTTCTTCACATTCTACCACGCAGACAGCGAAATGGATTAAATTTACTTTCTACGTCCACAGGCAATTTCTCTCTTGGAACAGGGGATTCGAACGATAAAGCCTTTCCGGACCATATTAATCTCTTGACCCAAGCCCAGGCATCTGGTCGAGCCGATGCGTCGCAAAAGTTTGACCATGTTGGCGTTCAAGATGTCGTCATGGCCAAACTTCACACTGGAGTCGTCACGACTGAACCAAGAGGGAATCTGAGTCTGTGTGGATTCGGCTCGAATGGCAGATTGGGCAGATCGATTCATTCTCAGCTATCGTTGCTACCCATGCCGGACTTGCCACATACGATCACGTCAATTGCAATGGGTCAAGATCATACGCTCGCCCTGGCCTCAGGAGGCTACGTTCTATCTTGGGGTCACAATCGGTTCTCACAATTGGGTTACCCGATAGAACCGTCCGACAAACCGTCAGGGATGGGAAGGGATGGGGATGAGCTGGTTCAGATCTCGCCCAAGAGGATTGTGGGTCCACTGAAGAAGGAATGGGTCCGTGGGGTCGCTGCTGGCAGGATGGCTAGCGCTTGCTGGACTGCCGACGCCGTTTGGACATGGGGTACCAACGCTGGGCATCTAGGTGAGCTGCAAAGGACCCTCTCGTCGCTCTGGGTTCGTTTCAGGAGCTGACAGCCATGCAGGTTATGACAAGGCGGCCAACCCTGTACAAGTGATACCGAGGAGAGTGACATCTGTCACTCAGCCGGTCATCGACATCGCCTTTTCGGATTACGCCATGATTTGCCTGCTTGACACGTTTGAAGTGCTCTGCTTCCATCGGGACACTTCCTTCAAGATTTCATTCTCCACCCCTCGTGTACTGTCGGAAGCCTTCCCTTTCCGACCTCCACAAGCGACTCTCAAGCCTAGCATCAAGAAAGTGACGAGCTGTGGGACTGCGTTCGCGGCTTTGTCGTCGATCGGAGATGTCTTCACTTTCTCGTTGCCGAACCCGCTGGACGACATTGGCAAAGACGCTAGAGGAGGACATGTGACGGTCAAACCGCAGATCGTTTGGGCGTTAAGGAAGAGCTTCACAGCAGTCAAAGTGAGTCTGCGTTGTCCGCTTGCAAGCACCAGGATTTGTCAGCAGCTGACGGGCTGTTCAGGACGTCGCCCTTGGCTCTGACGGCACTGTCATCATCTGTACGCATTCGGGCCATGTGTTTGTTCGACAACGGCTCAAATCCGGTTCCGGTCAACTCAAGTTCCGACGTATACCCTATCTCCAGCGAGTCATCAAGGTTGCCGTCAACGAGTCAGGCGCTTTCGCCGCCATACGCGCAGATGCGAAAGCCACTCCGATCACTCTGACGGGTCAGACCCTTCAAGATGATCTGTTCCTACTCCAGCCTCACTTTAGGCGCTTCGAGTCACAGATGACGGCTGATCATTTTGAGGAGTCGCTCAAGAAGCATCATGCGAACGAGGATGAGGATGAAGACGAGTCTACAAATTCGATTGCCAAGGATATGTCCATCGCCATGAGGTTGTGTACGGTTGTATCGAGGTGGAGGGTCGACGAGGGGGACTCGCTCTTTTCGTGGAGTGACCCTTTGCTGGGCAGCGACGTCCATATTGTCATCAAGGACGTCGCAATACCGGCACACAGCGTGCTCCTATCTCTCCGAGTGCCAAAACTGAAGGGCCTCTTCGCTGGCCAGTACAAACACAGCCTGTTCACATATGGGAAGTACCGATCGTCGAAAGCGATCTACGTCAAGGCATGTCATCCGCTAGCAGGCTTGCTACTGCTGCAATACATATATTCGGACGATATCGCCGCCATATGGGATGCTCGAGTCGCTCGGGCTATTCAAGACAAATTTGCCTCTCTCAAACTGCCTTTGGCCGATATCAAAGCGGACTTGAAATCTATTGCCGTTGAGCTAGATCTCGAACCTCTTTCCAATGTCCTGTCTTCTGCCGGCAAGCAGCCAGTGTCCCGTACCACCCTGCCAACAGATATCCAAGCTTTTTTCGCATCGACCCACAGCATCGCCCCGTCACCTGCCACCAAATGCGATGTCACCATCCGTCTCGAGGATAAAGACGTTTCGGCCAATTCGATCATTCTGAGGGCTAGATGTCCGTTCTTCGATGCGATGTTTGCGGACAACGACTGGACTGTGCGAAGAAGAGACGACGGTCATGTCACTGTCGATATGAGTCATTTGAAGTGGAGGCCGATGAGACTCGTCTTCCGATACATTCACGAAGGAGCAGAAGATGATCTGTTTGACTATCTTCGTGAGTCAATCACAGAACAATCATGGCAAAAGACGCAGCTGACAGGAATGAGTGCATTATCTTTTACGCTTTAGACCAAGAAACTCTTGACGCTTTCCTTGACTTTGTCTTTGAGGTGCTTGCGGCTGCTGTAAGTTTTCAGATAGCCGTGTCACTATGTCATCGGCGTCCGTTGATGAGTATACTAATGAATTCCACTTCTCATCCATTCAGACGGAGCTCCTCCTGGACCGACTTGTCCTTGTCTGCTCCCGTATGATCATTCGACACTGCAACGCGTTCAATGCCGCCGCTTTGGCTACCGAAGCCGCCTTCTATCAAGCCACGACACTCAAGCTCAGCATATTCGACTACATCGTCTCTTGCATGGAGACGATGCTCGAATCGGGCCTGCTGGATGAAATGGATAATGACGTCCTCCTCGACTTATGTGATGTGATCTCTCAGAAGCAAGCCGACCGATTATCGGTGTCGCGGAACCAGGTTCTCGTCAAGCAAGCCATGGAGAAACATCGCGAATGGCTATCCTTGCAAGACATTCCTCAACCGAGACTCCGGCAGCCTTTCAAGTGGAAACCTCGCTCTCCAGCTTTGTCTCCTGTCGACACTTTGTCTTTCACACCGAGAGACAAAGAACGGACGAAAGCTTCCTCGGGACCAGTACCGGTACCGGCGGTACCAATTTCACCTTTACTCAGCCCAGAATTGCAACCTGACCGATCAAGTGCTGCGGACGGTATCTTCCAGATGGACGACGATCTGCCTACACCCCCCTTCACTGCTTCGGGCTCGCATACTCCACGAGCTAACAGGCCGATGACCCCGCTCGACTTATCCGCCGCGTCCGGATCCGTCGGGAAAGGCGCAGTTTGGAGATCGAAGAAGGTCGAAAGTGAGAAGGTCGACTTACGAAGTGTCATGGCAGAAGCTGCGGCTAAGAAGCCTTCCCTTGCACGACCTCCTGTTACTCCTAACAGCGCACTGGCGTCTGGATCACGACCTTCATCGTACACAACATCGACAGGCCTCCCTACACCACAAGCTATGACGTCGACCAAGACTACGGCTCTAGCTCGAAGTCCCCCTTCGACAAGTGCTACTGGGGGACCATGGCGGCCGATGGAGATACGCAAGACATCCTTGTCATCTGTCCAAGCCGCCAGCCAGACTACACCGTCCTCATCAACCACCAGCATACCTACACTCTCACGTCCAGCGGGATCTCAAGCTTCGCCTGTACCGCACAGGAGTGGATCAAATCCCGTGATCACCCCCGTCAAGCTCGGTCCGCCTCCACTTGGCTCAGCACAGCCTCGCAAAGCTTCAGGGGGAGGAGCAGCTTGGTCTACCCCAACGACTTTCGCTCCGCCTCAACCTATCATCCCTGTGACGCCCAATACCAAGACTACATTGACAGCTTATTCCCCCTCGGCGCAGTTTTCCTTATTAGCAATCCAGCAGCAAGAGCGGGATATAGCAGAGATGAGCGCGAAAAAGCCTGCCAAGAGCTTGGTTCAGATTCAGGAGGAAGAGAAGAAGGCAGAGCAGGAAAGAGCGCAAGAAGAGGAGTTCATGAGATGGTGGGCCGAGGAGGAGGCTCGTCTGGCTAAAGAGTCCGGGAGTGGAGGTGGAGGTGGAGGGGTGGCCAGCGGAGCAGGCAACCCCGCTGGCAAAGGAGGAAAGGGTCGAGGTGGCAAAGTCCGAGTTCCAAAAACCAAAGGACCAGCTGGAGGCGCAGCAGCAGCAGTGGCAGCAGCTGGGAAAGCCATGGGGGCAGAGAATGGGAAAGATCAGGCTCCGGGTTCATCGTCAAAGGGTAATAACATCCCAAAGAAGGGACACCTGAATGGCGGGGACGGTGGAAGCAAAGTACCGCCTGACGGAAAGGGGAAGGATCGTCGAAATGCTGGAGCCGGCGGTCGTCGGGATGGGGAGAAAACCAACGCTGGCGATGCTTCCCAAATCAACGGAAACGGACAAGGACGGAATGGTCAGAACCCAAGTAAAGTCGGAAAGAATACCACCAACACTAATGGCAACATCGATGTCAATGGGAAGAACGCTCCTGCAGCAACGCAACAAGCACAACCACAATCCTCTAAATTACAGCCTCAATCAACGCAATCACAATCGCACTCTCAACCCCGATCATTCCCCACTTTTGTCCCACGTAATGGACCGTCAATACCAACTGGTGGTGTACAAATAGGACAAGCAGGATCAGGATCAGGACAAGTAGGATCAGCAGCAGGGCCGCAATTGCAGGCTGCTGCTATGCCTTTTGTGCCCCGAGGAATGGGAGGAGGGAATTAATGGTGGGCAATAGAGTATTAGAATAGGTACAGTCAGTGGTTATCTTTAGTCTTGGTCCGCAAAGTGGCATGGCGTAGTGCTATAGCACTCAGAGGGGTTGTTTGGCCGGATGCTTTGCTTGTTCGGTATATACATATCTGATACGGCGAATGTAGTTTCCAGGACACACCAATGATGACTGACTACGAACAACGTCATAAACGTGTTCCTTGCATCTCAAGCCTCGTAGACAGGTTCCAAACCATGCGTGCAGACACTAAACAGTACTCGAGTACTCATAAACACGTAGGCACGCTCATACGCGACACTACGGGATATGTACGTGTATGTATCCATCCCGATTGGTGATGTGTTTCGACTACTGAGTGAGCAAGGGCCACGCTTAATGTAGCTTCCGTGCGAAGACGATGGACTGCATCTAACAGGAGGGTATACAGAAGAAGCACAACCAAGTTCTGGGACTGAAGCTGGGGATAAAATAGCTACGCCAAGACGACCTGATCTGCCCAGGATTGGACGGGGCATGAAAGAGGTACGAGTAGGGCCTCGACAGTCTTCAAGGAGTGTAGAATGATGGCCTGGGCGTCAGGTTGCAAGATACTGGCTCGCTGAATCTAGGGACTCAACCCGAGCCAGTTATATACACATAGTTGCAGAACACGGTCGCCCCAATCGGTAGGTACGAGTCCCATGCCCATGACAACAGTATGTCGCATGATCACTCGTTATATTTGAGTCCTTCGCACCCAGTCGGAGGTGTAAACTCGACGCTTTGTTCAGTACTCGTATTTGCTACGATAGTATAGTACAATACTGTGCATGATCTATCTAGTCCGATTCCGTCAAGCAAATAGTCAGGAAGTGTATTCAGTAATGTATATTGTGCAGTTGAGATAGTGGTGTCCTCGAGAGCCATCGGGTTTGAGACAAGCTCAGCTGGCTAAGCTGAGTGCTCGTAGTATCCGAGTTCTTGAGAGACAAAGTGATAAATCCTATACCTTCTTGTATGTTTCCTCTTTCCGACCCTTTGCAAAAAAAGCTTTTCCATACTAGGTAAAAGAAGATCAGGGCTACACCGATACTTGCCGTTCATTCAAGATACAACACACGACCCCAACCACGGCCAATAGCGCCGAGGTCCAGAACGCCAAGACGGTGTACCACGTCCATCCCCAAACACCTGCGCCTGCGGCGATCGGGATCAAGATACAACTGATCACTGCCAGTCCACCGCCCATGATGCCCATGACTGTCTCGAAGGACGGTAAGATGAACGCTCCTATTACGAAAAGGAAGACCAGGACGATGGAGATGAGCGGGCGGAGGAAGGTCTTGAGGCGCTCGCGACGGTCGTGCGAGGCTTCGGCGGCCGAGACGGGCGGCTGAGGGAACATTGTCAATTCCGATGAGATGGAGGCGGGAGTCAAAGGTGGAGCGGTCGCCCGCTCGGTGTAGGTATATGAGGTTGTAGGAGAGGAAGCTGTCGACAGAACCGCCTCTGCCGGAGATGAATGGAGGGGCACGAAGACGGTCGGCTGAAGGCCGAACCACGTGTAGAGGACGTCGCATAGCTAAAAACGAGAATGACGCGCACCATCAGATGGTCAGCTTGTAGATCCGCCGAGAAGTCTTCGACCCTAATTGCAACCGCATAGAACAACGGCACATTTGAGAATAGTCCCCGTCCTGGTCAAACCGAACGCGTGATTTTACTTCACTTACCGGTCGTAGACCCAAAGGCAGCTTGGTCAGAGGATTGAGCGCCACCATCCACACGGCGAGTTTAGCCATGGCGGGTGAGAAAGCGGCTGTCTTGGCGAGGTCTCGAGATACCTAGGATCGTTTGCAAAATTCGCTGGTCAGCATCACCTTGCGTCTTTGGACGTAATTAAGAAGGGAGTCGCTCATGTATAAGGACATCATAGTCTGGGTACGGAACTGCGTTGCCCACAGGTGACTTGTCTGATTGGATACACGAAAAGCCAGCTCACCTCGTCGGAAACATCCCTTCCAAACATCAAATACCCAACGACAGCCACCAACGCATACACCGCTATGCAGATCCCATAAGCGACCTCGACGACCCTATCAGCCTGCTCGGGATGCTTCATGTCCCTGATCAAATTTGGTACCAAGAAATGACCACCGAATCCAGAGATGAGCAGACCAAAGGATAAGCCGAGCTTGATGAAGCCGTGGGGTGGCCAGAGATCCGTTGGCGCGGGATGTCTGATGGATCCCGGAGAAGTAGGAGTAGCGATCCCGGTGAAGATTAGAATGACGACTAGGGTCCAGGTGGAGATGATGCCCACGGCGGAGCTGTAAGAGAGGTATCGTAGCGGTACGAAATTTAGAGGGATGATTCTGTTTTCGTTATTCGGCGATTACAATATGCTATCAGCTCGATGTCCGAAATTTGTGGTTCACATTATGCGATCCCTGGCTTTCTCACACTTACATGGCTAAGCCGATCAGCTTCCACTGAGCACTCGAGAAAGCGGGTACGACAGCTTCCATCGTATCCGAGAACAGGACGATAAGAGCGATTCTGCAAGAGCAAGAATAGCAGTCGTTGGAGGGTCAGCTATGCCCCGATTGTCTTCACGCCGCATTCTGACAGTGCCCTTTACACTCGGATCGCTTGCTCGAATACCATCATATCCGAGGTGAATCATACTGCACTCACAGCCAAACACAACAGTCACCAACAAACAACGCCGTAATCCACTTCTCCGCAGTAGGTCCGAGACCGTACCCGGCGACATCTGCAAAATTCCGCAATCGCCGGTCCTTCTCGATTATCCGGATGAGAATCTTGAGCCTGCCAGGGACCCCACTTGTCAGCGCGAGCTAGGCTGGACAAACCGTCCACCAGGACCACAAGTCCACTTACGTCCACAGAGTCACGCCGCAGATGATACACAAGAACAACGGGCCTAAAATCCAACCTGAATGCGCAATGGCGATTGGACTCGCCAAGATACCAGTACCGATCAGATCGCCCAGTACGTTCAGAAGCTATATATCAGAGCAACCTGTCAGTGTCAAGGATTTTTGATAGCCGGGGAGTATGTAGGCGAGAAGACGGGACCCGTCTGTGCGGTATCATCCAGGATATCTTGGCCTACTTACGGTCTGTGAGAATGTAGCTTTTCCAGCTTCCAGCACCTCGACCTCTTCCCCTTCAGCCTCCTCTTCCTGACCATCAACTCCTAGAGACCGATGATCATGAACGGGCGATCCGTCTTTGCTTGTCTTCCCCAGAAGGCGAGTGCGCTCATTCACCTCTGGACTGGGATCGTAGAGAGTCGCGGTCGAAGTCGACATCGAAGGTATGTTGACGGTCGACTGGGTGTTCGACTTGGACATCAATATACGCAGAGCAGATCCGCAAGCGAACGGATCCCACGCAAGCAGAGGGTTTGATATGGCGTTATGTCAAGACTTCACGAGGCCACAGAGGTGGGCAAGTATGTGAAGCGCGTTCTCGAGCCGAGTCGAGTCGAATTCGTGGATCGCGTTTGACTCCGGTGAGCTTTCTGGGTGTCAGTCGCAGTGCCAGCTGAAGGCAGTATCTTGTTGCTTGCTATACCAAAATTTTCGACTTGCCGATGATGATGCTGACTGTGTTCGAGGTGCCCGAGAGGTACAATTGACCAGAGCAGACAAAGCCTGTAGCCTTCATGGACGACGACAGACAAACAAAATTGTTCATGGCGCAATTCTTAGTCTTCCGTCACTCTACAACACTCGAGTACTTGCCCTATATGACTCGTCTGCCAGGCACCATCATGAAAATAATCATGACCACGCGGCGAGCTCTTCGAACGTGGGTCTAACGTGCTTTCCACGTGAGAATTGGCTTGGCGTTTCTTGCTACTGTAGCGCTCCTGTAAGAATCGGATGGCAAAATCGTGGACCACCATCGATGGGCGCTACATGCATGCGTCAGGATGATCCTTGCAGCAGCTCCAATATCATCTCAAAGGCTTTCCTTACTGAAAAAAGGCGCAAGGGGGATGTGATACGCGACATCTGATACTGGAGATAGACGGTAGTAATCAAAAGGCCCGCAGGATCTGCCCGCAGATACCACCGAAGCTGGGTGGCATGGCATGGCTTCCGTTCCCCGGCCGTATGCGGATATCCGCGAAAGATGGTTGTTCCCCTTTTATTACCGAGAAATCAGTCCTGATCTTCGTTCAGCGATAAATAATTTCCAACGATCCCTCACTTTATTGGATCGAGTGAGATGCTTTGATGATACGGATATATAAGCTTATCTATGATGCTGGTGCATCACTTGCTTGCCTGAACGTCAGTCACCTGGCAAATTCCGTTCCGTTTTCCAATCTACCTCCAATTGGAGCGACATATGATTACTGTATTATCTTGACTCGATTTTGACTCTGTTCGCCTCCCCACCGGTATCGTTGTGAATGACATAGATAATATAGAAAGATAGACCATAGACCGACCCACATTGTTCAGTTTGACCATTCTAATTCATTCAAGCCTGACCAATAGCCAAATCAATAGTGCTCGTCGAGACACTCATTTACACAAGCAAAATAGTCGCTCCTAATCAATAGAATCCCTCTCGGCGTTCCGAGGAACCTCAGAACGCAACATTCGAGGCCAGCATAGACGCTCGCATGATGTCGAGCAATACTACCGAGAAAGCTTGCTCTATTGTAGTGTCCGAGAAATCCGACCACCGGGATATGGATATACCATTGCCTGGAGTGCGGAGCTCGGAGCAATCAGATGTTCACGTCAAGCCAGTTGCACGCACAGGATCTAAAGGGTCCTCATATCCTCATGCGAATCCCGACCCTTTTCCAATACAACTGCATCTTTCCCGCTCAGCATCTCGTTCGCACCCTCAACATCCTCACCATCACCTACATCTGCAGCACCTCCATCGACCGCCAACGCGTTCCGACGGGCTCGACAACTTTCCACCGCCCCTGCCGTCTTCGGTCAATGAACTGGAGAGACGTTTGACGCGCGATCCGGATATACAAAGGCAGATAGGTCTTGGGGACGAGGACGTGGGACCGCCGCCCGAAGGAGGACGAGAAGCTTGGTTATGCGTCGCTTCTGCTTTTTTCGTGCTGTTCTGTGTATTCGGGTTTGGTACGTGTTCTCATCGCCTTCTATGCACTTGGACTCCCAAAGAAGATCGATAGGAGATACACTGACTGGTGCTACGTTGTGCTCATCCAGTCACTGTCTTCGGCCAGCTCAAGATCTACTACCTCGCCCATCAGCTGAAGCAGTATTCTGAATCAGAGGTATCGTGAGTTGTCTTCGCTCTGGACCATTATTTGCTTCACCCCATCGCCAGATCGAATGTAATGTAACAGGGTCAAGTGAACACCTCCAGCACTTTTGCTGACGACTCTTCCGTTACTCAGCTGGATCGCCACTGTACAGACGTTCTTGACTTTTGGAGGATCGATAGTTTCCGGTCGTTACTTCGACTCGCACGGCGCTAGGACATTGATCGTCCTGGGTACTACTTTGTCGGTATTAGCCGTCGTGGCCATGGCTTGTGAGTTACATCTCGTCCAGGCGACAACGGTCACACTTCGAGCAGATGCTAATTCAACGTGGTGTATCTTTCTCTCTCATAGTCTGCAAAGAGTACTATCAGTTCATACTCGCACATGCGTTGTTCGGTATATCGGGATCGCTACTCTACTCGCCCTCAACAGCGGTCGTGGGTCACTGGTTCATGAAGCGACGATCGACGGCCGTCGGCATCGTCGTCTGTGGATCAGGTTTGGCTGGTGTCATCTACCCTATCGCCCTGAAGAGACTGTTCGATCAGCTCAGTAAGTCCATCTAGCCGTGCTTTATCTGGATGGAATTAGCATCCAACGTGTAACGCTGATGGAAACATTGCTTTCGGTCAGACTTTCGAGATGCCATGCTCATCATCGCCGGCATGAACGCCTTTCTCATGTTCCCGGCGTGGTTCTTCCTCAAGGCCAGACTGCCTCCACGGTCGCCGCCGCCTCTCAGATCACTGCTCGGCCCTTGGAAAGATGCTAGATATATGTGCCTTGTGCTCGGTTCTTGCATTGTCATGATGAAGTCGGTTTATATATCCGCTAGCTTCTCTCAGTAACTACTATACGGGTCCAAAGATCATGGCTTACAGATTTCGCCATTGCTGGTTGTTTCCTTTCCAGCTTCTTTTCGCCGTATTTCAACGCTCCCATCTTAGCCTCCGCCAATCACCTCGCACCGTCCATCGCGAATTACGCCATCGCCATTTTACAAGTCGGTTCATTCTTCGGTCGAGCCTCCTCAGGTATCTTGGCAGATACGTTTGGCGTATGGAACGTCTTTGTCACTTCCATCATAGGGTGTAGCGTCACCGTCTTTGCTTTCTGGGTCGCGTCGCCTATCCCACCCGCCGCGGCTGTCGTTGGGTTGGTCTCGTATGGGTTTGCGAGTGGAGCCTGGATCACGCTGGTCGCTGCTAGTACGGGTGCGATTTCGCCCACCAGGGAGTTCGGGATGAGGCTCGGGATGCTGTGGAGCCTGACTTCGATACCCAGTTTGATCGGTCCAGTGATATGTGGCTGTGAGTGATCAAACCGGATCTGAGACTGTGTCCATCTGCGTTGATTGTGATACTGACCTCTCATTGCCGGTAGTGCTCATCTCATCGGAAGGAGGTACATTCAAGCACGCGGGTATATTCGTCGGGACCACCCATATTGTCGGAGCTGTGATCACCATCTTACCGAGAATAGTCGAGGTTCTAGCTAGCCTGTCGTCAAAGGACCAAAGAAACGCAACCAAAGAAGCTCGACAAGCGTAATCGGACAAGACGCCGTTCATGCCTTGGATAAATGTTGTAATAATACATCTCGTATGCTTAGAGAACGATGATCTGCTCGTCATGTATGTACTTGGGTATCACTCGGGTATCTATACGCATACCTAGTCGCAGCGTTTGTATGCGCCCGTAAAGCTACAAGTTGCGCCACTGAACGTTGACCGAAGGAATGTGCCTCATTTGGGACGCACCGTGGCATCGCATCCGTGGCGTCACCCTCCCCGACGAGTAGGCACGAAAGGGACCTGTTTCTCCGAAGGCATCTACGGTCTTCAAACGCCCCAAGAAGGTCGATATCATTCTCCCTGTACCGCTGCGAAACCTACAAACGACCAGAGGGCCAAGATCCTGTAGGCCCCAGCTCGGAAATGCGCCACGAATCGCTGCCAAGGAGCACCGCATTCTTTTTACTAAGCGGAGCAGATCATACATTAGGCGATTCGGTTGATCCGGGGCCCGCTTCCGAAGAAGCAAGAAGCAGGCGAGGAACTTGGGCTCACCCGAGCCGATCATCACAGACTCTGCGCAGGTTTCGGTAACCTGATCGCCCAATGACAGGTACGTTGCCGAGAATCACATCATCATCTCCTCAGCACGTTCTGCTTCTTGATCTCGAACGTAGATCCCATCCCAGGTCCCGATCACCGGGCCACGTATTCCATTCTGAGTCAGGTATGGCTGCGCTCTAGGTACCGCATTGCACGGTAAAATGTCGGACACTGATCTGTTCGTTCCATTCCGGCTTGCTGTGTCGTCTTGTTTACGGATACTCGAACTCAGTGCCCGAAAGCTTTAGTGACTCGAAGGGTCTTCTCGTTCTTGACCATTACCAAGCAGGGTCCCAAGCCATCGCAAAAGCCGTGAGTTGCTCTTGGATCGGTTTGGAACAGCAGAGTCGGAGGTAAATCGAGCCACGAAGATGGCATCCTCGTTCGGCCAGGCGCAAACGCTTCCGATGCGTGCAGGAATAAGGTGTCGTCGGGGATTGTAGAGCACAGAGGAAACAGACGAAAAAGTTGTCACTGTACCCACTGCGCAAAATCAGGGATCAATGCAGCAGGCACGCGTCAGGATCCGGCGGTTGACACCCAGGGTTTTCCATGCTATTACCGAGGATGCCGTTCTAGGGCTTCTCGGCGTTACGACCATTTCTTTCCTTTCCTACATTCAGGAATTGCCTGGCTCGGATCTTGTCATGACACGACGGTACGTACATGCAATTGATTATCTGCAATTGTCAGCCTCAAGAACCAGCAGACATTGAACTGCCAAGCTGCCTGCGTACTACCGTAGCTACACAAACTACTTGGTCCCCATCACCACAAAGCCACACCATCTCTTGACGTCGGCCAAGGGGCTTGTCATTGTTGACGACGGCCTCGACCGCGCATGATCTCGTGACCCACAGACCCGCAGTTTCCGTTTCCCACACATACACAAGTTCGAGTCGTATATAGCGAAGAATGCCGAGAAGTTCGGAAACTGTTGGTTATTTTGGGACTGCGACCATGTGTAGGACGTCCTGATCGTATCTGTGTGACTGTGTGAACATATACCTCAATCAGGCTAGTACATATACACTAAGCCTAAAGCAACCCACGACGCTGGGCGAAGAGCGGGAGGTAGGAGAGACGCTTTCGTTAGCTTAGCCGATCAAGACCAGGGACGAACAAAAAACGAAACCTGCTTGCCGCATCTGCTGCCGTGTACTTTCGTTAACGCATGTGACCCTGGACCAACTGATTTGGTTTTCTCGTTGCCAAGCAGAAAAGAATCCCCGATGTCCTCCTCCACTTTTCCATCATGCGGTCTTTCCAGCACACTCGCTAACTGCGATGCGGTGTTCAAGTGGTACATGCAAAGCTGGGCTGACTTCATTATGCCATAAGGAAGCGAAACCCGGTTAACGAGGATGTCGTTTCGAACCGGCGATGGTGATCGAGGCGGAAGAGGTTGTTTCGGAGAGGCACAAAGGAAAGCAAACAATGTTCCGTCCCGTGGTCAGTCAGAGTCAGGCAGAAATCTCCCGATGTGTCCACAGCGAGCAGAGTTCATTAGCCGATTCAGATCGTTTCCCGCAGTCAGGACGAGGCGAGGTTTTTCCGGTCTGTCTGGGGCTCGATGTTAGGGTTCTTTTGCAAAGCGAGCTAAGGGAGAGGAAGCGGCCGAAGGACGCATGAACTTCAGTTCCCGTAACTAGAGCTCGCGGGTCTCCCCCTCTAGCCTCCCTCATCGATCGCTTAACTCAAGCCGGCGAACGTACGAGACCATGAGATCTCTCGTTATTACCCTTGCTCCCCTTCCCCCTTCTGCCCCTCATGTGGGTACCAGAACCCCGACCAGGTGCGCCCCCGCGTTGCCCCAAATCGTAAGCCAAAACCTCGATCAAGGCAAATCAGGCACCGCAGCTTCCGCCTACAGACGAAAAACAGAGTCAACACAAACAAATTGAAAAAAAAATACAATGAGAAGTTGGGCGTGTCCGCATGACCTAACACCGCGCCGAGCTTAGTCCCCCGAGCTTGAGCTTACATACTACCCCCCTCGGGAAGAGATATATAAGAGTAGCGTTCTCGATCCCATTCAGAACGCCCCCCTTCTTTCTTCTTCACACACACACATACATTGTCTACAGCCAAACCTTTCGACAACCAAAGCGACTCTTCGACAACGTGAGTAGCACTTGCTCAGGTAGTGGCAGTGGCAAGACCAGCACGGGTCCGATCTTCGGTTTACTGACTTGATATCGTTGGTCTCATCGTAGCCCCAGCTCCATCACGCCACCACCAATAGTGAGTAGCCCTCTGCGATCTGCCTAGTTGTCCAGGCGCTGACAGGTTGGACCGTTCCCTCTGTAGTGCCAGGCGGTGCAGTCCTCTCCGCGACCACCAACCCCGACCGGGTTGAGGCGCCCGTGACAGTCAAGGCCTACTTGCTCTGTGTCTTTGCGTCTTTCGGTGGTGTCTTCTTCGGGTGAGTGCCTTTTTAGGCGTACGACGGCAACCTCACACACCTTATCCGAGTCGATAGTCGCCGCTTGGACCCCTGCTGATCATGAGTTTTCTGACTTCAGATATGACTCCGGTTACATGAACGGTGTCTTGGGAATGGACTACTTCATCAACATGATGACCGGTATCCCCATCCCTTCTGCGGATGCTTCTCAGGCTACCAAGGACGCTTTCACCCTTCCCGCGTCGCAAAAGTCTCTGATCACCTCGATCCTCTCTGCCGGTACTTTCTTCGGAGCCATCATCGCTGGTGACCTTGCCGACTGGATCGGTCGACGATTGACGGTCGTCCTCGGCTGTGCTGTCTTCATCGTTGGTTGTGTCCTTCAGACCGCTTCCACCGGTCTTGGTCTCCTTGTCGCCGGTCGAGTCATCTCCGGTTTCGGTGTTGGTTTCATCTCGGCCATTATCATCTTGTACATGTCGGAAATCGCTCCCCGAAAGGTCCGAGGCGCTATCGTATCTGGCTACCAGTTCTGCATCACCATTGGTCTCCTTTTGGCCTCTTGTGTTAGTTACGCCACCCAGGACCGAACCGACTCCGGTTCCTACCGAATCCCCATCGCCATCCAGTTTGCTTGGGCGTGAGTGAACTCTTCTATTTCCACTAGTGGTAGTCTGGCAGCTGCTGATCTGCTTCTTGTTCACGATCAGCCTGATCCTCGGTGGCGGTCTCCTCCTGCTTCCTGAGTCCCCTCGATGGTACGTCAAGAAGGGCAAGCTCGCACAGGCCGCCAACGCCTTGGCTCGAGTCCGAGGCCAGCCTCAAGATTCCACCTACATTCAGGAGGAACTCGCCGAAATCGTCGCCAACCACGAGTACGAGACCGAGCTCATCCCCAACCAGTCTTGGCTTGGTTCTTGGCTCGCTTGTTTCTCTGGTGGCTTCTCCAACCCCGGCTCTAACCTTCGACGAACTCTTCTTGGTATCTCCCTTCAGATGATGCAGCAGTGGACCGGTGTCAAGTGAGTATTGAGATTCCCATACCGCGAGTCATGTAGGGAGTAACGGGTTGCTGATAGCAACTGCCTCACAGCTTCATCTTCTACTTCGGTACCTCTTTCTTCCAGGACCTCGGAACCATCTCCAACCCATTCTTGATCTCGCTTATCACCACTCTCGTCAACGTCTGCTCTACCCCTATCTCCTTCTGGACCATTGAGCGATTCGGCCGACGACCCTTGCTTGTCTGGGGTGCCCTTGGCATGTTCGTCTGCGAGTTCATTGTCGGTATCATCGGTGTCGCCAAACCTGACGACACCACCGTCGTAAAGGTCCAGATCGCCTTCATCTGTATCTACATCTTCTTCTTCGCGTCCACCTGGGGTCCCGGTGCCTGGGTCTGCATCGGTGAAATCTTCCCTCTCCCCATCCGATCTCGAGGTGTCGGTCTTTCCACCGCCTCCAACTGGTTCTGGAACTGTATCATCGCCGTCATCACCCCTTACATGGTCGGTACCGACCAGGGTAACCTCGGTTCCAAGGTCTTCTTCATTTGGGGTTCCACTTGTGTCCTCTGTTTCATTTACGCCTACTTCTTGGTATGGGGTGAGTACTTGTTTTCTTCGACCCGATCTTGACATACTGTTCGACGCTGACTCTCTTCTTCCAATTTTGCCGTATTTTTCAGAGACCAAGGGGTTGACCTTGGAACAGTGTGACAGAATGATGGAAGAGTGTGGATCACCCAGGAGATCAGCAGGATGGAAACCTCATTCCACTTTTGCCGCTGAAATGGGTCTCACTGAGGATTCCAAGCTGCCTGTCAGCGGCGGCGTGCACCACGACGAGGCCAGCAAGCCAGCTCAAGCTCAAGCGGAAGCTGTCTGATACTTGACTCCTCCACGCAAGGAAGGGCGAAATGTTGAAAACCGATCTCGATGCATCCGCTCACACTCTCCATAGGTCGATAGCCGACGACCTCGTGGCTCCTTGCGTCCCTCTCGCTGTCTCTCGCTGTCTGTACCTCTTCACTTAGTCGGAACCATACTATCGGATCTGTGAATGCTCATGCATCATGTTGAATAACTAGCGGCTATCTCGGCCAACTTCTTAACCGGTCATGTTGATTGATAGCCGACTAAACGTTGCGTCTCACTGACCGAATAATCACTGAGCAGAACACGGTGATCGCCACTTGGTCTAACGGGTCGTGGAGACAGAGTTCTCGATGATGCTTCTGTCTCACTTGGACGTGTGCTGCGCGTTGACGCGACTCACCACAACCCCCAGCACGGTCCTTGACCAGGTTGTGTCATCTTTCATCCCATCATCCTCTCACTTTCACAGCACACCTTTCTTCATCAAGTGTTTCCGAACACAGTCATAAAGATCCTTCCCTCTTTTGGTCCAGCTTTCGATCGCTCATAAACCAGTCCCGTCCCGTCCGCCCCTCACCTGATCCTCTTCTCAGATCTGTCGGTTCGTTTGTAACTGTCCTCCTCACCGTCCCACAGCCTCTCTCTCTCTCTCTCTCCCTATCCTTTCTACCGCTCCCTTCTGCTGTACCACCGCTCAACCTCGCCATCCAGTTGTGTCTCCGGGTGTCAGCGCGAAAGGTTGATCACCGACTGCTCGGTATGTCGGGAGCCTCTAGCTTGACCTGCCGAATGTATGCGGTGGACAGACAAGGCTGACGTGACTCTGCTTTGCCACTCCGAAAACGAAACGACCCTATCAGCACGGACATCGTCTCCTTCGTCTTAGTCCAGACTCGTCAAGTCTCTCAACGCCCTACAGCCCTCCCCTCGAGCCCTTTGTCACCGCAACTCCTTTTTGTCCCTCTGAACATCGTGATCTGAGGGTAAAATCACTGCGCCTCGCCGTTGCAATCACTGCGCATCGCTGGCCACAACGCCCTGGACCGACGTCTGCTGATCGAATCCACTGCGGCATCATCTGACAATCGAAAGACCATGCAAGCACAAGCCAACTCAGAGGCCGACGTCGCACTCCGTCAAGCGGCGAAAAGGGCAAGATCCGAATCGTCTGACGGCCTCAGTGACGATGAGGACAATGGTCGGGATAAAGCACCGCGTCGATCTGCTATTACGATCGAGTCGGTGCCAAAATCACTGAGAAGACACTTCATCAAAATAACCGCCCAGTGGAACAGACTCATAGTTGAACACAAATCACCCCATGAGCCCTCCCTATTCCCAGATACCGTATACGTCATGGAAGATATTCTAAACACGCGAGACGACTTACCTCGATTCGAAGTATGGATCGCCTTTATGAGATCTCACGCTCTCAGCTCGGCTCCGCGCAGTAACAGATCCGCCGCAATTTCCGAATCGTCCCTACACGCACACTGGATTAGGGTGAAACGCCATACCGTCATCAACACCGAGAGACATGTCCAGCTCGAGATCAGTACGAGTGTCACCAAATGGATTCACGTAGAACTACCAAAGGAATTTCCTATGGCGGACGTGGATCCAGCCATCCCGTGGCTGCGACTCGCTGACATCAAGGCTCTCTGCATGGGTTTCTTTACCACACCGACCAACGCCAGGCACACGGTCTCTAAACGGGGAGGCATCAAGCGATGGAATGAACTGGGCTATACATCTATGATCAGCAAAGAATCACTGCGCGGCGCAGCCATAGTACAGACATGGGTCGGCTTCGACAATCAAACGCCTATTCTGTTCGGTCAACTCGGCTTGCACATCATCAAAGACACTAGGACACCGCCTGGACCAAACTTCTTTGTTCTAGACGCCGTGACTCCCAACGGTAAGACTCAGTCCAGCAAAAACATGACGATTAGCTATCCGAGCACAGACATCGGTCTGTGGACCGACGTCCCATTCTGCATTCTGGTCCTTGCCTTCTTCCGCGGCGCTTTTCCCGTCGGATGGACCATGCGGCAATTGCTGGATCCGAGTGAATTCGATAAGCGTCCTGGCCAGAAATCCTTCAAAGTTGGCTTCAATCCCGCTTTGTCCAACGAACCTGTCTTCGTCCGCAGTGATGTTGATCAAACCAAACCTTGTGACGCCGTTCACTTCAGGAATGGCATCAAAGCCGCCTCCGTCGTTGCCGGTATCCATCCCACTGTCACACCTCAGATGCTGCGACGTTCGGGGCCTATCGAGATGCGGCTTGCAGGTGAATTTCTTAGAGTCTCCCCTCCCTCTCACCAGCCGCTCAGTGATTTTCATCACTGACAGAATGTCACAGGTCATAGCATCGAAAGCATTATAGAACATCTTCACCACGTCTGGGGCAGTGACACTCATGAGAGATACACTGGTAGAGCTAGGTGAGTGTCACACATGGCCGGCTTGATATATGCTCATGGGTCATTGGATCGACATCTTGTCCAAACCAGCGGCGTGGACATATCAGCGAGAGTACATGACCAGGACCCGGACCTGGAAGAAGTCAACAACGTACACCCTGACCGGGTCCGACGTTACGCACCTATTCTCAGCGTCAAAGCTAGACAAGACGTCCTGTTGGCGGAAGACTGTAAGTTGGATTATGCGCCTGATCCTCGATCCACTGAAGCGGTGCCTAGTGATTTTTTGACATGCCACTGACTGTTATTGATCGTCGTCGTCGTCGTCGGCCGAAATAACAGTGTTGTCGGATATGTTTGATTGCGATGACTTGCGACGGGATCTCCTGCAGCAGTACAAGGTGGACACGTTGAAAGAGCTTCCGGATCAAGCTCGAGCCGGACTTCGCAAGCGATATCGACAATACAGATGCGAGGTCAACCGAAGACTTCTGAAACGTCGTGACCAATTGGCCAAAGCCGAAGGCATCATCTTGCCTCCTGGATCCGAAGTGACCGAGTTTTTGCCGATCGATGAGATGCCACCAGGTGACGAGATCGATTTCAATGCCTTAGCGGCCGTCAAGGTGAGTGGCCAGGCCTCCCACAAAGTGTAATCAGTCGCTGACAACCCGTTCATCACTGCGCGCGGCTGCAGTACCTCGCTACGAATGACTTTAGGGATCGAAACGCTGCTTTAGTCAACTCTGTCAAAACTGGCGCCATGTCTGAGGAGGAATTCGTACAAAGGATGAACGACCCCATGGACGATCTCTGCAACGATGATGATGAGCAGGAGGATGAGCAGACGGAGGAGCAGGAGGCCGAGGCCGAGCCACGAGCAGGAGCACCTCAGGGTGACCTTGCAGAATCGGCCACAGGCCTTGTTGAGTCTTCCGCCAACGTAAAAATCACTGAGCAACCTCCACCACTCATCATGGCCGCCGAGAACGACATCAAGAACGGGTCTAGCCCTTCCGAGATGCTGGGAGAATCACCTTACAAATCAATCATTCGAGTGCTCTTTGGTCCGCCGCCGACAACCATTGAGGGTCGAATCGCCGCCTTTGAGACTTGTATCGAGGTACCACTCGACGAAGCGCTCACATTCGGCTTGCGCCCGGGACACGCGCCCGTCGACCATCGATGCCCTTTCTGTAAGAACAATCTACCCAAACTCAAGAAGAATGCGACTGTCGAGGAACACCGCAAGTGGCATATGGCGATACAGGACCACACCCACATGTGTGGAGCAGAGACGAGTCGAAGATCGCAAATCACTGCGCTACTTGCCAAGTACCCCGGTCATATCGATCGTTGCTTTCTCACGGGCGAGAAGGTCGACAGCACTACTCTCAAGCAAATTCAGAAGTATAACCTGAGGCCCGATGAAATGGTTTGGCCCGTTCCCCATCTCAAGAAACGCGTGTGCAGAGTACTGGAAGGGTACCAGACAAAGCGCAACGAATATCCCCGTTGCAACGAATGTTTGGACGAGGCCGGCGAGGAGGTAATACTCAAATCCGTCGAGCTAGTATGCGAACATCTCCTCGTCAAACATGGTCTCTATCTCCCTCCGACACAGACCAGATTTGAAACTATGGCTAAAGCCATTCGTACCCCATGGACTGAAGACACCGCAAGCTTCCCCCTGCCCCACTTTTGGACTTACGACAACCAGTATCATGCGGATCCAATGGAGATCCATCAACTCGCCGCTCAAGTGCTGAAAGTGAGAATCACTGAGCCAGGACGAAAAATCACTGCACCATACGGACTCAACGTTAAAGCACTGTTGCCCTCGGATTCCGAGGACAATTATGACGAGAATGGCAACGAGCCCGACAGGAAATACAATGGCGTTACGTCCACAAAATACAACATCATCAAGGACCCGATATGTTTCTTATGCGCCAACAATCCATTGAGGTCTACCACTGAGCGATTCATGTGTATCGGCCAAAGCAATCTGGCCCGAGTCGGCGTCAGGGACACGATGGCGATGACTGGCCACCGGCAGCTTTGTATACGGGATCACCTCAGACAGATGACCAAGCTCGAGATCATTCTCAGGTGTGGCAAGAAACCTACGGTATGGGACGAGCACCCATGGTGCCACGATGGTTTGATCGACTGTCCCGACGTCGGCTGTCGCAAGTTCAATCGTCAGTTCAAGACCAAGCTTGGATGGGTCAATCACGTGGTAGGGGTGCATGGGTTCCAATTCAAGGGGCAAAACATAGAAGATCTCCTACTGCCTAGGTTGCTCAGTGATTTTACCTTCGCAACCGAGCACGAACTACAGCAGTGGATCTCCGAAAAGGGCTTACGGAAGGATGCCAAGGTATCGAGCGCAAAAAAAACTCAAGCCGCAAGCCCTTCGGGTGACAGCAGTGATGACGGCGAGTCTGAAAGCAGCAGCGGCGGCGGCGGGAAGAGCGGACCTGCAAACAAGCGAGGGCTGTACTCGAAGATTGTTCCCATCACTGAACAAGAAGTCATGGCGGCGTGGCGGAAACGAAATAAGGACATCAAGGCGTTCAAGGAGAGGGAGGATCACCGAGAAACCGTCAAGATTAAAGCAGAGGAGAAGGCAGCCAGGAAAGCAGCAAAAGAGCAAAGGCTCAAAGACAGTGCTACGAAAGGGATCGATGAGGAGGTCTCCAGTGGTGACGAGAGCGAAGAGTCCAAACAAGTGGGCCAGTGAAGCAAGCGATGGTATGTATATGGAAAGGGTCTCCTGTTCATAGTGGCTCTCTTGTCTACGTGAAATCACTGAGCACGCTGTCCCGTAGGCAGCGTACAATATTCGAACGTCTCTTGTAGACGTCCCTTTGGTCCTTCCCGTCCCTATCTCCTTTTTGTAAACATGACTAGCTGGAGCGGAGGAACGACCAACAGTGCATAGTATGACAGGTTTCATGTGTAACGATTAACCAGACCCGATCCTATGCCATGTATAAGCCTATGTTATGTTCATGCCTCAAGCAGCACTTGCCCTCGTTCCCCTCCTACCATGTTTCTCCGTCAGACCCCTTACGCTGTTTGACGAAGTTAACGGTATGCCGCCTGCCTCACTTCGCACGTCCCGATCGGAATGCAAACGTGGCAGAAACTTTGAAGGTGGGAAGACTGCCCAGATCGCGAGAGCTAAGATGACAGGGAGGTATTCGAGCGTGCCGAAGAGGGATTCGTGGGTGCTTGCGAAGCCGAAGAAGCCTGCGTGTATTCAACAATCGTCTAGTGTCAGCTCAAGAGCAGAGAAGATAGATCTATGCCGTGGGCGAGGCACCGATGTCCGGCTTCCGTCCATTAGGCGAGACTCATCGACGATGATGATAGGCGGGATCATGCAGTAAAGAGTACTGTACAACTCACCTTGAGCGGTCTCAGCGAGTCTAAACGTCGTCCTCAACAGAATCAATAGTGTAGTGGCCAATACCACCCAAAGGAATGTCTTCAGCTTGGAGTCAGAGGATGGGTCGACCGTATCCCGTGTGGCGAAGCTCGACTTGGAAGCTCTGTAGATTGCTACGAGCAGGATTAGGAGGAAGCACGTGAAGGAGAAGCACTATTCGGAACCAATCGCGCGACTTCGAGTTAGCGTCATTCCCTCATGGTCGTTCAAGGGGGTATAACGTGATACTCAGTGATTGACGAAGCGAGGAAAGTGTAAAGTGTAACACCGGGACATTCAAACCGTATGTCAATGAGAACATAAACGGAAACAGGATTGCCCCAGCCTGAACTGACTCACCTGTACAACCAAACCAGCAAGCAAGATATCAGTCGCCTGTTCTGGCGTGACGCTCGACGAGTTCCCTCGCACTTTGGCAGATTCCGAAACTCCGATCAATGCCGCTCCGACGACCTGTACTACCGCTGGAGGATCGATCGATGAAATGAGCGATAACAAGAGAAGCACGTCAGCTAGACCCGACAGATACGCCCTCGAATGGACCGAGATCAAAGGAAGTGTAAGTAACTCACTGCATATCGCGTCTGCCGAGACGAAGACTGCGTGTTGAGGGAGAGACATCTCGTTCGATTAGTACACTTATCTCCTGAAGTGTCAACCCATCCTTCTTGACAGTCTCGGCCTGGCCTTCAGACGTCTGTGGGAAGACTGGAGAACCAACTCACACGCCAAGACCATTTTAGGTCTGAGGACCAACAGTCGCTCTCCTCCTTCAAAACCTCTGGCAGCAAGAGAGAGCGAAAGGTAGATAGCCGCTGAGAACAAGACGGGCGCCTGTGGGTTGTTCCCAGCATGTCTCCTCATTAGCGTTGCGCGGCATTGGCCAGGACCGTGATGGTGAATTGAGGAGACTCCGGGCACGGGAGATCACCAAAATGAGCGAGAGCGAGAGAGGTGGAACAATTGCTTACCACCACGATCAAGAAGTACTGAGCCACAAAAGTCGAGACGACATATGGTCGTTTGTGACTGGCGAGTCTGGCCGCATAACCGCCTACCTCCATGAGCTGTGATGCGGATGATATACATACTGAATGTCAGCTTAGGACATCTGTGATTCTATCGACAGTCTTACGGCTATCTGTGATAAGTTCCTCTGTGTTTGTTTTTGACAATGCCTCCAACTCACAGCACCAATGAATAACAAGCCATGGAACCACCTCCTACCCCTAACTCGCCCTTTTGGAGTAAAGAACCAGAACGAGTGCGCAGCAGCAACGAGGAAGAAAGTGATGATTCCCACTACACCTAGCGCGAGGGCGGGCACGTAGCCATAGATGATGATACTTGCTTCATCGTCTTTCGGGTTCGGGTTAATGGGGCCGTTGTAAGTCGTATCGGACATGTTGAGGGGATATGACTGAAGTGGGTTTGAAGTGGGTGAGGAAGGTGAGGTTTGTGTGAGCTTGAGAATGAAGATCGACGAGCTTGCACTATCGCCTTATCGTTGCTAGCAGGGCCTCTCTGCTGGGTGATAACAGAGAGGCGAACCAGATGTTACTGCATTTATATCTCACAGACAGGTCAGGCTGCTGTACGGTAATCTGACCTGGTTTGTTGTGATCTTACGATAGATCTCGTCGGACTGATCAGTCTGAGGTGACACAGCCCGATTGAATTACTGAACTTTATCGCGATCCCCGACCTATCCCCGACCCCCGACGTCATGCCAAGCCTTCTAGGCACATAAACTTTACTGACAGCTGATAGCGGACATTGCCGCTTACAACACAACGAAGGTTTCAAACATCATGAACCCTCGACGCGATCGAGAACAGTTGGCATGGGCAACAGATATTTGAGTCTCTGTCTCTCCATAGCGAAGCTTACCTCTGACTTTTGGCTTAGAAGAATATTCGATAGACTACAGCTATCGCATTGCTCACTGCTATCTGCGATCTGCCGACTGCCTGCACAAGTGATCGCTGTAAGACCAAAGAACGAATAAAGTCACAATGCCCGATCAAAGAGAACGTGTCAACGTACTCATGGTATGCCTTGGGTAAGCCGGGAGAGAGGACCGATGGATATTCACGACCGAGACGTATATTGCGTGCTGAGTAATGACACCACGATGTCTTGGCGACTATAGCAAGTGAGTTCTACACTCCGAATGGCTTTATCAGCTGGATGTGGGGGTGTGCTCGATAACTAACCGACGTACTCGTTGGTACCCGATCGTTCCGCAGCATCTGGTATGTTACTACTACCGCTCGGCCGTCGCGCGGCTACACCCTTCCATTGTCCCACTATGGTGATCACTATACTAATCTCTGCTGTGCGGACTTGACTGGTTCTCACAATCTACATGCGCAGTCGATCGCCGATGGCCGAAGCTGTTCTCAAGCATCAAATCTCACTCAGACCAGAGCTAGCCGAGAGACTGGACGTCCGCGTAGATTCAGCTGGCACCGGGGCGTATCATGAAGGCGAGGAGGCCGATGACAGGTACGTACTCTTCCGTTCCCTGAGCGTGGCATCGCATCCAAGACATGTCAACATGTTTTCGAGGCGTCCTAAGCTTTGGCCGACGAACTGGCTCTCAAGCTGAACTGATTGAGCTGATGCTTCGGTGAAATTGGTTCGGACCTCGTACACTTTGCAGGACGATAGCAGTATGCAAGAAGGTCGGTCCTTGAGCTTCACCTTCGGCTCGGCCATGTTCATCATTCATTACACTTCATCGGCTCGGCCATGATCATCATTCATTATACTTCATCGCAATCGAAGCTCCGTTTGAGACATCTGCTCGGGGGACTCACTGCCAAAATTACGGAGACGAGAGCTTGAGCTGAGGTCCGTTGAGTACGTTCACCCCCATCAGCATGGAATACCGGTCACGAGTATCGCGCGAGCTGTAGTCAAGGACGATTTTAGCAAGTTTGACTACATACTAGCCATGGACCAATCCAAGTGAGTAGATCTCCATGGAGAGAGGAGATCGTATTCCGCCGGCACGTTACTACGAGAATGACACAGTAGCGCAGTTCGATCTGCCTGTGCTCGTCATCATCGTACCGTTCGCTTCGGCTCTGACATAGTGGACGGGACTGCCTTTCATCTTCTTCTCCTCGAACGCTGGCCCTTCGTGCTTTGACGCTGACGCTGACCATGTATATATGTACGGTCGATCCCTTTCCAAGTCTCCAAACGCTCCTGCAACGCCAGAAATCGGCGTCCAAATCATCGTCTCAAATATCGCTCTTTGGCTCATTCGCACCTTCCGTCCCTGACGCTCAACAAGGGCAACCTGCTACCAAAGCGCAAGCGATTGACGATCCTTACTACGGAGGCCGAGATGGGTTCGAGACTAGTTTTCAGCGATGTACGACTTTTGCCGAGGGGTTCTTGGATTACCTCGAGCGGGAGAGGCGATGATTTTGGACGAGGAGACCGTCTGGAATCTGACGAGTGAGGTTGTGCTTGGGCGAAAGAGAGAGACGACAAGGTGATCTTCTCAAGGGCTTCTGTAAGTCGCACATCGAGCCATAGCACGATTGAGGTCCCCGGGCAGCCTCTCAACATGTCCTGAATGCACCACTAGAGATAGAAAGATGATATAGATACATAGAAGCATTGGCTCCATCCATGTGTATGCAGGCGGATGCATGATGAGTGATACTCGATACAACAAGCTATGAAAGGCAATTGCATCCCCTTGCAGTCCATCGCCCTCTTTTCGATTGTCGATACAAGGGCAGGCGTTCATCCGAAACTCTGGCTGCTCTTCAACCTAGACCGTGATCCGGATGTCACGAGCCCAGCACCCGTCCCCGCCCCGACTCCTCTTGCGGTTCTGGTCCTGCTCCCGTTCCTACTTCCACTGCGACTCATGCTCGTCTCCCTACTCCTCCGTCCGGCCGATCCAGCTCCAAGTCGAGTCAAGCTTGTCTCTCTGCTCAGCGTTCCCCGCCCCGCTGGACTCGTATTTCCGTTTCCACTTCCACCTGGAGCAACAATGGTCGACGCGATGCTACCTCGTCTACTCTTGCTGATGGGCCTCTCCCTCGTTTGGCTGACACTTCTCGTCCTGGCTAGACCGGACCGCTTACGCCCTTGATTGTCATCTCGACCTCGATCTCGATCGAAACCCTGACGCTGGACCTGGTCCACATCCACGTAGTCCGAGTCATCCGCTTCACTGCCTACTCTGCTCGTTGGCCGACTACGTGAGACCGCGCTGCTCCCTCGCCTGACCATAGTTGGCCTCCTGGGCGTCCTGCTTGTTCCATTCCTGACCCCGGCATGGCCACCGACAATTCTGTGCTCGAGCTCGGATTCGTTCTCAACTTGGATCTCCTGCTGGACGCGCGGCACATATTCGTTCTTTGGCCTCATCCTCTCCAGCCTCCTCTCGAACCCCTCGAGGACCCTCAAAACGTCCCTCCTGTCCCACCCAATGACTTCACATGCAGCATTTAAGACAACCTCGAAATCCGTTGGCAGATCGTTCAAGACTAACGGGTCGGAGGAATCGTACGAGCGGACCCTCTCGCCCGGCATCAACGGTAAGGATTTATTATTGGTTGCTTTCGAGATCGGCGAGGAGGGTCTGTGGTCGATTCGGTCGACAGTTGAATGGTATGATATCCATGAGTTAGGGGGAATGACAGGTGGGATGATGTCGGTCGGAGGAGCAAGTGGGAAGGGGCCGACATCTAGATCCGTTTCCCTCCATAATGTCAGCTCTGCGACTCTGTAACAGCGTCAAGTTTCAACCGTGCGAGTCCCAACATACCGGAAGGTTCCTCCCGATGATCAAGCAAAACCTCTTGACACCGAGTCAAGAAAGCATCCATCTCATCATCATCCAGCTTGGTAAAGTCGCTGAGGGGAAACCGAAAAAACACGCGGTGAGATGAGCAATCCAGCGCTGCTTGCTGCTGGAGGCGGGAGACATGCCAAAACTTACTGTTTCTCCAGGTCAGCCCGTTTCCCCCTTAACGCACCGCTATCCAGCCGACTCTCAAGCTCCTTCACGCATGTTACACCGATTGGCAGGCCAATAGCTGGATCCGTGCTGAGCAGTGCCTCCCTTCAATGTAATGTTAGTCAGATTTAGTACCTGACCCTTGGACAACAATCACCATTAAGGAGGAAAACGATAGCTCACCTTGGTGACCCATCTAGCCCATACATCATCTTCGTGACGATCAGCCAGGAAGCGACGACCGCAACTTCAGGTGCGACGACATCAAGGTAAAGCAACGCTTTCTCGTACGACTGCATCTTCTCCTCGACCCGCTCCACGTCCACATCATTTCCCACTTCGTCCCCGGATGCAGAGTCGTCAGGATCGAGTTTGAGGCGTGAGCGTATCCGACGGGATATCGTGCCCACTTCTCGTTCCAGCAGGCTCATGTTCAGATCTAGGATCGCCATCAATTTTGTTACCTGTGCGTATGTCGTTGCTATTATCGAAAGGCAGGATTCAGCTCTGTCGATCACTCTCATTTCTGATACAGTAAAGACAGCAGGCAGTTCCGGCAGGCAGAGACTCACGAGTACCTCCAAGGGCAGAAATGATGCGCCATGCGACAGGATGAACGTTGGTTTCTGGTACCTGAATCCCGTGTTTTCTATTCAGAATGCGAGCGAAGATCCGACATGAGCGATGTATCATCGCAGGGGAGGGCGATCGCTGTATGCCTGGAGCCGTCAGTTTCGTCATGAACCTCATACACACCGAGGGTATTCGACTAACTGACCAGCGGGGAGAGAGCGATCATCACGTCCCTGTTCATGCGTTTCTTCATCCCAGCCGGGATGTAGGTCGTATGCCCAAAATCGATATAGGGAATCTCGTTCTGATTGACCAGGCTGTCAAGACCGACGTCAGATCAGCAACACAAACACAACTACTGTCAAGGAGCAGTCGGATACGACGATTTGGTTCCCACTTGACTCACTTTTCGACATCCGCTGTCATTATAGGTATTCTCAATATCCGTAATCCCACGACGAGGGTTATGATCGTATCAAATATTTTGAGCTGTTTCTTCCTTTTCCATTTGACATCTCCACTTTGCTTCACTCCTCCCACTCCCGCCTGATCGATCTGGTCCGGGTCCTCCTCTTTATCCGACTCATCTATCCTCTCTAATATTTCCGGGTCAACTTCACCTTTATCCACAGAATCTGATTCTGAAACCGAGCCCGAGCCTGACTCAGATCCAGATCCGTGCTTTTCGCTCCCCGAGTCAGAAGCAGAACCGCCCTGGTCTCCATCCTCGTCGATCATATCCGCGTCGATATGCGGCTTTTGAGTAGTGGGCAAAGGTGACTGAGTTCTTGAGCGATCATACTGTTCTGGCAAGGTAGGTAGCGTGGACATGGACAGTTGATACGCCCACAGATCTCGCACGATTGCCTGTTGAGCACGTAAGCGACGACGAGAATGAGCTACAGCCTGGCACTAATCGGCGTAAGGAGGAAGTCAGATTACCTCGTAGACGTCAGGTAAGGACCATAGCTTCGACAAGGCTTGGAGTTGCAACCTGAGCAACAGCTGGAGAGCTTGGATCCTCAGATACTCCGCCTCGAAGCCGTGATAGACTGGAAATGGAAGGATTGTGGTCGTCAGTTCCCCGACTGTAGGGGTACACGACCCTTCACAGCTCACACTCTGGGTTTGCTCTGCCTTCTTCTTTCCGCTTGTTCCGCCTGGGTCCGCCTGTCCCTTTCCTTCGCTTGATCATGTGGAAATTGGATGCTCCTTGGTCCACTACGAGCGTCTCAGCTCGATACCCCTACGAATGATAGTCAGTGCTATTTCAGCAATCTGATAGCATCAATGGCGTGAGACGCTATGCTCGATGAGAACATATTCCATTCGCCGAGTGGTAGGGATAGCGGCACAGAGACTCACTTGCCGAAGATGGCCTTCTTCACACCTCGCACCGCCCGTAATGGCATCTCTCCTCCATTTCCGCGATCCGCAAATCTCGCAAGCTCGAGCCATCTTAAGAGTTTGTACCGCCTCCGCTTCCCTCGAGAGATATTGCTATCAGTCAATTCCGAGTATGGAGCAAGTGAGGACTGAGACGACCTCCCATATCCTTCAGTGCCAGGCTAGAAGTGGGATCTGTCTCCGCGCTAAGAGTCTGCAGATCCCCCCGGTTCACGGGCTCACCTACAACGAAACGGTCAAAACAAACCGCTGCAAGTGGAGGCAATCCCACCAACGGAAAATCTGGGATAAAACCGCCAAAACTGACAAGAAACAAATACTTTGTTGCCACCGTATGCACTTTACGACCCTTCTTGGCGGCGTTCTCCACCTCCACTTTTTGATTTCTGATCTCCCAGCTTAAGGTAATTTGAAGATTTCTGAAAATCACTCGTCCAGCTACTGACTACAGTGATTAACGACCACAAACATCTTGCTACATCCATACTCTTTTGGAAGCTTCAAATCTAACATTATAGACACGGATTTGAACAGTACATAATGGCCAAGATCAAGAGAAAGGGCGAGTCCGGCGCGTGAGTGAGATCTTGTATTAGCCGCCGCTTTGATGGACGTAAAGCGCTCATGCTGATCTGTCTGTCTTTCTGCCGGGTGCCGTTTGTGCTGCAGGGCCAAGAACTATGTGACGAGAAATCAGGCTTTGAAGAAGCTGCAGATTTCGCTGTCCGACTTCAGACGATTGTGTATCCTCAAGGGTGAGCGAGTCCTTCTTTCGTCAGCCATGACTGGCTACACAGCAGACGTATCTATATTAGATGCTAACGCTAATCTTTCGCACACAGGCATCTACCCTCGTGAACCTCTGAACAAGAAGCGAGCCAACAAGGGCTCTTCCGCTCCTGCGACGTTCTACTACCACAAGGACATCCAGTATCTGCTGCACGAGCCGCTGCTCGTCAAGTTCAGAGAACACAAGGCCTTCGCCAAGAAGCTCGCTCGAGCGCTTGGAAGAGGAGAATGGGCTTTGGCGAAGAACCTCGAGGAGGCTAAGCCGGTGGCGAGACTGGATCATCTCGTCAAGGAGAGGTGAGCTCACTAACATGATAGCTCCCCTTTCAACTCAAGAGCACTGACACTCTCATGTCCTGCTTCCGTCCAGGTACCCCACATTCTCCCTCGCTCTGCAAGACCTGCAAGACCCGCTCAACCTTGTCCACCTCTTTTCAACTCTCCCTACCAATCCTATCCCCGGCAAGACCCTCGTTCCTTCCGCTGTGATCGCTGAGTGCTCCCGACTGATCTCCGAGTGGAAGGTATGGGCTATCCGAACGCACTCGCTCAAGAAGGTATTCCTCGGTATCAAGGGTGTATACTACGAGTGCGACGTACCAGGACAAGGTGGAGAGAACGTTCGAGTGAGATGGTTGGAGGGATACGAGTTCCAGCAGCACGTCCCGACCGATGTCGACTTCAGGATCTTGTTGACTTTCCTCGACCTGTATCGAACCCTGATCAACTTTGTGCTCTTCAAGCTTTACACCGAAGAGAACCTTGTATACCCTCCCCCGCTGGATGTGGAGCTCGACGAGCGAGGAGAATCAGTTGGTGCTTTCCGACTCGTAGAGAAGAAGGCTGCCGAAGGTGTGGACGGTACCGGTCAAGTGTCGAAAAAGGCCGTACGAAAGGCAATCAAGGGGATCAAAGCTTCTGGCACCGGTGCCGATGTTGAGATGGGTGAAGAAGATGATGAATCTGCCGAAGTCGACGATGCCGATGAAGACTTTGTGGAACGACCTAGCAAAGCGGATGAAGTAGAAGACGTCGCCACTGCCCCTCTGACGACTTACAATTCGCTTCTCGCTACTTCTTCAACCCCTTCGACATCACGACAATCCCTCTTGTTCTCCCCGTACACCTTCTACCTCTCGCGAGAGACTTCATCGCGAACATGGGAGTTTGTAATTCGAGCTATGGGCGGAAAAGTCATCACTTCCCTCACTGCTCCTTCACCATCTGATGGCGCCACCGCCGACTCGATCACTCACGTGATCATCGACCGACCGATGACCGTCGAGCGAATGAGGGAGATGGAGAGCGGACGAAAATGGACCTGGATCCAGCCTCAATGGGTCGCCGACTGTGTCAACAAGCAGAAGATCATTTCGTCGGAAGGCTATGGCCCCGGACAGTTGCTGCCCCCTCATCTGAGTCCCTGGGACGGCGAGGGCGAGGTATACCGACCGTGGTTGGAGGACGAGAACAAGCAGGCTACCGAGGGTGCTGAGATCGGGGACGAGGAAGAGGAGGATGACACTATCGAGCGAGATGCGGTCGACGAAGACGAGTCTGAGGAAGAAGCGGAATCTGTCGAGGACGGACAGACCCCTGCCGAGCCTTCCTACCCTCCTGCACTCCTTGCTTCAGCTCTCGATCCCAACAACGCCTCGCTGCTACACGCCGCCGAGCTGGAAGCGGAGACCAACGGAACGTCACACGGCGCTTTCCGAGCTCAGCTCAAGGAAGCCATCAAGGCCAATGCTGCCAACGCCAAGTCCGCTGCTCCCGCTGCCGGCGCTGCGGCTGGTGCGGGCGGTAAGAAGAAGGTTGGCGGCGAGGAGGATCTGAGGAAGATCATGATGAGCAACAAGAAGGCCAAGCTGTACGAGAAGATGCAGTACTCGAACCGAGAGCGAGCGGCAGAGGTGAGTCTGACCTGTTTCGCTTCTAAGCTTGAGATTTGGCTTTTCAGAATAGTTCATTCATTCGACTGGTACGAGACGGAGAACTATCGCTGACTGAGCAATAACGTCTCATACCTTGCCCTTGCAGAAAGAGAAGTTGGAGAAGAAGAGGGTCGCCATCGAGAAGCGAAAGCGAAAGGAGGCTCGAGCGTGAGCGTGAGCCTATATGTGGGCGGTGGTCGATTAGCTAGATCAGTCATTCATCTTTCGCCTACCCTTGCATGGTTTATTTTACTTGACTCGCAGACTCGATTGGTGCGGCATTTCTGGTCAGATCTTGATATACCGATGTATTACATACCAGCATGGAGCACGTTGACCGCTTTCGTTTATGAACCAGTGGATGGAGCGATGTCTCTCTGTAGCAAGCCGGACACAAACACCCAGAGAAGAGGAAAGTGTCGTTGCTAGTGCAGCAGGCTGAATTCATTTGACATGGCTCTTCCGGTGAAGTAGCCTAAGATGCTCTCACGCTTGCTTACACGACAATTCTGTAGCGGAGATACTGAACAGACAGCCCGTTCTGGGCCTGTCCCCAGACCAGCAATGCTGTGGCTAACCAATCAAGCAATAACTACGAGCTTCCACAAATCTAATGGCCAGGGCAAGAAGAAGGTGGCCCACAATGAGTACTGCGACCGTTCGACAACGACTCATACAGTACGTGCCCGCGCTTCTCAGTCAGTCAGTCTAGTCCGTCCGACCGAGATTGTCGCGTCTTGGGATCAGAGACGCTCGCGCCTTCGACTCGGTATGCTCGTCAAACTCGATAATCTCGTTCGGACCATGTCGTCGTTCGCGAGGTACCCCTGCGGGACGGTCAACTCCGGAGCGGTTGACACACAACAGAGCCACAAAGAAAGGTGATCATGGTGACTGTGTCAAGCGCCCCGAGCTCCGAATTCGAGCGCCAAGTCTTAAATGACTCACTCACACTGGTCACAGAACGATGATCATCCCCCCGTTGAAGCGCGTTCACTGCTCTTACTTCTCATCACGACACGCCAGCCATAAAAGAGACAATTGGCATTGCCAAGCTTTTCTCGACGATTCTCGGATGATACCGAGTTGCTTCTGTGCTTGTGTACTGCTGTAACTTACTTGACACAGCACATATGTTTCATCCAGAGTGTATCGTATCAGATATAGCAGAATTGGCGCCGCTCCTTGGCGCCTTCTAGCGATGCGGAAGTGGAAACGTCAAAAGAATCGGAGCGGCTTTATCTACGAAGCGTCGGGCCGAAAGAAAGCGAGCGCTGTGTCGACATGTCAGTATAATCATTTGAGCGCCGTGAGGTTCGGCCGTGCTGGATCTGAAAGGTTTACCCCATTATCAGATAACTACAGTACCACAGTATACCCAGTTGGCGCCAAGCCACAACGGCTGTTCCAATCGCGCTTCTACGGAAACGTGTACTGTATCCATACCGATGTGTGACTAGCTCAGGTCCAAGTCGGGCGCTAGGGCGTGCAGGTGCTTCACAGAAGCAGATCGGTCAGCGGCCAGATATCCTAAAGGATTTCGGTCGGACTTGCGCGCTACATCTCGGGTCAAGAAAAAGCGCCCTCGCCAGAGACACATGCAGGCATACAGACGAGATGATAGATGCTCGTGATTCAAGATACATACCGAATCAACCTGCCGGACGGAACAAATAGCGGAGCTCACCTCTTGAGACTACAGTATCTTTGATGTTGTATCTTGTGAGCTCTTGCCGCGGATCACAGTGGTTCTCGCCACCCTTCAGTGGTAGTAATTGCACTACACGACCATCTACATGCATGGTCATCCTTCAGTCGCACAATAGTCACGCTCCGGACTGTGCTTCATCACCACGGGCATCCCACATACATGCATGTGTCGGATGGCCTGAGATCCTTGACGCTTGCTGTTCATAACATCAATATTGTACATGCAGTACGCATTTCGGCCGTCGATCTTAGCGGCGCTTTTTCCATGTGACCTGCATAGAGCGTCATTTTCCCTCTTGGTATTTGCCGCCGATCGGGTGAAAGCGCCTATTTCCGAAAATGGGTCTAAGCGCACTCGTCGTCTCGTTGATTTTTTCTTTTATCTGATAAGTTTTTGAGTCTGTACGGTGGGTGAATGGGTGAATGGAGTCATAATTAGGTTGAACCCTGGCCTCCGTTATTATCCGGCCCGCTCCACTCTACCAGTACATTCAACCTTTTTTCCATGTTTTCCATAAATTACACATCGACCTAGATCAGCTTTCTTCATTCTTCTGCATACATCTATTGTTACGACTACGACCCTTCACTCTCCTTGACGATCTGTGTATCTCGAGATCCGACTATCACATAGCGGTCGCTCCTCATTCCCATCATCAAAAGATAAAGGGAAACGAAAAACACAAAAAGTCAGGCATAATCGTATCTTCCGATCTAGATCTACTCAAAACACACCCCACCCCACTCGTCTCGTCGGCCGACGCATCTGGCACACATGGCTCATCAATCACCACAAACACAATTATCGCAGGCCAGCATGTCTTCCCCACTCAACACTGTCGTCGTGCTAGGATGCGCCTACGGAGGTGCTAGAGCCTCCAAGATGCTCGCGGCGAGCTTGCCGCCCGCTTGGAGGGTCATTGTCATTGATCGGAATTCACATTTCAACCGTAAGTTCGATCTGGCATGCCATGGCGTTCCCCCCTTAAAAGACAGATCATGGTTACCATGCTCTGTCGGTCATGTGTGTTCATGATGGCGATCCAAAACGTCTTAAGGTCCGCGCATGTTCCCGTCGCTGACATGGATTTCGGGATCGTAATGTGCATGTAGACGTATATGTCTTCCCTCGATACACCGTAATCCCTTCGCACGCCCCAAAGGCCTATATTCCTTATCTCCACATGTTGGATCCTCCCAAATCCGAAGCCGACAAACCCCTTACACCACCCACCACACCCCCCATGTCAAACGCCTCGCTCGGCGGCGAGATCGCTGTACCAGAGGAACCTTTACCTAAATCCCGGCACCAGTTCATTCAGGGCTGCGTCACCAACATCACCGCCCACTCCGTGACATTTGTTCGCCCTACGACGGACCCCTCGAAGCAGGCTCCCAAACAGACTCATTCACCTGATACTTACGGCCAATACGACGGACCTGAAGAGACGATCGACTTCGATTATGCTGTCTATGCGCTCGGAGCGAGCCTTCCTGGACCTGTCAATGTGTGGACAGATATCATAAACAAAGATAGTGACGAGGTCAAGGATGAGCTTGAGAAGGTGTTCGGCACGAAGAAACATGGTATGAGATGGATGGATGCTAGTGGCAAGAAATTCGAAAAAGCTCAGAACATTCTTTGTGTCGGTGCCGGCGCTTTGGGTATCCGTAAGTCCAGCCGCGAAAATACAGATCGCTTGGTGATGACCAGGCTAATGTGTATCTCTTCTACCAGAATTCGCCTCGGACCTCAAGCACAAATACCCAGAAAAGCACATTACCCTTCTTCACTCAAGAACCAGAGTCATGCCAAAATACCCAATCGAATTTCACATAGCGCGTAAGTGGACTTGCTGAATCGACGTAGAGGTGCCATGCTTATTGTGATACCCCGTCACATACAGTCATGGAAGGGCTCAAGAAGCTCGGCGTAGACGTAGTCCTCGGCGAGCGAGTGATGACATGGCCTGAGCACCCTGAGCTGTTGGACGGGAAGAAGAAGATTGTCACGACCGACCATGGACGGACATTCGAGGCTGATCTTGTGGTGAGTTGACTATGAGCAATGTGATCTTCAGATGAATTCGGAGAAAGTTTGGTGCTGACCAATCTTGTCTTCCCATGCTCAGCTCCCGTGCACTGGGCAGAAGCCCCATGTCGCTCTTCTTGCGCCACTCGCTCCATCCCTCATCCATCCTGTGACGGGACGGATCAGAGTACACCCTACGATGCAAGTACATCCCGGAGCTGTTCGACCTGCCACTTCACGCGCTACCACCGAAGACCGACTCGCCTCCCTCTCGCTTGGCGCTCCGCTCACACCTCCAGCTTCCGAGCAAGGGTCGGTCGCTTCGTCAATACACGAAGACGATCATGAACATCACGACGACGAAGTACCTGATCTGAGCCATATCTTCGCCTGTGGCGATTGCGCGGAGACAGGTGCGATCCAGGCTGGCCATACCGCATACTATCAGTCCGAGGTCGCCGCTAGGAATATCCAAAGATTGGTGAATCAGCGAGAAGCGAAAGAGGGCAAATACGAGCTACAAGAAGACGACAAGGTGCTGGAAGATTACAAGGTCTCGACACCTGCTATCAAGGTCACGATGGGGCTCGTGAGTGTTCGCAATATTTCACCGCAATCCCAGAGGTTCCTCCGAGTAGAAGGCTGACTGAGAATTCACCTGTCCCAATTTACAGAAAGAGGGCATTATCTGCAACGCGGAAGGTGTCAGCATGAGCAAAGACTGCCCGGAAGACTTGAGTGCGATGGTCATGTGGTGAGTGGTGGACCTCTTTTGATCGCCGCACCTCGTTTTTGGAACAGCTGGCTGACCAATTGTCACTTTTACTACACTGGTGTCTTTCCAGGCCCGGCATGAACGCTGATCATATGGACGTGAACGAGTAATCTATGTACTCAATGCGTTGGCGGTGCTGTCCTCTACACGGCATACATGCGGTCAGCGAAACGCGAATGATAAGAGAACACTAGCTCCTTTTAGATATAGACTTGATTGAAGAAATAATGGTTGTAACAGTAGTCTATACAAAGTATAAGCATCAGCATTGATTCCTGTATCCTGAACGCTTTTTTGAATATATGCATTGGGTCTTTCTGGTCATGCTTCATTCAGGATGGTTGAGCTGCTCACGACTCAGTAATGACGTTACGACTGTCAGTAGCGCATGTACGGGCCCCAGACGACCCACGTGTTTCTGCGTGCCGGAAGATGCGGAGAGTGCCGATGTGCCGACTTCGGAGCGAGGTGCTCAATCACTCGTTGAGAAAGAGCAAGGAGTGATTCATTTCGATAGCGCCCTCGAGTCAAGCAATTCGATGTGGAACAACCTTGACCAAGAAGCGACCACAACAGACCACAACACGCAACGACAGCGACTACACGATCGCGATATCGGATCGGCACACCATGTCTTTGCAAAACCAAGCTCATCCTCACCCTTCAAGCCAGGCAGGTCCATCACGGACGATATCCATGTCAATACCGAACGGGATATCCGGATCTACATCTAGTACCCAGTCAGGACCGCAAACAGAAGAGGGCGAAGGGAGTCAAACCACGCTCACGCCTAGACAGAGGCAGAAGGCTCCTCTGAGAGACAGAATGATAGAAGTTGATGATGTCAGGTTGGACGAGAATGTATTTGATCAGGTATGTGGGGGCCTTTCACTCCCAGGCGAATCTGGTCCGAGCCGACTATCCTCAGTAGCCTTGTGACTGGACGAGCTGACGAGTGTCCGACATGACCTGGGGTTCGATTTGCAGGAGATCGATCTTTTGATCTCACAGTACCTCGAGGCCCGGGGATCGCCCCATGTTGCTCAGCTATGGAACGAGCAGGTTTTGGGTGTTGGGTCGGATATCTCTAGGAAGGAACAGATCGAGGATGTAGAGCGGGCCATACTCGGTGAGTGCTGCTCGACATTGCATATAGGTCTGCTTTCAGCACTTTGCGATTGGGATCGGCTCTATCTCCGTTCAGTCCCCATCGTTCCCGCAACTGTCGCGTCAGAGCTTCCACCGAATACTATGCGCATTCCCGCCGATGAACTGACATCTTCTGAAATGTCCTCAGACGGCGATTACGGATCGATAGAAGGTCTCATCTCGAAACCGGGTCTGCTACGATTGCAAACTCAGAAAGCATTCCTGTACTTGTGCTATCGTCAACAATTCCTCGAACACGTCGAGAACAGTGAGTCGAGGCGCGCCGAGACGTCCTACTCCTTCTACTCAACCATTACGGCCCATTCGGAAAGTAAAGTCTACTTCGACCGAGTGACTGAAATGATGATCTCAATCTTGAACCCACCTGCCACGAAAAAGGGGAATCGCAAAAAGCCTTCAATTTGCTTCAGAAACGACTCAAACCACTCGAACACTACCAGCCTGTACCGTACGATTTCTACTCCCTCTCATACCTTACCTCGGCGTCGACCGTCCATGATGCTCCGACATTCAGGGACTGGGCGGGCGTAGGGCCCGAAAGGGAGCGATTGACGGGAACTTGGAAGGAATTGATGGGGTCGGAGCGGAATGACAGTGAGTCGAGACCACAGGTTTGCATCACGTGCAGCCCTGTCATATTTCACCTGTGACTATATGACTTTGTCCTTGTAGAGAAATGTGAGCTACGTCTCGCTCATGGACCCATTTGTTCGGTTGTACAGGCCAAAAAGATCGCTACGTACCACCGGATAGGCTGAGAACGTTACTGCGCCAAGCAGCTGCTTGGCAAGTCAGCCAGATTGACCACCAACCCCTTGATAAGATCGTCAAGCTGCCCACGTGAGTAACACCAAACTTTATGGGACAAAGGATCCGAAACATGGAACCCTACGTACTGACAGTGGGCCCAATGGACTTTCAATCCCAGGCTATTAACGGACTACCGTCCACTCCAGCTGCCCAGCCGTATGGTATTCAGGCTCAGCGGCCATGTCGCCAATGTCAAGTGTGTAGGTCTGATCGGAAACGATGGAAGACTAGGTGTGAGCGGTGCGAGGTGAGTTCATCAGACTATGAATAAACTGAAACAGACATCTGCTGTCCGACCTCGCCAGTGCTGATGGATCCCTGCGAACGTCCAAACCGCAGCGACTCGACCCTTCGTATAATCTCGACAGAGCAGTCAACAACGATTCATGTCCTCACAGGCCATACATCGCGAATATGGTCTGTCGACTCGTCCGATTCCGCGTCAACTATCGCCAGTGGGTCGGGCGACGGGACCGTCCGACTATGGGATGTGGAATCTGGCGAATGTAAGGGTGCGCTGTGGGGTGACGGCGGTGATGTGTACAGCGTCAGATGGAGACCTAACAGAGAGGTGTGTCGTTGTTTGCCCTTCTGAGGTTCATGATACGATCACTGAATGGATCTGATACGATACTTTGTCATGGGTGTAGGACCAAATCGTGTCCGCTTCGTATGATCGAATTTTGCGATCGTGGGATATCGAAACGGGCAAACAAGTCCGGACGTTCTCTGGGCACAGTCAGAGTACTTTGGCCGTCGCGTTCGATTATACGGGAAACACGATTGCCTCGGGGTGAGTCGAGTCGTTCCTCATTATCAGGCCACTTTTGGCGTTGCTGGGCGTGGACAACAGTCATTTCACAGGACAGAGCTGATAGATGAGGAGGTGATGTGATGAACAGGTCCAAAGATAAACACATCAGACTATGGGACGCAGTCGGTGGCGTCTGCGTCAAGAATATCACGGGCTGTCTTGGGGAGATTACGTCTGTCGAGTTTGATCAAGAGGGCAAATATCTCTTGGCGGGATGTAAAGATAATTCGAATCGGCTGTGGGATCTACGAATGGTACGTTGATGTTCTCGAAACATGTGATGGCATTATATTGGGATATATCGCTGGTCGTGATGAAGCAAGGTGTCCGGAGGGTTTTTTTGTATATTATCGGAAGCTGGCTGACATCCGGTTTTGTCCCTTCCACAGCAACGGAACTTGTACAGATACACTGGACATCAAAACACCTCGAAGAACCTCATCCGCTGCTCGTTCGCCCACAACGCTTCGCTCGTCGTCGGCGGATCGGAAGACGGTTGCGTGTATATCTGGGAAAGGGAGGGCGGCGCTCTCTCAAATCATGCTGAGAGCGTAAAACCTTCCGGATTACTCGCTTCCAACCTAATCGACTCTACCCCCGGAGCTGTATCGCCCTCATCGCCTTCCATGCCAACGACAACGACTACGACCGGGCCTGTAACAACAAGTACAGGTATCAATCCTGGTGCGGCGTCGGCCGCGTACTACCCACCTCGCTCGACGAGGACTGCGCCCGTAAATCATTCGACATCGGGCGGTATCAATGTCCGACCACTCAAGGTGCTCGAAGGTCACGGGGATGGCGCCGTTTTCGACGTGGCGTGGAAAGATGGGACGGACAAGATGATCAGTGCGGGCGAAGATGGCATCGTCGGTATTTGGGGCTGAGCCAGGCGAACCAGGTGGGGGCCAGATAGGGCGTGATCAGATGGTCTGCCTGATAAGACGAGCTCGGCGCCGCTTTGACCGGCTGCGCCACCGCCGAGGAACGTGAAACATGCTAGTACGGACGCCAAGGCTTTGCTTGAAACGCAGACAATCCGTGCGGTGGCTGTGGTCGGTTACATATCAGGTGTCCCATCTCGGGTATAACAGCAGTCAGTCGATGCATTGCTTGTGCACGCTCCATAGCGGTCACACGGAGCGGTGCGATTCCCTTCACATTCGATGCTGCACCGGGCCAGTGCAGTCCCATAGTCTGGTCGGTGGCAAATTCGAGCCTCGGCGTAGCGCTCACTATCCTCCCGAGCTTGAGCTGTATTACATCTCCTTCTGCGAGAACGGACAAGCACAAAACAAGGTCCAGGAATGTCTGTGTCGTCTAACAAGCTTCGATCTTACGGGTACCTTCCTACCCACAGACAGATATGGCAAGATGTTTCACTTTATGCATCGATGGACCTGGACCTGAAGCCGTACATGCAGGTGTACATACCCCATCTCTCGTACTATCTAACTCTATACGATAGAAGAAACGTACGGCTAGTTGCCTGTGCCATCTTGTTTGCTTCTAGAACACAATTCGAGCACACAGAATGGTAGGATCCTTTGGGAGCTGTAGATTAGAGTTGTGTTTTCGAACCAACTTAGGGTCGACGATAACTCTAAATCTCGGAGAATCCGCTCTGCGACTACGTTTGTAGCAAGGAGTCCTACTTACAGTACGTCTACGCTTACGTGCTTCTGAGCACCCTTTCCATAGACTTGTCAAACACTTGCTCCGTGCGGTGCGTCGATGCTATGGTGACTGCTAATCTGTCCCCCTCCCAAATTTGTCCAAGGAAGCACTGACTGGGAGACTTGAGTACGCTTCATATGGTCGGCGCCATCGATGCTGCCATCGCCATCGGATCCAAAAGCCGGAACAAAAGCCAATAGAGTTAGTTTCAGGGTCAACGTTTCCCTCTCCTTCGGAGTGTCGGACTCAAAAACCCTGAGACGCTTCGATCGGTTTTTGGCCCTTCCGTATTGTCCCATCAGTAGGACGCGTCTTCCCAATGTAGGCTATAACACATCTTCGGTATCTTAGGTTGGCACCTCGAGCTCCACCGACCGCGCAGCTGTATGAAAGATCAAAGCTAGCTAGCTTGCTTGCAAGACGACTCATCTTTGACTGTTTCTGCCCGTCTACGTACGCTTATGGCGCAATACCGATATAATATAGAGCAGTGCTTATACGATCGCTAGCTGTGACTGAAAGATCAGCAAGAACGAACAGACGAGCCAGGCGGTAAGATATGATCGGAAAAATAGCGATGCAGACATTCCAGAAAGGAGTTAGAGGTAGAGGTAGAGGTAGAGGTAGTACCGTTGCCGGCAGCGGTTAGCGTCTTTGCCGTACACCTGCAAAGGGTCTACCGCCGATATATTGCTTGAATCCTGACTTGGTACAAGACTGCATGTGCTGCCTGTATGTAAAGTAAAGATAGGTGTGGCCCTTCCTTCGGGTCGTTATCACTTGAGATTGTTTGTTCGTTCCTTTTGATCATCCATTTCGATCAGTTGTGTGAGGTCCAGGATCAGAATATTGTCTGTTTTCTCTTTTCCTGTTTGTCGATCAAAGGCACAACAATAAAAATTCGAAAGCGACTCCTGAAAAACCTGATAATCCGACCCCAGACAACGCTCGGTGTCGCCAGGGGCATCTCCTATTAAGTCCCGAGATCTTACGGTTGACTGTTATTATTATTGTCTGGCTACAACGTACAACGTACAACGCATAACAATAACGACCAAGCCAAGTCCGCGAAACAGGTGCGACAGGCTCGACAGGTGCCTTTGATCGTCAATCAGGCTTGGAACAGGTCATCTGCTGAAAACGACCGGGAAAGGAAGGAAAAGAAGGGGAGAACAAAGGGAGCTTATCATCAATCTCCTTCGGCATCCGCAACATCACCATCATCGGTGTCACTAGACATCAGCATCACGTTGGCTTGTTGTTCTCGTTGAATGATCACATCCTCATCTCCATACATCGATTTCTCTAATTCTGGAACACCATTCATCGCCTTGACAACAACATCAATATTGACCTTGGACACGACGAACTCGACCTTGACCTCGAGTAAAACACGCTCTTTGCACCCCACATTCATTTTCGACGACATATCCAAGCGATTGTATCATCCGTCGAAGCTCTCGCATAAATCGTCCTCACCGAGCTCATCTCCATCATCAGGTCACCACTCTGCACATTGCATACCCTTGATAGTGGACGGCCCCCTTTCTATAGCCATTACCCCTGTCACACCACATCGATCTCGGCGTCTTCCCCCTAGATCGCTTTGATCTCGACTTCGCTGAAGAAAGAAGCTCCTCAACGGCCATCTGCATCCTGATCCTCGCTGCGTGTCGATCAAGCTTGTCATCCTGGTAGATCCACTCCGCGCATCAGCCCGAATTGCTCAACGTGCAGTGCAGCGACGCCAATCACCTTAGCTTCATCGCTTCGACACCTGAAGAGCGAACGTTGCTGCGCCAATATCGACTTACGAACCAGCTCGCACCGCTCAATTCGTTTGCATAGGCCAGGCGCCTCTCCCGATCATTCGAAACGAAAATTGGCGATCCGAGCGAGCCGCTAAGCTAAGCCACTATCTACACTATCGCTTCCAAACAAAACAGAGAGTGAGGGAAGCGTCCTTAGATACGCCCCAACACAGCCCGTGCACGACTAGAAGCGGCCCGACAACGTAAGCAAATCCCCCACGCAGTGCACAGCGAAGCTACCTCAAGGGCAAGCCCAAGCAGAACAAGACAAAACCCTACCATCCTAGCGACACTATCGTCTGGTCCCTAACACGTCTTGTCAGACACGAGAGGGACTTCAGATTGATCGTCTGGACGGTCGAGGTGAACAAGCTTGAACGCATTCTGATTTCGCATCGTCACACCACCTCTACTTGTTCCGGTATCGTCATCCGACAACCTCAACCTGGCTTCTAGCGAGGTATTGGAGGCAAGAGCGATTTGACGGAAAGAATACTATAAGCATTGTAGGATCATAGCTCTGACTAACGGTGAGCATCTGTTACTTCTTTCTCACAGTCGCGTTTCGGACTTTGCCAGGCTCCTTGCGTGCAAGCGAGACATTGTCCGCACCCCCTCCGAGACACTCTATAACGAGGAATGCTGGAACAGACGGATGTCTCACCCTTCCGGACTGTTTATGTCATCCCGGTTTACTCGTTTTCCCATTCCAATTCATTGCCATTCCACCTGCAAGACATGTCTTTCCCGCCTTGTCGAAATATAGCCTCGTCCCTGTTTACTGCTGTTTGCTTCTTCATTTGTCACTACCTGCTGTGTTGTTTCTCTTGGCTAGAGCTGGCTTGTACTGGGGGTCAACCAACACCTTGGCAGGCCATGTCGCGCAAATACCCACTCGCCGTCTACCGGAATCGCATCCTACATCGCCTTATCACTCATTCTCACATCAAAGCTCACGGTTTTGGGTCCAAAGCACGGCGCTCCAAGTGTTTTCAGGTTTTCCACTCATTTCTTTGATTTTGCTTGAACTTCTTTTCGCTCTTCACTTGTAGCTTTGTTCCCATCTGCTTTGACCTTTTTTCGTTCCCGATGGCTCTGAGAGCTTTAGTCTCCTCACTCCCTTGCATTGCTGCTGTTTAATTCTACCTCTCACGCTCCTTTCACTTTGTTCTCGGTTGGTGTCGCTTGTGTCTATCATTGCCCTTGCTGGCCCTTCTGTACCATAAGTCTCCGTCCGGTCCAAATCGCTTACATACCCCGAATCGACTGTATCTGTAGCAGGCCAAGATGTCCCTACTGACCCCTCAAAAACCGCCCACGGAACGAGCATCCGTCGTCTTGCCTACCGTTACCTGCTCGTCATGCTCCGCACCTATACCTCTCTCAACACTCGGTGAACATGTGTGCATCCCTCCCCCTACCACCAGAGGTCTGTCGGACAGACAAGCTCCTCGACCTTCTCAAATAACAATCCCTCAAGCTCGACCCTCGATGGTCATGCAACGCTCAACCTCAGCAAACGGGTCGGCACCCAACAATAATCGACCACCGTTCGCCGGATCATCCAGTGCATACCCTTCACCATCAGAATTGCACGTACCCCGAAGACCATCCGCAGCCACCCTTTCCCCGCACGATCCTCCTCCGACCGCTTACTCAGCCTACTCTGCGCCAGTCAAGACCCCTTCTCCCACCAATCCTTTCTTCCCACACCCTGATCAACAGCAGCAGAGCGGAAATATGACCCATGGATTAGGCCATGGTGTAGGACAAGGAGGTGAATCGTCGCCTATGATCGATACTACGAGCGGGGGCGAGTCAGGCATGGCTGGGGTGGGACGTCGAGCGTTTGCAGCTGCTGCATGGGGAGTGCGAGCGGGTGTCGCTCTTGCTTCCTCTGCGAAAAATCAGGTCGAATCACATGTGCAGGCCACGTCGAACGCGGCGCCGAATGCGTGGCCTCAAACAAACTCTCAAACTACCCCTCGAGAACCTCCTTTATTGCCAAAGGTGCCCCTCAGTGGCAGACAAAGAAGCGGGCCTTCGCCGGCTTTCAACGCGAGGCCCGAAATGCATCACTCATACTCCATGCCCATGGATTCATCTTCATCTTCGACTTCGCCTCCTCGAAGATCCACCTCAGCAACGAGCCAAAGGTCAGCGCCTAATTCCCCGCCGCGACGCAAGGAATCCACCTCTTCAAACGGGTCGCATCGCCAAGATGAGAGCATTTCTCAGATCTTGCGAAGTAGGAACCCCACCGCACCTGCCAAATCGAACACCCAGGGCTTCTTTGACAAGGTCAAAGAACTCCACTCGCGAAGCAACACCGCCTCACCAACCCTCGGAACTAGTATGATTCGAAGCGGTTCGGGAGGTAGCTCGAACGACAGACTCGTTGCCAGTCCCCAGCCGACCACTTTTGAGCTCGATGACGAGTATGATGATCAACACTCGGCCCTGCCTTGGGCTACTCCCGCTCTCGGCGAATCTCCCGTGATCAACCGTGGGGCAGCAAATGGACGCAAGCCTGAAGCTACACATCATCGATACCCTACTGCAGGCAGCGAGGCATCATCCAGCTCGTCCAGCTCTCGATCTGGTCGATGGGGGGCCAACAGCGGTCCCGAGTCAGAAGAGGTCGTCACTCCGTCGCAGAGTCTGGAAATACTGTCTGAACGAGCAGACGGACCTATCAGGCGAGATGATACCGCGTTCAGAGGCTACGGCAACGGGATGGCATTGGAGGGTAGAGATCTGCTTGATCAGATAGGCGAAGAAGATGAGGATGAGGAGGGCGAACGAGTGGTGTTTGGTACCCCTACCGCTGCCAGAAACATCAAGGGAGAAGGCTATGATTCCCGAATCCCCAATTCACACTCAAATTCGACTATCACCTCAAACCGCCCGTATCTAGAGACGACCGCCCCTCACTCTTCCCCCAACCGCTCTCGAAGACCATCACCGGACGGCGGCGTGACGCGCAACCACAGCCACAGCGGTTCAACCTCATCCTCTTCTGACATTAGCAGCAGTGGTGGCGGACGACGCAAGAAGATTTGCGTCAAGTGTGGTGATTCCGTTGGTGGTTCTAAACGATTTGTAGAGCGAGACGGCGTTGTCCTGTGCGAGAAGGACTGGAAGAAGCTCTACTTGCCTTCGTGCAGGAGATGTATTCTGCCCATCGAGAAGTCGGCCGTATCCTCGTCCGACGGTCAGTTGAAAGGGAAGTGGCACCGAGCTTGTTTCACCTGCACGAGATGCGATCGACCTTTTGAGGGCGATGATTTCTACGTGCATGGCGGTAAGCCATGGTGCCAGTACCATTATCATGAGGAAAAGTGAGTTCATCGGTTCGGGGGGTCTCATCCATATCAAGACCGCAGCTGACATGAACTTCCTACTCCGTCATCTAGTGGGACCCTATGCGCTTCCGGATCGTGCCACCAGCCCATTGAGGGTCCATGTATCCTGACACCTGGTCCGAATCCCCAGCGCTTTCACCCAGGTCACCTGCGATGTGATCATAGGGGCGGTGTCTCAGGTGCTCAGAGCTGCAGAGAGTCCATGGAAGAGTACTATGACGTAGGCGGGAAGAGATACTGCGAGAGGCATGTTGGGGAGGCCACAAGAGGCGTGGATCAGTCTGGGCGAAGTATGACCATGAGAGCTGAAAAGCGGAGGACGAGATTGGTCGATCTGCCCGTAGGTGGATTGGGGCTTTGAGCAGGCGAGCCTCGAGCCTGAGCTGGGGTGTTGGCCTGAGAGCATTTTGTCGTCGTCAATCTGGTTGTATGCGGTAAAGCCGCAGGTACTCATTGGTAGATCGCATTTGACCGGTGTAGATTGTAGAGATAATCCGCGTTGTAGAACACACCCCCTTAGACGATCCAATTACTACAGGGTCCTATCCTAGATTGACAAACATTGCTCATTGCTCTAATCGCATTGTATACGCTCATGCACATTGCATAATCATATTAGATTGCCATGAGCGACCCATTCCGTCTAACGGGGCTACTACCTCGCTTTCGCTGGTCTTATCGCCAGTTCTTTAGCTGAAAATCGTCAATCGGTCCGACGGGGATGACCGACTCGTGCCTGGAGCGACGATACCCCGTACAATAGGCTGCATCATCAACGCTATCGTATCACGCAATATGGTGAACAACAACCTCATAAGCACATTGAACACTCGTCGGTGCACCTTCACACAGCCTTCATCGACTCAACCAAGCGAACGGAAAAAGGTTGCGTCCTGAGACAGCTACCACAGCCTTGTCAAGGAGTGCCCATCAATGATCAGATCTCCCCTCCGGGCAATAATTCAAGCGAAGCCTTTCAGTACACTCCGAGTCAACATCCTCAACGTTTCGTCGAGACAAGCATTTATAGCAGCCATGTCAACAATATCAGCGCCCGCTCGCCCTACCCAAGGAAGTAGTGCAGCGACAACGGTCGCTGTAGCGCAGATCCGCTCGACGGCTGATCCAGTCGATAATCTCCGGCGATCTGCGTCCGTCATTCGGCGGGCTGTTGAGGCTGGAGCCAAGGTGAGCTGCTGTCGAGGTCCCGGCTGGGATGGACGCTCTGTCTGCCTTGGTACTCGAAGTAGACTGCCATGGAGCTCGCGCGCGCGCGCTCATGAGCTGAGCTGTGCGCCGAAGAGACGCGTGGGGGCAGGGGTTCAGTCTCGATCGGAAGGGCTGCCTGCACTCTTCGCTCAATGCTCAGTGTTCACGCGATAGCCTCACGTGCTGACCCTCCATCTGCAGGCAATCTTCCTACCCGAAGCAGCCGACTTTATCAACCAGTCCAAAGAAGAATCCCGACGTCTGTCCCCTCCTCTACCTCAACATCAATACACGCTTGGCCTGCAAGAGATCGCCAAAGAGCTCGGCGTGGTGATCTCTGTTGGAGTGCACGAGGGACCCGAAGATGAAGACGAGCCGAGGTTCTATAATACCCATGTGGTGATTGACAAGACCGGGGAACTGCTGGCGACGTACAGAAAGGTGAGTGACTGGTGCATTTGTGTGGCTGCGGCCGTTTGGCTTCGGTACATTCGCCGACAGCCAAGTGGAGTCAAGAAAGACGATCGTTTCGCGTCCTCTTCTCGATGACGATCCCTCTCTTGTGCAGATATCTGTCGATATTGAACCTCAACTGCGGCGACAGAGAGCAAGCACCACCAGAGTCATGTTACTTTGGAACGCCGACTGACACTATTCTGTCTTCGTATGCCACGTCTGTCCAACCGCATTGCAGCTGCATCTTTTCGACGTGGAACTGACCAAACCCCCCAATCCGGACGGGTCCATCCCGCCACCTCAACGGACGGGCGAATCCGACCGTATCCTCCGCGGAGAGAGCGTGACGCCTCCTCTGGCCGTTGATGGACTGGGCAAGCTGGGGCTCGAGATCTGCTATGATATCAGGTGAGTGAGTGGGATAATACACTGTATGCGCGTGTTCACCGCAGTTTATCCCCATGTGGATTATATGGACTTTTTGCGAGGTGACATAATGAAGGGAAAGTTCAGACAGCTGAATTTTTGTTCTGCATCGGATCATACTCTCGTTCTTGGCGATGACAAACAGATTCCCCGAGCTGTCGATCATCCTCACCCGACTCGGAGCGACGACCCTCCTGTTCCCATCAGCGTTCACGGTGAAGACCGGACGGGATCATTGGGGTGAGTGGATTCTTCAGCTTGCGCCTCATTTCATACCACTAGAAATCGTTGCCGGGCAACAAGGCCCTCCTTGCCCTGTCCCAATAGCGTCTCGTCGTGCGAGACTCCCGCTGTACTGTATTTGCATGAACCAAGGATTCGTGTACCATAGATTCATTGTGACTGACGTTCAACTATGTGCCTCACCCTGGCTCTTCCGCACTACCCGCAGCTACCCTATGCGTGAGTCCCAGTGAAGCTCTCTGCGTCTCTTGTACCCGACGCCATTTCCCAATCTCCACTACCTACCCACTACCTACCCACTACCTACCCAGCTGACTCTCTCTCTCTCTCACCATCTTACTCCCGGCACACAGCGCTCCCAAGCGATCCAAGCCCAGTCCTACGTGATAGCTTCCGCGCAGTACGGCGCACATAACGAAAAGCGCACGTCATGGGGAGAATCAATCGCCTTCGATCCATGGGGTCGAGAGCTAGGTAAACTACGGCAGGTGGACGATACTCCGCCTGGGAGCGATGAAGGCGTAGAGAAGATTTACGAAGAAGGAGGAGAGTTCTTCGTCTTTGATTTACGAGAGGACGTCATCAAGTAGGTTAAACCCGTTCTTTCATCATCTAGACAACCCTCCCCGCATTTCCTCCTGAGCAAACGGGGCAGCGGCCTTCACTCGCAATGTTCATGTATGGAGGACGTACACTCGCGCACTTCACCTTCCGCTCCTGCTGACTCTTTTGGTCTGTCGGCGTCGATCATGTCTCGTAGGGAAACTCGCGCCCAGATTCCTCTAGCCATCCAGAAACGGACAGATATCTACGGTGTCGTTGGACCGGACATCAAAGGTTAAAACGGACGAGATGACATTCGTGCTCGCAAGCGAGCGATCATGCGGAAAAGGACGAGGCGTCACTTGTACTCGTGTCACTCGTTATGGACTTGTCGGGTCGCTCACCATGCTAGAGGCTAGGGCGTGTCCCGGCAATATCACAATCAACACCAATAGAATATAGATACGACGGATTAGTCATTCAGCGAGAATGCAAATCGCCTTTCCGTGTCGTGCAGAACTCTACAGGATGACACATTGCGCTATCTTACATCTGCAACTACATGCTGTCATGTTTAGTCTATAGGGCGAAGACAACTGTTATGCGCACTACATGTGGCCAAGGATATAGACAATTCCCAAGGTGGGACAAAGTCTGTCTCTGCTCAGCTGCGCTTCACGAAGGTGCCACCTCTGCGCGTTATACTACATCTTGATATACTTACTATACACCCCGGTCCGTATGATTCCACGTCTGCAGAAAACTCTCGCCGAGCGACTTGACTCGACCATTAGTCTTGGTCGGCATCTCGTTCTCCACCATGCTGCGCCGGGGCCAGGGCCAGAGGATGTACGCTACGCGCGAGGTGATTAGGCCGAGCGGTATCTGGAGTGATCGGTCGTTAACGACACGCGCGAGGTGAGTTGAACCGGACCGAGAGGAAATTTGCATCGGATCGTAGAAGTCAAGTCAGCATTTCTGATCATGATGAGCTCCAGCTGGGTCTCGGTCCCATTTCTTCCACTCTGCAGCGTGGATGTCCCGCTCTCTTCTCTTCACTATCAGGCTGATTGACCTTCGTCGAGAGGACGGTCGCGAAGACTCCCATTGAAACTCACAGGTCCGTAGGTATTCGAATCACGAGTTTGGTACTTCGAGTCCCCTTCTACCCAACAGTGTCCGGGAGGTATCCTTACCGGTGTTGGCGGTGATGGCGGTAGTGGATGCACCTGGAGAGTGATTGGTGGACATGTTTGAGCAGCATTCGGAAATTGAATGAATAAAAGTGAATGGATGACGGTTCGTAAGCGCCAGTGTCTTTTGTTTTCATGGTCTTACACCTCGCTGGACTCACGAGGTCACCTTCTAACGCTATTATCCGCTTCGTGGTGAGCAATTCCGGATTTTGAGGGGACCTGAGAAACATTTGTCGACAGTCAGTAAGCGTCATACAGCGTCTGCAGTCAAAACCGCCCAGGCAGCCTCTCAGATCCGAATGAGAACATCCAGATGTCGGTCTGAACTCAACAAACGGTGGGGATAGAAGGCAGCATCGGGAATGGCGGAGCAGATCCACGCCTATTCAGTCTCATAAAGTAGAGTCTTCCCCAGCGGCCTGGCTTTTCCATGTCTGCATACTATTGATACCTCCGTCTTGCAATCAGCACGAAGAGATCAGTAGGACTCACCAGAGTGTTACCACGTCTCCTTTTCTAAATTTGTTCAGCGCGACCGACCATCTTTCGAGTAATACGACGTCGTGATGTAGTGGTTTTGACGAGAGATTCGGGTTGAACGTTGGCTGTGATCGACGCGAGCGGACCAGCGGCATCCGCACAGTTCGCGCGGTCGAGATGGATAGGCAGATCCCAGATGTTCAGATGTCGTGAGGGGTATGACAGAAGGTGATATAGACCAAGGTGGCGTACGCATCGCATCAGCGTGCCATTCAAATCGTCCGCACCCGCGAGCACACGATCTGCCCCTCTTCTGTGCCATATCGCACATGCCATCACCGATAGCGATCTTACATCGCACACCCGATTCGTACGATATACCTCAGATCGAAAAAGAACCCACTCCACTCACCTGCATACTTCCACCCGTCACGCTCGCAAGCGAATACACATGCCGCGTGAAGAAGACCCCTACCGGCACCCACGCTAATATCCGGCTATGTCATAGTGACATCGGCACAGCGCAGTGCAGCGACAGTTCTCCGCGTCAGCCAGCTTGACATGATGCACGAGATCCACGATACGATACGATACGATACGGCAATCCGGCATTGGCTAAGTTTAGGCTGATGGGTGATGATAGGTTGTATGTTGCCTCTGCTTCGTAGGGGGATCGATCTAGAAGCGGCATTATGGAGATGGCCACTCACAAGGCATCTCTCACCCCCTTCTGCTGGAAGAAAGCCCTCGCTCGCGCTTGTGACATATTGGGCAGGATCAGGTCGGATCAGGCTACGTCGTGTAAAGATTGATCATGCGACCTCGTGAGGATGAATTAGACCTGTCGGATCGGTATCGGTATCCTTGGCTCTTCCCTTCAATATGACCGTTGTGTTGTAGTTCTCGGTTGAATTTGTATGTGCGATTATGATCAATGAGGTCACGCAACCGACCGTATAGCGTGAAAAGCGTGCGTAGTTGTGTCGGAACGGTATGGACTCGTGGGAAAGAAGTTAGCCTTCAAGAAGACAGACGGTGCCCTCAAGAAGACATCGACAGACTGTTGTTACAGGACGGTGGTCGATCTCGGTTATTGGCCGCATATTATGTAGAATCACGTGACCAGCGCCCTCCTCCGAACTTTCGTTTTACGACTGGTTCCGGAACTGCAACTGTATGTAGTGGACACAAAACACAGCTTCATTACAAAAGAACTATCTTCTCAGCTCGTACGAAGCTATCCATCAAATCAATCTGTCCACAACTAATCAGACAAGGAGGATAGACTGGATAATGGTCAACGCTGATACCATTGCCAATGGCACAAAGTGCGCGGGGTGTGGAGAGAAAGAGGCCTCGAGGCTTGAATGCCCGAACTGTAAGAAGTGAGTCAGCAAACAGATAAGACGAAGACAAGCGAGCAAGCATCGTGAATAGGACCAGGCGGCGACAAGAACCACTAGAGGTACTGTTAGCCAGGATTGCTGCCAGAAGCTGGGAGCAAGGATGTACGTCGAGGAGGGTGGGTCGCTGATGCAGCTTGACAGGCTCGGGATCAAGGGGTCTTTCTTCTGTGACCAGGACTGTTTCAAGAAAAGCTGTGAGTAGTAGTCTTCTTGTTCTTGACACTATTTGAGTGAAGGGAAATCAGCTGATTCAAGTCACAGGGGTAAGCCACGAACGACGGGCCCCGGTCTCAGGCCAGAAACGTCTGAAGGGCGAAGTACTGACATCGGCGTTGTAGGGCAACCACAAGGCTATTCACTCGATCGTCCAGCTCGCCGCAAAAGCCGAAGCAGACAGTGAGCATTGTTTCCACATCCCTTATCAGATACTCCTCTCTCAAGCCTGTATACACGTCACCGACGGCTGCTGACGCCTCCGCTGAATGGCTTTCAAACAGAATCTCACACGCTCCCACCCAACATGAGAAACTACCAATTCACAGGACCGCTACGACCTGTCTACCCTCTTTCGGAGAAACGACTCGTACCGCCCCATATTGCCAGACCCGACTATGCGGACCATCGTGAGTTGAGTCCCACTGTTGTACACATGCGGATATCTGCTCCGTTGTCCTGGACAACCCTTGGGGCCCAGAACAGAGTATAATATTCAATGACTGACTCGTTTGGTTGGTCGCTTTGCTTTGTCCGTTATTTGTTAAAACACAGCCCAAGGCTTTTCGCCTTGTGAAGCTGTGAGAGAGAAGGGTGTTAAAATCCTGAACAAGGAGGAGATCGCCAAGATGAGATATGTCTGCAAGGTGAGTTCGGGCCGTCTCCGAGATGATCGAGTCTCGCGGGACCCATACCAAATGTGATATCTATGACACCGGCTCGCCGCTTACATTTTCCCGCTTGCGCTAATCGTCGCTAATCCGCTGCGCCCAGCTCGCACGAGAAGTTCTCGACCTGACAGCGTCCCACATCAAGCCTGGAATAACGACCGACGAGCTCGACGCTATCTGCCACCAGGCCTGTGTCGACCGAAACTCTTACCCTAGTCCTCTGAATTATTCCAAGTTCCCGAAGAGTGTCTGTACGAGTGTCAACGAATGCATCTGCCATGTGAGTCGAGTGGTCTTGTCACTTCTTATCATCAATCCCCCCATATGCCATGTGGGCCCGACAGGCTTCATCCTCTGATAGCCGAGCTGACAGCCAACTGTGCTTGTACAGGGTATCCCCGATCAACGACCGCTTGGTGCGTTGATGTCGGCCTAAAGATTAAAGTAATGAATAGTATATACTGACATTCTTTTCTAGTGGAGGGCGACATCATCAACCTCGACGTATCACTATGTGAGCTTCTCGCGTTGTTGAGAACAAGATCGTTGGCTGACATCATGTATGAATCTTACAGTCCACGATGGTATGTCTTCATCTAGCCCAGGCACTCGTGACACCCGGAGGACTTTCTAGATGGAATGATTGGCTGAACTTTGTCATTCGTTACTTTCATTCCTCTTTCGCAGGCTTCCACGCTGACCTGAACGCCACTTACCCTGTGGGCAAGATCGACCAAGAGTCCCAAGACTTGATCGACACGACCCGAAAATCGATGGAAGAGGCCATCGCCATCTGCAAGCCCGGTGTGCCGTACCGAGAGATTGGAAACAAGATCGAGGAGGTGGTCAGGCCCAAGGGGTATAGTATCGTCCGAAGGTATACGGGACACGGTGTACATAACCTCGTGAGTACCTGTAGTGCATCAAGAAGACCCGATCAAATCGATTGCGTCCGCTGACTGTCGTGATGATAAATCCCCCCAGTTCCATTGTCAACCGAATGTTGTACACTACGGCGGGTCCAAGATGCCCGGCAAGATGGAAGCAGGTCAGGTATTCACAATCGAGCCAATGATCAACCTCGGTACTGCCAATCTCGGTGAGTCGAGCATCGCGAGGTGGAGCATAGAGGGTGTAAGCTAATCGTAGCTGCATCTCTTCAGATCACTGGAGGGACGATTGGACGGCTGTGACGATGGACGGACGACGATCCGCCCAGTTCGAGGAGACCATCTTGTGAGTGGAATTATCCTTCTCGCCCGGTCATGACATGCAGCAGTTGGACCATTTGTCTCGATCCATCGGTACAATGCGAAGAATCCACAGTACTAAAACAGTATGCTATGATCTCACATTATAGGATCACCGAGACCGGCGTCGAAATCCTGACGAGACCACCCACATCTTCGTCACACAACAAGAAGAAGAAGAAAAAGTCAAAGAGCAAGACTGGCGCGGCCGGAAGTGGCGGTGCTGCTACGCCTGTTGGTGAAGGCGACGAGACACCGGAAGTAGGGACGCCGACGGGGGAAGTTGCTGATGGCGTCGAGGAGTTGGAGGTTGACGGATCCAGCTAGTTGACCTAGTCTGAGCTAGACTGTATGGTGGATAACTCGGACGACTTCTATGCATTTTGTGGCTAATCTGACTTGAGTCAGCCTGACTTTGACTCGGGATACGGGTATGAAGACAGCTGTAGATTGATGTTCTCATCATGAGCTTCGCGCCAAAGATGATTCAATGAATGTATAATACATGGTGAGATGGCGTTGACTATAGATGTAGTAGCTGAGAATGACGTGCGCGATAGTGATAGTGATGGCAATGGTGTCTTGAGGTTCACAGGGGCGGGATCTGACTTCAGAGTTCGGCGCAGACGTGGATTATCAAGCTCGATGATGACCGGAGCCGCAGTTGACCTTTCCTGATTTTACCTTTTACTCCTCGGGAATAGTCTTAAGCTGAACATGCGAAGCAAAACGGCAGCAGCGTCAATACGCGTGTGACACCTATCTTATTACACAACAGATGGGTGTACTCGTCCTGATCCCCTTGGTGACAAGCTAAGACGGAAGAGAACGAACAATGGATGATGGGGCAACGGACCTCGGACATACCTGCAAACCGTGAATATCCTTTATATCCTCCTTCAGACACTGGTTGACGAGCTTGTGCTGCTTAATCGTAGTCAGGCCCTTGAATGCGGGCGAGGAGATGATGATGGCGTAGAATGAACCGCAGCCGCCTGTGTGTGGGTGAGTGACATGTGCGAACCGTCGGGTAGGGTTAGAGATAGCATAGCAGCGATGAGAGTCGAGTCAGCTTTTCTTTCGAAGAGGACTGCAAACGCTCTGATCTGGCATCTATCGCTCTGTAGGGACCAGATCCAGTCACACATCGCAATCCAGAGCAGAATGCATAACCATGGTCTAGAGCCAGACTCACCCGAAACATCCTGTACTTCGAGCTTCTTACCGGGGAAAGCAGCTTTCAGCTTATCGTAAATCGCCTTTTCCCCTTCATCCAGAGGCGGTGAGGACGGGGACGAAGCTGCCGTTGCCGATGAAGAGTTGCACCTGACCGCAAGCGCGTTCCTGAGCTTGAGATCGCTGCTCTTAGCAGTTGGTCGAGATACTGCTTGCGATCTCGAAGAGGACACGATCCGGCTTGATAACGATGTTAGACTTCTTGATCGCGATCGCGAGGAAGAGGGAACTACTTGGCCCGTGAGGCTTCGGAGGAGTCTTGGAGTCGAAGAGAATACGGACATCTTGTCTTGAGAACGGGGAAGCGCGTGTCTGTGCTATAGCAAGAGTTGGTGGGATTGATGTTGTGTTGTTCCGAATAAGAAACGTCGGTCAAGATTATCAAGATCAAGACGGAATTGCATTGTGCCCGATCCATGCATGACCAGTCACATTGCGACTTTTGCACTTGTTATAATAGAGCAGAAAGTGATGACGTCGACACTGCCCCTGATCATATCGATGCTACGGTGATCTATGCCACGGTGGTACCCGTATGGTGGTATGGTGAAGTCAATGCGCGTCAAGCAAGCAACGAACAATGAACAACGAAACAACAGGACATCAATGAGGCGTCTAGGTCGTGTCTTTTCACCGAATGTGCAGCATCTGGTTACACCGTACGGAACATCGATCGTCATACACCAAGCCGACACTCAAGTACAAGTACGAGCTGCTTCCGAGCGGCGCATCATCAAGAATATACTGTTCACCGACCGTATCTGTTACCACCGCACGCCGAGAGATCCCTTACACCTTGATAGCCTGCCGAACACGACAGAGGATCACCCTCGGATCGGATTGCGATATCGTTCTCATTCAACATAAACTATTGGCAAACACAGCCAGCAACAATTCACTGGCCAGCTTGACGGAGACGCAACATGGCCGACGCGAAGCTGTTCAGTGAGTTGACCTAAATGTGGACCGTCGCAAGTTTCACCGTCCCCAAGCCGTGCACGAATCAAGCCTTCGCCCAACGCTTCAAGCTAAGCCGACCCTTCCCTATCTGAGCATGCGCAGACTGGAGCTATTGTCGGTGCCGGCGCTAACGCTTCCATTTTGATTCCATGTAGCCCGGGGTAAAGCCCAGGAACTTCGAGATGAGCTGCGAGGAGCCAACGATAAGCGGGACAAGGGGTTCCTGAGGAAGAAGACGGCGTTGAAGAAGATTGTAGCGAACATGACGATGGGGAATGATAGTAAGTGAAAAGAAGCATAACTTCTGGACCGTCGCCTGGCGCCTGATGTTACGGCTATGGAGGCCTGGTTGAACATGTGACCAGTCCTACCGAGCGTGAAGCCTTGAGGGAGGGCGTGCGACGAGATCCCCCGTGTGGTTCTGATGCGATCGCAGCACTCATTGAATGTCTTCATACCGCAGTGTCTCCGCTCTTCCCCGACATCGTGCAGTGTATGCAGATCCAGGTCTTGGAGATCAAAAAGAGTGGGTATCTTTCAAACGTCCCGCTCGTTCGATGTTCCTCATTCCGCCCCAACTCTAGCCGTAATTTCACAACCGCGTAACCGTAACATACAGTATCGAGCAACTGATCTGATCACTGCTCGCAGTGGTTTATTTATACCTTGTCAACTATGGTAGACTCCGTCCGGAGGAAGTCACGAGCGCCATTGGCGGGTTCCTGTCCGTGAGTTGATGTTGAGAACGCCATCGCGTTGGTCGATGCAATTGCTTCTCCCCTTTGTATACGCCGTAGTATCTACCTACACTCCGTCCCGTTATAGGCCATTCACTGACGATGATCTTCTCCTTTCATTTACTGGACGTCGATCGTCATAGGACTGTGCCGACCGAAACCCTCTGATCCGGGGTTTAGCCATCCGTACCATGTCGTCCATCCCACTACCACCCATCGTCCAGGCCTTGGTAGATCCCCTGAGACACGCGTTGCAGGACCAAGATCCCTACGTCAGGAAGACGGCCGCTATCGCGTAAGTCGGACCATTCCGCCTTCTCAGCGAAGCTCAAGCGTGCTTCCAAATTGTGGAGTTGGGCGATGCGCTGATATGGGAGAGATGAACCTATAGCGTCGCGAAATTGTATGCATCTGAACCTGGGAGAAGAGTTGTTGAGCGAGAAGGCTTCGTCGGGATGTTACGGTAAGCCCGCCTTTTGCCTATCAGAATATTCTGCTTCACCGATTGCTTTAAGCACAAAACAACTGATCACATATTCTGAACGTAGGGATCTGCTCGCGGACCATAACCCAACCGTTGTGGCGAACTGCGTCGCTGCGCTTGTGGAGATTTCGGAAAGAGGCGATGATATTTTGCTCAAACTGAACGGAAATGTGGCCGGAAAGCTCGTCGCAGCATTGGGTGAATGCTCAGAGTGAGTGATGTCCGGGCGCCAGACATGCTGCCTCTGGATCACTGGCCTAGCACACTCGGCTAACAAAGGGACATCTGCTCTCACAGATGGGGTCAGATATACATTCTTGACTCTTTGCTCTCCTTCGTTCCCCAGACGACACTTGAAGCAGAGCAGCTGGCTGAACGGATCTCGGTCAGATTACAACACGCCAATTCGGCTGTAGTGTTGACTACGATCAAGGTCATCTTGTACCTGATGAACTATATGGAAGATGAGGTGTTGATGCGTGTATTGGAAAGGAAGATGGGCCCCCCATTGGGTAAGTTGCAAAGGCCCCAGCAAAGCGATTTTTTTTTTGCTGATCGCACGTCCTTTCACCTTGATGCAGTGACACTCCTCTCATCCGGCTCGGAAGTGCAATACGTTGGACTGCGAAACATCCTCTTGATCATCCAACGACGACCGGCGATCTTGCAAAACGAAGTCAAGGTATTCTTTTGCAAGTATAACGACCCGATCTACGTCAAGCTCGCAAAGCTGGAGATCATGTACCGACTCACGCGAGAGGAGAACGTATCTGAAGTGCTTGCCGAGCTGAAAGAATACGCATCCGAGGTCGATGTCGATTTCGTGCGAAAAGCAGTCCGTTCTATCGGCAGACTAGCCATCAAGATCTCGGCGGCTTCCGACCAGTGTATACATACGCTCTTGGGTCTGATGCAGACCAAGATCAGCTATGTCGTTCAGGAGGCTATCGTCGTCATCAAAGATATTTTCCGAAGATACCCGAATCAATATGAGAGTATCATCGGCACCCTGTGTGAGAACCTGGATGTCCTAGACGAGCCTGAGGCGAAATCTGCAATGATCTGGATCGTGGGCCAATATGCCGACCGGATCGAGAATAGCGACGAGCTCTTGGAAGACTTTGCATTTACGTTCAGGGAGGAGCCCGCCGAGGTGAGTTCAGGTTTCTTGTATGGGTCAACATAACAGCACTTGCCGGATGACGATTGACTGTCTCTGGGTTGCCTAGGTCCAACTTGCCCTCCTCACTGCCGTCGTCAAGCTGTTCATCAGACGACCGACAGCTGCTCAGGAGCTGCTACCAAAGGTGCTCAAGCTGGCCACGGAGGAAGCTGAGAACCCGGATCTGAGAGATCGGGTGAGTGTGACCCACAGGTCTGCCCAGCTCCTAGGGCTATCAACCTCGATCGCTGATTTGTCTTGTACAGGGCTTCATGTACTGGCGGTTACTCACATCAAACCCCACCGCTGCGCGAGAGATTGTTTTGGCTGAGAAGCCTGTGATCTCCACTGAGACGGATAGAATGGACAAGGGAATGCTTGATCAGGTGAGTACGACACCAGTCTGGCCGAAGTCGAGGCTTCATGAGATGTTGTGCTGACCGACTTCACGTTCGCCATCAAAGCTGTTATTGCAAACTGGTACACTCGGCAGCATCTACCATAAGAACCCAAATGTGAGTCCCCTAGCCGAAGTGACTGGGTACATGCCTGTCTGAGTCAGTGGGCTTTTGCCATTCACTGATGAATTGAAATCGCTCGCAGACATTCATCCGTACGGCAAAGGCTCGATACCTGCCCGATTCGCCCGCGTTGAACGCTTCGTCGAAACGACATCTCATCACACCCGCTGGCTACCCTCCAACAGCTTATAAATCCGCCCCATCAGTACCAGCCCGACCGACCATTTCGACTTCTACCAACCTCTCTGCCAGCAACACCAACAATAACAATGTAGGCGACTCGCCCATCACGCCTCTGGGCGGAGGCGGAGGTGCAGGCGCTAGGGGTTCGGCGGAAGATTCGAATGATCCCTACGGACAGTTGAGCGATCTCGAATTTGTAAATGGTGGTGTAGGTGGATACCAGACTGATATCCCCAGACCGAATCGGGGAGAAGAGGATCTCCTGTTTTGATCTCTAGCTAGTACACAAGTCGGATCGTGGCCCCTGCTCAAAGATGTATCTGTATCTGTTGTGTAGATCTAGCTGAGAAGGAGCATGTTTGTTCCTTTCGAAGGGAATGAGAATTCTTAGAGGCAGCTTGCCCGGTTGGGGTGACGCAAACTGTCACTGACTGCATCAGTCTTGGAGTATTTAACCTACAATGGCAGCTTCCGTCTCAACATACGCAGTACGAAGTTCAGGTAATGAGTGCCTGTGGTGGTGGGCTTATGAAGCATGCATACGGAAGGGAGGTAATGCGGCCCACACGTGGTGTTGTACCTCACTCGATCGCGATCCTGCCGCGGCCGGATGGTTGAGTTTCTTCTGCCGGATTCGGCACGGCTTTGATGGTACAGTACATACATGTACGGTGATTGATCTGATCCATGTTCCTGAGGCCCCCCGTGTTTGTTACCTGATCTTGATTCATCGATCGTCATAGCACGTACGCAGACCGCGAATTCCGGATTACCAAGAATTTAGGATTATCAGACCTCCCTCCACCACACTGCAAGAATATTGCATGAATCATTCACAACTGGCTGGCAGATAGATGTTACAGTAGTAAAGTGGTATGTCTCTGAAGCGGTGAATGACAAGAGTCAAGGGCAAGGAAGCTTCGATGGCGGGGCAAGTTGTGGTGATGAGATACATACCATATATATACATGGCATTCCGCGATTCTTTCTTCTTATATCATCTAACATCAACAACTTTTGCCATCACAAAATACCACAGTATCAATAGAGATCTCCTTGTTAGATCAATCTAGACACTAAGACCCTACCCAGTACTTGTTGACGCTCTGCATTATCAATATAACACACCTCTCAAATCAATCTCCCCAGCCGAAAATGACCAACCAGCCTTCCAAGCTTTTCGCGCCTCTCAAGACCGGCGCCATCCCCCTCAAGCACAGGGTGGTCATGGCCCCCTTGACTCGATTTAGAGCTCACGAGGGGACCGCCGTGCCTTCCGAGCTGGCGATCGAGTACTATAAGCAGCGAGCTTCTGGTGAGTTGGCTGATTTGCTTTGCACGGACCTTGGTCCGGGTTCTGTTTCTGTGATGTCGTGCAAGCCTGCGGTTGGTTTTCCCTTCGCCACGCACCTGAGGGGAAAATGCGGATCAAATCAGAAGCTGCGCCGAGACGAAAGATGTCGTTGCTGACCAAGAATGAATCAACCTCTTCCCATCATCGTGTCGGGATATTCATCAGACGGCGGTCTCATCATCACCGAGGCCACCTTCATCTCCGACGACGCGAGGGGATACGACAAGGTACCCGGAATCTACACTGCGGAGCAAGTGGAGGGATGGAAGAAGATCACCGACGCTGTGCACTCCAAGGGCGGTTTCATCTTCTGTCAGCTCTGGCACCTTGGGTGAGTTCAGTGGCTTGGAACCCTTCTCATCATCACGAAGCGCTTTAGCGTCTATGCAAGCGATTCACCCTTGTGGCAACTCAGTTCTCCCATAGCAATTGCAGAACTGACTGACTCTTTTACAAACCATCTGTTCCTTGAACGATAGTCGAGTGGCCGTCCCCGAGGTTGCTCCTGCCGTCTACGCCCCCTCCGACATCCCTGACCCTTCCAACGACGGCCCCAAGCCCAAGCTCCACGTCATGACGGAGCAGGACATCGACAGGACCGTCGACGACTACGTGCACGCGGCCAAGACGGCTCGTGAGGCTGGATTCGACGGTGTCGAAATCCACGGCGCCAACGGATACGTGAGTGCAACCAACATGAAGCCAACACCTTACTGCTGAAGACTTTGTCGCTAATTCGTTCCTTCGTTATGTTCTGTCGACTCTCGTTTAATATAACAGCTCTTTGACCAATTCGTGAGTGAGGATATCACTTTCCGCCTTCCATCCAGACAACGGGGATCATACATCCCTCGTCCAGCAAGGAAGTGGATCCGTACGCTGATCACGTTGATTTGATGTACCCCTGATACAGCTCCAGAGCGTCTCCAACCAGCGAACCGACTCCTACGGTGGCTCGCTCGAGAACCGATTCCGATTCCCCCTGCGAGTGCTCAACGGCGTCGCCTCCGCCATCGGACCCGACAGGGTTGGTATTCGAATGTCTCCCTTCTCGACGTTCCAGGGTATGCGAGAGGAGAAGCCCCTCGAGACTTTCGTGCCGTGGACAGAAGCCATCGTCGCCAACCAGCCTGAGCTCGCTTACATCCACGCCGTCGAAGCGAGGGCGGCGGGCAACACCGACGTGCCCCTCGATCAGCAGAAGAAGGAGGATTCGCTCGAAGCGATCCGAGAGGTCGTTCTGAGCAAGAGCAAGGGCACGAGGTTCATGGTCGCCGGTGGATTCGCGTCGGAATCAGGTGCAGCCAAAGAGCATGCCGCTCAGTACGACGACCTGATCGCTGTCGGACGATATTTCATCTGTGAGTGGCACACGAAGACACGACGACACGTCGCAATATTTGGAGTTCACGCTGACTCTGTGACCTCACTTTGACCACCAATGATCCGCCGATGTAGCCAACCCTGATCTGCCCAACCGACTGAAGAACGACTGGCCTCTCAAGAGATACGTCCGAGACACCTTCTACTCCCCCGGTCCCGAAGGTTACGTAGAGTGAGTCTGGCGTCTGAATCTGTGTGGGGACTTTCGATCCGCCAGATCCAAACTCCCTGCCTGCTGTCTCGCCGTTGGTGGCCTCGCTGTCCACCCGCAAACCCGATACTCAAGATTTATTGCTGATTTTGCTTATTTGCATTTGCTTTGACAGTTTCGCCGAGTACAAGGCTATAGCCCAAGACGACGCTGCTCACCCCGATAACGAATAAAAACGCCCTGCGTGGCACATTGCGTGCGGATGACCCTGATGACTTTCAACAGGAAAGAACCGGACAGCGTGAAAAGGGAGTTAGAAGGTAGAGCATCTGGAATATAGATAGTAGATTGTAGATAGCAGAAGAGAGATACGACGTCGCGGCACATGAAGCGCGTAACCTAATTGTACGACATCCAAGGATGCAGCTGTATAGATGCAGGTACTTAGCAATAATGCACAGGATCTTACCTGTATGAAAGCGAGGGCTTTGTTCCGCTGGCCAGGAAATCAAGCAGAAGTAGTTTCGAGAGAGATCAGCACAGCACTTCGTTTGCATCTATCATATGCATGGATATATGGGAATAAGGAGGTCGATTGTCAAATGCGATAAACAACATGCTATGATAAGATCGGTCCAGCCTACGGCAGACTAGAAGACGAGGTCCTCGACCTTCCATTTCCCAACGACCTCCTCGGGCAACTTTCCTCCCTTGTCCAGACCCGCACCAGCACCAGCGCCCTTCTTCTTATCTCCTTTCCCACCTTTACCGGCCCTACTACTCAACTTGGCCTCTCTCTCTTCGGCTTTTCTAGCTTCTCTCCTAGAGAGGATCAAGACGGCTTCCACGGGGCCGCGCAATTGCTTGTATGCCATCTGCATAGCCATGAGCGGTTCCAACGAGGTCTGCAGTCTCTCGAGCAAGGTGTGAGAGGGCTCGTGAGAGAGGAAAGAGGGGAGATGCGAGTCCAGGATGAGCGACGAGTACGTGATTGTCGACTCGAGCGAAGGCAAGGGCGATGAGGCAGTCGATACTTGTGCGCGCTCCTCCTGATCCCACCCTTGCAAGCCCTCGTTCCGCTGAGCGACGTGTCCCTCAGCCCAATCGACCAAAACGGCCAAGACACTCGTAGCGTCTTCAACGGTCAGACCTCGTCTCAAGTCCATTCGGAACGTGGGTGCCGGCGGCGAAGCGAGAATCAGTCGAAGGATCTCGGATAGATCGGGTACCGGTGCATTGGGAGAAGTCGAGTCGGGATGCAGGGTGGATGTGAGAAGTGCTACGAGTGCCGAGGAGGGGATCGTTCGCATCGACTTGAGGGCGATAAGTATGGTCTCCTGCGAGTGGCCAAGAGCGGCCTCATCAGCTTCGATACGCGATATGCGACCGATATGGACACGGCCACGTGGGGCAAATAGCGGCCCAAGCCAGCCAGCCGGCTTGGCACGTTCGCACTCACCCACTCTCCGCACGGCAAGAGCCCATCAACCACCACACCGCCTTTCCACATGCTGTCGACCACCAAACCCCTCTTCACCAGATCACGCACAATTTCTGCAGCATAGCCTCCTCCTGAAGGACTCGATGCCTTCAACTTGCCTTCCTCCGTCAGGGCACTGGCGAAGATCGTACTCAGAATACGCTTGACAAAGATTTCCGTGACAGTGGTTTCCGACACGGAGATCTGAGCCCACTGCTGCGTGGCAGCGCTGATATCGTTCTTTTTCAGTGATGAGGACAGCTGAGCGATAAAGTCGTCCTGCTTCTTCTCCACTTCGAGCGTCGACCTGCTCTTGCTCCCCTCCGAGCTGGACTCAATTGGTGATGCCGAGTGGGAAAGGTACGTTTCCGTTTTGTCCTTGGTTCCGAGGAGCATCGACATCCCAACGCCTTTGGGCGGAAGCACGATCTCGCATGTGTGAATGACGCTTCGTCCGCTCTGGCCATCTGCGTTCAGGTGACTCAGAACCACACCAACGCTGACCACTCCGCCCTTATTGGCGAGGATGGCGAGATGCGAGATGGATCCGGACGATGTGGAAGTGAGGGACGAGACCGAGGTGGTGCTGAGAACCGCCGGGAGGGATGAGAGAGGAACAGTCAGGAGGATCGAAGGTGTAGGGTGGGACGTGGGCAGCAAGACGACAGGTCGTCCGGTGGCGATGGGTAAGGAGAGGAGTGACGGGGTTGATGAGGGATGATTAAGCTTTAGAGGAGACAGTGACGTTGCTGAGCCAAGCGAGGCAATGTCCTGAGTGTAGAGGTTATTGTTCTCATCTATTGAGGCGGAACAGGAGATAAGTTAGCCCTCAAGCGGTCCTCGCGTCGCAACAAACATGATATGCTGTAATCGCCAGATGCGACTGATCAGGAAGCACGAGGGCTCAGGAAAGGATGACGAGGACGTACCCAAAAAGCTGATCAGACCGTCCTGGCTGATTTCCGCAAAGCCCAACTTCCCACCTCCCACTCCAATCTGACCTTGCACCACGATCTCGGACCGCACAGACCCATCAAGCGTAACAACATGGACAGCTACCCCTCCTTCGCTAGATACCACCGCCAGCCGGAACGACGTGGCGTTTGCTGAAAGTACCTTTGAGGCGAGTATCGCGGGACTTGTTCTTGAAGCAGATGTACCGCTTCTAGGCTGAATGGGCAGAGTCTGAAACTTGAACGTTCCGTCCAGTAGGTACATATCATTCGAGGACGATATGGCGATGATGGGGAACGTCGCGGACGTCGAGGGGAGATGATGTAAGGCTCTGATTGGGGTTGAAATCTGATCACGCAGTTCACGTTCACAAGTCAGTACCTGCATCTGGACTTGGATGGCAGGCTCAGCCGCACCAGTCATAAGGAAACCAGTCCGCACGTACCGAGATCACCTCCTTATCACCCTCTTCACCTTTCCATACCCACAACTCTTTGCCGACACCGACGACCGTGACCCTCTCTTTCTCCTCGACCGCCGTCTCCTCTTCTTCTTGACCCTCCTTCTCTACATCCCTCTCACTCTTCTGGCCTCCCTCTTCACTGTCAACATCCATGCCCTCGTCGCCTACGTCCGCATCGTCATGTTGCTGTGCGTCCACTGATTTAGCCTTTTTCAGGATTTTTCGCGTCGTGGTGTAGTAGCTGATCGCGTTTGAGGTGAAAATGGTCGATGGAGGCACGGTGAACGATGTGGTGGGTCTGAGAGTGCTCAACTGTTGAGATTGAGAATGAGATGACACACTCAATATCAGCATACTGTTACGACTCGACCAAGGTCTGAAGCTGGCAAGGGTGTGAGATCGTATCCGTCTCGTCCCTTTACTCTTTGCTCGGAGACTTCTGGGATGTACGAGTCGTGGAAGAAGCCAGCGATGATAGTGAAGTAAGTCGGGGCCCGTAAGGCTCAGGCTGCAAAATATAACTCACATCGTATGTCCAGACTCCATCACCACGAACAGCGGCCACAGCGCTCCCTGCATCCCCTACGACGGGGCTGAGCGTGATATGTGGGCCCTTTGAGCTCGAGGCATGCGGTTGCGAAAAGGTCGCCAGTGATGTAGGGGTCGAAATAGATGCCATCTTAGTCTGCCAGTCTTCTCTGTTCGGCCCGCCTTAATTTCTTCTTCTTTCCTGTACTTATCGCTGTCGGTCTGATGTCCTGCTAGAGGTCGTTGGAGAAGACGAATCGTACAGAATGATTTCGTGGTCCGAACAGCGTTGCCTATACATGACCATCTCTCGTCTCCGACCAAAACCAGAAACGAACGATCTTTGCATCTTTGCAGCGAGCAACAAAAGTGCAACAGAAATATTGGTATTACGTAAGGTTTGGGAAGTGGAGGTCCACTCCTAAGCCTGCCAGTTCACCTTTGTTAGATCCAAGGTCACAAGGGACGATGCGAATACATGTATATGCATATGCATTTGACAAGATCCGTGAAGATGTCCGTGAACGGCCAACACATCTCTGATCGACTTCTTTTCCAAAATTCCGGAAGTCACTCCAGCGAGTAGACGTGGCGCGTTGAGCACTGTCGAGTTAATCAGCTGGCTTGCAAGCCTAGCTTCGCTTTCCGTCTCCACCTTGAGATTGTATTACAATAAAGACAAGTTGGAACATTCTTGTGCTATACAGATTGAGCTTTTCCCCTCTCACTGTCCGTCGGGACAATTTTTACTTGGTCCTCGCCTGGATCTTCTCCACAAGCCTGTCGTTGACCTTCTTCATGTACACGTCCGTCGTTACCCAGTCGTCTCGGGCCATGTTCTTGCCCTTCATGGCCAACGCCAAATCCTTGGTCATCACGTTGTCCTTGTCGATGACCTCTACACAGGCAGCCTCAAGGTCCTTGGCGAATTCAGCAAGGGCAGGGGTATCGTCCAGCTTGGCCCGGAAAGCCAAGCCTCGAGTCCAGGCGAAGATGGAAGCGACGGGGTTCGTAGAGGTCTCTTGACCCGCTTGGTACTGTCGGTAGTGTCGCGTGACGGTACCGTGGGCAGCCTCAGACTCCATCGTTTTGCCGTCGGGGGTGATGAGCTCGGAGGTCATCATGCCCAATGAGCCGAAACCTTGAGCGAGGATATCACTCTACAAATGTTGCAGACTATCAGCAGCTGTTTGATCGATCCAGCTGGGAGTTGCTCACCATTACATCGCCGTCATAATTCTTGCACGCCCATACGAAGCCGCCTGACGATTTGAGAGCCTGGGCGACCATGTCATCTGCAATATAACATGGGGTCAGCGGAACGAGAACGCACACTGTGCGACACCAAGACATCATTGCTTACCTATCAATCGGTGCTCGTAGTAGATACCCAGCTTCTCAAAGTCGGCTTGGTATGTTCTGATATGCAGCACGATTAGCGATCATCCAGCAACACGATCTTGTGTACTTTCACTTACGATTCGTAGACCTCCTGGAAGATGTCCTTGAACCGACCGTCATACTTCTTCAAGATAGTGCTATGGTCAGGAGTACGTTTGATCGTGTCAGCTTTCACGAGACTCGTCTCCAAAAGGTCAACCCTCTGGACAGCTGTCACCTACTTCTTGGTGGACATGAACAAGGTCATCTTCTTGCTCAACGCCATCTTGAACGAAGCATGGGCAAAACCGTAAATGCTCTCCTCGGTGTTGTACATGGCCAAAGCGACGCCCTTGCCCTTGAAGTCATATACGTTCATTTCGGTGGGTTTGCCTCCATCCTCGGGTGTGTAGGTGAGAGTGAGTTTACCGGGTCCGGGGGCGATGAAGTCGGTTGATCGGTACTACAGTTGTGATTCAGCGCCTTAGCATCGCATCACTACCCAGTGACACTGCACGAATCGGACTGAATCGCACTCACCTGGTCACCGAAGGCGTGTCGACCGATACAAATAGGCTTGGTCCATCCCGGTACAGGCTTGGGGATCTTCTCGAGAATGATAGGTTCTCTGAAGACCGTACCGCCAAGAATGTTTCGGATCTAAAACGGAACATCTTGAATTAGTCTCGTACGGCGACCGACACTAAGCTGAACGATAGCAGCCTGGGATGGCGACACACGATAACTCACAGTACCGTTGGGACTTCTCCACATCTCTTTGAGGTTAAACTCCTTCACTCGCGCCTCATCAGGGGTGATAGTGGCACATTTGACACCGACAGAGTACTGCTTGATAGCGTTGGCTGAGTCGATAGTGACCTGGTCATTGGTCTACGGGGGTAGTCGACATAGCCCGAGGTCAGCATTGGCCGGCATGTCGAGAATGCACCGGCTCTTGAAGGGCACACCGGGAGGGAGCACTCACAGCATCTCGGTTCTCCATACCCAGGTCGTAGTACTTGAGATCCACGTCAACGTAGGGCAAGATGAGCTACAGGAAGTGAATTCAGGACACGAAGGTTGTCAGCAGTGACTGTGGTTATTCTCGACAAGCTGACCACCGAGAAAGACGCGTGTACATGTCCCTCCTCGTTGACTCTGCCCTACAATGGTTCTGCCCAGAGTGACATCTTGAGCCGCTTTCAGAAAAAGACTCACCTCCTCTCTGATCTTCTTCCAGATGATCCTAGTCATCTCATCACCATCAATCTCCACCACGGGGTTCTTGACTTTTATCCTCTCGATGCCCGTGGGCGCGGACGCATAAGCTCGCGAAGCCATTGCGAATGATAGAGGTCGGACGGGCCGAAGAGCCGTTCGAGCAAGGAGCGGAGTTGATCGAAGTAAGGGCTGAGGAAGTGAGAGCGTCAATGGTCGCGTCAGACGAAAGTAAGGTACAGCAGCGCTCATTGAGGAGGGAAGACCATGTAGGTGAAGGAGTAGTCTCTCGTTCTGACAGTCTGACAGTGGGGGAAGTCGTCATAGACAAAGTACGACATGAACGAAGAAAAGTAGGAAAAGGGATAAACATGTGATCCATGTGCAGCACAGACATGAGAGATGGGTCATTGACGACAAAGCCGGTGTTACCGGGCCACGCTGTACACCGCGACGATCAAAACAATTTGGCTTCCCGTTGACTTCGTCTGTCTGCATGTTCGACAGAGTGCTACATCACCAGACTAGGTGCACGTGACAGTCATGACAGGATCTTCATGCAGGAACTTACCATATTTTTTAGCTGGACAAAGCGAAACAAAAGCGAGAAGGTAGCTGTCAGAGACGATATGGGACACGAAATCGATGCTGTGTCTAGCTGGGTTTTATCTTTATGGTTACTGAAGTGTAATCGTAGACAAGATCAAAGATATCTCAAAGCTGTAGTAACAGCTTGACTTTATGACTCGGTCGGTCCAATCGGCCGACTGTTAGGCCCGGCAACCCGACCGTGTACCAGACACCGCACCACACAAAGTGAGCACCGTAGCTGAATAGCCAATAATCTCCCTCCAATAAGCGAGAGGGAGATGAGATAACAGGAGACAGACAAATCTTACGTATCGAGCGAGGACCTCTAAGCTTACGTATCACGCTCGGTGTCTTGTTCTATTTGTTCGAGTTACCCCTTTTATAATCGCTGGAATGTCTGACCGTTAAGAGAAATGCTCCGGGTAACGGAATTTGATTTATGCTTTTACCGAAACCACGTGGCTTAGCTCAGGTCGGGTTCCTTTGGAGTGAAGAGTAAAATGGGGATGACCGCAGGTTGTAGGTTATAGGTTATTTGTATTTATGGTTGTACTTCTACAAATTGCGCTTGATACACAACCGCAATCACAACTACTATCGCATCTACCGTGACGAGTACCAATCCGATCTCTTCCTTTACTACTTTACTTACTGGTACCAGAGTGAGCACACGTCTCAAACCACCTCCGTCACCGTTTCTCACCCCTTCCCTCCCCTCTTACTGCACTGCCCTGCACGGCGTACCTAATCCACCCAGTAAAGTCAGTCACCATCGCATCATCCCACCGAGGTCATTCATTGACACCGTTTCCGTGTTCTTCCTTGTTTCTACAAATGTCTTTCATTCCGATTCGAAACCCTTGATCCTTGACTCTCCGCGTCCAAACTCACAATCTAATCTATCGGAAACGCCTCGCGACATTCCTTCTGGCACTGAAATAAAGATCATAGGTCCGGGGTACGCAATCAATGTAAAATGAACGGCTATCCGGACTATACAAACCTGCAGCCACAACTTCTGCCCAATCAGTTGGGCCAACAATTCCAACAACAACAACAACAACAACAACAACAACACCCCAATTATCCACCTTTACCCAGATCATCATCCTCATCCAGTTCGATACCCCAATACAACCCGACGCCAAACCATGTCGTACCCTATCCAATCATGCAGTCCCACCTCGGTGCAAGTGGTTATCGACGTTACCTGCACGATATTAAGCCCACGCTCGGTGTCCATGATTTCAGCCCGAATACCGGCTCAGACTCGTCTCCTGCCGCCCCGGCCCTCGCGCCCGTCATAGCGGGTATAGGCAAGAAGAAGGCTCTGACGGGGAAGCGCGTGTCCCACGGCCTTGCAGGCGAGCATGGTAAGCTCGGTGGAGCAGAACCGAGAAAGAAGAGGTCAAAAAGATCTTCAGGGAAGGCATGTGTGTATTGTCGTCGAAGGTGAGCATAAATACGCTTGTCTGCGACGACCTTGGGCTCGTGTCGATAGCTGGCTGATAATGTTCCCGATATAGCCACATGGTCTGCGAAGGCGGTCGACCTTGCGAAAGATGGTAGGTCTAGATTCAGTTTGTCTATGTGCTGCCGGCTGTATCGTTAACGTTCCTGATCATCCGCAGCATCAAGCGAGAAATCCCTCATCTTTGTCGTGACTTCACTCCGCCTCCTCATCATTCCCATGGATCGCACAAGTCGGAATCAGCCACTCGTACGGAGTCGCCGGGTCAAGGATTAGAAGATGTCAGCTCGTCTGCGTCAATATCCATGGTCCGTTCGCAATCGCAGAGCCAATCACAACCTACGGTAATACCGGATCTGGCTCAATTACACCCACAACATCAACAGCAGCAACCGCCACCACAACCGCAACCGCAACCGCAACCGCAATCTCAACAACAACCTCAACAACAAACTCAACAACAAACTCAACAACAAACTCAACTAGCAAATCTTTACCAGGACCCCACATTCCCTCCAACATGGCCCCTTCTACCGGATACATCCGGCCAAATGTCGTTCACCAATTCCGCTCCTACAGTCTCCATGCCACCTCTTACCGTCTCTGAACCACAGAGCCAGACCAGTGTTCCTACTCTTGACCAGACCTCCTCATTCAACGGTGATGGAGACACGGCAGCGATATGGGGATCAAACGATGACAGTGAACTGGCAGCACTCAAGTAAGCAGAGCTCATCCTCAACTCATAGCTGTCAAACGTCCGTCACAACGGCTGATGTCAATCTGGATGGTTTCGCGCTTATTAGCAAATTCATGAAAGACCTGGGTGTGCCTGCTCTTCCTGGTGACTTCTTCTCCTTCATGGACGGTCTCGACAGCAATAACACCACCACGAACAACAATCTCACCGTTCCTTTAGCCGATGACATCTCCAGCATCGCTTCAGGCACACCTGCAGAGCTGTTGAACCAGAATACGCAAGGTCAAGGGTCTTTCAACAAGTCGTTTGCTGCGCCGTTGGCTAGTAGTAAAGGGAAAGGCAAGGTTGTGCCCATGTCAAGAATGTCAGTCATTCAATCCTAGTGGTCACTACCTTCCGTCATGTCGGGCGCGTCGCTGATACCTTTGGCCCGCAGTGACAAGTTCATGATGGCCGCTGCGGACCAACCGAACGGTACCCGGGCTGCTCGTCTTGCGCAGGTCATCAAGGCCAAGTACGACGCTGGACTACTCAAGCCGTATGACTACGTCAAGGGATATGAAAGAATGAACAAGTGGATGGAGAGTGGTCGAGCGGCGCCAAAGCAGGAGAGTAGAGCGAATTCAGAAACGCCCGGTAGCCCTGCCAGGGGTGCTGTCGGTGTAGGACGGAACGGACGAAACTCTTTGCATCGTGAGCTGGCTTGTACACAACAACCTCAGGCTATCAACGGAAGAAGGTACTGATGTTGATCGTCGCATTGTCCGTATGCAGCGAGCACGCCTATTCAAACTTTGGGCAAGAGTATATCGCCCGAATCTCGACGACGCATCCTCGCTGCTCTTGCAGGATTCAGACCCAAATTCCGCCAGATCGCTCAGACTCTCACCAATGTCGATTTGGTGTTTGTGGAGGAGGCTATGGAGAGGTGGATGTTGGAGTATGATCGCGCTTTTGCTTGTGAGTACAGGTTATGTCACTTCAGCTTCAGCATGCCGTACCTGGTTTTGTAATCCGTTATCGACCGTGAAGCTGAGCTGACCGGACTATTCGTTCTCAGCCATCCACACTCCGTCATGTATCTGGCGAAGAACCGGCGAAATCCAAAAGGCCAACCAAGAGTTCTCCAACCTCACCGGCATTCCCGCCTCGATGTTCCGTGATGGTCAGCTGTGTGTATACGAGCTTATGGACGAAGACAGTGCTGTTAGATACTGGGAAGGGTATGCCAAGATTGCTTTTGACCAGAGTGAGTATGATGCCATGCTTGAATGTCAGAACAGGTATATCCGGAGGCTTAGTGGAGCTGAGCTGATACGCCCTTCTCCTTCTTCCGATGAAATGTATAGATCAACGATCGATGTCAATCTCATGTACGCTCCACATACCCAACTCGCTCGCCCGTCACACACCCCGACACTTGTCTGCAACGCCCTCATCACACATTGCCAAATCAGCATACCCCGCTCCACCAGCTACGCCAGGCCCGGACGTATCGCTCACTCAAGTATACAACGATGGAACGTCAGACTACGGTAATGGCACGAACGGATATGGTCTTGAGGAATTCAGGGAGATCAAGTGCTGTTTTAGCGCAACGATCAGGAGAGACGCTTGGGGTGTACCTGTCGCTATCATGGGACAGTGGATCGTGAGTCCTTGGTGGGCACTGCATGTGTCTATCGAGATATCGAAAGGGTTGATGTTGACGTTGTGGCTTTCGCTCTGCAGCCTATATGACGAAAATACGTGCATCGATCGATCAATTACGTCGACTGACAATTTGATGCATTATGACAATCCACCACGCTGGTTCGCACTTGATTTCCAATTTGACCAGATAGGAGTTGATGGGCTGCTGATGCTCAAAGTTTGCATCGAGAAGCGCAGCCAGAGCGACGAGAGCGTAGGGATATACTCGTCCGACTGCTAATTATACTAAACTCACTCGCATGTGATACGGAACTTCCACCCGTCGACGCCGAGGAGCATCTGATCTATTCTGCTACGCTTCGCTCACATATAACACATACCCAACGAATCACTCACTCACTCACTCACTCACTCACTAACTTTTCCGTCTCGTATCAGAGCCCGAGCACGCGATCCCTCCGCCTCGAAAAGCAGTGCACTACTTTGATCCTCGGCCGGTACTATGGGCCTCGGACACGCGGTGAACATGTACCGTGCCCATGACAGCCGTTCCAGTGGCTTCATCGTCACCGGCATTGGTTTTTCGGATAATGTGATTAGACATGCAAGAGTGATGCTAGTACAAACATCTTTGCACTATATGTATTTGATGTCTAGGTAGTTGAAAAGCTGGTAATACAACATGATTATCCTCTGCACACCTGCGAAAGCAAACCGACATGATGAGGTGAACAATAATGGAAACCGGAGAAGCAGTAGATAGGGACACAACATATGTCTTTCCGACGTTGTTCCGATAGGTTTTGTAAATTCCTTCCTCTCCTCGTCCGATTGTTCCCCTGTTTAGGTCTTTGGGAGTTCAGACTTGTGCAGAACCATGCGCAACCTCTCTTGTCTCTATCCTTGCTGATTGACCGCCATTCCCCTCAATCTCAACCTCCTCATTCCCTGATGTAGGCCCAGCAGCAGCAGCAGTGAGCGCATCATCAGCAACGCCGCCTCCATCCTTCCTCTCCCTATCCCTCAAATAGTCAGACGGAGCCCCTGTCCCAGCTTTCTTGTCTTTTTGGTCTTTCACCCTGACCTTGACTTTCTCCGTCACGGCCTCGGGACTAAGATCGGTCAATTTCGCCCGTCTCAAGATCTGACCGCCTCCGGACCATCCGACCCAGCCTACTTCGTGCGGTCCTCGCGTGGAGAGGATCAACAGCGCACAGCCGATGAAGGCGACGGCTGTAGCACCTGTTGGGTGCCAGCCGTGACGGTTGTATATCGCCGTCAGGGCGGCAGTGCCTGATGTCTGTTATGTTTCATGAGGGGTGATGTCAGCAAACGGCCAATTTTCGACCAAAGGAGCAACGTGACAGAGGAACGTCACCGTCAGCGCCGCCAAGGTCCAAAGAATGGTGAATTGGGTAAAGAATAGGTGGCGAACTAGTGGCAAGACAGCTGCAGCGATACATCGAGTCGTACTCACCTGTCCAACAAAGACCGCCAGAAGACTACACCCGTTCAGCCTAGCTCTCGCTTTCGGATCCAACCCCGCGATCCTGTAACTGCTCGAGACCTGATACAGCTGCTGCCCAGCATCCAGCAGGACGATCGCGATGCACACTGCGGCGATGTGCAGGTTGGCACCTGCGAGAGCTACGACCATTGCTATCAGGTTGATGGAGAGACCTGTCACTTGGCCTAGGTACGGGTGGACTTTGTCGACTAGCTTGCCCCATTGCGGAGCTAGGATCGCGCCGACTAGGCCCAAGAGACCGAAGAGACCGATTTCAAACGAGTTGTAGCTGGTCATACAGGTGGAAGCATCGTCAACGATCAGCTTTCATCTTCAATCGGATTTTGGAATCACCCAAGGAAGGCGAGCGATAACAGATCGACTGCGACCCGGAACGACTCACCGGTATGGCTGATCGCTGAGAACGAATGTCAAGGTAACCCAGCTAAACATACCATACAGTCGGTATCGTCAGTACTGATCCTCTTCATCGATCACGATGTGACGAAGCAGCAAGCTAGCGGGACATGGGACACGATATAGACTCTTGCTGCCATGATATGGGGTCGAACAGACCCCGCAGCATCACTCACAAGCCGGCAAACACGGCACTGCTGAACGCTGAACACAGACAAGCTTGCACCAATGTGGGATATGTGACGATGAACTTGGCCATGGACCAGAGGACGCCGAAATATGATAGGCCAATCTTCTTGTCTGGCGTGTCGGGCAGTGTCAAGTACAACACCAGGAGCATGACTGCGGATACCATAGTAAGGTGCCCGAGGGGATCGAGCAAGGATATCAGCGTTTGTCTCTTCGTAATTTCTTTGTCTCTTTTCCACAGGACACCGCGGTATTCTGCATAGTGACGAAGTCCGGAGCTGAACTTTAGATTAATGCGCAAGGATATAACACTCACACCCTTGAAGGCCCACAGCAAGCCAGTACGCATCTCTCCAGCTTGCGAAATTACTCAAAATACCAGCCAAGACCCGCCCAAACACCAGGCCCGTAATCAAGCCCGAAAGGGTAATGCTCATCGCCGAAGCTCTCCTGTTACTAGGCGCAAGATCAGCCGTCCAGGGGATGACGATCTGCGGCGTCACCGTCAAGAGACACGTGATGAACGAAAGACCTTCCAACTGAGCGACCGATTTCGCGAGAGCCAGACCGATAGAGAGGACTGTTGTCAATGTCATGAGGAGCAAGACGAGTTGGCGGCGCCGGACGAGGTCACCCAGTGGCGAGACGAGGACGATACCGACTCCATAGCCGCCTTGAGCAAGTGTAGGGATCGCTGAAATCCGCGTGTGAGAGACGTTGAAGTCGTTGGCAATGCTACGATTTGCACATGCCGTGAGTATGTTGTCTCCCCGATAGACAGAACAGAACCAGGCAGAATTACTCACGCTACGAGCATCGGCTGGATGTAATACAGATTCATGACCGATACAGTCTGTCACCGCGTCGACATCCGCAATCAAAATAAATAACCCCGTCCAAGCGATCGAAATGTAAGCAAGTCATACCAGTACAGTTCAGTTCGGTATCTCTCTGTGTTGGCGAACAGAGATCGCAGCGAACGCAACCGCGTGATGCACTTACAGCTGCAACAGCAAATACAAGATTCATCCGCCATGTAAATCCAAACTCGACGTCCACTTTCTTCCTAGGATCATGCCGTCTACTCTTCGGGATGGGCAAGAACCCAAAATCAAGCTTCCGAATCTTGATAGCATCGTGGGACGTTTGATGTGCAGGTGAGCCGCTAGCTGCTGTTTCAGGAGCCTGGGCTTGGGGATCCACTTGCGGCTGAAGGGCGATGCTGGGCGGATATGAGGGAGTTTTGATGTCTGTACTGCTGGAGGTTCCGGCGGGCCCAGACGGGGCGATCGGACGAGCGGTCATTGGTGATATGTTGATTCTACCGTCGTGCTGTGATCCATTCTGGGAGCGCGTGAAGTCCGACACTCGAAATCAAAAATGTTTACCGGAGTCCACTGTGTTCAAAGATGCCGAGAACTTCACGATGCGAGATCGAAGGCGGGTCGACAAGAGGTATTGTTGGGCCAGTAAAACCAGAGCACGAGCGTTGACCTTTAGATTCCGAAGATCGATTCTTCGTGGTTCGTCGAAAGATGATTGTTAGCTACAGGATGTATGTACAGTTATCGGCCTTTTGATTATTGGTACAGGCTACAATTGACAGACGAGAGAGTACGAGCTTTGTCACCACAATTAATCGACAGCTACATGACATCGAACCCAACATTCGAAATTCGAATTCCGATGTCGCGATGTCCTGAGGACTCGGACGGGTCAGTCACTCTGATCTATCTTAAGCTTACTTCGGCTGCCTGCAGACGGGTTTCACGGTCAAGTCCGATCGCTCTTGTACTGATCGGCAGCTGACTTTCGGTCCATACCGGACGCAGCCTAGATCGCAACAGATCACAATCGTGTCTGCTGCGTTGTCTTCTGACAGTCTATCAGCGTCCATGAGTAGTCATATACACGCTACATTTCACCTGCATAATTACGAGCATGTCGGAAATGGTACGCGCACTGATCCTCCCCTCCTTTCCTTTCGGCTCGGATCAGCGGATCAACCGAGATCAATCAAACAATCAATGCGTGTACGATGCAATATGTATGAGGAATCGTCCGTGCGACGCTAGCGCAGCGGCCCGGGCGTTAGTTCATTGCCTCACGTCGCAATGTGTGACCTGACACCAAGCATGGAAATGCATCGATTGATATCTCGACGTTTGCACCCAAACATCCAATCGCAACCAACCCCTCTGATGATTGGTCTCTTGTTAGCAGCACGCTGACGTCCTCTTTCGTACACGCTTCATAACCAGTGTATCTGAGCTAACCTGACACGTACGGGGTCCTTCGTGCGTGGTAGCATTCTGGGCACAAAAGGGACGGTGATCGTTCATCCCATACAACTGGGCTTGTGAACCACCTTTGAAAAGGTACCTCAACTCTGAGAAGTACCGCGGGAAACTCTCTCCTTGTTTGTTGTCGAATTTATCTCGTAGATCTTCGGTCTCATTCCACGAACGGCCCATGGAGTACTCATCATCAAGATCCCAGTCGTTAAGCCCCGCGTAGGTCCGATTCAAGATATCCCACAAGGTTCATCTCGCTAGTAACGATACCTATCCTGACTCAGCAACAAGCGATGAGGCAAAGTATGTCCTCACGACCTTCGACATCAAGTAGGCTCGAACGGCCCGTCTCATCTACTTCATTCCGCCTCTCACTAAGCCAATCAACGTCGACGGGGCAACACGAAGCCCCTACACCACCTCGAACCCCTTCTCCGCCGCCCAGAGTCACAAATCAAGAAGATCGGACCATAGGGTCACACGGCACGACTAGAAGCGTGGTACACCGGAAGCCGAGCTTCTTGCCTTCGATCAAAATAGGAGATGATGAAGATCACGATGATAATCAGGATTTTGTTGCAGCCGAAGGCGAGGGTACGCTAGAGCAGAGTCTGGACCTGACGACCAGCAGGAGGAGAAGGTCAAAAGACGGGATAAGGCCCATGAGGAGCATAGAGAGGACGCGATCTTGGGCTGAGGAGGTGGAGAGGAATCGGAGACGACATGAGAAGAGACGGGATCAGGAGAAGGATAGACAGGCGGCTCTGAGCGCGAAAGAGGGTCCGTACGGTCAAGCGTTCTGTGAGTACTTGATCAAGAGAGTCGAACAACGCAGTGACTGCAAAGATCTGTCGGATACAGCTGAGCGACAATTCCAGCATACGGTATCCGCTTGGCAGCTACCCCTGATCTGGTCGCTAACGTACTGTTACCATCCATAGGGTCCGTGTCCACAGAAGTGATCGACTCCCTCGTTGAGGCGCTCAACCCCTCTTCGAGCGATCTAAGCCATCTGCCATCGGCCGCATCAGTCATATCGGCAAATCAACGGAGATCGTACCGGATGGATAGCGACTCTTCAAGTGCCAGTGAAAGTGAACAAGAGGTACCAACGAGGCTATCTTCTCACAAATCAGACAGAGCGAGAGATCGAGGAGGAGGCAGAGTATCGTCTACTCAGCTCGAGGTGATGCCACCTTCGCCTCGGATCAGGAAACGGTCTTACGCTTCTCGGCGATCGAACAAGGAAAGAGACTATGGTAGTCCGACTGGTCTGTCGGCTGTATCGTTACCGCCAGCGTCGCCAATCTCGCCTTTGGATCCGATTCCGCCGTTGAGAGGCTCGCCCTTGAGATCAAGCTTTGGTGAATCCAACATACCTCAAGCCCCGCATATCGCAGACTCGCCAGGCGTCCACGAAATGTGTCCCCTGTCACCCGTCTCGGTCAAGTCGACCAAGAGTGTCATGTCAATAGATGATATCATCGCCAGACATTCTCCCGGGGCGTTGAAAGCGGTCGATGACGCCAAAGAAAGGGCAAGGAAAGAGATAGTACAAGACAACCTACGGTCTAGCAATGTGAAGGCGAAAGCGAGCAATATTTCGACGCCAGTGCCGTCACCGTCTACGACGAACAGACCTGAGAGACTGTACAACCTATCGGTGGACGATGGAGGCAAATCTCAGATCGTCCACAGGAGAGAGCGCGATTGCGCATCCATCGTTGTAGAATCCGACAAGCCCATCACGCACACCGTGACACCAAAGCGATCTTCACTTCCGACTCGCATGATTCCTCCGATTTCTTCAGGGACTACCAGTCTCCCTCCGCCGCGCCCACATACTCTTCCCATCCAAGGAGTTCCGCAAGCATCGCGCTCTTTCCACGATCAATTGCCCAAAAAGGCCACAACCGCTACTCGTACAGCTGACGATAGGCATTCTCTGAGTGAGGAATCCCTTTCGCAAGAAGTCAAAATTGGACAAGCGCTGCTTGATCAACTGAAGCAAGAATCTGCTCGCTCCTCCACGCCAAGCTCGTCAAAGCGGATCAGCTTCCAGTCGCCTCGTCGTGGGACACTCGCATCTCGTGCCTCAACACCGACCAAGTCGTCCAAACTCACCAAGCGGAGCTCTATGCCTGGTTCCTCGATGACCCAAGCCCACATCACCGCCGAAACTGTGGCCCAAGCGGAACAAGAAGCAGAAGCCCATTCACATGCTGTATATCTCCGCTCCAAGCATCTCAATCGAGTCGTTACACTGTCCCAACCGTACGCACAGCGGGAGCTTAACGTGTCCTTGGCGGAAGTGGGAAAACCAACCGGCCAGCCGGTAGTGATTTTCCTCGGTCTAGGATGCGTACGCTACCTCATCGCACTATTCGACGATATAGCTCGCGCGTTCAACTTGAGGCTGATTTGCATCGATAGATGGGGTCTGGGCAAGACGGATCAGGTGGCCCCCGGGGACCGAACGGTCATGGCTTGGGCATTTGTGGTGGAGAGAGTTCTGGATGAGATTGGGGTGAAGGACTTCCAGGTGCTAGCGCATAGTGCCGGTGCACCGTATGCGCTTGCTTGTGCTCTCAGGATGGGTCAAAGGGTCAGAGGGAAGATGCATCTGTTAGCACCGTGGGTGAGCGCGGATATAGATGGCGGTGAGTAAGCTGAGTGTGTCGACTTCCCTTCCAGCTCGCTCAATAGAACCCGCCTTTCAACTCCCTTATACACCTCCCCGACGTTGTTGACATTTGCGTCAACGAGTTTCGGGAGTTGAATCAGGCAAAAGGCTGACTGCTTTTCCAATGTCGCATGACTCGCCCAGGCTACAAATGGCTCAAATGGATCCCCAACGGCGTCATCAAAGGCGCTACAGCAGCGGAATGGAAACTCCAGTCCTACCTCTTGGGCAAACCTCCTCCCCTGTCCTACAAACCTATCTCACACAACGCCCGAGCGCCGATTTCGTCATTTTATGCTGCCGCAGCCAGCACACCTACGACCCCGCTTTCTGAAGCTGACGATGACGATCCGACGATGGCGAGTCAGCGTAGGAAAAGACAGGATTCGATGGCTACGAGGACTTCTTCGCCTAGTAAACCTGGCGGCTTGGTACGACGAGCTTCAAGAATTTTGGCGCCTCGCTCGGTCGATCATCTGTTCACGTCGATGCCACCGTTATCACCCGACAAAGGTGGTATTGCTTCGCGGCCTCGATCGTACGTTTCGCCGAAACCGCACCGAGAAGGTACGGTCCCCGCCCCTAAGCTGGGCAACACTGATACCAGATCGACCGACCAGCTCAGACCGAGATCGAGGCCGGATTCGCTCTATCTCAGACCCTCTCAGGTGAACGAGCCGTCGTCCTTCACACCGCCATCGCGGGTCTCGGAGAGCTTTCCACCGCGAGGGAGCAAGTCTCAAGCGGAGACTCGAGACGATTTGACGGAAATCGATCCCGAGTTGGATTTGGACGGTATGGGATATCTGTTATCAGAGGGGTTCGATTTCGGTGATCCGTCGATGACTTCCGGCTCAATTAGCCGACATCCGGCCTGTGTATCGCCGTCTGGATCATCGCGAACCAAAAGTGATCTAGCTGTTTCTTCACATTCTCTGAGAGGAGCTATAGATTCTCCACCGCCTGCTCCTGCAGGACCAGGATTCACCATGGCCCTGACGCAAGCAAGTCACGCCGAATGTGAGCCCGGCACGACGTCCGACCTGTTCTCCATTGTGCTCAACCGAGAACCGAGACCATGGGGATTCGAGTACCCCGATATCAAAAATAGCATCAAGATCTGGTACGGAGAAGAGGACGACAAGATTTCCGAGAAGAGTATGAGGTGGATGGAGAGGTCCATGGTCGATGTCGAGCTGATAGTCAGAAAGGGCGAGGGGCACTCGATGATGACTAGTCGGGGAACGATGTGGGAGGTATTTGAGAGTCTCGGTAAAGAGGCCAAGGGGTTCGCGAGGGCGAAAGAGGTCTAGACTGGGGAGCGCAAATGCGATGCACCGGGCGCGCCGTGCCGTCTATTGCAGTGTTTGGCCCTCGTAATACTTGTTCGAGTTCACTATTGGTGTTCTAGAAAAGGTTGTTAGAATGTCGTATATTTTGTGGCTATCTGTCAGCCGACGCGTCGCGCTCCGCCGATCGCAAATGTAATGTTGATCGCGTGAATACGGGTGACGAGTTGAGTCAACCGGGTAAAGTGAATACGCTTCTTCGTTGCCGAAATAATTCTCTTCTACTTCGTAGCATCTCAGCACATATGATAGTAATGTCTCATTGGGTCCTATGAGGACCTGAGCGTCAAGTTCAAGCATACAGGAAGTCAAGAAGCGAATCATCGAACGACGCAAGAGAGGGGAAAGGTCGAAAACAGGCAGTCAATTCGATAAGGTACGACGATACGATTCGATTCGACGGACAGACCGCCATCCGCGTTATCTACTTTTCCAATCATGCCGACCCCACTCTCTCCATCTTCGTCCCAGGAGATCATCCCGATCTCTCCTCCGAGGCATCTGTCAAGATCGTCTGCCGATGTGAAACGCGTCAAACGAGAGACCGCGGGACGAGGGGCTTGTTTTCAATCGACGGAAGGCGAATCTCCATCATCATCATCACCGTCACGGTCTGTACCGCTGAGGTCGTCAGCATCGACTGGTGCAAGAGCAGTGGCATCGTCATCATCATCCAAAGTGAAGCTGGAGGATGATCAAGGCTGTAAGCAGGCTCGAGCATCGACATCAACATCATCGTCATTATCACTACGTACAATATCCGCACGACCAGAAGATAGCGGACCAGCCCCTACTGCCGCTCAGAGGAAAGCAGATCCCTTCCGCTACCGCTCGTTCGATACCCCCCAAGCCAAGGCCGAAAAGCGGAAAGCAGCCGACGAGCAGCGCGTAGAGCTGGGTAAGAAGAGTCGATCGCAGGTGACGGAACGTATGTTGAATACCAGGGGGAAAGAAGTGAACCCCGTCACGAATTCGGATCTGTACACTAGGTGAGCAGTCGATATCGGCGCAAGCTCAACCAACCAATCAACCAACCGGCCAGAGCACAAGATTGACATGTGGAGAAGACGTTACAGTAACAATATCTGATCGAACTGACTGACGATCTTACTTCAATCCGTTACATCCCCGACGATGGAAACAGGACGGACCACTTCGTATCATGTTCGACGGGGCATCAGCAGTCTAATCGATCTGGAGCCGGCGAAGGTTCATGGACATATTGGAAGGTTCGATCGGCTCAAATGAATAACCAGGCGAGGGCACAGGTAGGTAACAAGGTCATGATCGTCTACGTTAGCGCCGAAAGTCCGTGGTCCCGAGTCCCCGTCATCAGATACGAGCACCTTTCCATCTTCAATGTCGTTGACTGTTGTTTCTTTGCGCCTTGCATCAAATCTCACCCCTATAGCAAACATCCATCTTCTCTGGCTGTACGATCTATATCAACGGCTCGACGGGACCGAAAGTCTCGAATCTCCAGGTACAGCATCTCATCTCGTCAAATGGAGGCAGACTAGCGTGAGTTCGATGAGTTGCTTCACAGACATCCTCACTTTCCGTCTGACATTCGACGATCCACGCTAGCTGGTCTCTGAACAGCTTATGAAAATGGGGAGCTGATGACGAAATCCGTTGGCATATTGCTGTATCAACTGAATTCGGATCAACTAGGCCAACGCAAAGCTCGTCTTGCACGCATATAATAGCCAACGGGGGTCTGTCTGGCACCAAGACTCAGAAATGGATAGATGGCCAGGGATCAAGAGGCGCGTCGCGGAGAGCGAAAGTGATCAAGGTTGAATGTGAGTGGGATCTGTGGCAAGAGTGCGGAGATAACGGAGGTGAAGCTGATTCGTTCGGTGTCACTCTTTACTTGCATTTCCATGATGAAAGGGGTCCTTGATTCTGTCGAGAAAGGGGTCAAACTATCCGAAGCGGGGTACGGTATGGTAGAAGATCCAGTGAGTTTCCCTTTCTCCTGCGGCTGCCGCCCAAAGTCTCATACAGTTCCACCTCCCGTTACCGTCGATCGTTACTGCTCGCAACATCGGTGTATCTGCGAGATTTAGCCTTGTATCATCGTCGAGAGGCTGATGTAACATTTGCCATTGCTTTGGGACCGCAGTCTCAGCCGAATTTGTTCAAGACGTTGGGTGTCAAGCCGAAACTTGAATCTCAGAGATGATCAGCTCTTTCGCCTTCCGTAGCCCAATTTCAAATCTTACACAAAATTCAAACCCACTCATAGGTTTCATCAACTATATATCACTTACCCACATATTGATCGACGACCTGTCATGTTATCTGTTGTATAATCTGCTGTGCCTTAATGTAGGCAGTTGTACTTGCCGTTGTTTCGGTCGTAGCCGAGTGATGTACGATTGTGAGTGCTCGTGCGGTTGCTCCAAAAGGGCACCAATCATGGTACGTTATACATACAATGGTCATGCTCGTTCAAGGGTGTAAGGGTAGTTTCAACTCTCGTATGACGAGGATCAACACCTCTCGACCCAGCTCAATACCCTCTATGCGATGCCCCCCCCTCTCTCTCTCCCTCAAGATACACACCCCTCCCTCTCGAGCACTATCGCTATCGTCGAAACGGTCAATCATCTTCATCCTCGTCATCATCGTAATCCCTCGCCTTCCTGCGCTTCTCCCGCCGTCTCTCTTGCGCCGCACCGCCATCCTCATCCTCGTCCTCGTCCTGATCCTCATCATCGTCGTAGTCTTCTTGTACCCTTCTTACTTTCTTACTGGGCGCCGCGTCATCGTAGTCGTCCACTTCACCCTCGGCATCGCGGTCTTCGTCTTCCGGATGAGGTCCGCCGTCGGGGTCGAACGAGGCGCCGCCTGCTTGGCCGTGTGCGCGGGGCGATGGGCCTCTGGGAGCGCTGCGAAGGGCGGGTGTATGGACAATAATCAGTACAAGACCGCGATCGCTGCACTTAGAACAGATGAGAAAGGTAGACAGCAAGATCATGGCTGGCGATGGGATTGCGTTGCAGGTAGACGGGAGCTGGGATCCGCCGCCGAAGCGAGGACTCACCGTTGCTTGGGCGGCTGCTTCGCTCTTACTTCTTCGCACGCATCGACCCAGCTGCAATCATATTCTCACAATGATCAGTCGGCTGTCTCGAAAGTATGATATCTCTTTGCAGATGCAGGCGCAGTGCAGCGCAACGCAATGATCCTCATCATGAAGGCGGCCGATGTTCTACGTCATTACTCACTCGCAATACACATCAACGGCCACAGCGAGGTCTGCAGATCAACCAAAATGAAAAGTCAGATGCGTTTCATTTCTCGCCGCATGCCGCTCACCCAGAGAAGTTCTGGTACGCCATTTGTACTCACTATTTATAGGCGTCGTGAACCGTTGCCCGCAGATCTTGCAATTCAGATGCCCAAACATGGTCGCCTTGTCGCTGTTTCGTTCCGATTTTGTCACATTTATCATTCGATCAAGTCAAAATCTGTTAGTGTATGCTTCACATGCTGGCTAACGCAACGCAACGCAGCCGCAGAGCCGCACAAGGAATTGCGCGCCCCGCCCAGAGTCCTTGCCGGTCGAGCGAGAGGAATAACAGTAGCCGTCGGTGGGTATATGTTGAGCTGATCGCGCCGCTACTCACAGTTTGACAGAGACAGCTTTCTCGTGGTTGCAGAACAGACATTTGAAGACCGTGCCTACAAGAATTTCGTATTCCATAATGTCAACAAGACATCACAGCTATCCAGTAGAGTGCAGTCACGGCGGCATGACATGACAAAATGCTTGTCGGGTCTCGGATGGATCTCAGTAAGGACATACCTAATGGTTCAGCCTTCTTCTTAGGGGGCGGCTTGGCGGCTTTTCGTTTACCCATATTGCTTATTGATGTTGCTTTGCTCCCTTTACAATGTCGTTGACGAGGTGGACGCAAGAATGTTCGAGGTTTCGTTTTGGTTAACGTCGCGCTTTCCGGTTCCGTATGCCTGAAGCGGGGCTTGCTTCGACCTCAAAGCTGAAGCTGAAGGGAATGATCAGAGCCGAGACGTTCGTTCTATTGGGTATCGGTACGATGTACAATATTCACGTTGAGATTTGTGCAGTGTTATTGCGGTTCGAGGTTGTCAGCGTTTGTATGTTGCGCTAAGCTATGGTGAGGACGGAGTTAAAGGATATCTCCGCAAGTCTGGTGGAGAGACGCGTAACCACCAAAGCAGCTGCAGCGGTTGAGGACGGTGTCATCGCTCGTTGAGCGATCCCAATCGTCAAATGGATATATCCCAGCACCGACTAGACTTCTTACAATCTTACAAACTGTAGACGTTATATACACTAGAGAACGATAATCAAAATGGAGGAAATCGGTATCGACTTGAAGATCGAGGTGAGTAGCCGTCGAGAGAAAAGATATCTTTGTGCTCTGTACTGAGGATCTGTAAGGTTAAACATTGAGCTCGAGCTGACTGACATCTTTCTTCGTATGTTGTATCTGCTCAATCAAATGATTTAACAACGCAGGATCCTACGCTCGCCTCGCAGATCACAGAGAAGCAGGCTTTACTCAATTCGCTACCGGCAGGAGATGAGGAGCTGTACAGCACTTTCAAGAAACTCGAAGCCCATCGGGAGTTCTTGGAACTGCAAGAGGTGTGTAGTAGCACGAACGTCTTTCCCTCTCTCAATCGATTCTTTGACTCCGACGAACAACATCTATTCTTTCTGGTGCTAGTTCGATTGCTGATGCGCTCTGTCTTCTACTCTCATTCTCCTTGATCGTCATTCTCACGGCCGCAGGAGTACATCAGAGACGAGACTCATAATCTCCGACGAGAGTTGCTGAGAGCGCAGGAGGAAGTGAAGAGGATCCAGTCGGTCCCCTTGGTCATTGGACAGTTCCTCGAACCTGTTGACGAGCGCCGAGGTATCGTCGGATCAACCACTGGTGGGTTCACTACTTCTCTTGAGGCGACCATGTGCCTAGACATCCCCTACGCGCCGATGATCTCGCTCGACACTTCACTAACGCTGGGATTCGCTGCGATCTCTCTACACAGGCTCAAACTATGTTGTCCGAATCCTGTCAACCCTCGACCGCGAGCTTTTGAAGCCATCATCGTCCGTAGCCCTGCACCGACACTCGAATGCGCTCGTCGACATCCTGCCTCCTGAGGCTGACTCGTCCATTTCCATGTTGGGTGCCGACGAGAAGCCAGATGTCAAGTACTCAGATATCGGTGGTTTGGACGCTCAGAAGCAGGAGATCAGGGAGGCTGTCGAGTTGCCGCTCATCCAGGTGAGCTCATTGTTTCATGTCTTTCTCGAAATGAAAAGCCTCGGAAGCTCATCGTGCATTGTGATTCTTTCAGATGGACCTCTACAGAAAGATCGGTATTGATCCCCCTCGTGGTGTATTGCTTTACGGACCACCGGGTGAGACAAGACGCACAGTATTCAAATCGCAACAAGGATATCAGAGCTGACCAATCTTTTCCATTTTTATAGGTACCGGAAAAACCATGCTGGTCAAGGCCGTCGCCAATTCAACTTCCGCTTCCTTTATCAGAGTTGTCGGATCAGAGTTTGTCCAGAAATACCTGGGTGAAGTGAGTCTCACCTGTTCCATTCGCACTTCGTCACAGGCGTTCATCTACATCCTTACTGATATAAGGTGGTATCTTGTGCAGGGCCCTCGAATGGTTCGAGACGTGTTCAGACTCGCGCGAGAGAACTCCCCCTGTATCATCTTCATCGATGAAGTGGACGCAATTGCCACAAAGCGATTCGACGCCCAGACTGGATCTGATCGAGAAGTGCAACGTATCCTGCTGGAGCTCTTGAACCAAATGGACGGTTTCGATCAGCAAACCACCGTGAAGGTGAGCTAATTGTCGTCCCCTTCTTCTGAAGGTGTAGCAGAAGCTGATATGTGATGTCGATGACGATACTAGGTTATCATGGCTACAAACCGAGCGGACACTCTGGATCCGGCCTTGCTTCGACCTGGTCGATTGGACAGGAAGATCGAGATGCCCCTCCCTTCAAGACGAGAGAGGCGACTCATCTTCCAGACCGTCACGTCGAAGATGAACCTTGGCCCTGATGTAGATTTGGAAGACTGTAAGTCGCGCCAGCTCGAATTGATCAACTTGCAAGACTGTCGCCCGCTGAATCGCCGCTGATATCAATCACTAACGTGCGTCTTTATAGACGTCTCTCGGCCTGATCAATTGAGTTCAGCGCAGATCGCTTCTATCTGTCAATCTGCCGGTCTTCAAGGTGAGTCGGTCTCGCAACCTCTTTCTTCTTTTCCGTACATGCATCGCTGAAACAAGCTCTACAGCTGTCAGGAAGAACCGATACGTCATTCTGCCGGTTGACTTTGAAGAAGCATGGAAGGTGAGTTCAGAAGTGCCACACGCATCCCCTTTATCCATATTTCCGGAATTCGCCGAGGTCGTTTTGCACGCGCCAGCAAACTGCTTCACGCTTGGCTTTGGCTTGCACCGGCGCTCGCACAAAAAGTTGAACGATGCGAATTGTCTTTGCTTACTTTCTTTCTTCCTTTCTTCACTTATATAGGGAGTTGTCAAGAGAACAGACGAGACTCACGAATTCTGTAAGTGGTCACTTCTTGCCTTGTCGTCCGGGCAAGTGACTGACATGCTGTCCACCCACGCATTGCAGACCGATAAATAAGTTTTACGCTGTGAGTTGGGTCGCATGTAGACGTGAGATCGTCGAGCATAACTGACCTTTACCATGTTATCAGTGTATAGACCGAATGCATCCACGAATGAACCTAGCGCCGCGAATACCTCATCCTTACTGAGCACGTACTGACCTTCCCCACCCTTCCTTGTACCCTTGTCCCTCTCCTCATCCGTACTCTTATCCGCTCCTTCGAAACCTACCCGCCCAGCAACCTCAATCTTCGCTCCCGCCTAATCAGCGCGGCGAGCGAAAGCGTTGCCAAAGCGCAGAGCGAATCCACCCGATCACTTCGTTGTGGTCGAGTCGGCGTTTTTTTGCTATCTTCCTGCGGCATGGTCATCACTATGGTGATCCGCCAATCTTTTCACGGGAATGGTACTTCACAGACGTTGGACAAGCTCCTGTCGCTCTACGCTGTTTCTTGTTTATCGGTCGCAGCTGGGCCTTGGGTGATGAGCTTGATAGACTGGAGGAGGAATGTCAGGATTGAAGAAGTGAGACTGTCGGGCGAGCCTTGAGGAAGGGTCTGGGTGTCAAGACGGATGGTGCGGCGCTGTACGCGGTGCGGCGAGAGCCATCATCGTTGTTGACATTGCACCACTTTTCTTGACATCGAGGCGTTTTCTCAATGATCATTCTTCATCCACCCCCTACTCTTCTCTACATCATTCCACCTGCCCATCTGTCTATTCAGGCAAGTCACACACCTTCTCCCTCACCCATACACAAACACACACACACACACACACATACGGTGCTTAACACTCTGCGAGCGACGATTACCAAAGTCGACTTGCTATTTTAGGAACACCAAGAATGAAAAGCCAATCTTTCTCTTTCGCATTCGTGCGTGGAGAGACTGTTGGCTTGCGTGTTTCCCTCCAATGCTCGGAGGGGCCACGTCCCCTTGATACTCACCTGCTCGGATTCTTCACAGGAAGAGACTGGTCCATTTATAGGGTACATCATGTATATACAATACGACAACCAATTGACATGCATTGTCTGCGTCTTTCAATTATCATTATTTCTGTCACTATCCGACGTTTTCGTAAGCTCACTTCACTGCCAGCTGGACGTGGTCGGGTTGAGCTCCTAAGTCACACCAAGTGCACCGCTTGCTTCCCCCAGCTGTAAAAGATGCAGCAGCCAGTTAGCACAAGTGCCGAACTCAACTCTGCAGAGCCAAGTACTGTATCTGGGACGATGTAGGAGCACCTTGGTTGAGGAAATGAGGGGGGGTTGCTGTTGCCGCTTTAGGCCCGTTGAATAGAGGACGTTGCGACATATACATAGCGGTGCGTGCGCTGCGTGTGGCAGTGCGTACATATATCCGTCCCGAGCGGTACGGAGGATTTAGCTAGGTGCGTGCGTGCTGCGTGCTAGGTTATTCCGGTTATAAGAAATGCACCGTACGCGAGACCCAGCCCCAGCCCCAGCCCCGAGCAGCGTTATAGCTTAGCTTACCATTTTTCGATCAAGTTACGAGTTACCCTTTTTAGCGTGCTTTATTTGCTTTTCCGCACATGACTCCTTTACATACAGTACATTCAACCGACGCGAATACTGTATCACTGTATCACTGTATCCACCATAACCTTACCGGATATATCGTCTCTTCCATTCAAGTGGTGAAGTCCTCATTGCACTTGTTAGGTCATTCGAGTGGTCACCGCCTCTCATAAAGCATAGCTCTTCATCACGCTAGCTTGCTCGCCTTCGCATTCACTGTTAACAATCATTACATTGCTTGCTTCGTACAAGACGAGCACACCCTCACAGTACGGACACGAGGGCGGCCTGAACGAAGAACACGTGCCCTTCGCCATCCGACCATCAATCACTCATATAACGCCTCAGTCCAGCTTCACGCTCTAGGCCTCTATCGATATTTGGATCTGATCGTCGCTTGTTTCGTCTCACCGTTACCTCGCCCGTGTCACGGTACCGCAGCGTACGCATTTCGACCGTCCTTTGGCTCAAACGTTTGGGACGGTCCTTTCGATCCCCACCGACCCATTCTTCATTTCCACTCGCGGATCAATCAAACGGTCTGGAGCTCACTCTGGACTTTTTCAGTTGACAACGCTAGTCCCACATCACGACTCCTTTCCTTCAGGCTGCTTGCCCCAAGCCCTCCCCACGGGTCCTCAGACTGGAATCTGGAATCTGGAATCATCAAACTTCACCCCGTTGTGTGGGTCCGTGTCGACCGCTTCATACCGTCAATCACCCTTCGCTCCCCCATCCTCCACTCATCAGACCCGACGAATCAAGGCGACATCGCATCCATCACCTGATCGCTTCTGACAGTCACGCGCTTTCCTCCCCGTATTTCCCCACTCAAACGACCTGAATCTCCTGCAACCTGGCTTGCTTGCAGAAATCTAGGCTCGGCTTCAACATCTCCTCCGCTTGATCCTTGACCCTAATATACTCAGACTAGAAGCTGCATCGTTTTAATCAATTCGAATCCGAGGACATCAATCAGGATCAGGGAGCAGTGGGACCGCATCTACCGCCGGCACTCGCGCACCCATCACAGTGAATCACACCAGCAACACCCAACGAGACCGACCTGCTTCCTCTTCTCATCTGACCTTTCAACCTTTCGCTGTCTGTAACTCTTGCTTGCTCGTGCAATACTCTTCTCCTTCGACCATGAAGTTTTTATACCGGTCGTAGCACGTCATCGACGCTTGTAACAAACCTATCATTTCATTCAGTCAACCCAATCCTCCAACTCAAACTTGAATCTAGATTCGCTTGATCCCGCAAGTTCTCGAGTGCCATCTCATCGCTTGCTTGCAATATGGCTGCACCTCTACCTTCCCCCTCTGGGACTTCGATCCGCTCCTCGCGGCCTGCTATCCCCTTACTGAGCCTTGCTCCCCCCGCTCTGGCTTTGGGGGATGAGCTGGCTGTTGGAGAACCGGGAGACGAGAATAATGCTGGCGAGATATGGAATGGTGAGCACAATCTTTCAACCGGGACGTGATTATGACTTTGGCGAATTCTTCAAGGCAATATACTGAAGCCCGACATTTGTGCTCCGCAGTGATCACCCGCGCCGCTGATTTGGTCAAAGACGGCGAGAGACTGGAGAATCTTGCTTGGCGGTGAGCCCGAATTTATGACTCGGGCAGAGTACCTTCAGAGACGTCATAAGCTTATGCGTAACATCTACTAGTCACTGGGGTCAGCCCCGGCGAGCTCAAAGCAGCTTCGATCAACGGCGATTGTCCATCTCGTCAGCTGGAACAGCGTCAACGGCATCCATTCAGACACCTATCGACCCTTGTCCAGCTCTGCATCGCTCTCGAAGCTCAGAACGGCTGACTTTCGGTGGTGCTCTGAAACTGCTCCTTGAGAAGGACGAGAATAATTTCAAGGACTGGGTAGAAGATGCCAAGAGGCATACTCCTACACCTCCACCTCCGTCAATGACCGCTGCACCGACCCTTTCTTTACCCGATACTCCAATTGCCAACGTCGAGATCCGTTTGGTCGAGCCGACACCGGTGCCTAGCAGAGTAGGGAGCCTAGGGGGCAGCATGAACGCGTCGGGCCTGTTGACAAGCAGCGCTGCGATCCCGCCCGCTTTGAAAGAGGATGTTGAGGAAGAAAGGTTGGCGGAGAGAGAGTCCAAGGCAAAAGTAGCGCCAATTCAGACTGGATCAAGTAGATCGAATTCACCCAAGAAGAAAGGGAGATTCTTTGTCCACTCCAGTCCCAGCAAAGGCAGCGGATCCGACTCTTCGCATCCTTCTCCAAATCCTCCACCCACCACCACCATCGTCCCGACTCTTTTGCCGAATAGCAAGCACCACCCTAGACGACGAAGTTCAGGCGATTCGTCAGCTGGAGCGACTAAATCTGACAAAATCGATTTACACCCTCCTCCTCCTGCTCAAAGACGACATGTCTCATTGTCGACCATGAGAGGTAAATATCAAGCTGAGAAGCGGAGGATGGCGGAGAACCTGGCCAAGGATCAAGCCAGTCAAGACAAGGACAACGAGGAGAGCGGATGGGAGGATGAAGACGAGGAAGAGGACGAGGAAGACTGGAGCGACGACGAGGAGGAGACTGGGAACGCGAAGGTGAAGGCCAAGACGAAAGAGCCAGTACGGCAGCCGTCTCCTGAACAGCTGCAGAAAGAAGAGAAGGAAAAGTCGGAGCAGGAAGAGCGGGACAGAAGGGCCAAAGAGCAGAGCAGTAGAAGACAGTCCACTTCGCGACCGCGACCGCCGGCAAGGTCGACTTCTGGCGACCATCACGACCTGGCAACCCTACTAACCCGGCGCCCGTCGCAGCACGATCGACAACATCATGGTAAACGGGACGCACCTCCTCCTCCAGCACCTACGCCTTTGACAAAGATGTCCAAGAAGGAGCGCCAGCGCGCGGCGGCTGAAAGGGCGCAAATCGAAGCCCAGCTTGAGGCGCAAAGGCAGAGGGAGATGTTTGCTAAACAACAGATCTTTGGAAACAGGCCAAGTCAGGGCTTGTTGGCTTCGGCGTTGCAGAGAGGCGCAAGTATGGTCAACCTGGTGAGCAATCCTTGGATCGCCTTGTGTTCCTTCCGTCAAGGCATGTGCTGATCATTTTTCGTTTCGGCAGCATTCCGCTCTCGACCAGCACCCATCCTTAAGGTCGTCACCGACTCATGGTCAATTGCCCTCACTCGCTCGTTCGCCTGCACCAGGGCCGTCTCTCTTGCGAAGCAAATCCGTTGTTGCGATGCCCGTGCAGACGGGTGTCAGCGTTACGGTGCCACCTCACGCGTTGGAAGGAGCCAAAGGTGCCAGTCATCACAGTAGAGCTAGCCAGAATAGCAAGAAGGGAGGCAGCAGTCAAGAAGTGAGCATGCTTTTCTGCCGAGTGGGCTTCGAAGACCTTTACTCATTGAATTTGTTTCCTGTAGAAGGCCAAAGCTGCGGCCGAGCTCGAGTCCTCCGATGAGGAAAGCGATGATGATGTCAACTATCTGAATACGACGCAGACAAAGCAAAAGTTGGCCGAGCTGGCAGCCAAACGAGACGCGAAGACGACAGTTCAGACACAGCCTCAACCGGCAGCTGCCCCAGCAACAATTCCGCAAGCGCAAGCGCTTCCTGCCGGTCCTAGATTGAACGAGCATGGTGTCGTCACGCCCATGTCGCCTACGACCCGAAGGAGGACTATCATCATGTCGGAGATGTCGGAATCCCTTAGACGGAGTACGTGTTCCGTGGGCTGTTCTAACGGGAAGTGCCGATTTGTGCTGACGAAGGATGTTCCGCACTGTAGATGTCGTGCTTGAGCGAGAGAAGTCGTCTGGAGGCCGGGGATCTACCGGTGGAGCAGCTACGCGAGCGCGGCCCCTGCACTCGACACAAACATCCCTAGTACCAACGCATTCGTCAGCCGTCAATCTCACTCAATATGCACGTGGCGAACCGCTTGAGCGACACAACTCGCACCCCACTCGAGGTAGTCACGATACCTCTCAACCATCCTCTCATACAGGAGCCATGGCACCTCCGCCACCTGCGCCACCTGATCCGCAAAGAAGAAGAACGACGCCGAACATTTTGGCGGGCGGAAACTTCCTTCGTCCTCTTACGCGTGTACCCGCTCTAGCTCAGCCTCAACTGTCTTCGCAAGAACAAGTTCTTTCTCGATCCCAGGCTCGAAGTCATAACAGTCATACTAGCTTTGCGCAACCCCAAGTAGCCTTTGCCGAGCCTAGATCTGGTCCATCACCGGCATTCGAGCGGACTCAATCTTCTACCAACCTAAATCTCGTAGCTTCCCCGAGCAACGCTTCGCCCTCTCTTGAGGCACCAGCGATGATGCGTCGCTCGACGGACGGTGATGGGTTACATAAGGAACGGGAGAGGCGAAAGGAGCTGGCTAGGAGGAGGGACACGACCGATACGAGTTATCGACTGCATGGGTGGTAAGAACGGTTGCGCAGGTCGGAAGTGCGATCCCAGTCATCCACTTGATCTTACAACACTTGCGTTTGAAACCATGTTTGCACTTCCTCTTTTTCTGCTTTTGGGATCAAGATATCTTTCATATCGTTGTACTGTACGTTTTCTGGTATTTTCAAGCGTAAAATCCATATAATCAATCGAACATTTCTCCGCTTCTAACCATTTTTCCCGACATTGCACCGGTGCTCTCGCTCTGGCTGCTTTCGCTTTTGCTTTTCTCTCTTCTCCTTTCTTCTCTTTTCTTTCGTCTTCCGGGTATTCTGGTATCTGTTGTTATTATCATCGTTATACGCAAAGCATCACATTGAGGGTCATATAAGACCGCGTCAAACCACAAATGCATGGATGAGCTCTATCGTCACACATAAACTTTGCAGTCCAGTCGAGCGTAGTAATACATACATTGGGTAGGGCGATTCGCAGGATTAGCTCAAGCTTCGCACCTTGGTGGCGACTTCACACACGTTGTCTTTAGCCGTCCTCCCTCCAATGTCGCGCTGGAATGTCGTGTCAGCTCCAGAATATTACACTTCGGACGGGCCGATCAACGACGACACTGTATTGTAGATTCTTCTGTGGCTTACCTCACCCCGCTGTGTATTGTTGTAACGATGTGAAAACGAGTGTCATGCCTCCCGTCCTCCTTTCTGCTGCTGCTCGAGTCAGTCTGGCTCACGAACAAGTACATAGTTCGGACAGTGGCACTTTTTCTAGCATGCGTATTGTATTCGTGGCTGTTTAGATAACAAGGGTAAAGAGGACAGACTACCTTTGATTTGATTAGTACCCGTATCTCCTCTTCCTTTTGCCTCCACAAACCATGAAGATGTCAGTCAGAGATCGACTTCCCTTTGTACTTGGGTACATCGCAGTACGAGACGCCACCAGGTTGTATCAATGTCAATGTCAATCTTGCTTTCAGCCCACCTTTGATTAAAGGTCGGGGTTCAAGAAAATGCACGGTACGTTTCAATAGTATGATAGATAGTCCTGGTTCACCACACGGACTTGAATGAACAGAGGGGTATATCTGCACGACAATTGACAAGGGTTATGACTCTGACCGGCACTGTACGAGTACAGTATGTGAAGTATCGTATGAAGGGAGAAGAATCCTTTGTCTTGCTTCTTCTGTGACTTGTCGTAACCTGCTACCCTAACCCCCTTACCCGTCTCGCAACGCTCTTTTATGCGAGTCAAGGCAGGATCCTTTCTGCCGCCACGCCGCCGGGGATGAATCCATTCACTACACCGTACTGTAGTAGTCGAGCACAGATACCGTGGACCGAGTACGAGTACCGTTTACTACATGTACATTACTGTGCAGTCTCCTAATATCTGACGCTGACTTTGGCGCTGACGTCTATGTACCATGAGAAATGAAAAGAAGGGAAGGGAAGGGGTCACCGCTGTGTATCGACCTACCTTTCATCTGATCTGATCTTTGTCTGTTCCCTGTCTGACCACAGAAACAAGCACAGCTCGGTACAGTACTCTATAGCGTTTGTATCACTACCCCTGCAACGGAGTATCAACCGGTCTATCCTATGTCCTATCTGCGCAGCACATCAAAGCAAGCGTTGAACGACGAGTCGAGTCAAGTCAAGTCAAGTCAAGTCAAGTCGAATCGAGTCGGGTCAAGTTGAATCGGACTGACACTCCATCTAATTTGATTTCGGACACGGACACTGCTGTGAGTGACAAGACTGTAAGCGACACTTTGCACGATCCAGTAGAACAACCTGACGACGACAACCTTCAATAGCATCAGCATCAACCGACCCGATACTCGTACCTTCTCATCATCATTAGGGACACACAAGTACCATCCCGACCACTCAGCCGACCAAGCAAGCAAGCAAGTAGACGTCGAATACTTTTCATAAACCGCCTCTTCCTGAACCTTTCTGGCATCTCTTCCGCAGACCGATATCGTTGTGCGACGTTATCCTGTTTGCAAGCCGTACATGGGTCAGTCCTGCTTTTAGTGCAGCCGTTTCTGTTCCGTACTTCTTGGATTGTGAGTGTTTTGGGAAAATATTCTTCCCACACCGCAATTCAGTCTTATCACCACATCAGAGTCGCAAGGGGCGTTTGGATTTTGATTGTACTGTCCACAGGCGGGACTCATTGCCAGCATCTGCTCGGTGTTACAGCGTCTGCTATCAAGGCACAAGTGACGAAGAGCTAGTGACTGACGTTGGGTGACCCATCGTTCCGGCAACAGGCTCGTCCTCTTGAATTTACCCATATCACCCAAGCCTCTCCCCTAATCTCATCATGTCATTACACCGCTACGTCCTCCCGCCACCTCTGGCACTGTCCATCACTCCCGCTCCTCCCCCCAAGCCAAAACCAGCTCCACCCCCTGCCGCCACCGAGAAAGACAAAGACAGAGAGAAGAGGAAGGATGACCTGCAGAAAGGCGGAGCAGAGGCTCAAGAACCTTCGAGAGCCAAAGAAGATGCAGCAAAAAACGATGACAAAGTTGACAAGAACGCGCAGGAGAGCGAAGCCAAGAAACCAAATGGCGGGTCAGCGGTACCTGTCGCTGCGGCTGACGCACCACCTGAGGTCAACGTGGACCCGCCTTCATCTGCTCCTGAGGGTGGGCGGGTAGTTGCAGAGGCAGAAGAGCCAATCACGCCTGCCTCACCGGGCTCGATGACCCCCGAACCGCCGACTCCAGCACCAGGCGCCGATGAGGGTGATGATCGAGTCGGTGGCGGCGCTCTCGCTGGTGAGGTCAAGCGGGACGATGAAACGGAGAGAAATGGCGAAGATGGAGAACAAAGGGAAGACAAGGGACCTACGGCTGAAATTCCAGCCCCAAACAAAGCCAAGGCCGAGCCTTACTCAAACCAACAGGCTACCAATCCGGCTCCTGTCGTCGAGAGGGATCAGAAGAAAATCACCTCGATCAAGGATATCACCCCCGAACCCGAAACCGATGAAAAGGCAGAGGCGGCGTCAGAGCCAGAGCCGGAGCCGGAGCCAGAGCCTCTACGGCTCCTCCCACCCGCTCCACCTCGACCACTGCGCACACGACTCGAGCTGAACCCTTCCAAGCCCTATCCGCCCATCTACACCGACCCGCGAGGCGCATATCACAAGTACGCCCGAGCGGTAGGGCAAGAATGGATTTTGATCGACGTTACAAAGGACGGGTGGCTTGCGGAACAATGGAAGGAACGGACAGAGAGGGAAGCGCTCAAGAGACTGACGGGTGAATGGGAGCGGGAATTGCAGGTGGAAATGGAACGTCAGCGGAAGAAGGCTGAGATCAGGCAAGTGCCTAGCCAGGCAGAGCAGATCCTGCTGCAGCTTTGGAACGAGCTCGTCGAGGCTAACAACCACGAGGTGGGTATCAATGTGTGCCTTGAATCAGTAGATAGGTCAGCGCTATCTGGTCCGAGCTAAATGTCGTGCACTGTGAATTTGTAGATCCACGCCGACGAGTTCTGGGCGCGCTACGACTGGACCACCGAGTCGGCACGAAAGCACCTTTCGGACTATCGGCGCAAACCGACGGACCCCAGATCAGGAGCGGAAGCCGAGGCTGAGGGCGACAGCAGATCCAAGGAGTCCCCAAACATTGATGCCGAAAAGAGCGAGAAGAAGGCTGATGAAGAAGCCGATGGTGACGAAGAAGAAGAGGTCGAGTGGACCAAGAATGGTCTGGAGGAGATCCTCGCCACCGTCGGCATTCAGTGCGCATACAATACACCGGTGAGTTATCTCGATATCTCAGCGCGTCGTGTCTCCTCTCGGCCCAAGTGACAGTCTACCAGGACAAAAGGCTGACCTCTGTATGATTCGTCATTGATGTTTCGCATCACGACCGCACCAGAGACCCCTCGGCAAATCATATGCCGAGCCTCCCGCCGGCTACTTGTTGATGTCGCATTCCTACTTTCTCCTGCGAAACGATCTTGACGTCCAGTGGAAACCCGAGCACAACGCCGGCAAGTTCGAAGTCCTGGTCACGAGTGGTCATGATAGGGTGTTTGGGGCCATGGTGAAAGCGCAGAGGGAGAAGGAGTATCGTGAGCGGAAGATGAAGGAACGTGCTGCCGAGAAAGAAAAAGGAAAGGCGAAGGGTAAGGACAAGGAGATGGAGAAGGAGAAGGAGAAGGAGATGGAGAAGGAGAAGGAGAAGGAGAAGGCAGCTAAGAAGGAGGGGGATACGGGTGAGGACGGTAGCAAGGAGAAAGCTGAAAACAAAGGCAAGGACGGCGAGAAGAAAGCCGGTGGCCCGGACCACGCCGACAAGAGAGGCCAAGAAGCAGACAACGAGCTCAAGATCCAAGCTCCCGATATTGCGAAATCACCTTCTCCAGGTGGCGCTGACGAAGCGCCAGGAACTCCTGTGAGCAACATCAAAATGCACGACGGCGAGCCTGTTGCCGAGGGCAAAAACGGGGATGGAGGCGATCAGCCCACAAAGGAGAAGGAGGATGGAGCATTGCAACCTGAAGCTGCGAAAGCTGGCGTTGAGCAGGGCGCTGGAGCGGTAGCCATCGTGGATTTGCAGAAAGACGTAGCGATGGTCGCTGTACCTATCGAGGGCCAGGAACAGGAAGATGACGATGGCAATGGCGATGGCAACAAAAAGGCTGAAGAAGGAGAAGGAGGTGATGAGGACAAGAACAGAGACAAGAAGCACGAGCAAGAGGCTGTCATCGTCCCTGGTCCCAAAGCTCCGCAAGATCAGAAAGAGGAAAACAAGAAAGAAAACCATGATGGAGTCAAGAAAAATGTCCCAGCTGCCGATGACGGTGCAGAGAAGCCCATGAATATGGGCCAGATCGCCCAGGCGTTCCAAGCGCTCGAAGCAGCCAACAACCCCAAGCCCGTCGACCTGAATGCCGCTTCGAAGCCTGGTGGAGAGAAAGAGAAGGTGCCGTTGGTATGGACATGGTCGGAACGGTGCGAGACGTGGCGTTGGAAGAACTACGAAGCGGGGTTGCATGACGTCCGACCCGGCGGATGGGAAGAGAGGGACTGGAAGGTGTTTGCTGACGATAGGGAGGTCTGGGATTTTGATGCCGACGAAGCTGTTGTCGAGGTCGAGGAGGAAGATATCCATGATTGGTCCTTCTAGGCCCTTTGAAACGGATCGGATGGACCCGGCGGAGTGAGAGCGAGAAATCTGATGAAACGGCGCAGCCACTTGCGCCGAGCAGGTTGTTTGGGTGTGGAAGGTCAGCCGCAGTCAGATGGCGTAGTGGCAGTTTCAGTGCGCTCTCGATTACCGTCTCTGCACCCTTCAGCTAATGTTGTGGTCCCTGTCCCTTTCGACTTTCAAGCTCACTCATGAGATCGCGCCCCACCTGTCCGTCAGTACTTTGTATACAGTCAGTTCCGTTTGCATGCATACCTGTACATATAGCCGCTGATATCCGTATATGATACAGCCACTGGAACGGGGTGTTGATGTCGAGCATCATAAGGCCTTCCTTCCTCCGCTGAGCTTCGATCTGCTTCCTGCCACCTGCGCAAATGTCTTCAGTATCTGCCTGACAGCAGGTCGGCATGATTTGACCCAAAAGTCTTTTGGTGGCCCTCCCTGGATCGACGTCGTTGCATCATCACCTAGATATACCCTCCTCGCTTCGGGATGACCTTGTTCGCGTTGGCATTACCCGTTTGACCCTGATTCCAGCGCTGAATCAGAAGATTCACAGGCTGCTGTTTCTCAGGCGAGTTCTTCCCGGAGCTGGCGCTGGGTAATTTGTCTTCGCCGCCGTCACCATCCTTTCGAGCGATCGAGGACGTGTTCAGCGTCGGTTTAGGTTTGGTGATGGGGAATGAGCGGCCTGATGAGGATCGAGAGTACCCCTCCGCAGCGGGAGCATCACCATGTCGGACAGGCTTGGGCGCTATGATCCCTGGTCCGGGCCTGGCAGCTGCCTTTGGTTTCACGGGGCTCGTAGGTGAGCTGGGCTTAGTACTTGTTGACGTTTCGGCGGACACATTGGAAGACGTGGGCGGGGGAGCAGACTTTTGCTCGTCGATGGTAGACTTGCGCAATGCTTGAGGCTTGCTGGCTATTGACGGCTTTCTGGCCAAGCCATTACTGCCACTGGCTGGTCCAGTTGCGGGTTTCGCTCCGGCACCAGAGCCAGCACTTGACCCGTTGATGTTTTGAGACTGCTTGCGGGGCTCAAACCCTGATGCCATCGAAGGGGGTCTCATCTGCTCGTACCTCGACACGATATCCGTTATCGATCCCTTCCTACCATGAGATGGTCGAGTCTGATCTGGTTTCGGCAACGAGGACGAAGGTTCTTCAGTGATTGGCGGTGAGAGGAGGTTCGAGAAGGTTTTATTGGACGATGAGGAGGGTGTGATAAACATTGATTGAGGCCGACTTCTTTCGCCAGAGCCAGATGGATCGCGCTGTGGCCCTGGTCGGCTGGTTGACGTCGAGTCCAGCGGTATCGGGACGGAGGATGATTTGGTAGATGTGTCGCGGGGCGGCAGACCTCCGAAAGCCAGGGCCCGCTGCGATATCTTCTGAGGTGAAGAAGGCGTATTGCCCATCTGGCTTTGCTGTGAAGGTGGAGATGGTCTCCGTCCACGCCCACCAGCGTCTTCGGGTACCACCTCATCATCACTTGAGTCCACTTCCAGGTTCGTCGAGTCAGGCTGCTTCTGTGGAGGAGCTTGCGCCGGCGTGCCTTGAGACCGCAATCTCTCGAGCGGAGACCACTGATCGGACATGATATTGGAAGTTGGCTTGCTCGAGTCGATGTTCGGTAAGAGTGGCCGATGATGACCAGTCGTCGGGGTAGCCTTGGCTCCGCCTGTAGTGCCCGGAGAGGAGGGTGGTCCACGCGAAGAAGCAGAAACCGCACTGGGAGAAGATTGGACCAATCGTGTCGTAGCACTCGCAGATGACATCGGTGTAGTCGATCGACCCGGCTGGATAGATGGAACTTGGAGTCCGTTCGATTCCTCATCGCCCATCAGGTCCTCGAGCAAGGGTGTCCTCATCGTAGACGCAGTAGACACGGCGGGTGAAGCTTGCGGCTGACTGCGAGCACTGGTAGTGTGGCCAAAGTAGTCGGTCTTCTGTGCCGTCGGGGAAGGAGATCGAACACCGCCCTGAATGCCCTTGAATGCAGTACCTGTGACGTGAGTTGATCGAGGTTGAGGAGGCTGATCCCGGTTCACAGGCGCGATATGTTGCGTGGGTGATCGCATATCTCCGCCAGTCATATTGCCCATGACGGATGGCTTCGAGTTGAATCCAGGCCGGGAGACAGGTGGCGAAGTGATCGGCGATATGAGACTTTCGCGCTCGGTAGAAGGTGAGAAGTTATCGGACGATGACAGCGTTTCGATGGACGGGAAACGCGTTTCGAAGCTCACTTCACCGTCAGGTACAGATGAGCTGGGCGCGGGGGATATTCGAGCCTGTGCCGCAGAAGTAGGCAATGCTTGCTTGGAGGATTGTTGACTCGTCGACGGCGAACGCTTGAGATCGGCCTTGGCGGATGCTCGAGAAGGCATGGATGCGGATTGAGATACACTGAACGAATCGCCGAACCCGGAAGGAGGTCGAGGTAGGTTAGCGCCAAATCTAGATGCACCCGTCATAGCGGGAGGTTTAGAGGCAGCGAAGGAATCCCCGAAACCTCGTTCCGATTTGTTCGATGACGCGGCCGGGAGTGAGGGCATGCCGAAAGCGTCCAATCCGGGGGAAGGGGCTTTCGGTGGAGCCTTCTCGCCTGTCACTTGCATCTTGGGCGTCTGCGTGCGAGCTTGGAACGAGCTGGAGGTAGGCTGAGGTTGGGCAGGTGGTATGGGCATCGGAGGCATCGCGCTGGGCGTAGAGATGGACGGGACTTCCATCTGCTTCTGGCTGGGCTCACGAGTCGGACGTCCTCGTCGCTGAGGCTGCACGGTAGATGCTAATGACGGCTGAAGAACGGGTGTCTTATCGATCGGAGAAGCCGCGCCGGTGAAGTCGAGCAGGTTGTTACTGTTTGTTTGCTGCGGAGACCGCGAGGTTTGACGAGATTGCGAGGGTGCCGCCAGTGACCGAGATTGGATGGGCTGCAACAAAGACTCAACATGAGGGTCCTGCTACCTGGTTCACCACGGAACTTACATAGTCTACTTCTGGCCTGGTCCCGCTCATCTCATGAGCCGTCCGCAATATCTCGAACACGCTCGGCCGTCTATGCGGCTGCTCCACAAGCATGGACGCTAGCAACACACGCAAGTCAGCTTGTTTGATGCAATGTGTGTCTGCGGAAGCCAGCTCACCAATCATATGTTGTAGTCTCGGTGAGTAGACGGGTACCGGCGGGAACGTATATTTGGCGTTCACAATAGCCAGTGGGCCGTGTTCTTCAAATGGAGTGGTGTAGTAGCAGAGCTTGTACAGCAAGCATCCCAATGCCCAGACATCTGACAGTTCCGGACGAGTCAGCTAGCGTTTTCGTCGGGAGCGGATCAGGACAGCTCACCGCTCGGCAATCCAACGGGCAATCCTAACATAGGCTCAACCATCTCCGGACTCCTATACTGCAGCGTGGTGTGCTTGTTCAAATCCATTGCAAGCGCATCGGCTTCTATCTTGGATGTAGGCGGTTTGTCGGCTGGGAAAGTGGTGGATCCGAAATCACAGAGTTTAAATATCAGAGGACTCGGCCGTTGGGGTGTTGGAGGCGTCGAGATAGGTTGGGAGAGCACGTTCTCAATCTTGAGATCTCGGTGGAGTAGTGGTTGAGGGAGATGGTGCATAGCCGCTACAGCCTATGTTGTAAAGCCGTACACACAGTCGTAAGCTACCTGCGGTCTTCCGTTAACTGACATCGATCCAGCTTACCTCGCAGACATCGGTGAAGATGTTTAGAATCTCAATCTCTTTCAGTCTATCTCTCAATCGCTTGTTCAAAAGGTCAATAATTCCTCCACCTGAATCAGAGTAATCATCAGCTGGAGCACGGTCAAAAGGGCGCGCGAGATGGAGGACAGCTCACCTGCGCAGAACTCCATCAGGATGAACACCTCGTGACCACCGCTTGGCGATCTTGAGTGAGTAGATCCAAGGTACTGAACCAAGTGCGGATTCGGAGGAAGGGATTTCTGCAGCGGCACATCTGGTAAGTCAAGGACCGTCTACGCCAGCCGTCGGCCGTGAGCTCCAGCTCACTGCTAAGACTCACCATCACCTCAATCTCCTTCTTCACGTCGACCCATACCGCATCATCCTCAAAAGCGATCCTCTTCAGACAATGCTCCGTATACCCCTTCTCGCCCCATCTTCCCTTCTTCTCGCCGCCGCTCTTACTAGGGGGGTAAACAGGCTTCTCAGACGTTGTCAAGTAGACGTGCGCATACCCTCCTTCAGACAGGTATCGTTCAATCCTTACAGCTACTTCGCCAACTCTCACTATCTGACCCGGTGCAAGCGTGCCTTTGTGTTTCTGAGGAGGTGGAAGTTGTTGTTGTTGTTGGGGAGGTGATTGTTGGTATCCATTTCCGTACGCTGCTTGAGCCACGGGCGAAGCGTACCGACTGGATTGAGAAGGCTGTGCAGGACCTCTGGCATATTGCGGAGCTGAAGGGTATGCAGGCTGTTGTTGTACCGGGTAGCCTCGAGATTGACCAGCATTGATAGGCATGGAAGGATAAGCGGCAGCCGGCATCTGAGGCGGTGGTGAGAAAGCAGCGTTGTAAGGCTGTTTGGCAGACACTGATATAGGCGATGAGCGATATGGGTCGAGCGGAGGAGCAGGGGGTGAAGTGTAAGGCGAGGAAGACGAGGGCGAGTACGTTGAGGAGTACATGGCGAAATCGTATCAAGGATTTGGTACTACAAAATTGAGATGGAGTCGTGGTGGTGGTAAGCGCTCGGACCTCGGAGGGCCAGAGCTTATGGAAGTGCCTACTATGATGGCGGTCGTGGTTGTGATTGTGATAGCGATTGCGATTAGGCACAAGGTGTCCGGAGTAAGCGCGAGCGTCGCTGCTCGTTGCTTTGTTTCACCCTGATGGATGATGCGGAGATGGGCAGGTCCGAGCGCGCCGAAGGAAGTTGATCGCGATAAGACTATTGCGGTCGCACTTGCGAATTTATGACATGAACTAGGTCATCAGAATGAGGAGACTATCTGCCGAGGGATGTCTAAGTATGCCAAGGGTTTCCTTCTCGGTTCTCGCTTCGACGTCGAAATGGGTTGCAGAACCGCCTTGCTCACCTGAACGCTCTTCGGACCGTCCTCAACCCCTGCCTAGGAGTGTATCGAGTGAATCATGCTGCTGCTGCTGCTGCTCGCTCCTGACAAGCTCTCGGCATGCACGTCACATACAGGACACCCGCCCGAGCAACCCCCCTGGGCTCTGTTGTGATGCGCGTCAGTGACGTGGACATCCAAGGTGATTCCCATGTTCCTGATGTGCAACGTTATCAGCACCTACTGGTTGCTGCTGACTCTGTGGAGACCCCAGATGCGAGACAGGTCAGGGGCGCGTCGTTTCGATCGGCGGCTCAAGCTTTATTATGACACGCTCAGTGCAGCAGCAGTGAGGCCAGTAGATAAGGAATTTGCGTGCTTGAGAGCTTGAGCTTGAGCTTTTTGAGCTTGTGACCAATGTTTGTTGTTGATAGCCCAGAGCTCAAGCTTCAAGATTGTCCTTTCTCATCTTGCATCCATCAAGTGACATCTTTCTTTGATCTTGACCAAGCCTGCTCTGTCGTGCCAGGTGACGCACTAAGATGAGCGACCATCCCGCTCGATCATCCACCAACACCACTTCCTCCTCCTCTGCCTCATCGTCATCATCCACTGATGGCCCAGCGCCCCCACCAGCCAACGTCTTCTCTTTGATCCATGAACTGCACGTCACCATCACCGAAGCTATCGACACAGCTCTATCATGGGATCAACTTCAATCGCCCCCTGTAAACTATACACTAGTGCGACCGATCGTACAGCGTTTCTCTCCTAAGAAGGATCCTGAGAATGAAAACGCGGAGAAGAAGGGAGACGATGTGTTGAGAGCTAAGCGGGTGGACGACGGAGGAGAATCTGGTGTACCCAAAGCACGCCCGGCCCAAGGCCAGAGTCGAGAGGGACCAAGTCTGGGTATGGTGCTCTATGCATTGATGGCCAATAGGTACGTCAAGCGCCTTCTCTCTCTCTCTGGTCGTTGGCACTGTTGCTTCAGCTGAAACGCGTGGTTTGGTCGTATCAGAATCCAATTCATCACCCTCTCAGCCGGTGATCTGAGCTATGAACCCTTACAAACGACTCGAGCCGCATTCTGCGAACTCCTTGCCAGTGAGTTGCTATCCGCGCATAATGAAGAGCGCATTCTCGCCCTTCCTGGCCTATCATCACCCATGAGCTCACTTGCTGTAAGGCTGACATCGTAACGCTGGTACAGTCAAAATCCTCCGCACATTCCCTCGACCAGACGACGAAGCTTCCCTTGTCAGCGAGCTCGTCCGAGGCTATTGTGCGTTTGACGGCGCGCCCGAAGAGGTCTGGGCTAGTATGGGGGACGACAAGGAAGATATCGAAGAGATGACTGGGAGTGCCCTGGAGGTCAGTCAGCTGGCTCTCCTTTTTCCTTGAAACAAGAGCTGATCCCTCGCTCCGTCCATACAGCTCGCCATAGTTTCAACATCCAAGCATTTCCTCTCTTTACCACTTATCCAGCACCTGATCAATCTCATCTACACCGGTCAACTGATCTACTGCCCCATCTCGGCCCGATCCCTCATCACCGATTCCTACGTATCAGAAGCGACCAAGCGGCGACGGCGACCCTCATATTCCCAAGCTCAAGCGCAATCTCAATCCCAAGGAAACGGCATCGTTTCTTCCTCGGGCTTTTCGTCGTTCCACGGCCAGCCTGTCGATGGGACAAGCCACGGGCACGAGCACGGTACGATCTACGGGAAGGAAGGAGAAGAAGAATTGGCAGAGGTCTATGTGTATGACCCGTACGAGGCTGGCTGGCTGGATCATCAAAGGCTGAAAGTGCCGAAATGGCGAAAGACAATGGAATTCGGCAGTTTCATCATCCTGATAGCGCTCTTCGTTGCGACTCTTGCTGGTCAGTTGTCTGGTCGACCATTCACGGCAGTGTAGCCTCGTCAGCTGACATATTTGGCCATTTATTGATTCTGCATAGCCAAGGATCTCTATAAATTCGCTGTCATCGAAATAATCTACATCATCTTCTCTTTCGGATTCATCCTAGAAGAATTCGCAACATCCAAGGAGCACGGCTGGGCAGGTGAGCTTTTTGTGTTCCATGGTCCTCCAGTCAAGACAAATAGCTGACTCTCATGCGTCAGTCTACGCTGCAAATGTGAGCGAGCGCCTTTGCTCCAGGTTTGAGAGACAGATTAGGACTGACACTTCTGTTCAATAAAGGCATGGAACGCTTTCGACATGACCTATGTGAGTCATTCAGATGTTATCTGTAAGCGTTTCGCTACAAGCACTAAACTCGCTCGCTGCAGATCGCGATATTCTTGCTTTATTTCGTCCTGCGAATCTTCGCGCTCGGCTCGCATTCGCCTCAGACGTCGGATCTCGCTTTTGATATTTTGGCAGTAGCAGCGTGTATAATCTTCCCCCGACTCGTGTTCTTTGTCGTGCGGGAAAATGTGGTCATTTTGGCTGTAAGTTCTCAAGGTAGAGAGAGCCTCACTGTATACGCGATTCCATCGCGAAGGCTGACGATGTCGTCGCACAGCTACGAGGCATGGTTGTCAGCTTTGTCCAATTCATGATCGTCGTCAGTGAGTTGGGGCGCTTTCCTTGCTATTTACCATGCGCGAGATGGAGATTACAGGCTGACAAGAATCATTCGCGCGCCCAGTTCTCGCGTTCAGCGGTATCTGCTTCTGTCTCTGGACGTTGGGAAGGTCCACATGGACTGTCAAGCAGATCGTATGGCTCATGGCGTGAGTATTCGCTCGTCCTGTGTAACCAAACAATCGATTACAATACTGACGGGATGAATCGCGCTACATTTTCTTAAGGCAAATTTGGGTGAGCTGGCAGAGGCATGTTTTTAAGATCTCTAGAGGAGCCAGCTGACAGATTTGATGTAAACAGTTTGGATCATCATACCTTGGTGAGTCAGCTACCCTCAAGCCGTTGACAGCTGGAGCGTGTCCAGCTGACTTTCAAATGAACAATATGCAGGCTTTTCCGCAAGCGCATCTTTCCACCCGATATTCGGACCAATAGTCCTCATCTCTTATGCGTGAGCTTCCCAACGAAGGTGCTCACCTCTCATAGCCAGCTGACCTGTATCGTCGCCAGTGCGCTTTGCAATGTTCTGCTCATCACCATGCTTATCGCCATCTTGTCGAACAAGTTTGCCGCTATCACTCAAAATGCTCACGAGGAGGTATGTCGTCTTGATCTTCTCACCGAACCGTAATCCCGTAACCTTTCGACATTGCTGCTAGTGAGACTCGCTAATATGTGGTATCATTGCACCCTCTCCGTAGCACCTTTTCCAAAGAGTCGTCAAGACGGTAGAAGGTGTCAAATCCGACGCGCTCTTTTCGTATCTCCCCCCTGTCAACATCCTTGCGTTCGCCGTCCTCGTCCCGCTCAGCTGGGTCTGTTCCCCTAGAACATTACATCGGATCAACGTATTTGCAATCCGATTGACTGTACGTGTGAGACCTCATGAACAGCTTTGTTCCTCTGCTCGCAACCTTGCGGTCCCGCATTACGCCATTCACAGTATCCCCATCATGATCTCACGAGCGAACTACGACGACTTGAATTGACGCTGACCGATATTCTTCTATCCTTGGTCCTACGCTTTGGGCTGCAGAGCTTCCCCATCCTCGTCGGTATCTCAGCTTACGAGAGGTACAACTACCGCGCCAAGCAGCGAGCTATTCAGCTGAAGAGCTCGAGCTTGGAAAAAGTCATGGACGTGCAGCGACCGGGCTTGTTCGAGTGAGTAGAGCAGGTTCAATCCACTTCAGCAGAATGGGTTCGACCGAATACATGGGCTGTGGGTACAGCGGTATTGACTTTTTTCGTGTTTGCTTTTTGCTCTTAGCTCTTGGCTCAGCGGAAGCTCCGAGATCCTCATCGCATCGGTCTTCGAATCATTCCCGTTACTCAACCCTTCTTCGGCCGGAGGAGCAGAAGCCAGCGGGTTCGTGACTCCTCCCAAAGCGTCGACAGTCACTCATCTGCGCAGCGATGGTGATGATGACAATCAGGAAGATGATGACGGTGATGGTGACGCCAGTGATCAAGAACATACGGCCAACGAGTCGAAACCGTCGAAAACAAAAGGCAAGGACAAAGCCAAGGATAGACCGACCCAACCTCGGCCGGGTGGTATGCCGCTCGAAAGCCCTCTCGCCAAGATTTTCGGCCGCACCTTCTCTTCCTCCAATACCAACACCAACGCCGACGCTGCTCAACACGAGGGTGGTGCTAGCAAAGGCAGAAAGACAAAGACAAAGCGGGACGAAGATGAAAAGGTCAAAGTGAAAGAGAATGTCGGTGCTGCAGGACAAGACATCGATACGCTCAAGCGAGAGTTGGAGGAAGTCCGGGCGTCTCAGCTGAGGATGGAGGAGCTTCTGAACAAGGTCCTAGGAGGGGGTGGTTCTGGTGGTGGCTCTGGTGGTGATAGCGGTTGAGGCGCAAGAGAGTGGTTTTTATCACTCGATAAATCGAGTTTGAGTCGAAGGGTGACTGTATAGAGGGAAGGGATCATTCAGTGTTCGAATGCAATTTTGTATATATGCACCCTCTCGTCCTTGTGAGCGCCAAGGGGGCGAGGGGTTCATCTTGTTTTGCGCTGCGCTGGAAATACTTTCATTCATGGTTGAATCTGATCTACTCTAATTGTTGTATGTGACAACATACGGTTCCCTGTCTACCTACAAGCACCTGATGTCCTGCTTTGCATTGGTGTGCCTCACGTTGCATGCTCGGAGCTTGATGCTTGATGCTTAATGCTCGATCGTCGATGCTCATCGTTTGATCGCTTTGCTGGGGTGTAATGTGACATGTTCTGTGGACACTGTGTAGTGGATGGAGTGCTGCTCAGGTTCGAATGAATGCGAAGCTGTCCATGTCTCCTTTCGATGATGTCGATCCGGATCGGTTTATCGGTTTATCGGTGCCTCGATGCGATAAGGCTGGCTGGTGAGAGCTTCGAGTCTACCTTGGACCTTCGATCTTCGATCTACTGTCAGGAAATGATGCAATCCCCTTTCCCATGCTTATTCCCACTCCCACTTCCGCTACCGCTACTCCCAGCAGACCCAAACCCGGCCCCAGACGCGGATCCTGATCGCTTCGAAGCTTCTTTCTCACCGACCAGCTGTGCATATTTGAGCTATTGGACCGAACAACCAAACACATCCCAACACAACAAGACATAAGCCGGTCTGTACATTGTCTCATTATGTCTCTCGTCGATCTCGATCTCGATCTCCACAGAAAAATGAGGCTCCTTGCTACGGCGTTGGTCTTCGTTGACCCAGATCCAGACCCAGATGTGCGGTGTTGAAGGTGGGGAGTGGAGTGAAGATGGGACAGGGATATTTGGGAATGGGAATCGAGCCCATCATCTCACCTCCTCTGCCTTGCTGAGTAGACCTTTATCGTGCCGCGCTTTGAGCGCCTGTATCGTCGAATTGAGCTCTGCTTGACTGCGTCTGTAGCGGAAACACCAGTGGAAACCGGTTTGTCAGCTTCTGCTTTCTGCTTGCTTGCTTAGAAGAGTCCTCGAGTCTGCGCCAAGATGGGGGTTTGCAGCAGTATCAAACAAAAAGCGCTCTACCAACGAAGAAAGATGGTCGAGTAGAGTAGAGTAGACTGCACACCATACTCACTTCTCAGTTTTTGACTTGACAAACGGCACTTTGACATCCTGGCCGGCTCTCTTCAGCGCTGCAGCAGCTGCGGCAGCTCTCGCATCCAGAGGCTTCGGCCTGGATTCAGCTCCCGTCGAACTCGTAGAAGTCGGCCTCGAGCTCTGGGATTTCTTCACATTCGCGCTTGTACTCGTATTTGAGCCGGAAGCAGCAGCAGCAGCTGTCACGGGCACAGGCACAGGAGCCTTTACGGGTGGTTGGGTTTGTTGCGATTTGGTAGATTTCGGCGGCTGCATCGATGGAGGTACCAATCGCGATAGAGCTGCTTTGCCCGCTGGTTTAGTCACAGGTGGCTGGGGGGTACCCATGCGTGATGAGGAAGCGGAAGCCGAAGCGGACGTCGAGGTCGATGTCGATGCTGTACATGTATGTGAGGAGTAATGACGATGTGTAGGGCAGAAGAGGTGTTGGCATTGCTATGTGAGCGATCGTGCCACATGTAGTCAGCATAAACGAGTCAGCCTTTGGCGTATCAGTGCGAGCGAATTGATGGCACATCAACGTATATACGCTAGCGCCCCACAGAGTCACGCTGATCGTCTCGTCGTGCAGGGTGCGAGGCGCAGGATACGCTTCGTATTGTGAAACTCACCTCGCACTTCATCTTGACAACAAGCACTTTCCCACACGTCTTCTTCCAGCATATCTCGCCATTATCCCTCTTCCGCTTGATCTCTGCTTTTTTACGCTCTTCCCCACCTTCGAAGCCCGTACACGTCCCAGAGAGGATATGCTTCTCGACAGCTTCGTTCGGGTCCATCGATTTGGGGTAGGGCACAATCTCGTCGCACATGGGGCATTTGGGCGCGATTCGGTCGACCATCGAGGCTGGCAATGGCTCGGTACATGGGTGTTGGGAGGGCAGGAAATGCGGTTGGCAAAATGAGAGGTGGCATGCCGGGCACTGCGAGGAGAACGAAGCAAGGACCAATGGGAATATGGGTTAGCAGCAGATCCCGGTACCGGATCAACGCCGAATCCGATAGAGAAAAGCACAGCGGTCACAAACACATGGTCGCGCCGGCATCTCTTGACTCACAGAGAAAGGCAAGAAATCGTGTAGGTGACAAGACGGATGATGGCATGCCGTGCCAAGGAACATCATCTCCGACTTGTTGGACAGTGCAGGCGAAGCTGTCATTGTGGTGTTATCGAATGGTTGATTGATTGAGTGGTTTGGTGCTTTTCGTAATCAGATAGACTGTAAGCGGGGGATGACCAAGGAAGATCGAGTTTGCCCGTGGTCCAAAGTTATGGATAATATACGTTTATGGTGATATGCCGAGGGAGTGGCAAGTGATGGAAAAAATAGTGAGTCTCTGGGTGTATGGATGCAGAATGCGGAATGCGGAACAAAGCTTTATGTGCTCGAGTATTGTCCGTAGACAAGGTTGGCCGAAGGGGAAGACGACGTTTTCAATGGCTTGATGCTGGATATGATTGGTATTATCGATGCTTTTGATGATCGCTGATGCAAGCGTTGTGATGTGAATGGCGGATGGGATTAATATGTTCTCGCAGGATCTACGGTGTCTATCGAATCTTTTGATCGAGTACACGGCCTTGTTCTCGCTTGATCATCATTCATCATTCATCATTCATCATTGAACACCATTCATGCTGATGCCTATGCCTCATGCTGATGCTCATCGCCGCCAAGCCAAGCCACGCCAGCACCAGTGCTTTAGAGCGCTTACGAATATCCCGTTACATTTGCCACCCAACTTGCACCAAAATCCCATAGCTCATGCTTATGTAATCGCTCCTTTTCCTCGATCGCACGTTGTTTGGTTCCGCGGCCGTGTATAAGTACGTCAGGTAAGGTATAAGCAAAAGTTACTCACGTCGGACCACGTTGACCCAAAAAAAGATAGCGGCGGCGGCAGCTGCAGATCAAGAAGTAATGTTCATCTTTTGCTCTCGCTCTCTCGTCAATCGACTTTACACTCTGATATAATTTCCTCTTCCTTCATAGAACTTGGACTGATATAGATGACTAGACTGTAGCATATCTGCGCATACTTGGAAGAGGCATTTCAATCTGACAACACCCGATTGACAGGGGATATCACTTCCGCAATGAAATCCCTCTTCAGGCCGTACCCGACTCCTCTGTCGAACAGACAATGGTTCTACCTCTTGGTACTGCAGGGTGTCGGAGCTGGAGTGAGTGGGATCTTCTTTTTTATCCCCTCGTCATCACAACCCATTGAACTTCTGGGGGATACAGGCCTTCGATACAGGCGCCTTCAATCGGGTTTTCTATAGTAGGCTGATATGGATGTGTCTTGCTCGATGACCGTTCTTAGATCATCGACGGAGGAGCGAACTTTGCCGTGGCGTATGCTAGTGAGTGATGTTTGGAGGTTTCAGCCGGCCAACCATGACTTTGACTCCTTTGTATACTATTTATATATCAAAGCAAAGTTGCAGCGCGCTGACGTTTAACCTCGCCTTGTCTCATCCAGTGTACCATAATCAAAAGACCATCAAGGTAAGCTTTCATTTCAAAATAGTTCTCCACGCAAATGAGGGATCGTCCGTCAGACGTGTTTGTACTTCAGAGCTCCTACGTTGATGAACTTCCCACTTTTTATCGTCCTTTCGCGTAGATGTGGGTCCTAGCCGAGAATACGATAGCAGGCGACCTGGGTGTGACGCCCATCATCCAGTGTCTAGCCTCGATGCTTATCACGTCGACGCTCGTACATACCGACCTCCACCACAACGCCGTCCAGCCTCTACCGTTCGTCTGGCCGCATGTCGAGCATCTGCCCGACCCTCGATTGACCATTGATAGAGTTTTTACGCAGCTGCGACCTGACGGTAAAAGCACGAAAGACTCAAGGTCCTCCACGCCGGACGAGAAGACTGGGACCATTGGTGCTGGAGAGAGACAAGGCTCAGCAGAAGCAGGAGGTGGACTTGTTTACTACGTCAAGATGCTAATTCGGTTCATCTTCGAAGGCACCGAAACCAACATGCTTCTCCCGCTCAACCGATCCACGCCAGCTCGATTCCTGCTCACAGCAGCCCAAGGTGCAGGCCTAGGGATCGTTCTTGGCCTCCCACTGTGGCTGCTGTTCATCATTGTTCTCGGTCCCATATACAAGCACGACAACATGTCAGCCGAGGCTGGAGGCTGGAAGTGGGCCCCGATGGTGATCAAGTGCGTGTATGGAGCCGTGCTGGGGTGGTACACGAATCCTATCATTGCGAGCATGGCTCTGGGAAGTCAGGCGGAACATCATTTGTTGGTGATACAGGAGGACGTGGAGGACCAACACAGCCAGAGTCAGATTGCCGGAGCTGTTGACTATAGTGAGAACGATATTGGAGAGGGAGGCGTGGAAACTATACATGAAGAGGCAGAAGGAGAAGCGGAGCTGGGGTTACACATACAACCACCGCCGTTGAGCTCACCAGTCCCTGGCTCACCGAGAGCTCCGTCCTGCCTCGGCCCAGGTCCCGGTGTAGGCATGGGTACGAATACGGGTACGGGGACGGCGGGAACGCCATCGCGAACTCGGCCAAGAGGCAGATCAAGGGCCTCGTCGACATTCTCCAACCGATCCCGACCACCGCTCACGGCCAACTGTTCCACCATGCCTATCGTTTCCACCGGTAGCTACAGTGCTAGTATCCCGCCGTCGTCACCCGGACCACCACCCGCATCTCCAATGAGTCTATCTATCCCTAAGATGAGGTCAAGAAACGATAGCGTCTCTTCTGTACCGCGCACACCGAGATCGGCATTTTTGCCCAGCGAAGAGTTCGGCTTGTTGACTGTCCCAACAACAACCATGTCAGGAATGGCTGGACCGTCTTCCCCTCGATTACCTACGCTAGCTGCGCCCGTGACCACGACCGCCGAGGCTTCTTCATCTTTCCAGAGGCCTATGCGGACAAGAACAAGAGGCGCTACGTTCTCGACATTCATGACGAGCAATAGCTACATCAACGGCAATAACGAAAGTACGACTGCAAGTGGTAGTGGTAGCGTTAGTGGTATCAGAGGCCCGTTTGTGCCTGGCACACCTAATAGCGGTACTAGCACTGGATCATGGTCGTACGCTCTTGGAGGAACGGGCGGTAGAGCTCAACGACGACCCAGGGCCATGAGTTCGTTGAGCGGGAGATGGGCCGCTGGAGCTGGGGCTGGAGCTGGAGCTGGAGCTGGAGCGACAACTACCTCTCCCACATCGAAAGAGGATGATGATGTCGGAAGGACAGGAATGGAAACAATCGTCCAGGACGGGACTTTCGGGACGCCCAGAATCAAGGTCGGTCATGTCAAAGGGGACATAACAGGGACAGGTGATAACGCGGAGGCGGCGGTAGACAGGGTAAGGGATATGGAGGCGCCGGCAGGTGCAGACGCCAGACTTCTGGGAAGTGGAAGCAGAGGAAAACAATCAGTCGGACCTAGAAGTACGGAAGATGATGAATCTCGACCACAGCCAGATCGACCAAGCCCAACTGCGTCCCCAGCTGGCCCAGCTGCTGGAGCAGCTGCTTGGGATGTCTTTGGCAGAGTGGAAGAGAGCGCTAGCGCTAGCGCTAGTATCCACAAGAAATCGATGGACGTCCCTCGGTCCGCACCCGTATCTGGAACATCTCATTCTTAAGAGCAGGAAAGGAGGGGGAGGATGGAGGCGATTCATTCGTACGCCGAAAGAGTGAGATTGGGTTTGAACAAATAAGAAAATCAACCAGTATAAGTATAATATAATAGAAGATATAATTCCCGCCCCTCCCGCCGCGGTATGATAGATGTATTCGTGACCCGCGACCGACGGATCGATCCGGTTGAAACTAGAAATAGAAATAGAAATAGAAGTAGAACTGGAGGTGGATATAGATCTCTATAGAGTAGTTGGTTTGGTTAATCAGTCACAGTCACTAGTCCACTGTCGCTTCCGCTAAATTCGATATAGTCATGTCAAGTCATAATTTCATGCAGTCAAATGCCTTGCCTTGCCTTGCGCTTGTAATAATGATATCTCTCAAGCAAGCCTTTGTCAGACAGATCTGATCTCTGACATCTATCTGATATATGACATCTAGCAATTCGTGCCATGTTGCCCAGCTTGGTGGTTCAGGGTGTTTGTTGCCCCACACCATACGAATCTCAGAGCATAGCATACGCAATTCATGGTTTGCATCTGACTGGCTTGACTGTCTGACCGTCACAGTGATTGCTTTGCGAGTGCGTACACGCATGTATATACTGACCTGTTTCAATCAACGAAAACGATGAGCCAGCTCTGGACAATGAACAATTGACCGTCAAGTAATCACGCCTCAATGCGATGGGCTTTGGCCCGGGCCCAACATGAAATGATTGTATTTGTATGATCAGATTCTTGCGTCTAATTGGTAACTGAGAAATGTACGACACCAGAACATCATCCACTGATATGACTTCTCGCCTCATCTGCTTCTTTCCTCTTGACCCGCCGCTGACTAAACCAACACACGCACACAGACACACCTTTCCATCCATCATTTACTTTCGGTTCTTCTGGTAGAAGTGGATCAAGCCGGTGGTCTGGATCAAACACATATATTATCGTCAGTAAAGTAGAAGAGGACAAGAGAGTGGCGGTAGAACAACCAAGCAGATGATGGTGTCATCACTCACAGATGAGTCGTGGCCCTGTACGTCCTTCTCCGAGCCGAGCTGCTTGAGAATGTTCTTGGCGAGAACCTAAAAAATCGTGAACGTGAAATATCTCGATCAGCTGTCCGTCCACCTTACGTGGATCATAAGGCAATCGCTCGCTCCCTGAAACCCACCTTGCCGAGCTCGACACCCATCTGGTCGTAAGAGTTGATGCCCCAGATGGCGCCTTGCACGTGGATCTTGTGCTCGTACAGCGCCACGAGGGCACCAAGGGTACCGGGCGTGAGCTTCTGGAACATGATCGAGTTGGTGGGCTTGTTGCCCTCGAAGATCTTGGACTTGACCAAAGCCGCGTTCTTGGATCCCTCCGCGCCGAGCTCAGCGACGACCTGCTCCTCGGTCTTACCAAATGCGAGAGCCCTGTAAGCAGTGCAGAGGTAGGAATAAGTATTGTGCAGCATATACAATGCGTCCACCGCAAGAGCCGCAGAGGTCATTTTCGGCACTCACTCAGGCTGGGCGAAGAAGTTGGAGAGCAAGATCTCGTGGTGCTTGCCGCCAGAGATGGGGTTGAGGGTCTCAACAGGGGCAAGGAAGTCACTAAGAGATATAGGGTCAGCTTGTACTATCCTTGTCCAGACAGATTCCCAGCTTGCTCACCAAGGGATGAGCTTGGTGCCCTGGTGGATGAGCTGGTAGAAAGCGTGCTGTCCGTTGGTACCGCTCTGTCCCCAGATGATAGGCTGTAGCAAATCAACAGGTCAGCTTGAAACCCTAAGCAGGTCGGTTGGACGAAGAAAAGCTGCTTACTCCAGTCTCGTAGTCTACTCGCGAGCCGTCCTTGGTAACGCTCTTACCGTTGGACTCCATGTCACCCTGCTGGAAGTAGTCGGCAAACTTCTTGAGGTACTGGTCGTAAGGGAGAAGAGCCTGGGTCTGGGCGCCTGTTTATGAGACAATAGAGTTCGGTTAGAATGTAGATCGTATGCGCCAGGCATTTGCAACGAGAAGGTCAAGCTCACCGTAGAAGTCGTTGTACCAGATGCCGACCAAAGCCAAGATGACGGGCAAGTTCTCCTCAAGCTTGGTCTCCTTGAAGTGCTTGTCCATGGCGTGAGCACCATTGAGGAGCTCCTGGAAGTTCTCAAAGCCGATAGAGAGGGCGATAGAAAGACCGATGGCGGACCAGAGGGAGTATCGGCCACCGACCCAGTCCCAGAAAGCGAACATGTTGGCCTCTGAGATTCCAAAGTCGGTGACACCCTTGGTGTTGGTAGAGAGAGCGACGAAGTGCTTGGCGACGTGGGCTTTCTGCATGTGATGGAATGACGATCATCAGTCAAAGTCAGCCGGATCCGGTTATCCACCAGATCACAAATAGAAGAGCATTCGCACGTCAACTCACGTCTTTGGCAGACTCGAGGAACCAGGCCTTTGCGCTCTCAGCGTTGGTGATGGTCTCTTGGGTGGTGAAAGTCTTGGAAGCGACGATGAAGAGAGTGGTCTCTCGGTCACAGAGCTTCAATACTTCAGCAAGGTCGGTACCGTCAATGTTGGAGACAAAGTGCATCTTGAGGTCTCGCTTGCTGTAGTGCTTGAGAGCCTCACAGGCCATGACGGGACCGAGGTCGGAACCGCCGATACCGATGTTGACGACGGTGTCGATGCTCTTTCCGGTGTAACCCTTCCACTCGCCTGATCGAACCGAGTCGGAGAACTCCTTGATGTGGTCAAGGACGCCGTGGACCTCATCGACACCGGCCTCGGAGATCTTGAAGCCTCCCTTGTCGGCTGGGGGGTTTCGGAGGGCAACGTGAAGGACGGCTCGACCCTCAGAGGTGTTGATGTGCTCTCCGGCGAACATCTCGTCTCGGAAGGTCTCCACCTGAGCCTCTCGCGCGAGGTCGAAGAGGGTGGAGAGGACCTCTGAGTCGATCAAGTTCTTGGAGTAGTCGAGAAGGAGGGATACATCGGGGGAAGACGAGTTGAACGAAGCGGAAAGGGTGGAGAATCGCTTGGGGTCAGACTCAAAGAGCTCCTTGAGCACGAGCTTGGAAGCCTTTGACGAGTGAAGAGACTGGAGCTTCTTCCAGGCGGCGTATTCTGCGAGAGAGTAAGTGGGTGAAGAGGGAAGTGAGTTAGCTGAACGGACGGGGGTGGGACTGCTAAGCGAAGGAGGGAGCTCGCGCTCAAACTCACGAGTAGCTGACTTTCCATCCATTTTGGTTGATGCTGTTCGAGGTAGTATAAATGAAAAGGAAACAAAGCAAGATGCAGATATAAAAGTCTGGAGGAGGAGGAGAAAGGAGAAGGAAGCAGCAAGTTGAATGTTGTTTTAGTAGCAAGGTAAAAGGTAAAAGGCGGCTCTAGGAAACGGAATGGTGACGGCGTCGGTGATGGGGAAAGTGACGGAAGTCGTGGTCAGTCAGCTTGGGAATGGGATCTCCGGACCGCACAGACCGCACAGACCGCACTTAGCTTACCGCATAATATCATACACTGTAGGCGTAGACCCTGAATCCACTTAGATTTTAGATGGGTCACTCGGACAAACACACGAAATCATCCGACTGACCATGTGAGCGCCACATTGGACATAACATGCATGCTCGCTCACATCAGTCGTCTACGCGATTGATCCTCTAGCAATCATTCGCATTTGCTTTCTTCACGTCCATGCAGCTTCAAAGAAAGCTCGACAAGGTCAGCACAGCGGCTTGAGAGATAACCCGTACGAGCTTAGGAGACTAGCTCGAAAATAATACAAAAAGGAAATATGGCGCCCGCTCCGACAGGATTCTCCTTCTCTTCGGCACCCGCAGCGGGCTCGCCCTTCTCTTTCTCCTCAAAACAATCACAAGCTACGACGCAAGCTTCCTCCGGTCCATCAACGTTCTCCTTCGGCTCATCCAGTACCTCCCCTGCCCCTGTCAAGCGGGTCAACGGACTTTCAGCATTCGGCGAAGCGAGCAAATCGAACGACACAGTGATGGAGGAAGATAGGCCTCAGCCGGCAGTGGACTACGGCGAGGTAGACGAGGAGGATGTAGAAGTGTTATATCTACAGCCTGCGGCGTACCTACGTGGAGAGAGGAAGAAGTGGGTAGCCTCGGGACGGACAATAGGCGCTTCGGTATCGCCTGTAGGCGGTGAGACAGCTTCATGGGTGACGAAAAAGGTGAGGTGTGTCATCGCCTTTTGATCATTGGACCTTTGTGACTGACGATCTATACGCCTCCAGCCTACCGAAAATCCGAATGAAGCGCCTACCCTCGCAGATCCAGAAATGACCTTATCAGACCGAACGATTTTCTTCGCCTCGCTCAACTCCCTCCCGGACCCGCTGATACAGCTCTATACGGAATCCCACCTTCTCTTCACGTCGCTCCAGCAGATCGTGGCAGAATCTCACCTGCGGCGGCTGCCTTCGTTGTCCAACGAGAAGATTGCAGGAGCGTGGGATAAGCGAGGCAATTTCGTTGGAGCGGCAGGTCTCTTGGGCTCACCAGATGCTGAAACAGTCATGCATATGAGACGACTCGCGGACCTGTACCTTGATCAGTTGGGAGAACTAAGAGGCGGCCTTGATGTTGAGGTGAGTTGACATATGACCTTCTGTCGAGCTCAAATTGCAAACCCAGGCGTTGACAACCAATGTCTGCTTGTAGCCCGAACTCAAAGCACAATTTACAGCATCGTACAACATCCTCAATCTCGCCGAAGTGCTCTACTTGCCCGTGGATGGCAAGGGGGAGGGGCTTGTTGGCGAAGAGCTGTTAGATTGGGTGAATGATGTGGACCCAGGTGAGTCCATGAAAGCTCCTCTGCGAATAGCTCTCATGAACGATGCTTAATATATCTGTTGTTGTAGCTCCGGACAACTCTCAGGGCAACGAGATCATGTCTACCAAAAACCCGTGGGACCACCCGTCTTTCTGGCCGTATATCAGTCGATGTATCCTACGAGGCTTCCATCTTCCAGCAGCTTCCTTCCTCAGATCACTGTCCAATCACACCTACGGACCCATCTCGAAGCTAGCCGCGCTGCTGGCGCAGCACTTGTCTGTTTTCCCTCGATCATCCGAAGAGCGATGGCGAGTCGACTTGGAGTTCTTGCAAGCTCATAAGGTATGGCTAGCCAAGTTCAGAGCCGAGCTGGCCAACTTCATCGGAGGGCGGTCCAGGGGCAAATGGTTCGAGGATGCCAAGTGGGCTAGCTGGGAGAGTGATTTCAGAACGGTGGTGGAGCTGATGGAGGGCAAGCCTGGACGGATATTGGAAGAGGCCGCCGATTGGCGAGAAGCTCTGGGCGCTTGGGGCGTCTTAGTCGATGTGGACATGAGGAGAGACCATCTTCCGTTAGTTGAGTCCTACGGTCTGGTCACATCTGATTGGACGCTTCAACTCATTTTTCATCCATTTGCAGAGAGGTCATCTCAATAATCGTGGATAAGATCCCAGTCGACTCCACTCTGCCAGAGGACGTGATACAGTCCGCTCTGTGTTCAGCAGACATCATCAAGGTGAACTTCTTTGATTGAGGTGCCTCGTCGTAAACTAAGCTGATTGTTGAATGTGTCACACAGGCGCTCATGGGTTGCTATGATCTCGATATCTGGCTTGCGGCTCATCTGGGCGACTTACTAGACAAGCTCGAATTAATCCCGGACGACGAACAACGGTTCGAAATCCCCTTACGAGATTACTTCTTACTCGAATATACCGAGATCCTGCAAAACAACTCGAAACATTCGGCATTCTGGCGTGTTGTATGCGATTATTTGAATTCGGCAGGGCAGGAGGGTCGAAATCGCCTCGGACCTCATATCATGCATATCGCCATCAACCTCGATCGAGATCGAAACCAAAAAGGCAAAGACAAAGAGTCAACCGATGCTCCCTCTGCACAAATCGATGAGGGAATGGATGTGGAAGGATCAGGTGCTCAGAAGGAGATCGAGGAAGCCGTTAGATTACTAGACGAAGTCCGGGCGGCATGCGGAGAATACAGGCTGGACGAAGAATTCAAGATGATCAGTCAGATCTTGGCGGGAAGACTGATCAGGAAGGGAGAGTTTGGGATGGCCGCTAGCATGTCAATGATGGCTGGTGATGGATGGGCGCTATCGAGGATTGCTGAGAACATATTGGAGGCATACATTGTCGATGGTGAGTGGGCCCAGGGAGACAGAGAGGCAGAAAGCCGATGTCAAACAATCCACAGAGCTGATTGTCTTGCTTTTCTACATCATGCGTTATTATAGGCGACGAAGAGTTCCTCCGCTTGGTAGACACCTTACCCCCAACTCTCCTCTCGGAAGCTCCCACCGCTCTGGCGGAACTACAACAGATCATCCCGGACCCTTCGACCGATATCCCCACTTCATCAGCGCTGAGCATCTTCGCATCCCGCCTGACGTTCTTATCAGAATTCAGAGATTACCTGCTCTTCCTTGCTCAGGGAGCCAGGGATAGGGCCGCTGCCAAGTTGGTCGGGCTGTTGACATCTGGAATCGCGCCTGTTGGGTTCTGGGCGGTCTTGCTCGTGGAGAGTATCACTTTATTGGAGGGTAAGTGGGCTAGATAGTTGCTTCTATTCACATCGGAACCTGCGTGCAGCGTGCAGCGTGCAATGTTCAAATCGCATCTAAAAGGAGCTTTGCTGACATACACTGCTGCCTCTATAGACTCGGAGATCCTCTTCTCGTCAAATGAGACTTTCGAGCTCATGAGGGTATTAGAAGAAGTGAAATCAAACGCTTCTTTTGCGCCGTCCGACTATCTCTCCCAGCTCAATCAGTATCTCGGCAGAATACATGACAAGGAGACCAAGTCATCAGGCAGCAGCGAAAAACGGGCAACAGGAACGGTAACATTCACGGCGGACCTGGAAGCGTGGAAGAAGATTGACGAGGTGCGATTGGCGCTGGCAAGGAATCTGGCGAGAGCGCTCGTGGTAGGATTTGATAACCCTTTCTAGGGGTTGGCAGATCCGTATTAGCAATAGCATTAGCATTGAGGCTTTCACAGCCAGCACGTTACCGTCATGCATGTGTATATCACGATAGTTTCAGCTCGCCGCGTCAGATGATATACGAGTGGATCTATGCAGAATTACGATGCCTGATGCATGTGATATCTGTGGAGAAAATGCAAATAGCGAATGGTGAGAGAAGAGATCGGCGCGCATAGCCAGCCTGCACCAGGGGAAGGTGCCGTAATACCCCGGGAGCGGCTTTCACTTTCGCTTTACGTTCCTCGTCGCTACCTCACGCGTCTGACTGTTCTTTTGTGCATTGTGCGAAACGGGATGGATCTGCATCCGCAACAAGCTTCAGCGTTCAGCGTTCAGCGTTCACCAAGACACCTTAGCACCAACTTTATTGGATGGACATTGACATTATCATTCATGTTGATGCTGTTGCTGCTTCGTGATTGTCATTGTTATCGTCGTTGTCATTGTCATTGTCATCATTGTTATCGTTGATATCGGTACCGGGTCCCTCAAGCATCAAGTATAAATACAATCTTTTGACGAGGATCTTTCGGATAGGGCAAGGAAGAATCGGATAGAACAGTACAGACCAGGTCAGAATATAGGACAAGGGCGATCTACCCGCGGGCACGGGCAAAAACGCAATATCACGATCGCGAAGATCTCACAAGGATAGGACAACCATCAGAATCGTTTCGTAAAGGAAGACCAAATCAGCGCGGAGCACCATCGGCACGACCACCACCACGACCCGACGACTCCTTTGACGCCTCAACCATCAACAACGAATCATTAACCCGTATACCAGAAGAAATCGAACGCTAGCTGGCTGGCTCTTCTTACCTGGGCCTGGGATCATGTGCATTCGCATTCCCAACTGATTAACAACCCTATGAACAGCTGACTACGACCGCGATGCTCGCATCAATTTACCTCGCTGCCGGACACTAGCTTGCGAAGGACATACACGGTTCCCAGAACGACACGCCCATCATATTGTCTTGGCCGATCCCTCCATCCTCTTAATCTATCGATCACGACTACAATCACGACTAAAACCACGATCACGAGCGAGTACGCTCTCAGCTGGGCGGGCGAAACCCCCAAACAACCATAGTCATCGCGGTTCCCTGTCCCTTCGCAACATGTCGCTCCCCCTTCCGAGCAGGGGTATATCCCCTTCTGCGCCAGCATCATCATCGTCCATGTCTTCGTCATCGGCGTCGACGATAACACCCAGCTCGCATTTCAACCCAAACTTCAATTTCGCCCAATCTCAAAAACAATACCACCAATCTCAATCTCAGTCCCAAGCTGAGGCTCAAGCTCAGACCCAGGCTCGTTCAAAGACGCAACCCCCTACTTCTAGCTCTATCTCTAATTTCAACGGGCCGTACTCGCCTTCAAATTCTTATCCCAATAACCTGAATTTGCGTATAAACACCGACACTTCTTATACTCAAGCATTGGCAGGGCCAGGTGCTTCTCGCTTCCGATCTAATTCCGCTCTTTCCCCTCGACCTTCGCCGTCTTCCTTGAGCCCCATAAATACGAACGTGGGAATGCACAACGCCTCGAGGTCGCTAGGCTCGTCACTATCCAACCCGAATCTTCCTGGCTCTGCTTCAGGTGGACATGGAGGCTATGCCGGCGGTGACAGTGGCCTGTCGAGCGGAGGAAGTGGTAGTGGGATCGAAGATCAGGGAGGGCGGCAATTTGACTCGACTGGCTCAGATCTACATTCACCATCGTCCCCTGGATATGAACGGCCAATGCTAGAAAACGAGAGGAATGATGTCGCTGCTGCTGTGCGAGGGCTGAGAGGAATCTCAGACCACCTTGAGACCAGTCCGGGCGGAGGACCATTACCGATATCGCCAGGCGCCCCAAATCTCCTCACCGCTCCCGTCAATCCACTTCTTCGTCGAATACAACGTCCAGGACAATCCAGCGGCACCGGCACCGGCTCCGGCCGGGGTCCTGGCATCAGCGTCAGCGCCAGTGCCAGTGGGAGCAGTAGCAATAGTAGAACTGGCAGAAGTCGAGAACGGGAAGATCCGAACCCTGGGGAGACTACGTTACGGCGGATTAACGAGGCGCTGGGAGGATCGAGCGATGAAGGAGATACGCTCGATCTCAGTCGGCAGGACATAAGGAAGATCAACGATGAGGCTGTTGAGATGTTTCGCACGGGTGTGGGCAAAGGGAAGAAGGGCGTATGGAGGTGAGTCTGCCAGAGCTCGATCGCAGAACGGGCGAAAGAAATTCGATCTCGGCTCGAAACAACGACGACTAATGAATGACGCATACCGCTCTCACTCGACAGGCTGGCGCTATCGTACAACTCTCTGAGAGACGCTTCGATAGTGGACTCCTTTGGTCGTCTCAGCCGGTTACGGTATCTCAATTTGAAAGGAAATTACTTGACCCAATTCCCGCCTGCTGTGAGTTCCGTCCCATCAGGGGGTTATACCGATGCTGTGCATAATGCTAAGATCGTCTTGCTGACTGAACCGATCTTATATATACACCCCACAGCTGACCGAAATGACGGCGCTGGAGATCCTTGATCTATCGAAAAATCGGATCACGTCGTTTCCCGAAGAACCTGGGCGACTGACCCAGCTCAAAGTGTTGTCGTTGACCAACAACAAGATCTATACTCTTCCTGGCTACCTTGTGGACTTCGCCTCGCTCAAGGTTTTCAAAGTGGATCAAAATCCTATCGAATGGCCGGTAAGTGCGCCTGAAAGGATCATACCCGTATGCCTCCCGATTTTCTTGACACTAAGATCCTCCATTTTCTAATCGTCGTCACAGCCCAAAGAAGTACTCGGCCCATTGTGCGCTAGCGATACCCCGTCCTCGAGATCGAAATTGAGTGAAGCCGCATCACTGGCCAGTAGTCGAAATAAGAAAGACGAGGATCTGCGACCATGGATCGAGAACATGAAGAGCTGGATGAGGCAGCGTGCGACCGAGTCGGAACAGTTGATTCTACAGGCTGAAGAAAGTAATCGGATGTCAGAGTAAGTGTTCCGGTCGCCCATTGTGTGAATGCGTGCGTCTACGACTCACCAGATAGCTGATCATGACTTTCGGATCTTTAGTGAGGAGTTGCCGCTCAGTGCAGCGTCCAACACTACCTCAGCCAGTGCAGCGTCTTTCCGATCGCGGTCTGACTTCGAGCCTCCTACAATCGCTCCGTCCTCTCAAGAAACGATCAAACGTGCCGCTGCTGCGCCTGTGCCGCCGACTCAAGATGTGCTTGGGCAGCCCAAACTCGAAGCCGCCGCAGAACCTCAAAATGAGTCTACGGATATATCCGCGCCCACGCCAGCGCCAGCGCTACCACAAACGCCTATCAGAGCATACCCTTCCAATCAAAATATTCGCAACAAAACGTTCTCCGATGAAGCTCTGTCGAGCAGCATGTCCCCGTCGACAGGGGATACACCCAATCAGATGCAGTCCCAGTCCCGCCCTCGACACACGCGCGAGGCTTCGACCTCGTCATTCACCTCACCTCCTTCCGCTTCAACCATTTCATCCACTCACTCTCGCACACCTTCGGATAACCTGCCGCCTCCGCCGACGATGCCCGCTGCTACTCAAGGTCATACACGCGGTGCAAGCTATACTGCCACACAGCGCCTGAGTGGAAACTTGACCGCGAAGAAGTCGCTGCCTGATCTGAGACAGAGCCATGCACAGATCATCCAAGATCGTCGAAATGACGGTCAGCCGATAGAGGAGTCCCGCCCATTGGGACTTGGTATCGCTGCGCCTGGAGTAGCCAAGTTCCAACTACCGGGAAAGCCGGGTTGGAACGGGGATATGATCAGATCCCCTACAGGGCCGTTGATATCAAGTCAGGACAGAACTCGGATAATGAGCAGGAAAGGCTCAGCGGACATGCTGAGGCGCGTCTCCGGAGACGCGAGTGCCGAATTGTTGGAAAAGAGGAACAGCCAGGAGGGTCCGCAACTCGACGAGTCGAGAAACTCGTATTTCCGTCGACTTAGCACTCTGCCCGTGTCTACCATTTCCAAGGCGATTCCTCCTGCTTTACTAAAATTCATCGACGCGATTCGAGGCATCCTTTATGCGCTTTCGCAGCTCCACTCGGCCCTGAGGCAGTATCTCGTGTTTGCCGTTAACGAGAAGATCGCCAGTGTTCTGTCGAGAGTGATGGATCCCGCCAGTAATTACATGAACACGCTCATCAACGCGCTCGATCGATTCGACTCCATGTCCAGGCGTAACACCCCGCCGATCCATGCGATCCGATCAGTCATCGACGCGGCGAAAGAGAGCGTGGCGGTCTTTGCCAAAGTCGTCGCTGTGCTGAGGATGCAGATCCCCGCTCTGAAAGCCAACGATGTGAGGTACACTCGGACGTTGTTGACGATGATCTACGCGTCGATGGCGGAGGTCGTGTGTTCATGGCAGAGTATGGCTCCCCTCATACAGGAGATCAGGCCGCTCCTCGCTGTAGACACCAATAGCGCCTTATTGCGTTCACTAGGAGGCCAGAAGATGGTACCCACCGGATCTTTGACCGGTCGAACACCAATCTCACCAATCATCGAGCGTCGAGAATCGCAATCACCTGCATCTGTTTCTCGTTCCACGGTCGGCAACTCGCCCTTGGCTGCACAAGTCGATCAATCGCCTGCTCCATTACCTGTTGATACTGGCACTGGTGGCGTGGTCACGAGTATGCGTACGATGGGTCGATCAAGGAGACAAGCCGGGTCGTTCTCTTCTCAAGATGTCGAGAGGGGCATGCTTATGGGGTCGCCTGGCGGGCCGAGATCAGCCGAGCTAGCGCAAGAAAACATCACTCCAGGATCGTATCTGCGCCACAAGCCATCGGAATCAGCGAATATCTCTCTTGATCAAACCGAGGAAACGGAAGATAACGAAGAACGAGATGATGCAGATGAAAGAGATGAGGACGAAGAGAGAGAATCGTTCACGCCTGCTCCTCCTGCATTCCCCATCAACACTATCTCACCCAACGGTACACCGTCAACAGTGCCCGGTACACCTCCCGACTATCCGTCACATCACGCTCAACCCATCGCAATGGTTCCGACCACTTCTCAGCACTCGCGAAGAGGCCATCATCACCCATCATCCTCTTCTGGCTCTAGCCATGCCTTGTCCATGACGACCGGTCTGCCCATCGTGAACCATGGTGGATCTGCCGGTCGAAAATTGTCAGTTGACGTCCGACCGCCCACTCCAGCGTCTGCAAGCGTGTTCGACGAGGATCTTCTGGACGTGATCGAGACTGCTACGGATATCGCTTTCACATGCTGGCTCAAACTTGCCGAAGATGTCGGAGCGTCCACGCCCCCCTTCTCGGACTCGAATTCGAACCACCACAAATCCGCTTCTCAATCGTCAACTTCCTCAAACCATTTCGCCCAGCCTTCTGGCGCACCAGACAACGCCAGCAAACGACCCAGTACAATCTCGGCGAAACATCATTCAGAATTGCTACACCTTTTGTCAGTCGCCGAGCAGATCACGGCTGCTCTTCGCGAGTCTCTGATGGGATTACGAGCAAATCCGATGACATACCCTACGACGACATTACCGGACGACGCGCAGGCGTTCATCAAGACTGTGGTTCAGGTCTCGGGACTAGTAAAGACCATTTCAGCCGCGCACAATTTCCCCATGCACGTGAGACAGGCATGTTCGCGACTGACCCAAGCGACGAGGGAATGCGCCATCTTGATCCAAGTCAGCTCGTTACGGCCGGGAAATGCTACGCCTGCGCCAATACCCGCTGCGCCCGTCTCTGCTGGAATAAATGGGAGCAGCAGACCGATGTCACCCATGTACTCATCGACTGGAGTACGATCGCAGGAAGATCTGGGGCTCCCGCATGGACATGGGCATGGCTTTGGGCAGATGCAACAGCCCCATTCTGCCGGATGGAACGCACATCATATAACGGGTGGTGGCGGATCAAGCGGAGGATGGGATGGGATCATAAGCAGCAGCAGCGGCGGGGGAGGAGGAGGTGGTGGTGGTGCCCAGAAAGAGGGTCTGAGGGGCTTACAGCTCCCCAGTAGACAAATGGCGTTGAGCAGAAGTCGATCGGCGAACGCTGTGCCGCAACCTGCTTTCCAGCCTATGACGCCTGCGAATGGGACAGGAGGACGGAATGGCGATGAGTACGGATATGGACAAGGGCAAGGGCAAGGGCATGTGCGGCGAGGCGATCAGGGGTCTCAAGGTGGTGGTACGCCACTAGGGTATGTGAGAGACAGGGATGGAGATAGAGATAGGGAGCCACCCAAGAGCGCTCAGCCTGGCCAAGTGAATTTCTGATCTGATCTTACGGAATGCGGAATAGATAGAGACATAGTGATGGAATCAGTGGGGAAGTACCGGTATAATACGTAGAGATCGTAGAGCGTCAGTAAGTCAGAAGAGCGTATTTATGATGCATAGCCTGAAAAGATTTGTAGCCACCACCCCGCCGAGGAGGCTGGCTGAGCTGCATCCGGGATGCGAGTAAGGTTTTTTCGCGACAGGTGTTGTCGATGATGATTACCATATATGTTGATCTGCTGTATAGATATGATGTGGCTGCGTGAAAGAAATGTTCCAAGCGATCTGATCTGATCTAATGCCATACCGAAGGAAAAGAAGAGTGCTCGTCTACTGTGACACTCGACCGAATAAAAAGCCGTTCTGATGGGCGCGAATTGGCGAGGGGGACTTGCGAGGCTATGAGCTGGAGTTTGAGCTGGGACCGGCGGCTCCTGATTCTTCTGCCTCCTTTTCTAGCTGCTCGGTTCTATTGGCATTGGTAGGTGTGACACGAAACGCTGCATCAGCTCAATGATAGCCTATACGCACGCCACCGACTTCCCCCGTACCGTTTCGTAGTAGGAAGCTGATGGTACAGTGCGACACCTTTGGAGACGCGATGTCGAGTTTGATGTGGTGTGAGACACGACGTCTCAAATGAACTACTGGACCACTCACGATTTCCAGACGTCCCTTGTAGCGTGCATCAGCTCGTACAGCTGACCCACTTGCTCCTTGCTCATCTTCTCAAACGCCTCGCTATCCAACTTCCTTCCTCGCCACTTATCAGTCCCGATCTCCTTTGCGCTACCTCTCGAGATGTTGGATTCTATATCGTCGAGATAGAGCTTCCATTGGCCGAGGAACGCTACGATGTGTAAGGGGTTATCGGTCGATCGGGTCAGGCGGAATTCAGATTTCACGTAGGAGTCGCCCATGAATCGCATTTCTGCTGGCAAGTATCGATGCGCTCGCAGCAGGCGTCGGTATAATCTGAACGCATTCAAATCACATCAGGGAGTCAGCATCGCCGTCACCACTGATCGGAGCTAGAGTGTTTGTACCCCACTCGGCTGACGATTGCACTGATGCACTGCACTTCGGGTACACTTACGGGACAGGGGGTATCAGCTGGATCGAAGCTTGCTGGACGGATAATGGCAGAGGCGCAGAAGCGCTCGCGAGACGAAGGGCAGTTGATCTCATGTCGTGAAGCGAAGTGGCCGGTCGATCGATGTGTCGCAATGCTTGAGACTCCCTATTTGTAGAATGGTAGGGTGTATCGTGTTGTGACCTTGTTTTAAGATGCAATTTTGAATCGAGGTTCAAGGTTACTTGCTCTCCTTTTTTTTTTTTTGGCCGTTACCCACTCACTGTACGAAGCAGATCTCGGAACGACAATCGGGAACGGAACTGGACACAGGATACAAACAGGTGCAACAAGTGATGACGTCGACACTTTGCTCTTTTTTTGCCACCCATGGCATGGCCAAAAACATTATCAGACGCGTCAAGCGCAGTTGACTGGACTGAACTGATTGTCGGCTTGAGCGTTGAATTGCTTTTACGTTTTCCGCTTATACATATCTTGATTCTAGCTTAGCTCATCGTCAGCATACCACTAGTGTGCTCTCCTGTGGACGCTCGTTGATGGTCTTGACGACGGTCACCCTCGGTCCGTGTTCGTCCTAGCCATGCCGCCGATGCAAAAGCCGCCATGCGGGAATCCAATGTTCCTCAAGTGGATGGAGGGTGAGTCCGAGTTCGAGTATGAGTCTGAATCTTGGCGTCGGGGCGAAACCCCATGATCGTTTCGCACAACTGAAAGGCTGACTGAGACGTTTGATATACCCCTTTAGAGCTACGCGATGCGGCGCGCGAGAAGAATCTGAAATCAGGCGAAGTCTACGCTAAAGCTTGTCGCTCGCTTCAGAACTGCCCTGTGACGTACAATCGCCCGAGGGAGCTGGTCGTCCTTCAACATATAGGGGAGAAGACCGTCAGTATACTGGAAAAGAAATGGAAAGCGTGGGCAGAAGATAATGGTATTGTAGAGGACTCGCCCATCAGTGAGTCTGGCGAATTTTTTATCTTGGCAGATTGATCTTGTACGAAGTTCTAATGTAAACTTCGTTAGGGTTGAAGAACAAAGGCAAGGGTCGAGCGTCCGCTTCAGATGACGACGAAGAGCTCAGTCCGTCCGAGCCTTCACTGACGACCGCGAAACCGAAGAAGGCGCGTAAGCCGTCCAAGCCCAAGACATACATCCCTGCTCAAGGGTCAGGATCATACGGTATCCTCATGTCCCTCGTGCTCGCCATCGATCAACCAGAGATCAACACTCAGGTGTTCTTGACCAAGACCGAGGTGATAAGAGGTGCTCAGGAATATTGCGACTCGTCGTATGAACATTCGGAAAGGGGCACTTACTTCACCGCGTGGAGCGGGATGAAGACGCTGGTCAATAAAGGTTACGTGTATGTGACGGGGAATCCGCACAAGTACTGCTTGACCGAGGAAGGCTAGTGAGTGCCCTCGACTTCACCTGTGATTATAGGCTTAGAACCTCTTACGCCTTAATGCTGAGTGGTTGACTTGTCGTCCTGTTATGGTATCTAGCGAGGTGGCGGTCGCCGTGCGAAACCTGCGCCCGGAATTTGCGCATATGGATAAACAACCTTTCCTTGACACACCGGCTGTCGGGACCTCCAAAGCTACCCAATCAATCGCTCTACCCTCCCCTTCGATCAGCGAACATGGTTTCCGGGAGGATAGCATCGTACCATCTACCTCGAAGCAGCCATCGCCACGGAAGAGCAGCAATGGTGGAAGATCTGAGCGGTTCCAATTTTGGTATATCGGTGTGTGCACCCCTGTTTGTCAATATGTTGAAGGGTCAGACACTGACTTTCTCTTCTAGATTCGGCCAGTACTCGAGTAGATACTCTCGATTCTGCCATGATTCGACTTGATCCCGCTGAGTTCATCAATCTACGGAAGATCGAGTTTCGTCTGTCTCAGCGACACCACCCCTTTACTGCTCAACTTCAATTAGTCGATGACCCTTCTCTCGCACGAGTGCGCGACAAGTCGGGTCAAGCAACGATATTTGGGTTTATTGTTGAAGAAGAGGCTCCGCCGGCTTGCAGCAAATTCGATGATATGGCAGAAAGTGCAGGTAATGGCACGGATGTCAATGGCCTCGCTCGCAAAAGATCCTCCAAAGCAGCTCAGCTCAACAGCCAGGGTGATAATGATGGACATGACGGGAGCCCGCTTGAGTCCAAAGCACGGACGCCGAATGGCGCGAACGTGATACCGCCTTTCCCCATGGATGAATTACAGCCACTTCCTCCGCACTCCTCGCCATTCGCACGTACCAAGTCCGCGCCGGAATCTGGACCTATACGATCACCCATGTCGGCGTTAGCAGCTGATGCAGCTCTGCGGAGAGCCGGGCACCCCTCGGCTATGGCGAGCCGATCGTATTCTGCTGCTGGTCTGGATATAGGGTTGACGACATCCAAACCGTCTCGCCCTGCTCCACGTCTTTCCTCGCACGTGCCTTCGCCCATTCCGCAATTCAACGACCATAATGACGATACTGCTCCTTCACATTCGGCCGCCAATCTGCCCGATTTTGATTCTTCGAAGGCCCTCGTCTACCCACCGGGATCGTACGAGATCGTGCTTATTGTCGACACGAGAGAAGTCGAATCCCGCTCAAACCGTGATAAGATCGCCGAGACGCTCGAATCAAAGGGTATCAAGGTCGAGACTCGTGCGCTGAGATTAGGCGACATGTGTTGGATCGCTCGGAGGACCGTTGGTGATCTGGGAGGCGAGGAAGACGAGTGCGTGCTGGACTACGTCGTAGAGAGGAAGAGGCTAGATGATCTGTGTAGTTCGATCCGAGATGGACGATATACCGAGCAATGTGTGAGTGAGGCATGATCGCTGAGACTCTGATGCTTCTGGGAGATCGACAGCATATTGACCCTAGTTTCCTTGACAGTTCCGGCTGTCCAACTCTTGCATCAATAACGTCTACTATATTGTTGAAGATTGGCAGGTCGCCGAAAGAATGGAGTACCACGGACTGCAAATTATGACCGCCAAATCGCAGATCCAGGTACATAATCGCTTCTTCCTCAAGGAAACACATCGCCTATCGGAGACGATCGATTTCTTGGCCACCATGACAAGGGTAATCCAGTCAGCTCACGAGGACCAACCAATCCATATGATACCGACGAGATACCTGTCAAGATCGACATACGCGCCATTGCAAGCGAACCTTCGAACTGTACACCCCGATAAGAGTTTTTTGATATCGTTCCAGGCGTACCAAGAGTTGAACGATAAGTCAGCTTCGCAGACTCTCAGAGAGAAATTCGCAAGGATGCTACTCTGTGTGAAAGGGATGAGCGCGGAGCGGGTATCTGCCATTTTGGAGATATGGGAGACTCCGAAAGGTCTCTGGGACTCCATGAAGGAGCACGATGAATCTTTCGGCGCCCGTATAGGGATTGAGAATAGCGAGAAGGGAGCTGCGGGGAAGAAGAGGAAGAGGGGGAAAGACGCGTTCTTCGCTGATAAGGTCCAAGGTGAAGGGCGGAGGAAGATTGGGGACGCGCTTAGCAAGGAGGTGAGTGTGAACACGCGGGGCATGATTAGATATGCCGCAGGGCTGCGTATGCGAACGGGGTTTTGTATTTCTTTCCCCAAAATAGACGACCAGAAGCTAATGGCTGACTGCCTTCTGTACAGCTCTGGAAGGCTTTCATGGGCATGGGCGACAACGAGAAGGAGCCCGCTTGAAAGTCTCAGAGGTCCAAACCAATATCGAATGTTGTTGTTGATGTCTCTTGCATCTTGTCAAGTCGTTCAGCCTAGTTGTACCCGTGATATATGTAATCAAGATCTCTGCCCCGAGTTTTCTGCATGTCCAGTCTGCAGTATAATCGAAATGGACGCGGGCGCGGACCGACCGCCGATACAATGCAAGAGTATTACAAGCTTAGCCGGTGTTCCGGTTCCGAGGTCCCTACCGCGCGGAACTCGACGTAGGGTACGCATGTACAGACTAGATACCGCACAAAGAAACGAGGTAAGCACTCTTACATTAGATTGAAAGGCTTGGCGGGAACAACGAGTCTGCCGATACTGACTGATAATGCCGAAGTTTCGTACGTTAAGTCATCTATTTTCGGTCGCTTAGCATGCTGCGGTCAAACGCCGCCTACGTCATCCCTCCCTTTGCCGCATTCTTTCTACTGTATCTTTAACTTTTTGCGGCAACTCTGCGTCCTGATTTTCCAATCTCAATCTCTGCTTTGATGACCCTGGTTTTTCTTTTTAGAGCTAAACGAAGCTCATGCATGACTCTATTTTCTGGAGGCTCTGGGGATTTCGGGCCTACGCGAGAAGCGACGGACGGAGGGGCGGGCGGACGGACGGACGGTGGAGGTTCTGGAGCTCGAAACTAGTGTGCCCTGGGGAGCCAGATATGAACTGCTTAATGCTTGTGTGCCCCAGGAGGCAGCAGATGGGGCGATGAGGCGCACGAGGGGGATCCTGGATGCATATGGGGACAAAGGGTTCTAACTCAGAGGGCAACAGTGCGGCTCCCAACGAACGTTAGCTGTTATTAGCCTTGTGTGGGAGTCAGGGATATCTTGTCTTATTGTCATCATGATTCATTCCACTGACGTTGATGCCGATGAAGAGAGATAATAATGTAGAACTCGGAGGTGATGCTCCTAGGCGAAGCGGCAGGGGTGTCCAGAGCCAAATATTGACACCTCCCTCGCCACCCCTCGCCCCCCTCCCCTCACCCTGCCCCGGCGCGGCGCCGGACTTTCGCCCCGTTCCCCCCCTCTTCCCGATCAAAATGTATATAAGATCGGGCAGTGTCTCCCTCTGAAAAACGAATGTCCCCCGTCTTTCCCCCATTCTTACCAATTTCAGCACCATCTCGCTCAGTGTGTATCCCTCATAGATAGTAGACACACACCTACGAGACAAAAGGATACCTATTTCATTCAATCTTTATCGGCCTTATTTACATCCCAGAGATCACGATCACCATGAGCGACCCTACCAGGCTGACTCGTGCTGCCATGGGGCATGGGTACCGACATCAGTCGACCTACCCGCTCACGGCTGCCATGACGGAAGGCAAGCCCGTCGCTCAGCACGTCGATCTTGCTGGGTCTCAGGGCCAGACACCCACTGAAGGGGGCACCGCTCGAAACTCCGCTGATGGCACAGCCATCGGGTCAGAGGGTCCTGGCCATACGAAGGGGTCCCACAAGCCCAACCTCAATTCCAACGAGAACGCGCGATTGGCCAACCCGCTCGCGGACCTTACAGACGAGGAAGTCATGGCTGGTGCCGCCGCTTTTGCGTCCGCCAACAACCTGCCTGTCGAGGCGTTCCGAAAGGGCGGTCTGGTCGCCAAACGACCCAACGCGTTCGAGAAGATGCATCAGCTCGATGAGGCCGACAAGGAGAAACTCCGATACGAGATCTCGCACCCTTACAAGCAACCTTGGGTGCTGTACAACCTCGTCATCGCCTGTTCCGTCGCTGCAGCCGTCCAGGGCATGGACGAGTCGGTCATTTCAGGAGCCCAGCTTTTCTTCCCCCAGCAATTCGGCATCAGCTCCAAGAACCCTGCGCCCCAGTATGCCCACAACGCAGAGTACCTTGAGGGTCTGGTGAATGGTGCGCCGTACTTGTGTTGCGCGCTCATTGGTTGTTGGATGACGGCACCGCTCAACAAGTTCTTCGGACGGTAAGTCTGGTTGGAACGTCTATAAACTGGTCAAGTGCATTCAAGCTGATTCCTTCCGTGCGCTTAGACGAGGCACTATCTTCATCACCGCCCTGATCTCATTCCTTACCTGTATCTGGTCAGCAGTGACCAATAACTGGTGGCATCTCTTCATCGCCCGTTTCTTCCTCGGATTTGGTATCGGACCCAAATCAGCAACAGTGCCCATCTTCGCTGCCGAGTGTACGCCCGCTAGGATCCGAGGATCGCTCGTCATGCAATGGTGAGTGGCTTGGTGTGACTAGGTCCATTACGAGACCAGGTCCAATACGAGACCGTGTTCGGGTTTGGTTGATCGTTGACGTCTTATTGTACCGCAGGCAAGTGTGGACGGCTTTCGGTATCATGCTTGGTTACTGGTAAGTTGTTCCCCGACATGAGTATCTCCGCGGCACATGCTGACATTTTTATCGTATTGCAGCGCCGACTTGATCTTCTACCACGTTGCCGATCGGCCCCACATCACCGGTCTTAACTGGAGATTGATGCTCGCATCTGCCGGTATCCCTGCACTTTTCGTCATGGCTCAAGGTGCGTAATCTGAGGCTTGTCTGCCCATTCTGGCCTAACCACTTCCTCATCATTGTTTATCGTATCAAGCTGACCAAGTTTCTTCGCGCTCCTTCAGTCTTCTTCTTGCCCGAATCGCCACGATGGCTCATGTCCAAGGGCAAATACGAGAAAGCCTACGCTTCGATGCTCCGACTTCGAGGCAACGACCTGCTTGCCGCCAGGGACCTGTACTACATTTTCGTCCTGCTCGAGGAGGAGGCGGCGATCGTTTCCGGTAGAAACTTGTTCTTGGAGATTTTCACTATCCCTCGAAACAGGCGAGCTATGATTGGATCCACCATCGTCATGTTCGGACAGTAAGTGACCGTTCATTCATCGACCCATTACACAGAATCGTCCAGACGTCGTTGAGCTGATAACCGTTGATTCGTGCCTACAGACAATTCTGCGGAGTAAACGCCATTGTGTACTACACGGCTACCATCTTCACCTCTACCGGTTTCTCCGAGATCTCTGCCCTGCTCGCCTCCTTCGGCTTTGGACTGATCAACACGGTCTTCGCCATCCCCGGTATGCTCACCATCGACAAGTTTGGTCGAAGACCCTTGCTGCTCATCACCTTCCCCATCATGAGTATCTTGCTGCTCGCCACGGGAATGTCGTTCTATATCCCAGGAAGGACAGGGAGGATTGGCTGTATCACGCTATTCATCTATCTCTACGACTGTTTCTACAGTTCCGGAGAAGGACCTGGTGAGTTCAGAATGCGACCTCGTGACATGCATAGGAACATTGACTAATCATCGTCTGTCCTCCACAGTCCCCTTCACATACTCCGCCGAAGTGTACGATCTCAGTCATCGAGAGGTCGGCATGTCGCTTGCCACCGCCGTTCTGTGGGGTTTCAACTTTATTGTAGCATTTACCTGTGAGTTGACCAGGGTTGAGTTCTGCTGTTTCGTTGCTGGCCTATTGCTGACGAACCTGTTTGATCGCAGTCCCTAAGCTGCTCACTGCTTTCAAGCCTCAGGGAGCTTTCGGCTGGTAGTAAGTCATCACCCCTTTCCGTACAGGCGACTTCGGATCTCATCCCGGGCTCCACGATGGTTGATAAGGAACGAAGACTGACAATCATCCTTTTCGCAGTGCCGCTTGGTGTGCTGCTCTTTTCGTTATGATCCTCTTCTTCCTTCCTGGTGAGCTCGATTGCCTTTCTTTGTGCGCAAGTTTCCAGGCTGGAGCTGATTCGGTTAATTGTTCACGAAACTCGCAGAGTCGAAAGGATACACCCTCGAAGAGCTGGACCAAGTCTTCTCGGTACCAACTGGCGTTCACGCAAAGTATCAGCTCTACAACATCAAATGGCACTTCAACCACTATGTCCTTCGATCGAAAGAGCCCCACAGGCCCTTGTACCAGTTCGACGAGGACGACGAGGGAGCTGGTGTTGCGGCTTACGAGAACAAGGAGAAGAGAGTCTCGCATCATGAGACTTCTGCGTAGGTGCTGTAGACTTGGATAGGTGGATATAGATAGACATAGATATAAATATTGGCTTGTTGCGGATGGACGCAGGCGGGAAGGCTTCTCGTCAAACACACCTATAATTTAGACGATAATGCAACATGGCTCTCTTGCATCGTACGCATCCTATCTAAAGGAAAATAGAGGTCACGTTGTCGGATTCCTGGAGAGGTGCTGACCTCGAGGGATCTATATGCATACGCAGATAGGCAAAGCTAAAACCCCCAGGAGAAAGAAGGCTTCTTCGAGGCTGCAAAGCAAAAGACACACGTTCTCAGCTGTAGCTGTGGACGGAATCAAACTCCTCTTCGCGTTAGGCCGGTTTAAGCGATAACTCAAGACGATAAAGGCGGACAACGTTGACGCGAACAAGTTTGTTAATCCCGTCCATTTATCTTATCTGCCTTCCAACCATTCTTTCGACAGTCCCGGTATTGAACATAACAGCATCGAGTACCTGTCAAGTTCCTTCGATAAAGAGCTTCGAAAATCGCATACCAAATCCAGAATACGATACCTCATGGATCCCAAGACATCTCCATAATTCCCGTTTAATTCGCCTTTCGTCAAGGCATGAGAACCATCGTAGCGACTTTGAACCAAGCCACGTTGACGAAAAGATGGTTGCCTCCTCGCCGCCCCAACCTGGATCATACTCACAGCCATTGAGTGGACCTTCAGGCTCACAAGTGGCTGGCTTGAATGGGTCGAGCTCAACGCATGAACGACGTTACTCAATCGATTCATCAGCATCAGACGATATCCTCGCGGTTGGGACCGAAGAGCAGGCATTTCGGAGCACTGGCAAAAGCTCGGATGTAGACAGAGGCAGAGACATCTTGCCAGCTTACGAAGACGCAGAAGACTACCTCGATAGCCCGCGGCGGCAGCCCTCGCTATCGGCTGGACCGGCGACGCGCGAACGCAAGTCCAGTGAAGGTGATGATGGTACACATCGTGCGGACAGTCGTTTGGAATATGATAGACGGAGCGAGGGAGATATGGGTGTAGCAGGGGTCGAGCCGGGGCATGAGAGACATCGACATGCAAGTCTGGAGATGAAGAAGGCGCTATGGTGGAAGAATGTGGTCATCACGGGTATATTCGTGCTGTCGTGGTGAGTTGAGGCCAGACTGCCTGTGGATTTCACTATCATCGTTGTTCGCCTCAGAAGCCCACGTTCCTCAGATTGGTCAGACCATACAGCGTATATCTGTTCCAAACTCTATGAGTGGCAGCGTCTAATCTCTGCGACTTGGCTTTCCACCATCTCAGGTACACATTCGCGACCCTCCTTTCGCTATATAACAAATGGATGTTCTCCCCGCAATACTACGGATTCAGCTACCCGCTATTCGTCACCGCTTGTCACATGGTGGTCCAGTTTTTCTTGGCGAGCTTGATCAGAGTCGTATTCGCGAAGCAGTACAGACCGAAAGAGCGGCCCACGCGGAAGGAATACGTGTGAGTGGACAGAAGTTGGAGTATCGAGATTGCAATAACATTGTCGGACCTGATCTAGCAAAGCAAGAGGTTAGAAGCTGAACTATCTCGTCTTGCCCGGTAGGACCAAGATTCTGCCCACTGCCGCATCGACAGGAGGGGATATTGGTCTGTCCAACCTCAGTCTGAAGACCATTACTCTCAGTTTATACAGTGAGTCTAGCATCTATTACATATGCTCGTCCGACTCGAGCTAATCAGCATCTTTTCTCGGTTGACTGATCTCTCCTAACGCTACAGCGATGTGCAAATCATCCACGCTCATCTTCGTGCTGCTCTTCGCCTTTACCTTCAAGCTGGAGCAATACTCGCTACGCCTGATATCCGTCATCTCGCTCATCTCCTTTGGCGTCTTCTGCATGGTCTTCAATACCACTGCTGTCTCCATACCCGGCATCGTGATGGTCTTCGTCGCCTCAGCATTGGGGGGTCTTCGCTGGGCGTTGACGGAATTAGTCATGCACAAGAAGGGCATGGGTTTGAGTAACCCATTCGCGACGATTTTCTGGCTTGCCCCTCTCATGGCGATCACGCTTGCACCCGTCAGTATGGGACTCGAGGGCTGGTTCACCATTTTCGGAAGCGAGTTCTTCGCAGGCTTTCAGGCGGTCAAGACGATCGGCGTGATCATTTTTCCTGGTGCACTGGCTTTTGCCATGGTCGCAAGCGAGTATTTGTGAGTTCCATTGAGAGTCTAAAGCTCGTGCACTTCCTTTCGGCTCTTGAGCCGACTGTTGGCCTCTAAAGCAGAAAGCTTGCTGATTATTCTTACCATTGCGCAGCATCATCCAAAGAGCAGGTGTTGTACCACTTTCCATCGCGGGTATTTTCAAAGAAGTCTCGACTATTTCGATCTCTGCCTGGGTCTTTGGTGACCAGCTCACGGGTCTCAATATCGTTGGAGTGTTCATAACGGTAGCTGGTGAGCTTGACTTGTCATCCCTTCTTTCTCGATATTTGATCCGCCTCAAAGACTGAACGTGAACTGTCCATCTTCCTTGTGCGCCAGGTATCGCTCTGTACTCGTTCCACAAGTACCAAAAGTCAATCGCTACTACCGTCGAGCTCGACGCACATGGGCTTCCTGTCAAAGAGGATGATACAGCGCCTTTGATGGGTACAGCCTCGCATCGTTATGTCACAGCGGCGCAAAACGAGCGTGATCAGAACCGTACATCTGGAGATATCGCCTTGGGAAGTGCGTCAGGCTCTCGATCTCCCTCGCAATTGGATGAAGTCCCGCTCGACTCGCTAAATAGTGGCGGCAAGACCAGACCCCGCCAAGGCCGAGTCATCGCACAAGCGGAGGCGGAGACGGACGAGGAGCGAACGAATAGATTACGGGACGATTTTGAAGGGTGGGACAGACCCGATCACGACGAGTGGGGCGGGAGTGAGGACGAAGAGGAAGAGGTAGATCAGGATGAGGTGGAACGGCGTCGGAATCAGCGGCTCGACGTCAGCGGAGCTGATGGGTCAAAAGGAACAGGAGGGAGGAGATGGGGTGATTGGTGGGATAGATCCATGTAATAACATATAGGTTAAATCCTAGGCTTGCGGACAGTATACGCATACGCTCTGGGTATCGGGTATCTTGATAGACGTTCCATGCATCTTCCTTTCATTCATCGAGACAACAGGCAATGCCGGACATGGACTGCTGTGGTCCGCGTTGCTTGACACCACGGATCAGTAACACTGTTCTTCTGACAACATCGTGGCTTCGAGCCAGATTTAGGGTTCATACACTTGATGCATTCGTTGGGGGATATTTACTTGGCTAATCGCTACATTGAGTCACGCTAAACTGTCTTGGAACCTATGAACAAACCTTCCTTGAAGCCTATTCCCTGGCAGTACAACGCGATCCATCCGAAAACTGTCTGTGCGATGATGGGTAAATGTAACAGACCTTGGCAAAGCCGGTGCCTGTGGGTGTATCCTCGTTCACTTAGTATGCGACGGTCGGCGCATGGTGAGTGGTCTTGGTCGTCGTAGTATGAGTGGTAGTCGAAGGTGCGACGTGGGAGTGATGAGTACCGTGGTGAGTTCGGTGGCCGTGAGACCTGCCAGGTAAATGGAAGATCCGTCGCAGTCGCGTCCCGAGGCTGGGACTGGACGAATTTGGACAACGACTTATCAGCTACAGAGTATGAGATACGTGAGATGCTGACCGCATGACATGACTCACCGAGTGGGTCTCACTCCCATTGAAGTCAGTTGATGCTGAGCGTTGTTCCTCCCAGAGTGGGTCGTTCGAGGGTTGTTGATCGCCTACAAGCATGAGAAGAGAAAGACAAGTGTATATTTTATCATCAGCTCACCGTACCATGCCCACCGACGGTGGTCGGCCGCTTTGTCTCAACAACTTACGCTCTTCAGACCTCGAACGCGATTCTGGCGGTGGGACGTATGGGTAGTGCGCGTGGTGGTGTGCTTGTTACTGCCGAACATTGCTGTTGTAGTCGCTTCGTAAGTATGTGTAATAGCCTCGCTGTAGTTGATCGGTGTGAGTTTAGTATTTGTCTGGTTCAGTATATTTGCTTGCTTGTCAAGATGATCAAGAATGTTATAGCGTTCCACTTTTGAGTCTTCTTATATACCTTGAGCGAGCTTTCAGCCAAGATAATCCGTCATCACCTCCGCTGGCACTTGAGAAAGACCGCCGTCATCTGTTGGCATGACGCCATGATATCTGTGGATGAGTGACATCATCTCCTCCGTTGATCAAGCAAAGTCGGTTTTGCATGGGTGAGCGTGATTGAGGATGTCAAAGGAGGCTGCTCCACTGTTTGTTGAGTGGTGACGCAAGGGCCCGCAAGGTACCATCAAATTATCGCCACTTGCTGGCCTAGTACACACGGACAATAAAGCAGTCCCTCCAGCCCAGCGGTCCTGCAGGCTGTCAGGTTATAGCCTACGACGCAATGCAATGTCATATGCAGTCCGTGTCATACCGACTGTCTACTTCTTCTCCTCTATTCTGACTTCACTTAGCGCGCCCCGACCGGTCAAGCCTTTTTAAGCCTTCTCAAACTCCTTCTTGGCGAGCGCCATCTGCTCGTCAAGCTCTCTACTGCTCGAATCCACGATCTTCTGGATATCGTCCGTACCGTTTGATTTACGACCTCCGAGATGCTTGAACCCTTCTGTTCGGGCCATGCGGATCTGGGATTTGGCGGCTTCGACCGTTGAAGATAGTTGACGGAGGATCTCTGCTCGTTGTTCGGCGGTCGGCCTGAAGCGCAGATGCAGATAAGGCGACAAGAACAGCAAGTTCAGCCAGGATACATATGGGTATGTTGACATGAGGACACAGCGTCGCTCGGATACGGAGTAACATGCGGGCCGTAATGATGGCAGTGATGTATCGTTAAGGAAGAACGTCTCCCTCTGTTGTGGATATACGCATTTTGTCCGAAAAGAGAGGAGATAGCTACTTCGTTGAGACGAGGGAGAGCACTCACCGGGCTACAGGAATCTTTAGAGTGTTGGCACCCGTCTTTTGGGGTGACATGCCAGGAAGGTTGGCTCGGTGAATTGCTGACTCGACGTTTTTGGTAGACTGAAAATAGATCAAGACAAAAAACACAAGGTGTCAGCATGAGTGCCGAAGTGTTGGGGATATAAATTCCGAGTGAGAAGAGCAATGTCGATTGTTTTCCACTCACGTCTGTATCCCATACTTCTACGAATAGAGCGTTGCCCTTCGTGGTGATCGATGCGACGGTGTTGAGATGACATTGGGCTGAAGAGCCTGGTACGTCCACCCGTACGGAATCGAGCAATGCTGCGGATCATAACACCCTGCCGATCAGCATCACCATCTATCCAGTGTCTCTATCAATTATCCCTGCCGAAGCCTAAAATACGTACCAGGCGTTACTCTCCCTCGCACCCTCTCCACATCCTCAAAAATGACCGCTTTCGCCCAGTGGACAGCCTTCTCCATCTTACCCTTCGCCTTCTCCACTACTTCGGCAACGACAACCTCGCCAGCTCCCTCATCGTCTGCGGCACCAGCCTCATCGTCCTCGGTGATCCTCAGCTTTGCCTTGGATGATTTCGGCGCTGAACCCTTGTTCTTTTTCAGTGAGATCGAGCTCGAGGTGAAGGAGGCCGAGGAGGGAAGGGTTCGGACCGACGAGGCTCGGGCCGGGAGAAAAGGTGTTGAGCTCTGCGATGCCAGACGGCTGCTGAGGGGACGGAGCCCGGATCTAATGATAGCTGGTCTCATGCTGATGCGTTCCCGTCAGGTCAAGTTGATCTAAAGCATATAAGAGCTCGCGAGAGCTTGACCTCAGAAGTAATCGTATATCGAAAAGGAAGCCAACACCCGTCCTTCGCCTACGGTGAACTCTGGAAGTCGTGAAAGGGTGTCACGTGATTCGATCCAATTATTTATTTTGCTTGGTCTCACCGTACGAGCATGTCCTTCAGCGGCAAAAAGTTGGTTCAGAAAATTCAATGTTGATTTGTGTGTTTCGTAATTAGCCTTCAAACCGCCTACCAAGCTCCGTATCTAGATATAGCCCTACTACTCAATCCCACTTCCAACGCGAGTCCGACCTCCGCCCGCAAATTAAAAGCGCTTACACCCAAGGCCATCAAGCAAGATGGCCCGTTTCACCTCCATCGGCATGGGCCGAAAGAAATTCGTCGCCTCCGCCGCTGAAGAAGCTCGAACCGACACCGATGCTCCCGTTGCTGGAGCTCAGCCGGATGCTGGACCATCGTCCGCTCCTGCTAAAGATGGTAGTGACAGTGGTGGTGGTGGCGATGCGGGAGACAAGAAAAAGAAGAAGCGAAGGGGAAGGGAGAGGGTCCGGGGTGATGATGGGAAAAGAATGGCTATCGGAGAGAAGAAAGGGCCTGATGCCAAGAAGGCCGGAGGCTGGACGAGGGATGAGAAGATAGCGAGTGAGTACGCAATTCGTCTTACCCTGGGACGCTATGATGTAGATCTTTGTAAGGTTCTAAGCTGATAAGCGATGACTTGATGCTCTTGCAGGACGCGCGAAATTGACAGCCAAGCACGCCGAAGAACGAAAACAGCGACGTAACGACCAAAAGCATTCAGGTACGACATGCTTTGCTTGTCGAGGCGTAGGACACGCTTCAAAAGACTGTCCGAGTGTCCTTTTGGCTGCTGCGGGCGGTGAGGGTGTCGAGGGTGATGCTGCTGCAGCGGCGGGTGGAGCGAAGAGCATGAAGCGTAAAGGAGGGAAATTGGGTGGAGATATCACAGGCGGGAAGTGCTATCGGTGAGTTGGCTCACGGCTTCCATCACGGATTGTCAATCTGGTCCTTCCTCTACCACCATCACAAAGTCAACGCTGAGACTAGCTTTCGTAATCCTGGCTGTCCCCTCAGATGCAACGGTACCGATCACTCACTCTCTGGCTGTCCGGAACCGTATGACGCTTCGAACCCAACGCCCTACGCTACATGCTACATTTGCCTCGGAACAGGGCATCTCGCCTCGATGTGCCCGTCCAACGGAGGCAAAGGCATCTATGTCAATGGAGGTTCGTGCAAAGTATGTGGCAGCGTGGCGCATCGAGCCAAAGATTGCCCAGACGATAAACGGGGCAAAGACTTCAACGCCGAAGGAGAAGAAGGGTTCGGCGGAAAACGCAGACGGGGAGAGGTCGTTTTGGGTGTAGGAAACGGTGCTGGTGCGGATGAAGATGACTTCATGGTAGAAGCCAGAGCCGGTTTAGCATCCGGAGGCGAGAAAGACAAAGGCAAGAAGAAGAAGCATGCTCCTGCTAGGAATAGCGAGAGGCCCATGAAGAGGCTTAGGGAGGTCGATGCTGCTACTGGAGAGCTCGGACCTAGGCTCGAAGGCGGCTTCCACCCTCCCGACGAGGTCTCCAGGCAAGACGGTCCAGGTGCTGGTCAGGAGTCGGAACGAGTACCCCTCACTGGTAGGAAGCCTGTTGCCCAAGCGGCAGCTGTCAAGCCGAAAGCGAAAGTAGTAGCTTTCTGATCAATCACGCGTACTGTTTCTCCGGTCATTTGGACATATGCTGTATGTATAGTATGCATCTATCGGCTACCGAATTCATGGGGACCTCGAGGATCAGCTATGTCTAGAGAAACAGAAGAGGACTCTCGGCAACGACAATCTGAAGCTTGGAGACAGCGGGCAGTGCAGTTGATGTACGGCGCACGTGTCAGCCCGCTTCCGGCTCTACTTGTGCATCCCCGCCTCCGAGGCTCCATGCTGGATTTCCCATTGATCAGTGAACAATCTTCCAAATGTCCACGACCTCGCTTGGGCCCTCAAGTCTTGATCGTCGTCTGAAACAGGGATTTTCCCGTTCGCCCAGCCAGAGATGATCGCAGTATCGCTTGTTGGCATGTTTCGCCAAGTCATCTCTGCCTCTTTGAAAGCTCCCGCGAATTCCTCCTTGGCCTTGACGGCGTCGTTTGATCCATTGGTAGCGCGCGAATTCGTCTTCGTGCCAAGGCTCCCTGTCGCTGCCTTGTAGCGATTCAGTGCCTTCATCGCCCGGCCAGTGGCCTTGGTTGCAGCGGTCAGACTGTTTCTTGCGCTGGTGATTTCCTCTACCGTGAGTCTGTTTGTTCTCGAGTGGGGATCAGCCATGGCGGATGAGATGGCGGAAGCGGCTGTTTTAGTCACAATGGATGCGCCCGTGGTGACGATGGAGTCTCGTGTGTCTGCCTCGGGCGCCGCGGCGTCGCTCTGTGAGCTGTTGATCCTTGAAGCCGAAGGGTTGCTGAGGTCTAATGTGACCTTCGCAGTATCGACAGTATCGCGATCGGTCTCGATATCAGAGTGGCTCGAGCCGTACCCGAAGTCCAATTGTTTCTCTGAGTCAGTGGGAGAAGGCTCCCAGGAGAAGGATGCATGGGATGACATCGCGTGTTGAACTCAGTCAAGATGATCGCGGGAACCGCAGCGGATATGGTGCGAGAAGGACAAGTATCGTTCAAAACAGGAGTGATGTACAATTTCCGTGTGGTGTGGCAATAGGGTAAGGAGGATTGACCTCGAGAAGAAGTGGCAAAGAGAGGATACGATACACTGCTTTATACTGTACCGTTCAGACTGGTCTCCTGACATTAGCAAGCAGCATTGCCAGGGCCATGAGAGACCTCGGCCGCGCAATTGAGGATGGGACATGACAGCAACATTTCTCTATGTCACAGTATGACTCGCGACTCAAAGGAGTGCGAAGCCGTACCTTTGACATTGCTATACATCTACTGTAGATGCGGACTGCGTGTTTCCCGATAATGAGCGGGAAAAAGCACGACTGACCATGAACGGAGATGATGGGCCGTGTGGACACGATGACGATGCTATGAATGGATGGATGTCATGATCATGCCTCGTCACATGTATACATTCCGTATTCGAATCGCCGCTATTCATACCGGTGGGAGAGTCCAAAATCAACGCCACATCCTCTATCGCCTGCTTGCAGTCTCATGCCCTACGAGATGAGTCTGCGCAATGTCAAGGCCGTCAGACTCATCAGTGTGGCACAAAGAAAGCTCGACCTTGGTCATTCTCCGAGTAGACCGCTTCATTCACCACGATGTCGCGGATCTGGTCTTCGCTAGTTCCGCAAGCCGTGAGTCCCATGGAGACCTCGTTGTGATAACTGGCAGCGGTACCGTCGAGATAACTCTGAGCGTTTCTGTGATCCTGTTGAGTAGGAGCTTGCGATGGATCCTGAGACCACACCCTGACCGTCTCGATGCCGGAGTCCACAACCGTCTTGTTCCGCCAAATACTGTGCAGCGTCTGCCTCAAGCTATCCTGGGCAAGAGCTGTGGCTCCTTGGTCGAAGCATCGACTTGTCCTCTCAAAAGCAGGGTAATCGATGGCTCGGGCCGTTGTGGTCTTGTGGACATACCCTGCAAGGGCATTCGAAATGGCTGTAGTATCTGCAGCCTCGGAAGCCTGGGTAGCGTCGATGGTCTCTGACATAGTGACGATACTGTATATCTGGTAAGGGACTGTGTAAGGAGGTAACAGTGAAGTGTGAGAGGGAGTTTCTGAGATAAGTTGGGAGAATCGTTTGGACTGATGCGTTGTACTCTGACAGTTGAGAGGATTCAGGCTATAGGATGGCTCTAGCTTGCCTTTCTAAAGTATTGGAGGCTGAACAGCCTGCCTCTCAAGCGCTGACTGTATAAGCCTGCAATGGGTGAAGGAGAGCTTACAGCAGACCCGAAGCAGCCCATGAAGGCGTATCATGAAATTGGCAAAAGTCATTCAGTCTTGAAAGGAGCATACGCCAACTGTTATCTGACTGTTGGCTTTTGCCAATTTGCCGTGATCGAGGCCTCGCAGACGCTCTCAACCAGGATACTCAGGCGAGAAGCGAGTAGACACTCCTTTATGACCGTACAAACAGAAGGCTGTGAGCGAGTAGACTTTTGCTATCTGCTCGGGATAGAAGTCCTATCTTACCGGGATAGAAGTCCTATTTACTTGGGACAGAAGTGCTATCTACTTGGAGTAGGAGTGCTGACCTTTTGGAACAAGTGTCCCCTCTGCTGGGACAGACACAATGGTTATCTGCCGGATGCAGGTGCGTTGCCTGTAGTACAGGGAGCAAGTATGAGAATCTGGCTTCCACCCATGCTGGCATGACTCGCAAAAGGGTGAAAGGGTGAAAGAGCGGTGCACCTATTCACTACTCGAACTCCAACTTACTTCTCAGCCCCACTTTTCTGTTCGGGTGACTTCGTAATCCGCATGTTGGACCATTTGGAAAGAACGGCTGGTAACGTCGAGTGAAGATATACGCCACACTGTGAGATGATTTGCGAAAGGTTGCTCTCCGATCTGTCTATCGACCGACCTCTAGATAGGGCGACACCATGGACAAGACCACTGAATGCATAAGACACTGCCTTGTCTTCCACCCGTCCAGATCAGGTCCTCAGCCAGTCATTCGCGAGCGCGTCTACATACAGCATGTGGGGCTATTTGACGTAGCTGTTTGACCCATCGCCAGCCCTCGTTACGTCCTACACTATCGTGACACTTCTCGGAACCATTGATACTCTCTCTTTTTCTGCTACTTCACATAAAGGATCAATAGAAGAGATCTGCAGTGGTTCTCGGTTGATCAGGGCGATTGACGTAGCTGTACTCATCCTTGGATCGAGCTCTGCGAATCGCCTATCCGCGCATCTCTTCTGATTCTTCAGATGAGACGGTGTCTGGCGTCAGATCGATGTCGCCATTCAGATTATCGTACGAAACTGTACTTCCTCAGCGTCTTGCAAAGCGATGAGGAAGTGAGAGGAAGAGTTGATGGTACAGAGAGCTATGAACCAATGGAGCGTTACAGGTATACAGTATGTAATTTACGTACTTCTGGCAATCATATCCCACCTATACAATAAGCTCGTGAAGGAATCGGCGGATCGGACGAAACTGGAGAGCGAGCCACGCTTCATTTCTCAACGCTGTACACTGCCGTTGGGGTCGCCATCTTTTCACCTTCGAAGAGCAACTCATGGGGGTTGTCGATCTCCATACCCGTCATTTCGCGAGCCTGCTTCTTCGTTCTCTTTCCCCTTTCTCGATGTTCCTCGTTGACAAAGTTTTCCGTCTTGACCTCGAATCTGGGGTTAGGAGTTGTTGTGGTGCCACTGGCGACGGATTTGATAGACCGTAGATTGTCCTTCGCATCTTTCACAAGGTCTTGCAAGTGTTCATAAGCGTTCTCGACGGACAATTTGTGAGGGTCCATTGAACTGAAGAAGTCTGTATTTCTGTCTGCTCTCGTTTGGGAAAAAGAGGAAGGGGAATAGCCACGCCGCTCATGTCGCTCTCGGGCCCCTTTGTACTCTGACAGACTTCTCTCGTATGTTTCCACAGTCTTGTTAAGGGTTTGCCGGGCACCATCAGCTTCATCTATCCACTCTGACAGTTCCATTTCCTTCCTGGAAGAGATGGCCATCGTGGCGGGAATGTCTCCTCTTCGGGTAATCCTTGAGCCCCTGTCAGAGGGGGCCTGACGAGCGGTATTGAAGAACGAGTCACTGAGACTATCGCCACGAAGGCCACCCTGCAAGTCCCTACTACGCCATGATGCTGAATGGCCGACTGGTCCGTGAGCACCCGAACGACGCCTTGTGTAAGGAGAGTTGAATCTACGCCGATATGTGAAGCGCGGAGCTATGAGTTCGCTAGGATGTGGGGTACCTGGGCGTTGTGAAGGCGCAGCGCTCGCGGCAGCCCCCGACGGATTACCATCATTTGACCTCCGAGTTGCGGTGCTGGCGATGTACGAGGCCAACGGCGTCAAACTATTCCCGCCGGTGACCAAGGTCCCGTCTCTATCGTCATCTGTGTCATCGACGTCCACATTGCGCAGGCTGCTGGTGCGAACATACGAGACACGGGCAGTGAGGGGGAAATCGACGCGGCTACGATTGAGGCCCCGATCGGGTGGAGGCATTAGATACCGATCGATCGAAGTATAAAAGTAGTTGTGAGTATCGCCCAGAGGAGGGATGACCGGCAACGACGGTGGTCTTCCACTGGAGAGGTTTGAGGCGTTGGAGGATGAGGCAGCTTGTTCAGTCATGCCAGTATCGACAGCTGAAGAAATACCATGTGATGAGGAGCGAGGCGGGATATTTCCTTGGTCATCGTGACTGGCCATAGCGTAAGCGGAATGTGGGGAAACACGTCTTGGCATGTTTGACTCGGCTGTAATTGTTTCTTGAATGACGGTGATCGAAGATGCGGTGTGGAGTGATATTGTGGACGTTATGTGATTTTGTTAAGATGCGGCGGACAGAAACCAAAGAACAGTTAGGTGAGCAGTGGTGAGTCTTGTGTATCTTACGAGACATGCGTCGAGTCAGGCTGAAGTCGATTGGAGGCGAACAGAAGCAGAGCGGTCCAGATTCTCGACATACGGAAAGCTCTTGTTGGAGATGACGCGGAGAACATAAAAGGTTGATAGGACAAAAGATGTCCGTGGTCGCGTGAAAGGACCCAAAACAAGAAGCTTTAATCATGGATTGATTTGGCATGATCTCGAGAGCAGTCGTGTCGTCATCGACCAGGGGGGACAATCCCTTACTCTTCGGTGCGCCTCGTATCCTTTGACGAAAGGGCAACGCATGACATACTGGGCACGCATAGATCGAGTTTTGACTACGGTACGTCTCGAAATCGGCCGTTAGACCTGATGATCTTCTCCTCTTCGACCATGCTATGCTCATTCGTCATTTCGTGATCTTTGGCAATGAAGCTCGCCAGCAACGCGAGGAAGACGATACCTGAGAGGAGAAAAGAGTAGGGCATTCATCGTCTCGTTATACGCCCTGACTCCCAGGTTTCTGGATTCAGCGATTCTTGCAACCAATACTGATCAGAAGATGTCCGCTGATTTCAGTCGCGTTATGTGTATCGCCCAAGTAATTTCTGTTCTCTGAGGCCGGACACAACTCCAAACCGTTGCCGCAAGCGCAGAGCCGATACCGCCAGCTATCTGTGCCCAGAGCGATAGAATGGCGATGGCGATGGTGATGGTGATGGTGATGGTGATGGTGATGGTGATGGTGATGGTGATGGTGATGGTGATGGTGATGGTGATGGCGTTGGCGGGGCCCTTATGGGGTACCAACCCTTGTAAATCGATCCCGATAGACAGCATCACGACGAAACAACCCGTAGAGTAGAAAACCTGAGCTACGACTAGAGCAGCGTCGGTCGACTTTCGGGTGGCATAAAGCCCGCTGCCTAAGATTGAGAGGCCGGTCCCGTATATCTGTTGATCCCTGTATTGTCGGAAGTACGAGTGCGAAGCCAGCAGGGACAGTAGGAGTGTGCGAAGCCAGCAGGGACAGCGAACAGCATGGGGCCGACAGTTGGGATGTTCGAGAACATGTTATACTGTTTGTCCGTAGATTAATCTTTGACGACGTACACCCATGAGGGCAGGTAGAAGATGATCGTGACAAACGACAAGTATTAGATGACCGATATGCCTAAGCAGGCGAGGTATGTCCGATTAAAGATGTGCCGCAGGATGATAGGGTATTTTGCGGATTTTAGATCCCATGCACCGCATGCGACAAGGTAGAGACCACCAACGACGAAGATGGGGATGAGCGAGGGGTTCCTGTGACCGTTTGAGACGGCACCACCAAGTGTCGGGGATATTACGATTAAGACGAATGAGCCACCTAGCAGTCCATGCCTGGCCCGTTCAGTCGAGACTAGTGAGGTTGGATCGCTTGCCTCATGGATTGATGGACGGCGTGAGACCTTGTTTGAAAGCAGAGGGATGTTTGGCTTGTCCTGAATACAGAACAAACAACGCCGGCAATAAAGTGATAGGCACGAGGATGCAGATTGCCCCATCACCACCCGTTCTGGGAAACCCCACCGATATCGAAGGCGATGTCTGCGTTGATCACGAATGGAAGGGGTAAGCAACCTTGGACAACGCCGCGCCAGCGGATCGAAGTCATGTCCGATACTGTACAATCAGGCCTGCATTGGATTATTTCCGGTGCTGTCAAGCGTCAAAATAAGTTGACCGGCTGCGACAGTCTCGACGCTCTTAAAGCTGGCGATCAAGGTGAAGCCGAAGACACGAAGAACAAGTGAGAGGCATATCGCCGTTGGGCGCCAGAGTAGATCGGCAAGCTGTCAGTTGGCCAATCAGCACAAGATCCTTGCTCCTAGATCGCGTTGCACGAAACTCACCTTGGCACTGGACGGGAAGACGACATTCAATATGATGGGGGTGATAGTCCCGAAGGTGCCCAAATAGCGAGGGGAAGCCATACGAGGAGTGGGAAATTGCGCGTTTAAATATGGAGTGTAGCTCATGTGTTACATGATTGGGCGTCAAAGTCACATAGCGAAGTAGTCGGTTGTGCCAGCGATAACATATACGCTAACAGGAAAATGGAATACCATAACGCCCAGACCCCGCCTTCTTTCCTCATATACCTCATACAACCCCTTCGATACCGGTTACACCGCGATCCTGCTCTCGAATTGCAGCAGCGTTAGCCGCTGGGACGTCAGAAGCCGTGTGTTCCTCGACTGTTTTTCGGCGTCCGCATCTCTGGCGGGGTCCGTAAAGGCTCCAATGGCCTTTCCTTTGCCATCATCACGAGAGGGCGAGCTGGCAATATAGAGAAGTGCTGCGCCTCGATGGTCGAGTGTGCTTTGTCGACCGTGATGGGACATGAGTGGAAGAGGCGATAGAGATCTTTTTCGGCGCGGATGCCAAGGTTAGTCACCGCTCATACATAAGGTTGTTTATCAGTGGTTTGAATGACGGGCAAGACTTCTTGCATGCAGTCAAGTCTGGGGTGACCGGCCAATGGAAAGCCAGGCAAGCTGACACCTAAACATTCGCCCGAGGCATTTGACAGTGCGTGAGATGAGGAGTGAGGGATTGCCGCGCGCAAAAACGATTTCGATGGCGCGCATCAGTGCTTTCAGCTTGTGTCATTTGAGTCGAGGACTACCCTTGTGTGCCTCGCAAGTATAGGCTATGCATCTCCCAGTACCACTGTGATCAATGGTCTTGTCATCGTCGCCACCGAATCGGATATTACGGATGTTTGTTGAGGGATGCATATGTGATGAGACGTATGAAACGCGCTATCTTGCGTGACTTGTGATTGACCGTAAAGCGAAGAGAGGATGCCGGGATTGCGCACGTAGATTTGGCGTTGACTCGACGGAAGTGGATGATCGCCGTGCATATTCCGCTTCACATGCGTGTGGGAGTGACTTTGTAATGATCTGTTGCTGATGGTAATGATGTCCCATCGCGGAGCGGAATAAAGCCCCGGGCTTGTCGGATATGATATGATGGAAGGTCGAATGTTGCCAGTGCATTATGGCAGGCATGAGTCGATCCGATCATGTCAAGCGTCATTGAGTTCGTGGGTCCTCTGATGGACCGGTTCGTCGATGTGTTTAGTCGTTATAGAATGGTGATCTTCGAGCTCGGGCCCTGCCGGCGTTGGCTATCGGGTTACTGCTTGTTCGGCTGTTATAGAGACCAGATCCGTATCGAAGAGCTCAATGAACTACAGAAGAACGCGTCAGCACTGCCATCGCAGTCCCATTATCTAGCTCTGGGGGATGGGACCTACTTGTTCATTGAGTATGCGCACTTTCATACCCGCGTACCTCCTGTACTCCTCGAGAATACTGCTGAGAGCCCAGCGTTGGAGCTTTCTGTAACATCCCACCACTGTACCCGTTCGATGTCGACCCATATTACAGCATACGAGAGTAGGGAATGTCGTGGGTTTCAGGAGAAGGGTGAGAGACTGGATGATTAGCGGCTCAGGCGGTGGAGGAAGGGGTGGGAGATGATCTGAATGTGCGAGCTCAGTTGTCAGCACCTTCTTTTTCCCGATGTCACAAATACGTATCAATGATCTAGGTTACTTACATTGTCCAGCTATCGGGACGACACCGCTATCCGTGTACGGCGGCGGAAAGTGCGGATTGAGCGATACTTGCGGAGCGAGGTTGTGCAGCTTGATACCTTGAGAATCAAGGAATGACAGGCTACAAAATAAGCAGAGTGTGAGCTGCTGCCAGGGACGAAAACGCAAGGCGTGGACGATGTTTTCCTTAGCTCACAAGATCTCGGAAGGCTCCTCTGCGCCGACCCAGATGATCGTCTTAAGATTCAGCTTCTCGAGGAACGAGAAGTTTAGCTCGGACGGCTGAGCGGATCGGTAGAAACCTACGAGGTGAATCTCACGGGCGTCAGCTTATAGATCACAGATTCCGTGTTGACAGGTGATATGTACCGTCTTCCACCAAGCCAAAGTTCATCGGCGGTACTATCTTGGCCATCTTGTTGACTTCTGTACCCGACTATCGACGACAGGTCCAATCTTAAGTTGATATAAAAGCGATGATTGCTGATTATCATGTTCAATCTCGATACGCGTAAGGCTCGATCACTGCATGGCGACGCCCGTTCGATTGTCACGTGACTCTGACCCCTTATCAACGGGACCAAAATTTCCGAGATGGATTCGGTGCAACGATTAAAAAGGCGAAGAGGATTGAGTGCTATGATGACGATTGATCGACTTCTTACCTTTGTATGCTATTTTGTGACGACTTTAAGCTCCCTCACCAAGCAAACCAGACCCCGTTCCGAGGGATGCAAAGTACTGCTCTCGCTCTCTCTCGAAATCTCACGCGCCCAAACTCCCGGTAAGCGTTGTTCCATAAAGTCAATTCGGGTTGAAACGCTCACTAACCATCCAGAGGAGTACAGCTCTTGGCAATTCCACAAAATAGTCGCCATGCCCGACACACCCATTTTACCATGTCTCGACTTCCCCTTTATAAAGATCACGCCATCCTCAGCCTCTTCCCATCCGCTCGATTCTCCTTCGTTCTCCGTTCCCCCTTCGATACTCCCTCATCTCGAGAAAGCGTCCGGACACCTACACAATCATCAGACGGTAGCTGTGCCCACGGAAACAGTATACGGTCTAGCGGCATCGTCTCTTGACCCCGCGGCCGTTCAAGCTGTCTACAGAATCAAGAATCGCCCAGCGGATAATCCGCTCATCATACATGTTTCATCGCTTGATATGCTTCGAAGGGTCACTCCTCAGGATTACGTGATATCGAAGCTTTACATGGCATTGATATCTGCCTTTTGGCCTGGGCCTCTGTCGATCCTTTTCCCTTCGCCGAATCCACCGCCACCGCCCGCTCCTCAGACTAATGCGATCCGAATGCCTTCGCATCCTCTTGCGCTCGCTCTGATACACCACTCGAACTTACCTCTCTCAGCACCTTCAGCCAATTCTTCAGGTAGACCCAGTCCGACGCAAGCAAGACACGTATGGAACGATCTGAACGGTTCTGAGGGGCTGGGCTGTATCTTGGATGGAGGAGACTGCGGCGTTGGAGTGGAAAGTACGGTTATCAACGGCCTGAAGTGGAAAGAAGGAGGAGGTGGAGAAGTGGATGTATTGAGACCCGGAGGTCTGGGCGTCGAGGAGATCAAGCGGATAGTGGATCAAGTGGACGGACAAGACGGTCTCACTAAGGTCCTGGTACATGGGAAACCTTGGAAGCCTCTTTCAACTGGCTCAAACGATCCTCACAGGCCGCCAATAACTTCGGGACCCGCAGCGCAACCGAACGGTGTAGCGAAGCACAAACCGATAGTAGAATTACCCCCTTCGACGCCTGGTATGAAGTACCGACACTACTCGCCACGCGTTCCAGTCTACCTCCTCGAGCCTTCCAATGTGTTTCCAAGGCCATCGACTCTCTCTAGTCACGCTGAATCCTCGACACAAGCTGTTCTGCGGCAGCTACAACAACGGGTCATCGCTGGCAACAGCGGCGGGAAAGGAAAGCAACGTATTGGGGTACTGAGCTTTGACGATTCACCATTGACTCGACAGCTCGCATCAGCTGTCCCAACGCATGATGACGGGGCTACTGCACTGGTGAAGGTCTCTTTGGGTGACTCCGCATCGTCGGCGGCTCAGAGACTGTTCGCAGGCATGTTGACCCTCGAGCGTGTACCTCCTGATGTTGAAGGTGGAAGAATCGGCGTAGATGCGATTCTGATTGAGGGATGCTCAAATGGGGGCTTAGGACTGGCGGTCATGGAGAGAGTCGGTAAAGCTGTCGGTGGCGGTGGGATGGTTGGGGATCTGGCCAATGGCGAGAAGAAGAGTGGCAGTGAAGCAGAGCAAGGGAACGAGGGGAATAGATTTTGGGTGGACGTAGGGTTTACGGTATAATCGTATCACACCATGTGAACTTGTACAGCGATTTCGCCTTCCGCCATGCTCTCGTAGTCATCTTGCGTGACGCATATGCAACTTTACTGTCTGTCTCGTATATATAGCCATGCAATCACCGACATTATCTGGGGAAAAGGGGCAACATTCATGGAAACAGAATCAAGCTTTGTTCGGCGGTCGCCGCCGCCCATGTTTTCGAAGATCAAAAGTTCAAGACCATTACATCTGCGATAGAACTAGAGGGACCCAGGCAACCCTAGATCGTCCATTTGACTTGACTGTTGTTTACATATCTCGTTCTGATCACCAGTGCATACGAGCAACAGATTAACCAGACAGGCTTCAGGCAACATGTCGTCGAACAAGGGCAAAAGTAACATCGCGCTATTGACGGAGGGAGCGGACTACATCCGGCGGGCGAAGAAAGCCAGGAAGGAGCAAGTCGAGGAGATCAAATTTGACGATGAGGCCAGAAGGTGCGTTTAGCAAGTTGTCATATAGGTTTCACAAAGCCTCGACGGTGGGCACACTGGTCGACTCATCGGAATTGGGCGAGTGCTAAGATCTGGTTGTTCACTTTTCCTCTTTCGTTGTTGTGTGCGCATGAACCTACTTTGATGTACCTTCACAACTCGTAGAGAATGGTTGACAGGTTTCAGCAAGCGTAAAAAGGCCAAGGCGGATGAGAAGCGTACGAGGGCGAAAGAGAGGGACAGGCAAGCTCATTTGGACGAGAGAAGGAAGGTGAGTGCGTCGGTCCACATATGTGGATTTCTGCAGTCACGATCGCCATGAGATCTGTTCAATATCCTTGCTCGACACACCATAGCACCCTGTGCATTATTTGCATCTGGTTTTCATGGAGACGCTTCGCAATCGGTCAAGTGCGTAAGGAATGAATGCTGATCGAAATACCCATGACTTTAGGCCCGAGCTGAACTAAGGCAAAAAGCTGCCGAGAATATGAGGTCTGTGAGAAGAGCTATGGGATTAGATGAGGACGAGGACGATGAGGGTGAGCCAGACTTGCGATTCTCCACTTGACCGTACAGCCATTAGATCCTGGCTCCTGTAGACCCTCGCTTGACTGTGGTCTTCCACATCTGGCTAACCGCAACTTCCATTGACATCGGTTGATATGTAGACGAGGACAACCAAGACGCCTCTTCAGCTGGGCCCTCCAAAATCAGTGCATCGAAAGCTGCCAAAGCTGCCGAGATCGAGGAAGCGGAATACTCGGACGAAGATCAGCTGGCCACTGTGACGATCATGGAAGATTTCGATCCCTCTTCGGCGCCAGCACCGACATATCCCCGTTCATCTTTATCTCCTGACCCGGAGGCTACCGCCGCCGATGCGCCGGTGCAGCCTGAGAAGAAAAAGAAGTTGCCGTTCTTACCTCCCTCCAGTGGGAGACTGGCCAAAGCCAAAGAGAAGAAGAAGGAAGCCGTCAAAAAAGCCCCCAAGAAGAGTACGAGTATGGAGACTGCCTCTGAGAGGAGGAAGGGAAGGGAGATGGAGGCTAGAAGAAGGACGAAGAAGGCCTCGCTCGCTATGGATCGTGAGGGTAAGAAGAGGGGGTTGCAGAAGGGCGGTAAGGGACGAGGAGGCGCTAAAGGTAAGGGCAGGCGATAAGCTGCGCGGGCTTAACGCAGTGGACTGCCTTGTTCGGTCTTTGGCAGAAGGGATTTACATAGTCTGCTCTTCAGTTTCATCCCCTCGCTGCTTTCCTTTTCATTGTGTTTTGTGCTCTTACGACCCGTTCGTCAATTCTGCGACCGCAAGAAAACGTTGATATGTTCACTGTACGATTCACATACCTGCATGTATACATCCGAACGCGTCTCGTATCGTCAGATAAATCGTGGTACCCGCAATACATGTTTATCGCCGCTCGGACATCTCCAGATTCTCCCTCAGCATGCCTCTCCGCTCTTCGTTATCACCCATCGGTCGCCCTACGCTCCGCGATGGCATATGCCTTGATTGCCATCTCGTTGGCAGGGCTTCGTTTAGGTCTTCTCTGAACATGATCCAGGCGTCTGCAAGGGAAAAATTTACCGTTAGCCAGACGAACTGCCAATAGGGAGGAATGCGACAATCAGGTCGCTCGAGTACTCACTCCGTACAGTACTTCTGAGTCCACCCTCTTCTCCGACAGTCCTAGTATGTCCCTCGCCGTACCCGCTGTATGACCTAGCAGTGAGGTAGTACATAGGTACACCAGAGCCAATAAACACTGTGACGTGACAGGTCGTTCATAATCAGCTCATGACAACGGCTTGCCGTGAGGCACAACGATGGGTGGTAAGAAAGTCTGTGCTCACTGAATGCTGCGATGGCTTCGATGGGCGCAGCGAAGATTGGCATGAGCAACAGGAAAGACGCAACCTGGGGTATTTGAAGGTGCATGATTAGCGATAGTTTTGTGCGTGATGAGACTTGAAGCTCAGCGTTCAAGGTGATCCGGGAACCAACACGTACCAGGCAGAAGACGATTGGGGTCACGAGCCAAGTCCTATACGGTCTTTCCAGATGGGGCTCTTTCACCCGCAACACGAGCAGACCAAGCACAGTTAGGAGGTAAAATGTCCACGAGGCGACAGAGACGAAATTCAGGATAGCTGAGAACAAGAGAGCAATAACGAACGACATTATGGGAGTCAGCAGTGCTTCCTCGTCGGCGCCTTGACTGAAATTCAATAACTCAAAAAACGAAGCGGATCAGAAGAACGAGAGATGTCCCCGTCTTCCGATACCGGCGACTCACCCCTGAATCCACCGCCAACGATGATGAAGAAGCTCGCCAGAGCGACTTGCAAGAAGATGGCATTGTCGGGCGTACGTCTGCGATGGTGCAGCTTCGAGAATACGGACGGCAGGAAATGTTCTCGCGAAGCGGCGTATATCAGTCGGGCGGCTGCGAAAAACGGTCACAATGTCAGTATGCACTGCTCTGTGTACCAATTCGATGGACAGTAGGACCCATGGTATCTGTCCTCTCGATAGATAGCATTTCGTACGAGAGGAGAAAGGGCTTGTCTTTGAGATCACATGCTTCCGTAAACCCACTGGTATAGAAGCCCCCGTTGAGAGCACCGAAACAACTGATAGCCACCAAAACGCTGAACACCACCATCCCTAGACTCCCAATCGTCGCTTTCCCATAATCTAGCGCTACAGTATTGCTAGCCGCCACGATGGCCGGGGAGAGGACGACGAAATAGGCGATATTGGCAGAGACAAAGAGGGTGATGACTATTGCCATTGAGCCGTGGACTGCGCGAGGTAGGTCCCGGGAGGTGTTGCGCATCTCGCCTGCCACGAACTGCGGGCGAGCCGGAAGATAATCCAAAGCAGATGAGATAGCGCTCCGTCAGCCACCTCTGCTCTTCCCACATTCAGACTCTTGCAACAGGATCGCACACCGAAACTCACGCAGCAAGAATCCCACCCATCGAAAGCCCACAGCCCCGAGTATAGCGCAATTGCATAGGCGCTCAACTCTGTCTTTGTTCCCTCGAATAGCCCTTGGGTCAATCCAGGCCCAGGACCACCTTTCACCAGCGCGATCACACCCAAGACAGCTACGAAGAGCAGTGATCCAATCTTTATGGTGGTGAGGACTAACGTCGAGTCTGTACCTGACGTTCTCGAAACTAGGTTGAGGATCGAGACGAGAAGTAGGGCTACGAGGGCGGTGAGCTTGATTGACCATTCGGGAGTAGCTGGGTCGTCAGAGGTCGACAAGGAGTGCACGATCAGTCGATTGATGTATTCCCTACGGATGGTCCAGCGAGAGTCAATCACCTTATCGGCGCATGAAGTCCACTAGGACCGAGAGCCTTTTCCCAAACGCTCATATGCTTACCCAAAGATGAGCGCGATCATGGCTTCGCTGCCCGGTTTGAGCAGTGATACTGCCGTCCATGTGAATAGATATGAAGTCATCGGTCCGAACTGTGACACCACCAGTAAGGCGTCAGTTGTGGCTCACCATGTGCCCTTTGAGTCGATGAGAGAGTGCACGGAGGGAAAATCATCGGGACTTACAGCGTAGGCGAGATAGGCCTGGGTTCCCCCAGAGAGCGGTATAGCACAACCCAGCTCGGCAAAAGAGCTGTCCGCGAAATGGTCTCAGTGGTCATCTCCGAGAGCTCCGTCAAGGAGACATCGCAGCTATTATGACCGAGCAAGACCGCTCACCTAGCACCTGTCCACGCCAGGACTCCGCTCATGACCCAAACCAACAAGCTTGCTCCTACTGAGCCCACTTCCCCTACCACTACACCTGGAGATGAGAATATTCCTGAGCCGACTTGCGCTCCGACCACCAGTGCGATGCCTAATGGATGTTAAGTCAGCAGCTTCCTGCGCTAGTCCGACTGACGGATCGGACCGTAGGCTATAATCACGGTATCTGAGAAATACGTCCGTGATCAACGTAAGGATATGAGCCCGAGATGGACATACCGTGCAGCAAGCTGACATGTCTCTCTTCTGTCCTCTCCCCACCTGCACCTGCAGCGGTTCTCTCGTTCAGCTCGTCTTCTCCACTCAGAGTGAGCGGTAAGAGAGCATGTTCGAAATCGAAACCTGCTAAACTCGTGATAGTCGCCGACCTTCCTTTCTTGCCCAAAAGCCCTGGCTCAGAAGACACTCCATCTTCTTTCAGTTCCGAGCTACCATCAGCAGCTTTACTCGAGAGTTCGAGATCTCGCAGAGACTGATCAGGGGTGTGCGAGCGACTTGATGAGGGCGAGAAATCTCGGTCTCGGTCTCTTGATCTTGAGGAAGAGGACGAGGGGGTGATTCGGTCGTACGGAGCCATATCATATGCTGGTCATGCTTGATGTTCGTCGCACTTCGGATAGAGGTCTCACAAGGTCGGTGACTTGGTCTGTACGGCAAAGGCACATCGATCATGCGAGGTGAGGCGACGAAAGAATGGAAATGGGGTATCTACCTGGAATTCTGGTTTGAACGTCCTTCTGTCACCTCCACCGGTAGTCAACAAGGGCTATGACCGTCCAAAGCTGAGGGCTAGCTAAATTGGAATGAGACGCTCAAAACAGGACACCCTTGCTATGCATATTGTGGTTGCTTCTTGCTGGCAGAGATCTTTGTACGCCTGCCTGCTTTTTAGCATGCGACTCTATGCATTGAGCCGTTCACATCGTGTCCTGTCCCGGATGAGGAGGATGTATGTGGTGATACAGAAAATAGGTACCGAGCTCAAGCTACGCGGGGAGGAAATTAAACGCGTCGAGGTGATCGTAACTTATGGTATCGTCATGTTCATCCCGATTTCCCTCGTCCCTACTCTTCCTCTTACTCGGTCCAACCTTCTCACCACTCCCTACTTGGTCAAATTGGTCATTGATCTGTAGCCCTTTGTCAGCCCGCAAGTCATATTCGCCATCATCTTTCCAATAACACATTGCGCGAGAGCATTATCACTGCATTCATATCGAGTCCGCAAGTTCAGAACGAGAGAACGCGTTCCTGATCATCAGCCATGTCTTTATGGGTAGATAAGGTGAGCTTCACTGCATGACTCTTCTCGCGTTCCGTCGTCAAGACGCAAGTCCTGCTGACACCGAGGGGTTTGTCGACCGTCTGTGATCGCAGTACCGTCCCCGGACGCTCGATGAACTGCATTATCATGCCGACCTTTCATCCCGTCTCCGATCGCTTGTAAGTCCAGTCCAATCCATCGAGGCGTCCACCGTCTGGAATCAATATACTTATGCTTAAGTACCATACTTTCAGGCTGCGTCTGGAGACTTCCCGCATATTCTCTTCTACGGACCTTCTGGCGCAGGAAAGAAGGTATGTGAGGCCACTTTCAAGCGTATCTCGTGGGCTTTCATCGCTGATTGGGTGTCTTGATCGAATCCATCGACGGATGATAGACGAGAATTATGTGTACTTTGCGTGAATTGTACGGACCAGGTGTGGAGAAGGTGAGTCATAGCTCAAGCTCGAGCCCTCATCAAGGCAAGACGGTCCAGCTGAGTCATGTGGCATTCGCTCGCCCTCAGCTCCGAATCGATCAGCGAGTATTCGTGACACCCTCCAACAGGAAGCTGGACGTGAATGTCGTGCAATCGAATTACCATATCGAACTCACGCCATCGTGAGTCTTTGTGGACGGCGCTTTCCAGATTGGCTTTGAGAACTGGAGCCTCATTTGAGGACGATTGTCCGCTGACTAGGCTTGGTCGCGTAGGGATGTCGGCATATACGACCGAGTGGTCATTCAAGATATCCTGAAAGAGATCGCTCAGACGCAACAAGTCGATCTGAACGCCAAACAACGATTCAAAGGTATGTGCTGTCGTCCCACTGTTATCTCACGAAGATCGTCTCTCATAGGATATTCCCACTCAGCGAGGCCTCGGGAGGAGCTAACACTCGTTTGATTACAGTCGTCATAATCAACGAAGCTGACGCCCTCACGCGAGATGCTCAAGCGGCTCTGAGACGAACGATGGAAAAGTACATGAACAACATGAGATTGATTCTGTGCGCGAACAGCACGAGTAAGATCATTGCTCCTATCAGGAGTAGATGTCTACTCGTCAGAGTCGCAGCGCCAACGGACGATGAGGTAGGTGTCACATCCATCTGTATCGTCTATCATCACAATTTCTGCCCACCGGCCTGGAAAACTACGTTTTCAGGCGACATCTGTACAACACTGCGATCCCCTTGCTACGCATAATGTCGAAGATAGGACTGTTGTTGGGCTGACCCCGGAAATTGTGACCATGCTTGCAGATGACGAAAGTGCTCAACCACGTCGCCAAGAAAGAACGATTCTCTCTCCCTTCCTCCGCCGCCCAATCCATTCTTTCCGCCTCTGAGGGTAACCTGCGTAAAGCTCTGTTGGTGTTCGAAGCTATGAAAATGCAAAAACCCGATCTCAGCGGCACCGATATCGAAGTCGCCAAGCCGGATTGGGAGACGTACTGCGCCAAAGTTGCCGACTCGATACTTCAGGAGCAAACGGCGCAGAGACTGTTGGAGGTCAGAGGGAAAGTGTATGAGCTGCTGAGCCATTGTATACCGCCGACTGTCGTTCTGAAGGTATGTCTGATTCTTGTCTGTTGCGGCAAGCGACGTAGGAGGTCACATGTCCGTATGCTGATTAATGAATGCTGACACGTATCACAGACTATCGCCGAGAGGATAGTGGACAAAGTTGACGATGCGTTGAAACCTCAAATCGTACACTGGGCAGCACACTACGTGAGTTGAACTCACTAATCTAATCGAGGCACGAACAGCTTTCGTTCCACCATGCCATTGTGGTCTTTGCGGCGGGGCAATTGAGCGATTGCTAATGTACAAGCATTCATGATTACAGGAATTGAGAATGAGAATGGGAGCGAAGAAGATTTTCCACATCGAGGCGTTCATCGCCAAGGTGATGATGTAAGTTACGGGCTGGCCTTATTGCGCGGGCCGACCGGGAATGCTAACAGGGCGGTCTGATTCTTACAGGGTATATAAGCAGTTCAACATGTGAGTGCCCCCATCTGAGCGGTCCGAGTCGCGGAAGAAAAATTTACGGGGATTGGGTCAAAGTGCTGATTTGTCCGTGGTTGCAGGATCGGCTACACTGAAGATTACGATTAGTACGCCGAGTGAGGAGCTAAACGCGATGTATCACATCATGGTACCTTTGTGTCACGATCATTTCGGTCATAATACGTGGGGCATATGCAATCCGGTTCCACGATCGTCTTCGCACAGATGATTGGGTATACATGACAGATCATTTGCAACCGAGAGATGCGACACCACATGTATTATGTACTTTCTACCCTCTATGCTCGTCCAATCCGATCACACACTGACGAGACGTCTCATTCCGGCCAATGCACGTCTTCTTGTTGTATGATTTACGCCTTGCCGGCCAATACGGCGAGATTGCCGAAGCTCTCGATGACCAAATCTGGTACAGTCTTACTAGGCTTCTCGCCGTAGACCTGCTCATGTTTCGTCACACCGCCCATGACGAGGAGAGTCCTGATATTGCTGTTCAAGCCGAATTCGATGTCCGTCAGGAGATTGTCTCCTACCATGAGGGCTCGTGAAGGGTCGAATTTGTGGCTGGAAGTGCAAGTTAGGAGAAGGGTCAAGTCAGCTTATCGAACTGAATTCTAACGTTCTTTCACGACATCCACAATGGAAGAAAGTCTCTCTCAACTCTCTCTGGCTCTCGACCGGGAGCTATACAGACGGCTCTCGGGTTGTGTCGATATTAGAGGAGAGAATTCGACAAGACCGAGCCACAGCTGCATCCACGTCGAACTCACTGGGCGAGGACAGCATCCATCATATGCTTGTTAGGCTTTCCAATAACCATAGGCACTCTCTTCGAGGCATTGACAATACCGATCGACAATGACCCTGAGCCGGGGTACACGGTTCCGTGTGTCGGGAAAGTTGGGTCGGTGTTGGTTTGGATAAGGACGACGTTGGGGTCGTCTCGGAGATATGACATTGCTTTAGCCATCTTCTTGTAGTCTTCACCAGCATACCACGCAGTTGTAATAAGATTAGCGCTTGACATCTCAACAAGGTACTACAGGACGCAGCCCACGTGAATGTGAGTGAGAAAGGTGTAAGCTGTATCCTCACTCACTGATCCAGGAGTCAAAAGCACAGATGACAGCTCCTACGCTGGGATCAGGCTTGAAGTCGTCCCATACGATAGGGGGCTTGAAATTCCGGTCTTCGGGATCCTGGATATACCAAGCGAGACATCTCATCACCCGTGAGCTTCCTCTCAAGCGTTTCTCCACGCGCGGGTGTCACAGTTCAGGCGGTCGAGAAAGGTTGATGTAGATGTGTTATCTGCGGCGTTGAGAAAGCTGTACGTACGCTTCCACCACAGTGCAAAATTCCAAACTCGTCCAATTCCTCTTCAAGACCCTCTTCACCGACGACATATACCTTCTTGTCCTTGGGGAAGTTCATGACCTCGGCGAGGTAGACAGCAGAGGCGTACGCAGAGCCGAAACATTCTTCCTACGGATTTGAGTGTATCCATATGAACGTCAGCAAGCCGAACAATGGACGAGCAAAGGTATGATCACAAAGACTCTTCGTCCGAATAAGGAGGGGATATGAGGTGCAACGGCTGATGAGTGTTCTCGATACAGAAGGAGACTTACGATCGTCGCGCCCAGGTCAAGCTTGTTAAGGGTATCGCACAGCTTTCTCCGCGATTTCGTGCCATTGTTAGTGACGAAAATAACCTTTTTACCTGGCGGAGTTCATCGAGCGAACGAATAGGGTGATCACGTGAGCTTCTGCTGCCCCTAGGTCCATGCGTGAAGGCGGATCGTCGCAAACCTCACCTGCCGCTCTGAACATGTCCAGCACCGTCTTAACACCCTCGACCACCTTGGGGCCATGGTAGATGACACCGTCGCAGTCGAGCAAGAAAGTGTCAACCGAGTCAACCAATTGCTGGTATTCTTCCCTTGTCTTAAGGAAAGGGGGTGCCATTTTCGCTGTCTTTTTGAAACGGAATATAGCTGTGCGTTATTATAAGTCGTCCGCTATCCAGAGGTTTTATTTGTAGATTGACGAGGCTGATCAAGAAATGAATCGTAGTCGATGGAATGAGACTTTCTTTATCTTATCCATGGACGTCCTCCACATCTATAGCGGCCAAACATCGATAGAGGCAGTCTGCGCAATCCGCCACAACCGCATATCTCCGAAAACACCGTCACCGTAGCTCACCCTCTCCACTATCGACGAATGACTTCAACTGCATCCATGTTATTGCTGCCGCTGATTTCATCCCGAGGTACAGCTATAAATGTAGAGACATCGCCTATAACGTCCCCATCCCACAAACCAGACTTTGACCTTCGCACATATATACCCTTGGCCAGCGCAGCAGTGTATTGGAGGCTTTCGACCGAAAAGAACAAGACAGAGCTGCCGGCATATCCAAGACAACACCAGCAGCCGTCGCGTCTGATATAGTTTCCTCGTAACGACCTCGAATCAAATATCTACCTGGACCTACCCTCACCTGCAAAATGTCATCAAGGTCCGCGTCGCCGGAAGGCGAAGGCGAGGAGATCCGACCTTATGGTGACGAACGCGACTCTTCTGAAGAGGAATCTGAAGACGACCCAGAAGAAGCTAAGCGGATAGCCGAAGGTTTCATCGTTGACGAAGATGATGACGACGACGAAGCAGAAGACGAAGAGGAGTCGCCCGAGGAGAGGCGACGACGCAGGAAAGAGGCCAAGAGACGAAAGAAAAAGGAGAGGGCCAGGGAACGTCGACATAGGGAACGAGAGGACGTAGAGCTCTCAGAGGATGAGCTGGAACTGATCAACGAAAACAGAGGTTTGGCCGGGCCGAGCCAGAGCAGACCTCTGAAACGGCTGAGAAGACGAAGCGGCTCAGGCGCGTCGGACGATGAGGGCAGAGCGGTGCCGACCCTTCAGGACATGTTCAGAGACGATGAAGAGCGAAGGGACAGGGATGACGATGATGAGGATGATATGATGGACTTCATTGAGGAGGACGAAGAAGACGAGGCCGCTCAGGGCGAGTCTGACGAAGTGAGAAGACAAAGAAAGCGGGAAGAAAAGCTGCGTAGACGAGAAGCTGCCAAGACAAGACCCGAGCTGGCTGGCGTGGATCGAGCATCCTGGGACGAGGTTTACGCTGTGTTCGGCGACGGTCAAGACTATGATTGGGCGCTCGAAGGAGAGGATGGAATGGAGGTAGATGAGGACGATGAAATCAAGAAGGATCTGAGACTGGAAGACGTAAGTGAACCTCTTCTTTGCCTCGAAGGATAATGCTAATCAGCTCTTTGTACAGGTGTTTGACCCTGCCGAGATCAAAGCACGTCGTCTGCAAGATGAGGACAAAGCGATCGCCAATATGGATCGTCCAGAACGACACCAGCTTATGAACTCTACATTCTCCGACAACCCCGTCTTCGCTCCAGATACGCTCTACCCGCCACCTGACCTCGCTGCGGGATGGGCCCACTCCCAAATCTCGCTTAGAACGCAATACCTGTTCTGCGGCTTGCACGAAGATGACGCCTATCCCGTGAACCCGCTGGATGGGTCCAGGCCATATCTCGTCTACCGACGTCCCGACCTCGCCACGGAATATCTCAAGGCCGTATCAACTGCGCTCAACATGATGTTCGTTCAGCACCTCGAAGTCCCGTATCTATGGCACTACAAGCGGGACGCATTTAGTGTGCTGGAAAATCAGGGTCAAAGTTCGGTTCAATTCCTCGAGCGAGACGAATTGTGGACGCTGTATACATTGGGCATCCGATTCCGAGCGATCTTCGATAGGAATCAGCAGACTCAAGCTTTGTGGGAGAAAATCAAAGCTAGAAAACTGGACGCCCAAGACACCTACCTCACAACGAAATTGTTACCCTCGATCTGCATGATGAGTGTCGAATCGGCTGCGGAGGGAGGAGAGTGGTTGTCATATCATTACGCGGCGGACTTGAAGGCGATCAAGGAGGACGAGGCGGTTGAAGAGGGAGCCAAGCGATTACCGGAAAGATCGGACGGCGAGGATATGAGGCATGGACCGATAATGAAGCTTGTTGAGGTGAGTGTCCATGGCGATATGACGTGGGAGTACATCGTCTTTGGGCAGGTGATTGATACTGACAAATCCTCATCCCTCAGGCGTATGGTATCTCAGTCTCGCAAGTCGCGATGACATTCAACGATCCAGAAGGTGTACCTGTACCTCCAAAGAATGTGGACAAATCACCGACCGACCTAGCGGAGGAGTTTGCTGGATCAGGATTGGCTTTCAGCACGCCTGATCAAGCTCTCAGAGCTGCCAGTCATATATTGACGACTGAATTCGCGAAAGATCCAGCTATTCGACAGCAAACAAGAGATTTCATGGCTGCTTGTGGTGTTGTCAGCGTAACGCCGACCGAGAGAGGTATGAATGTGATTGATGAATACCACCTGTATTACGTGAGTCGCAAACGGATCTGCACACTTGCTTCGCTTGCTAATACGATCCTGAATGCTTTTTCTCGGTTAGACCTTCAAATTCCTCACGAACAAACCGGTATCACTATTCAAAGACAGCCCGCAATTCTTACATATGCTTCGTGCCGAGGAGGAAGGCTTGATCACGATCACGCTCGAGGCCGACGAGTTGCAAATTCAGAATTTCGTGGGCTCGCTTACTCGATGTTGTCGATCAAATGACTATGGAGAAATCTCTACTGCCTGGAACGAAGTTAGGGCGGAAGTCTGCAATGAGCTCACGAGGAAGTTCCTCGTTCCTGCGGCTTCCAAATGGCTGAAGGAGCACCTCAAGACTGAAGCTGAGGAGTATGTCGCTGAGAGATGCCGAGCGGAGCTTGAGCTTGTGAGTATGGTCCTGGAGCCCATACTCAAGTCGAACATGCTGACTTACCATTATGCCTGCAGAGAGTCAACGTACGGCCTTTCGCTGGACCTGGTATGGAGCAAGGCGAGATCCCTTCAGTCTTGGCTCTTTCCAACGGCAAAGGCGAAATCAGAGACGCCATCATGGCAGTCATGCTGGATGACGATGGCAACATACGGACGCAAACCAAGTTCGACAACCTGCGGGACGAGGCGGACAAGTACTCGTTCATCGAGCTGGTCGAAAAGCGAAAACCGAAGGTCGTCGTTATCGGTGGAATGTCGGTGCAAGCCGCTCGACTGCGGGATGACGCTGCTAGCGCTTTGCGAGAGTCGGCCATCCGCGCCTATGGCTCGAACCCGCCCGTTCAGGACGCATATCCCGATCGGGAACAATACCTCTCCGATCTTGCCGACTTTGATCAAAAGCTCGCTCCGTACCTCATCCCTCTTATATTCGTCAATGACGCGACCGCTAGGCTCTATATGAATTCTGAGGAAGCGGAGAACGAGTTCCCCAATTTGCCTCTGAACGGACGATATGCTTTGGGCCTGGCGAGATACACCCAGAACCCGCTGAACGCGTACTGCAAGCTTGGCAAGCAGATCTCGTCGGTAACATTCATGGAGCACAACCAGAAGCTAGTAAGTAGGCGAGCTTACTGCACCATTGAGCATCTCGCTGACAGCACTGACTCGCAGATATCGCAAGAGAAACTCTTGGTTTGCCTGGAACGAGGTTTGGTCAACGCTGTGTGCTTCATGGGTATCGAAATCAACTCGTGCGTTGCCGATCCGTATCAACGATCCATGCTGCCCTTCATCTCGGGTCTTGGTCCAAGAAAGGCGGATGCTCTGGTCCACGGGATTCAGAAACAGGTGAGTTGTCGTCTTTTCTGCCGTTCGGCGCGCGTCAACCAATGCTTACCGAATATTGTAGGGCAATCTCCTCAACCGCCTTGCTTTCTCCGATCTTGGTCTTTTCGGCCCTACCGTGTTCGAAAACGTCGCGGGTTTCCTTACCATCGAGTCGGACCTTAAGGACATGTTGCTCGAGCCCGAGAACCCCCAAGAACAGCCCGACCCCCTCGACATGACCCGAATTCACCCAGAAGATTACGAGTTCGCGCAGAAGATGTGTCAGGACGCCCTTGATCTCGACGTAGAAGACGTAACGGATCGACACAAGTCGGAAGTTGTTCAAACGTTGATGTTGGATGACAAGAGAGCGCAGAAACTCGGTGAACTGAATTTGGATGATTTCGCTTTCAACCTGCAACAGCAGGGAGAAGGCAACAAACGACATGCATTGGGAGAAATCGTCAACGAGTTGATTCGATATCGAGCCGATCGAAGACCCGCTTTCTACGTACCGACAGAATGGGAGGTCGTTACCATGCTCACGGGCGAGACCGAGCGGACCATCGGAAGAGGTCTCAAGGTCACTGCTACCGTCCGAAAAGCGATCTCGGCGAGAGTGTTCTGTCAGCTCGAGTCTGGCATGGACGCCATCTTGGAGAGAGACTACGTGGCCGACGAAGATCAACCGCCCGTCACGTCATGCGAGGAGGTATTCAAGCCCCGTCAAGCGATCAAGGCTGTCGTCATTCTGCCTGAACCGAACCGATTCCAGGTCAGGATATCCACACGAGCGTCCGACTTAGTCCAGGCTGTCGCGTTCTTACAGCCATTCAGGGATGAACCTTACAATGATCTGGCCCGAAAAGCGGCTGCGGAAGATGCTGCTGCCGCCAAGAAGAGACGCCAAGCCGGTAAAGTCAAGCGAGTGGTAAATCACCCCAACTGGCACGTCCTAAACTCTGGTCAAGCCGAGCAATTCCTAGCGTCGCAACATCGAGGAGACGTGGTCATTCGACCATCATCGAAGGGTCCCGATCATCTTGCTGTGACATGGAAGGTGGACGAAGATGTCTACCAACATATCGACGTGCAAGAGATCGACAAGCCTAACGAGTACACCGTAGGCAGGATATTGCGAGTGGCCGGAAGATACTCTTACAGTGACCTGGACGAATTGATCATAAATCACGTCAAGGCGATTGCGAGGAAGTTGGACGAGATGCAGATGCACGAGAAGTACAAGCCAGAGGACGAGCTGGGTGAGTGCTTATCTAAGGACATGGTAAATATGCGGCGAGACTGACCCTGTTTTGATGACCCTTAGAGGCCTACCTGAAAAACTACGTTCAGGCTCATCCTGGACGAAGTATGTACGGCTTTTCAATCGATTCAGATCGGCCGGGATATGTCAAGCTGTGTTTCCTCAACAAATCTACCAAGGACGGTGGTGTAATCCAGACCTGGGTGAGTGGAGCAATACAGGAATACTTTCGACTATCAAAGTACATGGCTAATAGCTTTGCACTCCTCAGCCTGTGCAAGTTTTACCTGGAGCCTACAAGCTGAACAACGCCGAGGTACCGGGAGTAACGGAGCTGTGCAACGCCTTCAAGCTGCAGTACTCTGCTCGACTGGCCGACCAAGGCAGCGGTGGTAAGACGCCCGGCATCCGTGTGGGAAGAACACCTTTGCCCGGTAGTCGAACTCCTGGAGGTCGAACGCCCGCTGTCGGGGGACGAGGAGGTGCGACGCCCATGGCTGGTTACGTTCCCGGTAGAACGCCGATGCAACCACAGCCTGGTATGACCCCTAATCCATGTAAGTCTGCCTGTCATTTCAGCAGTTTCTTGTTATCGAATCTTGCAGCTGAAACATCGATGCACCACTACAGACGGTGCACCACCGCAACAAGTCTACGGCATGCCGCCCAATGGTTACGGTGCTCCCCCGCCAGGCGCACCCTATGGCATGGCTCCTCAGGGCTACGGCGGACCTCCTTCAACGCAGTATGGCGGACCAGCTGGAGGTCCTGGTGGATATGGAGGCGGTATGACACCTGCAGGGCAAAGGCCTGGTCCACCGGCTGGACCTGGGGGAGCAGGTATGAACCCCGAGCGAGCGTGAGTGACGATAGGATTGGCTCACTGCTGTAGAAACCTCGCTAATTATGACATTCGTCTGGTTATCTAGAGCGATGATAGCTAGACAAGGCGGACGATATTGATGGAGTCGAGTCAAGTTTTTTAGATTGCAGTCGCAATAAAGTCAGGAAAACGCCGTTTCGAGAATTCAGGATTAGGCATCCATAGGGTGGAGTGCAGCTCCGTTTGGCAGCAACAATCCGCTTGAGTGTACGAGTAGTGGTCATGTCAACATATTCATAGTTCCTTCATCAGCATCATGCAACAAATAGTACGCGGCATCCTTCAATGTGAGCTATTCTTATAAGGGGGACTATATGCACATTTGCAGGAGACTAGTGAACTTTATAGACAACTCAGGTCTTCGGGTTGAGTATGGCTGAATCAGGGTGCGCATATAGTCTTCACCGACGATAGGAATATATATTGTGAGATGATATTACGACAACTGTGCATCCAACATCATTAATACCTATAGACCCGATGCATGAATGAACCGAACAAGAAGGAGCGATCGACGAATTGATCAGACAAACCAGACCCATGGCCCAGAGCTAGAGTTTGTATTACGCTCAGACGCTGGATTGATTAAGCCGAGGCGACGAACTTGGGGAAGCAGGTGGCGAGGGTCAACTTGGGATGTCTCGAGTCTACGTGTTGCTGGAGGCTATGAGAACGGATGGTCATTCAAAGCGAGCAGAAGTCAGCACCGGTCCCCATTGATTGTTGCGTTGCGCAAGGAGAGGATGAACAGATGGGTTTGGTTACAAAGGCGGAAGACGAGTGGAGCAACACGCCAAACAATGGAGATACGGGCATGGATGTGAACAGATCCTCCGGCGGTGGAAAGAGTTGACAATCCACAAGATGATAAAAGGCCATATGTTGAGCCTGAAAGAAGGGAAGGCACTCACAGAGGCTGCTTCGAAGTTCCTTGGAAGGTAGCCTTGCAGGTGTCACATTGGATCGACTGAGCGGCCTGGATGAAGAGGAAAGGCATGTCGGCGACGATCAGCATGTGGACGTGGCGTCAAATTGGATGGAGCTGAAATTGCAAGTACGAGATCTGGCATGTTCGCATGGCTGTGCACGCCAGTGCCGCTACTGGCGGATTTTGTCACTCGGACGGGCAAGATAGATGACAAAACTCGAAAGCGCCTGTTCAAAGGCCGACGGACCATCCCCACTCACCAAGTTAGACTTGAGCTGAGAGGCCTCGCCCTTGCCAGCGGGCTTGCCGGTGTTCTTCTCCCGCTTGTGAGCAGCTTTGGCGCCCTGTCAAAGAAAAGTCGTCAGAGTGTGACATCGCATAGAGAGTCAGCTGGGTGCTGCTCCATGTTCGTTCGCTGATGAGGGGCGAGACACGTCCGTTTCCTCTCGCCCACACGACAGGCTTCACTGATATGATACTGTCTGTGAAGGACTCACGTTACCCATTTTGCTGTTTTGTGATATATGTTATTGAAGGAGTAGAGGAGAATCAAGGGTGTATGACGGACAAGAATGAGATGATAGAACGAAGACAAGAAGAATGGCAAGTGTATATTCTTTTCCCTTTTTCGTTATCTACCGCAAACGTTCCGCCGAGAGCCAAACAAAAACACTTCGCTGGAAATTCTCGTGCCTGTTATCCCTGAACCGTGAATACACACACACTCACCCTACACACACCTGTACATAACAACACTGACCTTGAAACAACAGTACCTCAGCTCCGTCTGAATTCAAAAATGCACACACAGCCCCTCCCACGCACGAGCCACCTCGGTCAAAGGATTCGTCCAGAATTTGAAAGAGCGGCACGCATAGTGCAGACTCACTTATTTAGGAAAGGCGACGATTCGACAATGAGGGGGTGGACAGTCGATTTGGCCTATATAATTGTGTTGCTAGATATGGTTAATAGCAAAATCTGCTCTTGTGGCTCAGTGGTTAGAGTATGCCTTTCGTAATTACGTATTAATTTACGAACGTAACCATCGTTAGGGTGGGGTCCTAGGTTCAAATCCTAGCTGGAGCACTCTTTTTGGGGCTCTTTTGGTCGATCTCTTCCTTCTACAGCTTTTGCTCGTTAGAATGTGTAAGCGGAGACGAGGACCTATGCATGATATGCCATGATGTATGTATCGGTACATGGTGTTCTAAGCGCTGTTTCGTTAAGGACTTGGTTGTCGTCCGCCTTGCCTGGCTACGAATGCACGTGTGTCGGGAAATGTCATTATGCGCAATCGGACACAGTGGTCGTCATGGGACATGAGGCGAACAGATCTCTCACTGTCGGGCTAAGCATGTTACAAAGCCTCCTAGGTCGCGCAAGATATCATGGTTCGCTGCCAAATGCAGAGCAGCAATACAACACCTCAAGCGTAGCAAATGGAGGATCAAGTCGAGGTCAAGGGTGCGTCAGGGATTCCATTGACAAGTGAAAGTTGTTCATATGCAAAGGCAGGAGAGAGCATTGCAACAGAGAGCAGCTGTGATGAATGTGGGAACGACGATGTGGAACTTGCTGCGTCTACTGGAAGCGTGACACGGAAGAGGAGGTCTCAGTACTTCAACTCCTTGTCAACAGACGACGGTCGGCGCTCAGAAATACCTGATGTCAACATGAAGAGCTCTGAGGCAAAAAGCTGGACTTGCGGGATCTCCAGCATCGAGCAGCGCCTCGCACGCTCAGACTCGAGACTAAAGGTATCTATGACATCGCTGAAGAAATGAAGGCCGATGGCTTATCTCAAAAGGAACAGATCGGGCGGTGTGCTCTGCTTCTCGTTCAATCCACCTCATGGTCCATGGCTACCATATCGCCGCTTTGATGTCCGACCCGCTGAGTGCTAAGTGGCATGGGGACTTCGCAGCTTGTTCAGTCGACTGACGCTAACAAACAACTAGCACGGTCACAGCTGATCAGATGAATGCCAGACGAAACGTTGATGAATGTGCGTTCACTGTTTGGACTCCAAACTTTTTTTCGCCCGTCTGAGAGTGGCTCCTCTAGGCTTGTTCAAGTAGACTGCTCACCGGCGATCACGGCTCTGCCACGGTCACCAGTTTGATTCGCACTCGAGGCGATACGAGCGAGATATTCGTAGCGATCGCCAGTGTACCTGCGGTGGCGCTCGTTCACAAAGGCTAAGCATGCCGATGCAGGCCTCGGCGGACTCTACGACGTACTGAGCCCCTTGTGGCAGATTGTCACCCGTATACAGTATGAAACGTCTGAAGTTGCTCGTTCGGATTAGAGCAGTAGCCTCACGGCTAAATGGCAGAATGATTCCAGCTTGTAGTCTTATGCATGCGTCTGATATATGTCGAAAATGATATGGTATATCTGACGTGGTGAATGTCATTATGTTGGGTTTTTAAGCTTCTGCGTCCTTTTTAGCGGTACCTGGGGCAAAGTCGCTAGACAAGCCGCGACTTCGTGCCAGTCTCAGAGTCGCGGCGTCCCCAGCTATTCTTTCCCCTGCCTAATCGGATCTCTATGATCACACACGTTATATACGCTTCTCTCCACAAGAGTACCTTGACTCCAGTTGCGAGGGTCATCTCAGAATGATAACGCTCGGGGCCCTTCCGTCTGCTCAATAAGGGTCGTTTCCCCCTTACATCTGCCCCTTGAGCCCCTGCTTCTTAGACAGCTTTCTCATCTCCCGCTTCTTCTCAAGATCATCCAGCCTCTTTCGTTCCTTCTCGGAGAGCTTCTCCCTCTCGGCCTTCTTTCTGGCCGCCCGCCTGTCCTCGGCCGTCTCCTCGACGGGCTTGTCCTCGTCGAGCTCCTTCTTGTACCCCGAGGCCAAGTCAAGGTCGACCATCTGACGGGTCTTGATCAGCTTCTTGGTGACTTCAGGCTTGAGCAAAGTGGGCTTCGAGAGCAGGTCGGCGATGTTGAGGGCGACTTGGAGCCATGCTTGGACAGCCTCCACTTCAGCATTGTTTGAGGGCTTGGAAACGGACAGGATGACTTGTCGAGATTTGAGCTTGGCAGGGATAGGGCCTTTCGATGGTCGAGTGGCCGAGACGTCGGAGATCTGTGAAGGAGGAGCAGGAATTGGCGATGTCAGTCCAAGTCACTAAAGTACATGACAGGGTGCAAAAGGACGCTCAGAAGCCCTGCGGTACGATGTAGTGCTCTCAGAGGGAATTCCGAGTGACCATCCACTTACTAGGAGGTACTTCAGTACTCGAGCAGCAGCGGGATCAGCGAGCGTCTCGGCGATACCGACGTTGGGGGTCTTGAGGAGCGCGTCAGTGACGTCCGAGTGCTCGGTGAAGAGGACGTGGGTGTTGGGGAGAGCGGCGGACTCGTTGAGCTTGGGGAAGGTCTGCGGCACGAGCGAGGAGATCACATCAGTACTATTTGTGGACAACGCGTCGAAATCGACGTGCGATCCAGCAGCATTGGCGGTGACCGGGAGATACGAAAGGGTAGCGTCGGTCTACGCAGCGACTCACCAAGTCCCATCGAGCGTCTCGCGTCTGCCTGAGCGCGCCCTTATCTACGACCGCCCAAACACCTGCTCCTTCGCCCTGGAGACCATACTCGCCTCGACCGAGCGTCAAGTCAAAGACCAAGCCTTCTGAGCCATCGTATGTGGGCTCAATGATAGACTTGACAAAGTGGATAACCAAGCTCGGCAAGTCGTGGATAGGGAGCAAAGAGACGGTCGCGTGGAGGGAGAGGACGTTTCGTCGGCCAGAGGCGTAGAGGAGGTGCAAAGAAGGGGAAGAGGTGAGGAGGGGTCGAATATAGGAGAATTGGGCATTGATGATGGCGGAGTATGGAGCGATGCTGCGGGGTCAGTCGGGCGATGATCAAAGATAAGCAGCACAAGAAACGGAAAGCACATAAGTCAGCGCAATCCTGCCGCGTGGATGTTTCCGAGCGGACAAACGTTAAGCCATGTTTGGTAGCAAGCGAGAGGAAGGTACGATACATCGACAATACTCACGCTGCCTTAGCTCTCGATCCGTTGACAGCCTTTCCAACGAGGTACATCAACAGATACACCCCAACGAGTGAGAGGATGAGACCTTCAAACTTGAAGTCGGCAGGACGGAAGACGAGGAACTTCCATCTGAACAACTCGAGGCCGTCATATTCCCTTGGTGCGGGTTTCGCAGGCGCGGGAGCAAGCGTGCTCAGGATTTTGACGAGAGGAGAAGCCATCTTGCTTGTGCGCGGCTCGGGTCGGATCTGCTCTCTGCGTATGCAATGAGAGAATTGGGGAGGGAGGTACGAATAAATAGCAAAGTAGATGAGATGGTCAAGCGGAGATGGAAGTTGGTAGAGCAGTAGGCAAAGAGCTCGTGTAGGAAGAGCCAGGGCCGGAACCGGGAAATTGGGCCGAGGGGACAATTGATTGCCCGATCGGGCGATTAAAGTTCAACGCGGGTTTTGGATCGCCGACCAATCAATTCGAGGCGCTTCATCGCTAAGTCTCCCGCACCGCTGCTGGCGAGGTCGCCTTGGAACTCCCATTATGAGATCGTCAATTTCTTCGCACTGCTTCATGAGACAGCCGTCCGCAGAAACAGCACATGGCACCATTTGACGTCTCGTCTAACAAGGTCTATTCGCTATCGGAATCTAACCTCTACTCCAGTTCCGCTTCTCCCAGTATAATGTCAAACACCCTCACACTCCTATCATCGCTCGCACTGGCCAACTGTACTCTATCTCCCACGCGTCGGAATGCAAGCCGGTTGATGGCTCCAACATGTGTTATGCTAAGTCACAATATCAAACGTCAGCTCAGCGTTCCGCCCTTAAGCGTCCCCAGTTAAATTGATCGAATCCGAATGTACCTCTGATCTAGCGTAGCCAAAACTCTAGTCTCTACGACAGCATCGACCCGCTTTAGGGAGTGGATGGAGATTGCGCCTGACTCGGTCCCGATCGCGATCAGGTATCGTCCCTTTTGCGATGAAACAGCGGAGCTAAGCACTGCAATGATCTCAACGGCAGTGACGCTTTCCTCTAGCTTGATCGTATTTGCTGCCGTCCATTGACTTGCGTCTGGTGTGGCAGGAATCCAGATCTTGACCTGTAGCAGTGACACACGATACGCTGGTCAGCCGAGAGGATCTGTGCATATGCCCGGGAGAGGATCAGGAAGAGGTTCGCACGCACCGTCTTGTCCCTTGAAGCTGTAGCGAACATATCACCCTTCTTCCCCTGGCCATCAGCCCAACAAGCATCTAGTACCATCCTCGCATGCGCCTTCTCCTCCCCTGCAAGGAGCACGTATCCAGGACCTTGCTGGTCTCTCTGGAACAACCTCCACCCACGATCTCTCGAGCAAGTGAGTATTCGCTCGTCGTCCCCGCTGAAACCGACTCGCGTGACAGTCAAGCTATGTCCGGCCAAAACATCGCCCACGAGATCCCATGTCTCGGTCGAGGTGACTCGCACAGAAGCATGCTCGACATTGGTAGCTTTACTGGCTGTAGCTATCAGTTTGCCAGAATACGAGGCGGCCGCGGAGACGAGCTCGTAGCCGTGTCCGTAGATCTTCTCAATTTCGGGCCAAAGAGTCGATGTGGCTAATTCCTCCTCGGTTGGGAGGGTGGTGAGGGTATGCGATATCGAGACATGCGCTTCGTTCTGGCCTTGCTTCTCGACGGCGTCGTCGGCAGCGGGAGCTAAATGACGACAGATAGACATGTCAAGGACGTTTCCTCAGCTGAAGTACGGTTCAAGTCGAAGAACGTTCGTACTCAGCAAGCTGACTCACCTTTTTGCAGAGCCCTATTCGACAGGCCAAGAGGCGGTACCGTCGCGCCCTTTGGTCTAGCGCCCTCTTCTTCTCTGTTTCTCTCGCTGACCCCTAACGTCCGGAGAGATTCCACAAATCCCTCTGGCGCATCGAAGACCCTGACGACTTTCTCGTCGGCCGAGCTTACGAAGCGCAGAGGGGTTATGAAAGCGACGTCTGTCATGTCGTAGCCGTGGATCTGGGGCCGGGCGATCTCTGCCCATCGACGCGATGTAGAGGGGGCTGACACAGAGCATTCGGCGTGAATTCTCGAGCTTTGGTCGGAGCTATGTCGAAATAAATCAATAAGTGTAGGGAGAGGATGTACGAAATCACTTAGCAGCGTCAGCAGAAACTTGGCGATCATGAATATGCAGAAACAACGTACCTCACAGAAAGAAGGTACTCTCCCCTCGGATCCCACGCAACACTCTGCACTTCCCCATGGTGCCCATTCAGACCCGACTCGACTTCCCAACCAACCCCACTCCCATCCTCACTCTGCACCCACTGTTCCCATCCACCATTCCAGCCAGAAGCTAGAACACTCTTCGCGTCTTTACCCCACAACGCGCCGTAAAATGATAATCCGCGACCGCCTATCGCTCCAAATCGATGCTCGGGAACCCAGATCCCGTCTGTAGAGGTGGAAGTGCTCGACGGGGTCCATATGATGAGGGAGTTATCGGCCGCGGAAGAGAGTAGGACGGGTGCTGACGAAGGTCCAGAGGGGGACCAGTGAACGTTGGTCAAGCCTGACTCATGGCCCACCAAGAGAGCTTCAAGGGTTATATCATATCGCAGAGACCTACGAGGAACGACACTCGCAGTATCAGCACATGCGATTGAATAATTGCTGGGAGGCAAATGACGGATTTCGTTTCAACTCACTTTTCGCCATCCTGAACCGCCAGGACGTGTGCCTTTGTCGAGATCTGCACATTGCCGCCCGCCTCGCCCGCGAGCCGCTTCTCGAACTCATCAAGCATATCCAGCCCGCTGGCGTCCCCAACAGCAATATCTCCTTTATTGCTTTCTGACCCGGTAACAGCCTCGCTGGACTGCTGCTGCTGATCCACAAGCGAGACTCGCCATAGTCTGATGAAGTTATCCTGAGAGCCGGATGCTAGCAAGAGGTCGTCGTCCTGCTTCGCGCCGCTGTTGGCGTCGTTGGACGATGGGTAAGAGGTGAACGAAAGACATCGGATCCAGTCTTCGTGTCCTTCCAGCGAGAGCGAGTGTATGAACTGAGCATTTTCGTAGGTGTATATTCGGATACGTCGGTCTGTGCAGCCTACTACTACGATGGGGGCTGTGAGGAAGCATTCAAGTTCGATCAGTCCACTGCCCCCTTCGTCTGCAGAGAACAATGCGACTGATGGAGAAGTTGCGAGAAGCGATGAGATGAGTTTGGTTGAATCCAATAGCACGCACCACTTGAGCCAGGGAGATATCCCACCTCGACATCGAGCGGCAGTTTCCCCTTCAAATCAATCTTCTGGACTTCCTCGGCGCTTTGACCGCCTATTCTCCAGAACCTGAGGGTCCCATCACTACCACCAGTGATCACCGTATCTTTTAGAGCACCTTCGCTCGTTGTGCTAATGCATCCGAGAGCTGAGATGGAGCCCGCGTGGGCTTTCCAAGCTCTCTCGCCAGCCCAACCCGAGGATGAAGTCCCTTGCTGAGTCTCCGACCATATTCTGACTTCCCCAGCATTGTCCCCCGAGATGAATCTGTCCCTAGACAGAAGTTTGGTGGTGGTGATCTGCCCTTTGTGGCCGACGAGCGTTTGCTGTACCCCTGTCGAGGCCGAAGAGGACGAAGACGAGGATGACGGTTCCCAGAGCGCGAGGAGCTTGCCGGCCCCGAAAGCTACGAGACCGGTTGATGTCGAGGCAGAGCACGAGGAGGACCGGTTGGTGCCAATCGAGATGTAAGCTGGCTCAACTCGCATGCTGGGAGAACTGACTCTCTTGGGTAACAAGGAGTAACAATGGTATGAAGTAGATCACAATTCACTGCACAGAGCTTTCAAGGGACCTCGACTTGCTTTCTGCTCCTGCAGCAAGAGATCATCAACATTATTTGGCCTTCAGACAACGCTTCGAAATATTGTATCACGTGATAGCGATCTTCTTCTTAATAATATCCTTACGTAACTTTCTGCCACCATCGAGGCCATCTTTCAGCTCGTTTTTGTTCGGCTACACCTTCAGCTTGCGCGAACGCATAGTGTATGCATGGGACGACCAGTAGGATAAGCGTCGGGTGGCTATCATGGCATGCATGGACATTGCAGCAAGCAGCCATGGATTGATGATGGTATCCAAGCGGAGTGTTAAGATGTAACGTGACATGGCGGTATGCGGGAGTTATGAGCTGCGCGTGATTGGGTGGCCCTCTCGTCTGGGGTGCGTGTGCGTGTGCGGTGGAGGGAAATTCGGAATCTTTTGTTTAGGGTAACTAAGTTACCACTACGAATCGAGGAATCGAGTACGAGTACGACTGTAAAAATAGGAACGAAACCACACATACACAATCACCGCACAAACCCACCATCTCACTCGATTTACTCGACATCTTACATCTTACATCTTACATCTTGATCCCTTTCTTCTCAATCCTCTTCTACCTTTCTTCATACTCTTCGACCATCTCATCATCCTCTATTGAGCTCACTTACACTCACGCACCATGCAGGTCACTTCACTCCTCCGATACTCGGGAGTATGCCCCTTCCTGGGTCACTCCACCGCCAACTCGCTTCGAACGCTCGCTTCGACCGGCGGATCCAACACCGTCTCCTCCCTCACCGCAAAGGCCATGACCTGCCCGATGATGGGTCCCAAGCTCGCCTCGATCTCCACCGCTCGAGCGTATGCGAGCGTAGCTGGATCCAAGGAAGTTGAGGAGATGCACAAGGTCAGTACGCGCAATCTATTATCCCTCTTTTTTCGCCATCGCACTGTTGTTAATTTTTAACGATCCGATCATACCGGTTTGAGAAACGCCAAAGCTTGATCATTCGCTAACATGCATCCATCGGTGCGATGCCATAGCAGAAGAACGTGCAGTTCAACCCTGCCAGTGCTGAAGCGGCCAAGTGCCCCCACGCCAAAGCCGCTCAAGAAGTCGCCGCCAAGGCAAAGAAGGATGCGCATGCTGCCGGAGCATTCGACTATCAGAACTTCTACGAGAGCGAGCTTGAGAAAAAGCACAAGGACAAGTGAGTCGATCTCGATCGGATCTTCAATACCTCGGGTGAAGAAAATACTGATCCGATCGACTATGTGGTGTTTTATTTCTCCAGGTCCTACCGGTACTTCAACAACATCAATCGACTTGCCGCCAAGTTCACCGTCGCTCATACAGCTGAGGTCAAGGATGAGGTCGATGTCTGGTGTGCCAACGATTATCTTGGTATGAGCAAGAACCCAGTGGTCCTCGGCACGATGAAGTGAGTCAAAGCCTTTACACACCGCTCGATCGACATACAAAGAGCGTTGACTGATTGTAATTTTCGCTGTCAGACGAACGCTCGATCGGTACGGTGCCGGTGCGGGTGGAACACGTAACATCGCCGGAAACGGAGCCCTTCATCTCTCGCTCGAGGACGAAGTCGCCTCGTTGCACCGAAAGCAAGCCGCTTTGGTCTTCTCGTCTTGTTACGTGGCCAATGACGCTTGTCTCGCCACGATCGGATCCAAATTGCCCGGCTGTGTCATCTTCTCCGACGCTAGCAACCATGCTTCTATGATTCAAGGTATTCGACATTCGAATGCTAAAAAGGTCATCTTCAAGCACAACGACCTCGCCGATCTCGAGGCAAAACTCCAGATGGTACCCAAGGAAACTCCCAAGATCATTGCTTTCGAGAGTGTCTACTCCATGTGTGGAAGCGTCGCTCCGATCGAAGCCATCTGCGATCTCGCCGACAAGTACGGCGCCATCACTTTCCTCGATGAAGTCCACGCTGTCGGCATGTACGGCCCCAACGGTGCCGGTGTAGCCGAGCACCTCGACTACGAGTCCCACCTTGCCACTCGACTCTCTTCTGACCCAGTCAAGGGCTCCGTCATGGACCGAATCGACATCATCACCGGTACTCTCGGAAAGGCCTACGGTGTCGTCGGTGGCTACATTGCCGGTTCATCCGATCTCGTAGATGTCGTTCGATCTTATGCTCCCGGGTTCATCTTCACCACCTCGCTGCCTCCTGCTATCGTTGCCGGTGCTCAGGCCTCGATCGCTTATCAGAGGGAGTACCAGGGTGACCGACGACTCCAGCAGCTCAACACTAAAGAAGTCAAGCGACAACTCAAGGGTCTCGATATCCCTGTCGTCCCCAACCCTAGTCACATCATCCCTGTTCTCGTCGGCGACGCCGCCCTGGCCAAGGAGGCTTCTGATATGCTTCTTTCCAAGCACAAGATCTATGTCCAGTCGATCAACTACCCTACTGTCGCTGTAGGCGAGGAGCGACTTCGAATCACCCCTACTCCCGGTCACTCATCCGAGCAGATTGCCCACCTTGTCAGCTCGATTGACAGCGTCTTCAACAAGCTCGACCTCAAGCGAATCCGGGACTGGGAAGCAGTAGGCGGCCGAGCCGGCGTGGGAGCCAAAAACACCGTTCCTCCCGTCAATGTCTGGTCTGACAAGCAGCTCGGTCTCGATGACGGATCGGCCCCTACCAGGCTCGCCGGCGGCGCCAAGGGCGTTGTCAGAGATGAAGCTGTAGAAGTCGCCCAGAAGAGGTTGACCCACCTCCTCGGTGCTGATGCCGGCCCTGCGCTTGCTTCCATCTCGTATCTGTAAAAGGACGTGAAGGTTATGCAGAGTCGTTACCTACTTTTGAAGTGGGTTTCAGATGAGTTTTACTCGAGGCATCTAGTATATCTTGGACAGATCATAGTTGTCCATCATCCATTCATGCATATTCATACGTGCTTTTCCATCATGCTCGGTGCAGCGCGCGTAGGGCAGACGATATGTTCGCCGTGTAGTCATGCTTGATAAAAAGGATTATTTCGACATATGTTTGCCTTCGACGAGGTGAACAGAGTGGCAAAATAAAATAAACTCGAATTCGGGCATGTCCGTCCCCTGTCGGGGTGTAGATGGAGATGCAGACGGGGCACACGTAGATCTTAGCTCGAAAACAAAGCATATTATTGTACGAATCATCTCAATCCGCTTTATAAGCTTTGCATCCTTTGCTTCTTTGTCTTCTTTGTCTCACGCTCACTGTTCACATCCACGAGCTACATTCTGTGTGCTCACATAGTACACAGAGAAAAAGCGACGTCGCACTCGCACAACAACATCCGCTAATATCCTACCACATAGTCGACTCCCACCCTCACGAAGGAAAGCATTTCCTGGACACGCGCGCTTAATTATTAGTAGTGTGCTACTACTCGAGACTAAAGAGCAGAGGTCAAAGGAAATCGCTCACGAGAGGGAAGTACTTTGAGGACGATCTAATCCAAACCTGGAGCAGGGGCATCGTTAGCCGGGAAGAAGAAACGAACGAACGAAGAAACGGATGACGATGTCAGCTGTGAAAGAAATGAAAACGGTACAACGCGTCGTTTTAGCGTTAGTGCTATGTGCAGCATGCAGTGAGTCCTGCTCGTCCTTGACTCAGCAAGCAAGCAACCAGGATAGTAACGTATAATATATGCGCTGGATGTGTGTAATTGCTGATTGACTTGGACATCGGTCGCGACGACCTTGCGCAGCTCTAGCGCACGAACATCATACAGTAGAGGAGATAGATCCACAAGTGCCCATAGATGGGTATATCTACTTCCACGTGAGTATAGTGTCCCCCTCTTCTCTCGCACTCCCAACGGTTCACCGAGCTGTGGCTGTGGTGTCTGCAAAGATGCTATTCCTCGAACTGGCATTCGAAGTCTTGCGACGCTGATACTGCCGCTGCCAATCGTCGCTTCTCCTCTCATGCGGGATATCATATTAGGGCGCTCTGCAAACGTTCTTATGGGGAATCTCATTCCCTATCGGAATGGTTCTGGGAATGTCAAAGTGAGTCGTTTGTAACTCACAGCTCCGACTCACATGCGCATCCCACGGTCAGCAGCTGTGTACTCCATCTCAATTACTGATTATCTGCGCTCCGTGTATGGTTCTGGTGCTATCATGACCCCTTTTAGATCCAAGTATCACGTACCCCTTCAAGCGACGAATACCGTCCTGGTCTTCGTGGGGATATACTTTGGACACCACCATGGCGGGCGGCAATATCCCGAGACTGTGAGCTTTCCCGCATTAGTGACTTATCATATCCCCAATACAAGGAACATGATAGCTGATCGGGGAAAAACCCGGCCCTGGGATGACCGTGCATTAGGTGCACGGCCTTATGGCTAAGATCATTACGTGGATACTCGTGACCGTGAGCCTTGTCGTCCTTTTCTTTTTGTTTCCAGGAGCACTGCAATCCATCTTGTCATTGTGGCAGCCGAGCAGGGCCGAGCAATACATAGATAGAGACGATCGGGACCGCAATAGCTAATAAATACTCGATTGTCCTTGAATATGTACAGCAAGCCGGTCTGGGCATCTTCCTTAAGCTTCATATCATGGAGAAAAACGTCAGGCCCTGGGTCGTACGCTTCCATTCGGTCGTGGGCAAATTCTTCCCCGTCTTAGGCTGGACCCGTAAGTACGGGAGTACCACCTCCGCTGCAACTCCGCTATGTCCAACACCTCATCTCACCTGCACACTGCGTTCCCTTCATGTCCACGAGAACGCATCACGATCGTTGCACTGACTTTGGACACTCTTTACCAATGCAGAAATGCTCTTCGGTGTCGCAACAGCTCTTGGGTTCTGCCGGGATGGCAATTTGGGCCAATGCGCAGCCCACTACATCATGGGCTCGGCGTTCATAGGCTACGCCGCTATCATGGTCATCATGCTTCAGGTCGGGCACAAGTGGCTCGAAAAGACAGGAAGAAGTCAGGAGATGTTGGATAGCTCGGTCATCATGGTCTGGGTGAGTACGGATCACCTCACCTTTCGGCTTCTACATTTTCGACACTCGGAGGGACTACTACGAGCTATGCTGTATCGCTGACATCTTCGACACTCGACATTTAGGGTATCATCAACACGTTTACTGAGCATCATGGAGGACCTTGGTCACACAAGGACATGCAGCACACCATGATGGTGAGTTGTCAGCCTAGCGCAAGTCAGTTGGTTTACTGATCAATCACAAACGCTGTTTTTGCCATCACTCAGGGCGTTCTTTGGTGGGCTGGCGGTATGCTTGGTATCTTCCTCAGCAGGAACGGAAAACGATCGTTTGTTCCCGCTGTCATGTGAGTCGCTCCTCCTTGAATATAGATCACGACTATCGTTTCGCCTATGGCTCACTGTACCCCCATCTTGTGTAGTATCATCATGACTGGCTGGGGTATGAGTGCGCACGAGCAGGCTCTGATGATCTCGTCGAAGGTGAGTGGGCGGCTTACGCCATGGCAGAGGGTTGATCTTGTGTAATCTCGAGCAGCTGATCATTTCGTTGTCGTACCGCAATTTCAGATTCACGCACTCTTTGGCTACGCACTCATCGCCGCCGGTACCCTTCGTCTGATCGAAGTCTGCTTCGTGCTCAATGACAAACCTACACCTGCCGGTACAGTCAGGATCTTCCAGCACCTGCCGCCATATGTGAGTTGCTCCTCTCCTTGTTGTACTGATGATCCTGATCTGAGGCTGACTCATTCGCTCTTGTTTGACAGCTTCTTACGCTTGGAGGGTCAGTCAGCTGCCTCGAGATTGGAATTGAAATCGAGAGTAACAGCTGATACTTGCGCTTGCAGAACGTTGTTCATGTCTGCTACCGATGAGGAGATGCACAATGCCGACGGGTGAGTGAATGAATTGCTACTGAACCATACCTGTGCAGGACCGGGCTGTCTGACGCGTGAAATCCGGCGTGGACCCCCCCCTCCTCAGCCTCGGGATCGACCACGTGACTTATGCGTTATTCGACTTCTCGCTCTCTTTCCTCCTGTACCTCATCATCACCTTCCTTGTACACCTGTACTCGAACAGCGGCAAGAACGCCTTGAAATCGACAGAGGGCAACGCCAATCTCAATGCAGAGGAAGAGGGCTACACCAAGATCCACGCGGAGAATGACGGAAGGAGGGGAGGAGGAGGAGGATACGCTTCGGGGCTGGGTCTGGATGAAGACGATGGACCAGAGGCTTATGAGCTAAGCGATAGGGATATTGGCTTCGACGCCGATAGAAGCCCCACAGCTAGAGCCAATGACAATGTCAATGGCAGCGGGAGTGGGAGTGGGAGTGGGAGCGCAAGTGATGAAGGAAAAGTAGGGGGAGAGGACGAGATTGATTGGATTGATCCGACTTCCAACCATGGTCGCCGTCAAGGTCAAGGTCAAAGGAGGGGTCAAGGCGGTGTAAGGCTGTAGAATGTGTGTTATACGACTATCCTTTCCACAGGGGGTGTTATCCTCAATCGATTGTCGGCCACAGCTGATCAGAATCATATACATGTCATGCATCGGACGCTCCTTGTGTACAGTACTCACATTTACAGTATCTACAGTACAGTACTCTAACCGACCGTATGATGATGATGGAGCAAGCTAGAAAAAGGCGCGTGATTGAAGCCGCTCGCCCGTCAAGCTTCAGCGAATATTCTACAGCGACTCACAAACAAGTCGTTGCCATCCGTCTCCTCAAGTAACTAGATCCGAATCCGGATCTTGGCCTGGACCTGGGCCTCGACAGAGAAAGGTGTGTGCGATCCTTTGACCTTCTTCTACAGGCGATATCAGGGGAAATGACATTCAATCAATCGACCAAAATCCACCGTGCATGGACGCTCTTAGTAGGTGCGCTGAAATGTATCAAAGGAGGCAGAGTACATGAATCTGTATGTGAGTCAGGTCTCGAGTACGTGCGCTTTCGGCGTACAGCTCGATACGTTGTAGAGAGCACCGACGTCTTGCAATCTTCTCAGCGCCATCGATACTGTACTCGAGTACCGACATCCATTCCATCCGCCGTCTGTCTGTCATCAAGTCCCACCAGTCCGCTTCAACTTAAGTCCTGCACTGTGACCGTATAGAGAGTCGCTTGATCCACTTTCTTTTCTTCTCTTGTCTGGTTACTCTTGCGTAGCGGCTTTTCACATGCTATAAAGCGTCACTGTCTTCCATCACCATCTCTAGTCAGCTTGACTTCTCCATCGATAACAACAGCAACAATAATCGTAACAACACTTCATGGTACTACTGTAGTACTGCCAATCATCGCCTGGCGCGATACCGAGATCTCTATATCAATCATCGTTCGAATTGAGCTGGAGTCCATACTCAAGCAGCAGCTCACTGACTGATTGACTGACTGACTGCCACGACACGCTTGAATCCTTTGTCTCAATCGTATCTCCCCTGCTTGCCTGGGCTCGGGACCTGGAAGAGACCAACAAGACCTTCCCCAAAGCGGAGGAGAAGGACACCAATATCAAGATTTATCTCTCCTATCTTAGCGTCATACAGACTCAAGCAAACGGTCAACGGTCCAGCGTTAAACAGTGAAACAGTGAACATCGAACGGTGATTATGAGCACGGGCATGATGAACGTCACGGTGGACGATCCGTCTGATCGGATCGATTATCAAGGCGGGTGGGATGGGACGGAGCACGTAGGTGAGCGCGGCCGCATCTGACGACGGTCTCCATGACATCACGAAGTGCACTATCTCCCCTGCTGAGTTCCTCTCTGTTGCGGTTCTGAACGACAAACCAAGTACGCGCTGATCCAATTTCTTTCGGTCTTTTCCCTCATACCTCGCATTACACATCGTACCGGACCGGTCATGGCTTGATCTCCCAATTCGAAATTCACGCAACGTCTCCGCGGCCGCTGCCGCTCCGACACCGACACCTCAACTCATTTCATCAGGCGACCCATTCGTGAACCGGTACTCGAACAGTACGTTCCATGCGTCCAAAACCGCCGGCGATAGCGCGACATTTGAATGGGACGGAGGATGCATTTGGCTTTTTGGTGCCAAAAGGCCGAAGTGAGTGGGATTTAGAAGCTTGATCTTGGTCTAGAAGTACGACTTTCTTTCACGTGGGAGGTCTCGGATCAGCCCCACTCTAACTCTTCATCTGCTCGCTCGAAGACGAATACAACGTCACAAGGTCATCTTCACTCCCACTCCCACTTATGAACCCATCGTCGTCTGCCTTCCTTTATGAGGTTTCTCTCTCGCTGAAGAAGGAGGGAGATCTTTTGTCTTGTTTGATACTAACGCACGCGGGATTTTCCTTTCCTTTTTGCTGTTAACGTTACCTCTCATCAATATTATTACTATCCCTCTCATTATCTCCTCTGCGACGCTCCCGCTTCTCTCTGCCCTAGCCACGGCAACTTTTCTATATCCCTCGACGGCGCGGACAAGCAGGTTTTCACGAGCGAGAGCGGGCCAAGCACGGACGTCTTCCAACAGCTCTTATACACTTCTGGCGAGATCGACAAGGGTTCACACTCGGTCGTGCTGGTCAATGAGAAGGGATACCAGGGGATCGATCCGAAGTATCAGTGTGAGTGGTGACAATATCATTGAGGGTCCGGTCTCAATCGAGACACATACTGTATAGCACGTCTGTGTGTCAGCATTGAATCAGGGCTAGATGACTGTTAAAGGCCTCTTATCTCATCGCTGATCTCGACCGCGAACCGCGTCACATGCGTTCTTCAGGGCTCGATCTAGACTTCCTCATCTACCAGGGCGAGTGAGTAAACCTGTTCACCTTCGATTCGGCGACATCGTCAGGAGGACAAATCACATAGTATGAAGGTACCTTGAGAGCTAATTCGACCTGTTTCCCATTCTGTGTTCGTGACCTACTCGTCACGCCACGCCAAGTAGCGAACAAGCCTCGGCGGACGCGAACACAGGAGTCTTCATCACCACCGGCACACCCCAAGTACCCATGGCCTTGTGAGTGGTCTCATCTTTTCGTTTCTTCCCCCCGAGCAAAGCGAAGAGAGGACGACGTCGGAGTGGATATACCAGATTCTAGAGCTTGAGCTGACGACAGTATACTGTGTCGGGTTTATTCGTTGTCTATCGCGACCAGGCCGACGGGTAACAACCCGGTGATCAGTATATCTTCTTCAGCAACAAGAGCGACAGACGTCAGCGTCGGCGTCAGCGCCATCTCTTCAACAGTAACGCTGTGTGCTGTGTTACTGGGCATGACGATTTTCAGGCATTGGTTTGTCCTCCGATGAAATGCTGCGTAAAAACTGCGAGGGAAGGGATATGTCCCTGCTTTGTCAGTGTTGAGTCGGGGGAGAGGATCATCATGATGCTCAGTGCATGGTCGCGAGAAGATTCCATGACTGGGCCCGTGCCGAGGATTTATCGATTTGTCGATGGTCCCGACGGTCATTACAAGGGCTGAGAAAGGTATGACAGGCGAAGGGCGAGGCTGGTCCTATGTTTGTTCATTGTACATCTCTTTTTTTTGGCTCGTTAATGTTGGGTTAGACGACCAGTACGTGGATGTGCAGTAGAAGGTGTCTTACCGATGCATGAGATGGGTTTTGTCGATCGAAAGCAAAGATGCTTAGCGATCTACGAGTAATCTAGGGTTTTATCAAGCAAACTGTAATGTCGCTGTGGGGTCACCTATTACCAAAATTACCGCTTATAGTAATCAACTCATACTTTGAACGAGGAGAAATCCCATGGCTTAGTAAGGTTAACCTGACCGACTCGGTGCTCGGTCCACACATTTGATCGTGCCTGACAAGGTTTGATAAGAACAGAACACGGCCCATGCGGCGACGGGGACGGTGACTATCAATGTAACGGTGACTGTGCCTGAGTCATCATCCTTGGCGATTGGAGGTATGTACGAGTAACAGTCCCAACGGAAGAATCACATGCTCCTTATGTGAGGAGGGATGTAAGTTGCTGCAGCGTGGTGTCATGTAAGTTATGTCACTCAAAGGTTGATCAGCACTCTCTCACTCTCTCCATCCCCACCGGCCTCGTACTGATACAGGCAGGCAGCCATTTCTCGACGTCCCGTCCCGTCGAAGTCAATCACTTCACTCTTACCGACCCGACAGCTATCTCTAAAAGGTATAAATACCCTCGTTCTGATCTACCTCATCGACCTCTCTTCTCTTCTCTCATCATCACTCTCACACTAACACTCACATACACACAATATAACCCAACGACTTCAACTGAAACTCATCAAACAACAAAGAACAATACAATGTCCTCCAATAACGCAAACAAGACCATCGTCGTCTTCGCCGCTACCGGTGCCCAAGGCGGTTCAGTCGTCGACTCCCTGCTCGAGGGCGGCTACAAGGTCGTCGGCTTGACCAGAAACGTAGATGGTGATGCCGCTTCTGGTGAGTTCGATCTGTGAAATGTCTACCCTTCTCCAAGCGCTCATCCTACCGGCATAAGAAGAAAGACGGTAAGCAAGCAAGCAAACTGACTCGAGATCTGCTCATCTTTGATAGCGCTCAAGAGCAAGGGCGTCCAGGTAGCAAAGGCTGACTTGGCCGACCCGAGCTCGTACAAGGATGCTCTCAAGGGAGCTTATGGCGCCTTTGTCAATGCTGACTGTGAGTCTGGGTCTGGCTGGGCCTCGATCAGAGCCCACACTCACTCCCTTCCTTCCTTTCCTTCTTCGCTACTCAACGAGTCTCGTTGAATCAGCTGCTGATGTATTTACTTCCAACAGTCTGGGCAATCTTCAAGAACGTCAACTACGATATCCCCGCTGCCAAGAAGGAAGAGACCCGTCAAGCCACCGAGGCTATCAAGGCCGCCAACGACGCGGGCGTCCAGCACATCGTCTACTCTTCGCTTGATGATGCTACCGAGTGCGCCCACTGGCAATCCAAGGCTGATGGTGAGTGTCTCAGTTCACCAGTTCACCTGACCAATCTCAAAGGGTGCCCTCAGGCTGTTGCTGATTTGGTCGTGATTTATAGCCGCCAAATGGGCTTTGGACAACGGTATTCCGATCACCAACCTCCTGCTCACCGCTTACTTTGAAAACATTTCCTCATTCGGCCTACTCCAGGGTCCCAAGGAGGACGGATCGTACGCCCTCGGTCTGCCTATGCCGGACAACACAAAGATGTACGGTGTATCGGTCGCGCAGACTGGTAAATGGGTCAAGTCCGCCTTTGATCAGCCTGAGAAGTACAAGGGTGAGTGTGGGACTGAGCCCTTTACCTCTCATACCACAAGCTTTTCTCCTCTTCCACCAACCCCCCCGTTCAGACCGAACCTGAGCTGAGACGCTGACCTGTCCCAATTATTCCGCTCTCCTGATGTAGGCAAGGACTTGGAGACTTGTGCGAGCGATCTGACCGTCTCCGAGATGGCCGAGGTGCTCTCCAAGCTCAGCGGCAAGAAGGTCGTCACCAACCAGCTCAACAACGACGCTTTCTACTCTGACGGTCTCAAGCAGGCTCTCGGTCAAGAACTCTGGGACAACTGGAAGCTGTTTGTCGAAAAGTGAGTCTCGTCTCCTTTCTCTCGACCTTCTCCAACTCAAATCATCATGTCCTCTTATTGAACCCAATCGAACTCCTGCATATACCAGTCACCTTCCAAACACCGGACAGACGCTGATTTACTATTTTACCCTCTTATAGCAAGATCACCCGAAATGTCAAAGAGAGCATCGCCGCCGCTCCTGGCGCATGGGACTTTGAGGCCTGGGCCAAGCAGGACCAAGGTATCAAGAAGACCCTCGGTCTTTGAGGTGGTTAAAGATCATCTCAGCCGCATGACAGGATCACGAGTATTGTATAGCAACCGAAAAGAAAGAAGGAAAGCCACTTTGTGTACGACCCTAGCACTGTAGTATATATATATAATCTGTAAGCCAAAACCAAAGCCAAACAGAATTCAAAAAGGAAAAGCAAACGTCGTCTCCAGCGGTGATAGTAAATATACTATACTGTTTCCACTATACGAATGCAACGAAACGTTCCTTTGGCCCTTTACCTTACTTGACTCTTGCTTGATATGTGCGTATCCGTGACTTGACTTGACCAGCAGTGCAATATATGGGACAAGAATCGGAAATGGAAATCCTGAAGAGTGATCCATGCGTTGCTTGTAGCGTCTTGCGTTTTTGATACAGATAAGTCAAAGAGTAAAAAGGTAAAAACGGGATTGTATGACTATTACTATGACCATTATGAGCTGTACCTGTTTATCTCGTTCCAGCCCAGCTCTCACCTCATCGCGCTCGACGCCGCTCGTTCCGATCCTAGGACCTAGTCCAATTCACACCGATCCAACCCCCTTCCAATTCGACATGTGATTAAGACCCTGCCTGACCCGACCTGACCTAAGCCCGGAATTAGAGAAAATCCAGAGTGACCTGCAGGATCCCTCTCGCCACCCAGATCGCCTCCCCTTTGCTCATCGTCGTAGTCTGCCCTAGACACCAAGTACTCTAGGATCCTCCTTCCATCTGCGTCCCGTCCAGTGTTCTATTTAACCCCCGTCCGATCTTTGTGAGTGGGCGATCCGAAGCACTGCCCTGAACGATCTCCTCCACTCGTCTCACGACGTCCGTTGTCACACAACCGCTTCCTCATTCGCGCGCTTGATATTATTGACCAACCCAGCTCATGCTTGTCTCTCCCTCTGCTCTACTCACTCATGCCATTTGCACCTCCGCTTACACGGGGGTCAGCATACCGGCGGCGATCATCTCTTCTTGCGTCATGGACGAGGACTCGATCATGATTCCGACGCCGAACTTGGAAGCGTTCTTGGCGTGGTCGATCTCACCGGCGACCAAGAAGGCGAAAGCGGGCGTGAACCTCTGTTCGAGGTACATGCCGATCTTTCCGGCCGAGTCAACTTGACCTCGGAAGGTGGCCATTCGGAAGTCGTACTTGGCACCGAGAGTAGCGAGAGCTTCTCGCTTGGCTGGTCCCAGCATCGACGCGGGCTGGATGATAGTTTGGAGATCCAGGGCGACGTCGACCTTGTCGCTCAACTTTTGGTAGTAGGTGGCCTGGACGTTACCTGAAGGCTGCAGCTGAGCGGTAGCCGTCCAGCTGGGGAAGAAGGGCGGAAGCTGACCGGGTACGGTAGGGGTCAAGGCGGCGATAGGGTTGGGGAGCGAAGTGAGCTTGGCGACGTAGGAGGTGGCCGTCTCGAGGATCTGAGGTTGAGGATGCTGGATCACTGTCTCGAAACCGAGCGATAATCGAGGTGAGACCGAGTGAAGCAATGAGGCAATGTGGATACCCGTGCCGTCGAGTACGCCGGGGTTCATGCTCTTCCAGCTGAAGGTGTAATGGGGACCCAAGTGGTCGTGCTCGATCTGGACCATAGACTGACCGGGCTTGCTGGTGAGCTGAGAACATTGTCGGTGAGCAGTAGAATTGTCAGCGAATTATGTTCTGTCTGAGTTGCACGTTCTGTCGTATCACCGATCAAAGGTGTCTCAATACGGATTTAACATGGCTCTGGACGAAATCTCACCTGAGCCTGGATCTTCGTGATATCGCTAGGAGCCCAAGTCTGGTTTGCCCTCATCGTGACGGTACCCGAGCCGTCAACGCCACCTTGCAGGAAAGTCTAAGGCAAATACAGAGATATATCAGCTTCATTCGCTTCTAGCACTAGTGGACATCGGTTCGAGGGTGCAGACGAAAGTCCAGGTTGGATCAACATGAAAAGCCAGCCAGGGACCAGGTGTGGTTACCCCACCAACTGAATTCCGAAAGATGGGAGATCCGGCACTCACCCGAGCATTGGCGAAGATAGCACCAAAGTTGTAAGCGGGAGGTCGAGTAGTAGAGCCGAGCGAGAAGGAATGCGTGAGCTGGAAAGCGGGGTTGGCGGAAACGACTTTGGCGACGTCTGCTCTGGCTCCATCGAACGTCCAATTGGCGAGGTGGACCTCTGTGAGTAGGAGTGTAAACCGTGTGAGCTATATACGTTGGGCCAGCAGAGAGGCCGGGATCTTTCGTGTGCGTTTTGAAATATAGAGTAGAGCAAGTCGTTCCAGTTTCGATCCTCCTGTCCTTTCAAAGTCCAGCTCTGTCCGCATCGGTTCATCGCATAGACTCCCTTCCGTCAAATCTCGATCATGCACCCGCGGCTCTTGCTTGTACACATGCGCATTCCCAAGCCAAGTCATGGAAGAAGCCACAGGCGCCATATCGATTCACTATTTGTGGAAGAATCGCACCACCACTACTCTACTCACGCTGCACATCACGGGTCAAGTTCTCCACTGTGCCAGGCTGAGTGAGCCCCATGCTCTCCTTCCAACCGTGGAATCGCCCGTAAGTGTTCAAGACAGGCCCAGCAACGGGGTGGAAGATGTTGGCGACGGTGTCGAGGTACGGAGCGAACGCCGTAGGGCCCGAGGGCTTTTCGGAGCCTGATGAGGCGGAGATTGAAGGTGCAGCCATGATGATGATCCTGTTGCTTCTTGCTTCTTCCTTTGTGCTGGGCTGTGAACTTGACTATAGGATGTTATATAGACAAGACTGGTATGGTACGAGTGACGGTTAAAGTCAAAAGCGGAGATCGACTATCGAATATCGAAATGTGAAGAATGTCCAAATGCAAGGGTATCGAGCGATGACAAAGTGGACAACGTGCAATGCTACAGTGGTACATGGTACAGTGAGGGGGAAATATGGAAAATTCGGAATGTGGCACCTGCTACTCACTCTACTCGTTAACGTTCGATCTCGTGCCTGAGTGAGCTGTCTACTGCACTCTAACAGCCCTGCAGTGTGAACATTATTGTTGAACATTTGTTGACAATCAATTGCAATGCTAATACTGTACACACCTCAGTGCGAAAGGCAGCCAAACTGGAGCACGAGAGGGTCATTGTAGACGACAACGAAACCAATCAAAAAATAAATAAATAATAAATATGTATGCCCCGTCATCAGCAAAAGCGGGTCCAGGTCCGTCCACCCTCTCCTCCTCCCAGTCGAGATCCAGTACACGGCCCGCACCGGTCGCGCCAGTGGAAGCGCTAGCCCTGTCCGCTTCTGTATTCCTGAACGATATCGATTCTTGGATCCCTGCAAACTTCGGCATCGGCTCCGCAAACGCTTCTGCCTCTGCCTCCACTTCTGCATTATCAGCGGCGGAGAAAGAGGCCGAGTTCTCGGCGTTCCTTAGAGCAGAGAGAGACGGGACGGAGCGGCTGGGATTGGGCCATCCGTCGTTCGACGAACCTCGTAAACAGCAGAACAGGACGCATGGACACGAACAAGGCCTGGGAGGCCTCAGCAAGAAATTGGAGAATGAGAAGAAGGCCAAAGCTAGATCCGAAGCTCAAGCCAAGGCGGATGGTGAGGGTGAGGCAGGACTGAAATCAAATCGCCGGAACGGCTATGGTCATAGATCACAAGATAGCGACGACGACGAGGAGGAAGAGTCGAGAGGGAGGGTGATTTCCAATAACAAGAAGAAGAGGAAAGTGGGCGGCTTGGGAGATATGTTTGGAGGCGGCGGTGGTGCTTCCAAGAAGAAGAACAAGTCCAAAGATCCCTTCGCTGTGCCGAATGATCATGGTCATGGTCATGATCATGGACACGGACACGATACAACACGGCAACATCCTGCGATCTTACTTCAGGCATCCTCCTCCTCACCATCGACCTCAATGATACCCGAAGAACAGAAAGAAAGTCTGAAATCGACCAAAATAATCGACGGCTCTCAAAAGGAGACCACGCTCGCGTCTTCAGCTGTCGATCCCCCTTCGAAGACACGCCCTGCGTCAGCCACAGTACCGACAGTATCCGAGCTCTCGCGCGACGGTCTCGGTGCCGGTCTCGTCTCGACACCAGTCGAAGTGCCTATCACTTCGAAGGACTCAGCGGGTAACGATGCTAAACAGTCAAGAGGGACCAAGAGGGCTGCGCGACCGTCTCCATCTCCATCTCCATCATCGTCTCTGTCTCGCGATCTCGATGGTGATGGCGATGATAATGGCAATAGCAATAGTCATGGCGACAAAATCCACGGCGGCCAGACAGAGAAGGAGTCGAAAAGTACCCTTGCCCAGGCCGAACCTGAAGCAAAAGTGCAGGGTCAGGCGCAAACCGAAAATCTGCTGAAAAGCAAGACGCAACTCCGTCGCGAGAAGAGGAAGAAAGCGAGATTGGCTTTGGCTCAGGCTCAGGTCAGACCGTAAGATCAAAAATTGCAGGTTTAAGTTACAGATCGAACAATCCGCGGACCTAAATCATCCATATACGTCGATAGTGATACTATCATGAACATCAACATCATCATCGTTAATAACAGCATCAAAAGCATTATATCGTCATGTACTTCCATGTATGGATCGGATTGCATCAATACAGCTACAAAACGCCTCCAGCGACTCTCGACTCGCTCGAACCGACTAGAGTTGCGCCTTGCTTGTCATACCGAGGTATATGAAAGGTATATGAAAATCGTCGCTCGCGTCGTCGTTGTGGATCTCCGTACTGATCGTCTCAAGCAAGTCGATCGCTTGGTTTTTGAGCGCGTCCTGCCAGCCCCACCTTCCGATGCCTCAACGCACATACCTAGACTTTCAAGCTGAGGACGATCGCAGCAAGGCATCTTAGGCGCATGCATTTGCGGTAGACGACACAAAATTTCGGACAAATAACAGAAGACAAATACAGAAATATCTCGGTGTCAATGTAAGACGACATGGCCCCGCTCGTATAGTTGCCCTTTCGGTCCTGTTCTGTCTGTTGACTAATGACTGGTGGCTATGTCGGTGTTGGTATGGAGAATAAATCGTTCAGAGCGCTACAAGTGGTGACATACAAGTACATACACATATTGTCCAAATTTACCAAAAAGAAGTCCAGAAATGGATAATACCAAATACGATTGAAAAAGTACAAAGCGAGAAGACATCTGATGTTCTCACCGTCTCACCTCAACTCGCCCCACTCATCTCACTGCCAGCTCTTACCTGAACGACCTCTGACCAGCGTCTGCTGTCTCAAACTAGCGCCGATCATCTCGTCCTCGTGTTCACCCTCATCGACCGGTCCAATACCCATACCCACACCCACACCCATCTCACCGGCACCCGCCAAAGACGTCGCCAACAACCCGAACAAGCCTGTTTGCGACGAAGAGACGGTCGTGGGCGAGATCGCTCGGCCTCGCTTGCTGGGTGACGCGGTTGCGGATGTAGGGTTATTGCGAGAGAAAGATGAGGTAGTTGAGATTGAGCTTGATCGCGCATTGGGAGAGACGGGGATCGGCCGCGGTGGGGATCTACCTTGGTCCGGAACAACGTTCGATGAGGAATCTTTGTCCTGATCCGCTACGTGTCGAGGCTGGGTAGGGACGACAGCTGCAGCTGCACCATCCGGATTGACAAGCGAGGGTTCGTTCGTCGAAGGTCCTCGGAATTCGTACCATCTCCTGGATAGGTTCTGCAACACCCCTACACCTCCTCCACTGACCAAATTGCCGTACGCAGGCGCTCTGCCGCTGGGAACCTCTGCGCGAGCATGTGCCAGCTCTACGGGGTCCGCATTCGCATTCGCATGGCTGACAAAGGTCGATCGGATGCTGGAGTCTGATAGCCCTCTAGGCCTGAGCGTACGCTCAAGTAGAGGCGGCTCGTAGCTGCCTACTACAGCGATATTCGGATCATGATGCTGATGGTGGTGGTGGTGGTGGTGGTGCTCGAGCTGGTTGGCCGAATCGTCAATCACGGCGTCAACGACCGCTGATAATCTCTTGCGCTGATCAGGTGCTTCCCGCGGCGCCCGGATTGTCTTGTCGGCAAAATTCTGCGAGCTGACCGATCGCAGCGTTCTCCCTCCATTCCCATTCCCACTTCCGGACGCGGATGAGGGTTGTCCATGTCCCAGAACAGTCCAAGCATCGCCGCCGACAGGTGTCGCTGATCGAGGTGGTGCGCCGGCGAAAATACCGAGCAACTCATTCCTGTTGGCTCGTGATTTAGACCTTCTTACGGTGCGCACGGTAGGAGGAGCAAGCCCACCGTCCGCTCCTGTACCAGAGCCTATCCCAGTCGAGATAGACAACTTGGCCCTATCGCTCTCGGTTGCAGGCACTGGGGAAGGAGGCAAAATATCAGATATACCGGCTGTCCCACTCGTCATGGCCGGCGTAGCTCGTCTCGATATACCTGTCCCCCCAAATTCTACACTGACATGCGTCGTAGTCGCACTCGCCGTAGCCTGCTGTTTCGGTGCAGCCTTGACCGGCATCGGCTGCAGCCTGCCCCTTTCCATACCCTTTCCAGGCTGAGGAGCCGTGGCGGACTCGTTTCCGGCTCCGTCAGCAGGAGTGACGAAAAATTTGGTGATGGGCGCCGCGATCCAGCCTAATCCTGAGGCTTGTTTCGCCGCTCTGGCGGCTTCATCTTCTTCATCCTTGAATGCTGCCTTTTGTAGCTTCTTAGCAAGGGAAGGATTGATAGTGACATCGTTGACTATCGCTTGAAGGTCGACAAGATCGCTGAAGACGTCCTTGAAGAGTCGCAGCAACAGGTTGAAATCCTTCCTATCGATGCCTCCCAGATGATGTACGCCCTTGAACTGGTTTCGCAACTCGGCAACCTCCTGCTGTAACGCTCGCATAGTCGACTGCGAAAGATGACCGACATCTCCAGGCAAGTTGTGCTTCTTCAGCCGCTTATTCAGGGTCGGTACGTCGGCGTCTCGCAGTCTTGCAAGCATCTTGCTCATGTGCTCGATCAGCACAAGCAAGATACCGGCGCGAGTATCCGTTATCGAAGAGGTCTCCGATCGGTCCTCTGGTGGCGGGATTGGTGAAGTACCCGTGGACGTCGACACCATCCCTTGCGCGGACAACGACTCCCTCCTGGAATCCGCTGAAGAAGTGATCTCGCCAGAATGTGTGATCTCGACAGGATCAGTCTGCACGCCCTGTGACTTGGTGAGAAGGAGCAATGTCTTCCTCTTGGCTCGTTTCGGACTGGTGTTGGTCAGTGCCGAATCGGACATGGGCGAGGGATAATCCGTGATACTGTCTTCGACGAGCGTAGTGCTGGCGTTGGGCGAATATTCGGTAGAGCCGTTGGGGGACATTGTAGATCGGCGAGCAAGCATGAGTGACCTGCGTTTCCTGTTGACTTCTGCTGCTCGGAAGTAGTCCGTGCCAGGCGAGGGAGGACCGTCGGTGGCGACGGTGGTGGTGACGGTGGCAGATTCCTCGGCTCCAGCCCACTCAGCAATAGGTCCGACGCCTTGCGACTGCAGCGAGCAGGTCAGCGCCGCAACCACCCATATGATTCACAATACACTCACAGCATATGACCGCCTAGCGCGTCTGTCTGTATTGGTGCTGAAGCTTCGAGCCAGACCTGGTCTAACATGGCTTGGCGGCCGTACTTTTGGAACTCCGTTCAGAACATACCCGATACCTCCATTGGGCGACGTACGGAACTTGGGGCTCTGCCGTCCATCCGGCAGTGGGGGACTGAGGGCGCCCGTTCTTGATCCATCCTCGTTCAGAAGGATCCCTCCAAACTCTCCGATGGGACCCATCCCTAGGCCTGGGGATGTGACCCCACCGTCCGCGGTCGATGTCGAAGTAAACGAGGCAGCCATGGACATCTTCCTGTGGTGTTCCCATGCGCTCACCCCTCCCGTCCTGGACGAAGACGCCACACTCGTTCGTTGCCACGACCCTTTCTCGCCGTGACCTGGACCCCAAGCGAAGATGGGGCTTGATTCTGTTCTCGTATGTGATGAGTGATTTGAGCTTAGTTCTGTAGCGAGTCGAGGGGGTACTCGGTCCAGAGGTGACATACGACCGACCGTACCGATCACCGATCGTAGCTCGTCCACTTCCTCCTTCAATCCGCGGGCTTCATCCCTAGACTCAGCCAAGGAATGCGACAGTTCTGCGACATCGTGCTTGAGCAGGGTGTTATTCGCGACCAGGTCTTCGAGCGTTCTTTGATATTCTGGCATGTCGGCAGGGGAGTCGGCGCGGAAAGTCTCAGACAGCTACAAGACTGATTAGATCGTATCTCTTCTAGGGCAAGGAACAACGTGCGTACCTCAGAGTGTAGCTCGCTCAGTCTCTCCTTGGCGTTCGCTAGCAGGTCCTGTGCATCTTTGGCTCGAGCCTCCTTGATATCCTCTACCTCCTTTACTTTCGTCTTGAGCTGACTTTCTAGCTCCCCTATAGCAACAGAACAATCAGCCCTTCCCCATTCCTCCTTAGCCACGGTTCAGACCCACCGATCCTCGATTCCGCTCTTTTCCGCTTTCTAATCTCATCTCTTGTCTTCCTCGTCTCATTCTCAGCAAAATCCCTCGCATCCTCGTATCGTTTCTCGGCATCCGCCAGCCTCTGTTCCACACCGGCCCCGGATGCGAGAGCGATATTTTGCCTTGCAGTCGTGGCTCGGAGAGTGGTGAGTTCTGCTCGGACGTGAGTGAGGGATTGTTGCGTCAAGGTTTGCGTGTGCATGGCCTGAGTATACCGCTGCAAGGGGTTCAGTACTGCGGTCATGATGTCCATATGAGGGACCGAAAGAGGTGTACAAGCGAAGAGAGATAGCGCCAAAACGGCAGAACCGCGAATGAGTCGAAAGGTAATTGATTACACACCTTTTCCAACGCTTCAGTCTTTTTAGACATCTCTGCGTACTTTTGCAAGTGCTGGTGATTGGCTTTTCCGAGGTTGTTGACCCGTTTCACATTTTCGGCCAAGGACGTCCTTTTCACTTCGAGCTAAGGTTGGGCAATGCACAAGCGGGGGTTTTGAGGAAAGTTACAATCATATTTGCCATTAGCTTCTTGGGTGCCTTTCCTTCGCGCTTTCACACTGATATCCGGGGCAGCCCTCCCAAGCGATCCTGACCGGGGAGCTAGGAAGAATCGATGTCTGTATCTATGATTTGACAACGGTGGTTGTCGACTTACCTGATGCTCGTATTTCTCAACTTCGCGCTGGTATTTACGCTCCAGTGCCTCGTAACGCTGTAGTAACGCATTACCTATCTCTGTATCAAGTGTGGTGGTCGAGATAATGAGATCAACGATGGAACGAAAATGTAAGTTACCGGTATCCAGACTGAATCATAAGGGGAAGTAGGGAATGAATGGCAACTAAGCCTTAGGTAGATGTGAAAGATGTGATAGCATGGTATGCTACGGTGGAATTCAACTCACCACCGCTGAGCTTGAGCTTATCTTCCATCTGATCCCTCTCGCGCATCGTCCTACAGCCTCCCTGGCCACAACAGCACCTCATCGTATCTGCATCTTGCCCGTCCCCCGTGTCGTCTTGGATACGGCCCAATTGCTTGGCGAGACCGTCGAGTGTCTCTGCCGTGCGTAAGAAGGCGGATGCCGAGGGCGAATCGGGGTTGTATGAAGATCCTCTCAGAGCATTAGGAGATAGCTCGTCGTTGTTGTTGTTAGATGTTGTCGATAGAGGTGATGCCGAAGATGATGATGATGATGATGATGACGGTGATTCTAAGCCTCGATCAGAGGTCGGCGAATCCATCATGCCCATGTCCGTCTCGTGCTCGTGGTCGTGCTCAACGAATCATCGATAGGGGGTTCCAGTCGTAACAATCGTGATCATATACAAGGTCGTTAGTGTGCGCGTAAAAGAGTGCGAGCGAGCGTCGAGGTTATAATTATCGTATCGTGACAATGAATGCAAGGAGTTGATATTGGGGAATTGAACAAAGAGGGGAGATTGAGATTGGTGTTTACTATGGTGTCAATACGGTGGTGAATGATTTATTTATTTGTTTACTTTCAGGTACGACCTCACCTCACTTCACCGTCCGCGTGATAGACAGATAGTGCTGTAAGATATGCTGTAATAGTGCTTTAGTGGCGTCATTCACGCATCCACGCTGGCTATCATCCACAGTCACGGCCTCTTCGCAAAACTGCATGCATGCTTCATATGTGCACGCTATCATGCCTTGGATGGAAATGGATGCGAGTAACTCATGACACATATTCCTAACAGAACCAGGACCGTGGCGTCGACTGACTGACTGCATGAAATCTACAGGTCGATCATTCAGATCAGATCTGTGGCCCTCATCTTGGGCGGTGCGTATTATTTGGTGTAGGTGTAGGTATTGCACGTTGTTTGTTGATTTTGGGGCAGGCAGTGCACGTTGTTTGTTCACGGTTGTGAAGTATACATTATATATACAGTCCGTTCTCAGATGCCATCATGCTAACTGAGTCACTCGTATGAATACTTGGATATCCATCACCACTGCTACCCTCTATCTTATCCTCGAGCTTTGGTCAGATCAGAACCCAGCGAGTAACCAGTGACTTTCTCCCAATCCATCTTCTGTCGCGTGACCGGTAAAGCTCGTCGCAGCCTGTCACAATTGCGCCATACGTCGCTTGTCAGCACTGAAGACACTCCCCGATTCCAAAAGAAGAAAGCCTCTACTACAAAAGCCTACATCGCATGACTGTTCGTAAAGAGTCAGACCACCGGACACTCACGCTCGGAAGGCCTTGTCGCCCAATTCACCATACACGTCGTTCAGCTCGAGGTGGTACGCAGTCTCGATCTTCGAGATGGTCGTCACGATCTGGCTCGCGATGGATTGAGATCCGCTTTCCTCAGCAGGCAGTGGGAATGACGCATCGTGCTTCGTTGCGAGTTGGACCTGAATCGAACCAAAATCCATCATCGGCCAACCAGTCAGCCAGCTGTGACGGTTTCGATTGTGCTCATTGCGTCCAGAATGGCATTTCCACTCACATTGCCCTGCTCGTAGTAATGTACGTCGACGTTGATGGTACCGCTGACTTTGCCAACGGCCTTGTCTACCACCCATCGGGTTCGCCATCTCCCGGTCCTAAACTTGCACGGTCAGCTGAGAAGGAACGCGGAGGTGTCAATCGTAGCAGCACAGCAACCAACGCACCAGAAATTGTTGGGGTTGTACTTGTTTCCTACAATTTCCAAGGTATATGTTGGGTTGTCCACCTTTTGCTGCTGCTTTTGGTCATGCGTCTCCTCAACCACTGGAACCTCAGGAGCCTTCTCCTCTTCAACGACAGGAGGGGTAGCGGCAGCAGGCTCTTCGTTCTTCTCAGCCCCGGTCTCCTCAGATCCGGCTGCTGTGGCCGGAACTTCTTCTACCTCGGGCTTGTCGGCGTGCACGGCCTTCTCACCGCTCTCTTCCTCCTCCTTGGCCTCTTCCACCAGCTCGTCAAGCTGGTCCAAGCTCTCTGGTCGAACAATCTCGTCTTTCTTCACCTCTGCTCCTCCGACGGCTGGCGTAGACGAAGGTTCCAGATCGCCCGTTCCAACCTGTTCTTCGATGACATCCGTGACAGGCCCTGACTCGGGAGCCTCTTCGGCTGCGGGATCCGCTGGGGTTGCGTTAGTATTGGAGACCTCGGAAGGGCTGCTCTCTTGAGCAGCAGCCTCCGTCGATGGGGTGTCGGTCGTGGAAGGAAGGGCAGCAGCAGCAGCAGCAGCTTTTGGAGCAGGAGGGAGCAGAGGGAACTGAGAGGTGGTTACGGAGGAGGAGCCTGTCGCAAAGTGGTTCTTCGTGTAGGCAGCAAGGGATTTGGCGAGCGCAGCGCTAGATGAAAGAAATTAGCATCCAACCCGCCATACAGATCTCGGACCAAGGCCATCTCCATCCTACATGAGATGCGGGGTAGCTCAAGACTGTCCACTTATAGGAGCTGGAGCTTACCGGAATGTCTCCTCCTCTTCTGGCAGTTCGTACGGCTGATAGTCCGACACGGCCTGTATACAACGACTACTAGTCAGGGGTCATGCTAGACAAAGAACGCGTGATGTGCAAAGTGAGATGTACCATGGAATGATCAAGTTTGACTCACCAAGGTTACATGGTCAAAGGTAAAACTCCTTTTTCCTTCAGCGTCCACATATCTGTCTTCACCCTCTTCGCTTCCGGGCAAAACAGCGGCGTCAGACAAGAGAGACTAGACACCGCCGTGCGAATGAGGACGCATATGGATATCAGTATCAGTATCGGAATCAAGACACAAACACGCCTCCGGAACTATCGTATCCTCTACAAGGCAGCACGATAGGTCAAACAGCCACCCCAACTCACGCTATGAGCGGGGATCCCGTCTGAAGCTGGATGATCAACGACGTGTAGCTGAGTGAGGTTGTACGACCGCAAGGCCGGTAAGACGTGGGTCATCAGGGCATTGTCGTCCGGGATGATGGATCGGATATCTGTGCCAGCAAGTTTTGGTAGTGGATGGATCAGCTTCGTTCAGTGATGGCTTACTGCAGAGGGCAGGGCATGGGTGATTACAAGAAAGAGCGCGAAGCGTAGCACGTAGCACTGTCAACTGCCGTGTCTAGCTCACCGTTGATGACATCGCTATCATAGCAGTTCCCAAACGAGTCAGCATAAGCCGCTAAGAAACGCACAGAAGGAGCAAGGCAAATGCTAAAAGTAGACCACGGATCACGGACCATGGGCCAAGGACCAAGGGGCTCTTACTCACTTGATCTCACCAGGAGGAGTCTGCTTCACAAACTCAGCGGCCAACTTGCACTTTTCGTCGAGCGAGAGGTGTGCCATCGTGGTATGCAGTGTACGAGTGGAATGGTCAGGTAGGCTTATTCGCGTGGTGTTGGGTGATGTGTAAGATAGATAGATACGTTGCTAGTTTATGGATGAAAGCGCACCTAGCGTATGAGTACGATTGCGTTGCATTCTCACTGTACGCCGACGCCGGCGCCGTGTTTTCGTATGACGCGCACGGGCTCATCCTCATCCTCCTCATCCTCATCTCGCGCTTGGCCGTACCCGCGTACCCGGTGTACCTCGCATACTATAGAAGGGACTCTCTCAATCCCCAATTTCGATATAGACTTCTCATCTGAACATTACGGGTCCATACAAGCATATATATATATATGGCCAGATAGCTTCAAGGGTAGAGTAGAGTAGACAAATTCGCAATTGATTCTGACCAAAGACCGTGATGTGCATAAGCCACAATGACTAGTCGTCCTCACTGTACCTGCATTCAATCCCTTCGCCGCCTTTCGCGTGGTCTCGAGGTCACCCATAGTTTTCATTGTCGCAACGGCTGAGCTTGCTTGAGGTTTTACAAGAGGCCGATGTCACAGCACGACTCGTGATGGACAGGCTTGTGCTTCTCCGATATCAGGCTAATGCGATTCCTGGACATGGTCCTGACTGGCTAAGAATATGAGCCGGCGAGCGTCTGCCTTTCAGCATTCAGAAGCATTTTCAAACGCTCTTGCGCCAACAGAGTTATCGTGTCCCGGATCAACAGAACAAAACGCATGATCGGAGCGTAGGACCCCGAAGAGAAGGTCTCGAAAAGATGCGACACAGCTAGGCGCGTCATCGTCAGGCCTGAACGCCGACAGCTGCTGGGAACCAACACAAACGTTGCACGCTCATCCCTCGCTCAACTCGAAGCGACCAGAACTCCTCTTGCTTGCCCCACTCTGACGATTCGAGCCGATCCTTCTTTCAAAAGATGCATTGTGCATATGATTCGATCCCCGCCCGACTCCGCCGACGGCGATCCTCTATCTATGCCTAGATCTGCGTCTGTGACTCCCCTCCCTCCGCTTACTAACCCTTTCCCTTTCCCGTTCCCGTTCTCGGGCTCGTACTCGCGACTCCGTTGGAGGGTACCGCTTACATGAGAGAGAACTCTCCGAACTTCTCCTGTTTGTGGTGGATGCGAACAAGCAATGGCAGTCAATGTTGATTAGTTGCAGAGTCGCAGCGATCAGATGCAATGTGCAGAACGTCATAGCAGGTGTGGACCAAGTAGACGGCATATCTGGCGCCCATTTCGTATGTTCAAGAGCAGCGAATAGAACACGCCTGGAGTACACGCCACGAGAAACGCCAAAATAGAAACTCACCCTGTAGCCGGGGACGGACCACTTGCCCTTCTTGATCATAGTCTCGACGGCCTGGGTGATCTCGGGTCGGGCCTTTGAGACCTCGTCGACGGTCAGGTCCTCGAATGGTCGGGCGTCCTGGATGTTGGAGAGGGTGGCTTGGAGGGAAGACTCCTCGGTCGAGATCTTCTGAAGGGTCTCCTTGGCAGCGGCGACCTATCATAGGCAACGAAGCGAAAGCAGGATTGAACGGAGCGAGTGAATTGTGGTCAGCAAAGAGCCTCAACGACTATTTCGGTGCAGACTGTGGCTGCTCGGGCAGCACACCAACTCCTTCAAATCCTTCATCCCTGCTGCCTTTCGTTACCCGCCATGAGCCGGCTGCTCAATCCGATCTTTCCAGTCGATGCAACTCGTCCAGTTATCACTCCTCTCGCCATATCCCGACATGCCTTTTCCATTATTCTCCTGGTCGCTTCTGCTTGCTCGGACCCCGACGCCGACTTTGTTCTCGATGTGCCCCGATTATCCCAACAGAAGAAAGGGAACGCGACTCACAGCCTTGCCCTCGAAAGCTCCGACAACCTCGTTCCACTTGGCGACGTCATAGTCGACGGCCTTGAACTCCCGAAGGACCTTCTCGGCCTGAGAGACGGCCTGCTGGTCCTTCAATACCGACTTGTAGTGGGACAGGTCGATCTGAGGGACGGTGGCCTTCAAGGCAGAGTTCTTGGAGACGGCAGTGGAGTGTCGGGCTCGGAAGGACTGGAGAGAGGTGAGGGTCTGCTTGTCAAGGCCGAGACCGGTGTAGATCTTGGTCCAGTCCTGCGAATTCATAGGAACAGCGAAGAATGTCAGCTTCCAGGTCAGCTCGGTCCGCACAGCAGCCCATTGCTAGGATCTGAGGATGGACGAGTATAATATTGATACGGAGTTGGAATTCGACATACGACGGAGGTCGCGGCGGATTTGGCGGCCATTTTGAATGGATACACTGTTATGAAAAACCAAAGTCGGTGAAGAGCCCAGTCAGCTTTCGCGCGCGCGGTCGAGCCGTAGATGTAACGCCGGTCTATGGAGCTGTGTAGCTTACAAGGATATGAGAAAAGGAGAAGGAGTGGTGAGTATGAGCGAGATGAAGAGGTATCTGCAATGCAATATCAAGCCTGAAGTTGTAGATGTTATCCCGGTCGCAAGCAAGCATCAACAGCTCAGCAGGAGCAAAGGAGTCAAGGGCAGGCCTGGGGGAGAGGGAGAGAGGAGCAGCGACGACGGCCGATCTATCCAGAGCCTATCACCGTTCAACTCCGAATGTGGCACTTGTGACACTGAACAGGCAAGCAATGTTGACGTAACTTGACTATTTGGCCTGCAATGGCTCAATGGCTCAAGCTTCACTCAACTTTCGATTTATGTGTTTTGGTTTTGCCTGACTGCATATCCATACATCCGTCTGACTGTCTGGTGACCATTAGACATACAATAAAATTATCAGTATTTCGCGGAACACCATCGCATCAGGACGCAAAATGGCAGAGCAAAGAGAAAGTTCACCGAGGATAGCTGACGACAGCGATAATGTCGACGAGGTGCGCGGGGGCATCTATCTGTTGGCACCTACCTGCCCATCAAACCTCTCAAATACGATTACCTCGCTGCGACTGTAGACCGAAGAGTGCACCGAAGCTGATTGGCAAAACGATGCGATTTGCGTGTATAGGAACTCCGATTGATGCAGGCCCGATTAGCAGAGATGGAGGAGGAGAAGAACGCGGTGCGTGCTCGCATTGCTGCTCTCTTCGTTGTCAATCATGAACCCTGCTGCTTCCCTTTGCAACCATCGACTGGTCAGCTCTGCTATGTGATGTATCGGTGGTGCATACAGCTGACCCGTGTTTATTATGTCGCACGGCTATCAGCTCGCATCAAATAGAGCATCAGCTACGCCCGGACCGAGCGGGAATGGCGAGACGTCCGAGACGCATGAGGGTAACGAAGAGTCCATGGGGGACGAGGACGCGCCTGCTGCTGTTGATGCCCGGAGCGTGTATATCGGTAATGTGAGTTGAACTGAAAACTGTATCAGAACTGCGGGTGATGCGTTGCGTCTGGGTGGGAATGGAAAGATCTCTTTACAAAGAGGGCAGTAAGGGGCCAGAGAGAAGATGTGGAAGCGCGACAGGAGGAGAGACGGAGCAGGACGTGACAATGTCTCATCCGAATTGGCGAGACTCGATCATACCCGCCATCTCTCTTGACTTCTCTGATTTCGACGAGCAGAGGGCGATCCGGTCGGAGGTGAAAGAGCTGGAGGGATTTGAACCGGTTTGACCCCGGGAATCCGAAGCTTTCCTACCTGACAGACACTCATACTAATTCCCATTCTCACCCACACTTATAGGTAGACTACGGAGCGACGCCCGAAGAGATTCAAGCGCATTTCCAAGCGTGCGGCACGATAAATCGAGTGACGATCCTATGCGACAAGTTCACGGGACATCCTAAAGGATATGCGTATGTGGAATTCGCCGAGCCTTCGATAGTGCAGAATGCGCTGGTGTTGAACGATAGTATGTTCCGAGGACGGTTGATCTCTGTGAGTTTCTCATCTGCTCAATCGGAGGCAGGAACGCATACGAGTTCCATCCTTGATGAGATACTGGGCGTCCATTGAGCACCCAATCAGGGTCAGGACTCGTCTCGCGAACGGAAGTGAGGCGAAGACAAGACAAGACAAGGCATGACAATCAAGCTGACCATGATTGTACGAATCCATGGACACAGGTAAAAGAGAAACGAACAAACTTGCCAGGGATGAACATGACGAACAGAGGACGAGGTAGAGGTCGTGGAGGGTTCAGAGGTGGATATCGAGGTGGATTCAGAGGAGGCCGAGGACGGTGAGTGGAGTTTGAGTCATTGCTTCTCTGGCGGCTTGATCTGCATAGTGTTGTGATGTGTTGTGGAATCCGCAATCTTGCCAGAAAGAAGACATATCAATCACATTTCCGGTTTTGTTCTTTTTTTCGTATGACTGGAGGCGAGGATGAGGTAGTACATACCCCTCTACGATCCTCCACAACACAGCGTCCGTGTCGTAGCAACTACTTGCCACATCCTCTAGCTTCATCATTGTGATCTCCCGGTTTCGGCATCCGTCAATCTCTGTTTCTGGGTCGAACCACCTGACGCGAAGAAGTAGCTGACGTATTGGTGTTGCGTTGATTCCGTGTGTTGTTCGTAGGGGTCGAGGACGAGGCTGGTAGAGTTCATTTTGTCGACAATGTTCGATGAAGAACATCCCGCCAAGGGCGAAGGGCGAAGGAAGGCAGGAGATCTGAGCAGTAAGCAGGCAAGGCCGACCCGGTGCACCTAGATAGGTATACATCACATATTACAGTTACATAAATACAACGAAAAGTGCAAGCCCAAAACCAAGCCACAGCCATATGATACCTCACATTATATCCCATGGTATGGCCTGCTATATAACGGTGTTGCATCAAAGTGTGATGCGGAAGTTGGGGAGAAAATCAGACTAGCAATCACGATCACAATCGATCTGCCATTCGTCACTCGCTCGCTTTCCCATTCAGAGGAAGATACAGGAGGGAAGATTTCACCGAATCAGCTGCGAGCGGAAAACCAGAAAGTCAAACATCTCTTAGTCTCACACGCTCTATTGTACTCCAACCCGCAGTCGCAGGAATACAGACAAGTTTATGGATGCAGGCGCGGTGCGCGGGATGCGAGCGAGCGGACGATCGAACGTGCGGCTCTCGAGCGAAGAACGTCATACAATATATAATGCTCGGTGACTGCATCGTCGCCTTCGACGTCACGGTCGGTGATGGTCCGAGTGGCCCAGACACAGTCAGTATATTAATATTAATGAAATCGTACTCTTTTTCCAGTGATTCCGTCAAATCATTTTGTTGTTCTGGGACATAGTTGGTAATGGCTAAGAGGATCATCTATTATATACTGTATTATATCCCGTTATTAGACAGAGGGAATCTCAACTGGTCTCACTGCATCGCACTGACGCAATACGCACTACGCAAACAAAGCCAATGGATCTTTTCAGTTTTTACCGATGATTGAACGCTAGGTAGTTGTCGATTTGGTGTGTGGGTAAGCCATCGCTCCTTTGCTGTTTTACTTTGGCCGAACCTTCGCTCAAAATGTCTTGAAAGCAGACAGATATTGGATAGGGATATCAGATTGATCTGTCCCTTTTATCATTCGTCACATGCGGCTTTGTCGTCGTTCCTCCATTCATGAATGATTGCATCTATTGACGTGGGCCTGCTTATGCAGCGATCAATTTGTAGCTTCTACGCGAGCCATATACATATGGTTTTATCGTGTCCACCTGCTGTCGGCTCCATATTTCTTCATCATGAAGTACTTTCCACTGAAGTACTTTCCACTTGCCTCCGCCGTCCATCCTTGCTCTTTCCTCACCAAGGTAAGCCAAGCCTACTCTACCAACACAGCCTCTTTAGCAGCGACTCTCTGCTCCTCAACCCGCTTTTCGGTCGAACCAACAGCGGCGCACCATGCCTCGAGCTGATCGGCCAGGGTATCCAGCTGATTACCCTCGAGCACTCGGGGCTGGACCCATGAGATGTCGGCTGTCCCGGCCACTTGGTCGAGGGAACCCTTGATTAGGCTCAAGCTGTCGTGGAATCATCGTAAACAGAAACGTCACAACGCAGCGTCAGTCGTGCTTCTTCATTTGCGTTCATGCCACTGATACTCGGCGGCAAGGCCCTATCGACAGTCATGCCATGCCAGACAGCAGGGCCGTGATTGACTCACCTCAGGGCCTTCATGAGCAGGTGCTCGACTTCTTCTGTGGGTAATCGCGTAGCCTCGCCAATGGTCTGGAACGTCATGAGACGCGACGAGCCGTCCCTTGGTCGTGCGAAAACGGTCTGAATGAGCGCCATGAGGCAGATCTTTTGTCGGAGGAAAGACGCTGATGATTCGAGGATGGGCTGTGATGTCAAGGTTAGCAGGGGTTTGCATATGCGTGTCAGCCCACTTCCTGTCCTCAGATCTCTAGACATATTAACGAAATGGCCATGTGAACGGTACCGTCCACAGGCAAGGTCACACAGCTGAGCAGATATCTCACTCACCTCATTCGACAGGTGGTTGGCGAGCGACTCGAACTTGCCGATCTCGCCACCGTTGAAGGCGCTGATGAGGTCTTTGATCCACTCGTACTCTGTTCCAACAAGTGTTTGAAGGATAGGATGTTGCAGCTGGATCGCGAAACGGGAGACAACACCACCAGTAAGCCTGATCCAAGCGACCAGGCGCGGTTTCTGACAAGTTCAGAAAGTGGGAACTTACGAGCTCTCCAAAGTTGTAGATTGTCTCACCCAGGAGCGCGGCGATACAGAGATCATGCGTCCTAGACTTCCTATCTTCCTCGCTCAACTCTCGCTCCGTATCCACACAAGCGAGATAGAGAAGGGAATTTTTGTAGTAAGGTCCATAATCGGCCTTGACCTTGAAGTAGTCCCCGGCCACGCCGTAATATCCGGCATTGACAGAAGGTTCGACCGTATCTTGCTCCGCCAGCAACTTTTCGCACTCGTCCAATGAAGTCTTGCATGCGGGCAAGTCGCCGAGCAAGAGCTGGGCGTAAGCTATTGATGAGAGTGAGAGGGCGTACGCTGACGCAGCAGGAGGTGGAGGCGCGGGAGTGCCGGGGTGGTCCTCCGAGGGAGGTACGGGGTAAGGCGAGGTCAGTCGAGAATGCAGGGATTGTAGGAACTTGAGTGTGAGCTCGGGCTCTAGAGGGTGCGAACGGCCGAGAACAAACATGATGATCAGGACAAGTGTCATCAGCAGAGTTCGGCTTCGCTCAACGCATATCCGTTTGACCTACCAGAATACTCCCGTCCCACACGTCGAGCGATCTCTACGAGTTTCAACGCATTGATCTTTGATTCGATAGTCGAGATGAACCTAGAGCGTCAGAGGACGAGACGAGGAGCATCAGCCGCTTGTGCTGATGAGTATGATCATATGCACGATGACGGGACCGAAGTGGGATCATGAAGCTAAGTAGAGAGGTTTTGCCGAGGACTTACTTCTCAAAGAGCTCGATCTGATACGGTCCAGTTCCGGGCAGGAAGACAAATTCGGTCAGAACGACGGTGAGGTTGTGCCATAACCTGAGAAGAGCACATTGACGGTTTCGCATCAGCATCTAGCCTTCGGGTTTGAAGCCGCCTGAATGCGATCGTCCACCAGATCACAACAGGTGGCACAGGCTACAGTGAAACGACGCTGTCGGTCTCGGCTGGAGGCCAGCAGTATCACAACTTGTGACCGGTGGAGATCACGAATGAGGGCAACCAGCTCACTTCTTCTCATACGCGTTCTTGATCTTGCCCCACCACGGTTTCAGCTCCTCAGGCGCGGACGATTGTTGAGCTTCGAGGTATGGGACAGGCGAAGTGGAGGTCGAAGTCGAGGTGGAAGCGGGCGGGTCGATCTCCATGGCAGGCAGCGTGAATGATGGTCGACGAGAAGAAAAGGAGAAGATAGGTCGAACTCTGGCGTATTTTGTCACCGACTGGAGTGGTGAGTGAGATAGTATGTGCTTTAGAGCTTCGACAGTGAGTAGTTGAACTGAGATGAATCAGAAGCATCAGAATCTGATGAGTTCAGCAGTTCAACGAAAGATGACAGTGACAGTGACGCTCTCGCTCGCTGATGGAACGCGCGTTGACGCCCATTGATACCGATGAGCTTGACCACGTGGCTCGAGCCATACATAGAATACATGGCGTTTACCCTTGATATGCCACATCACCCTCATATCCTCATCTCTCTTCACTATACGCCTGATCTGATCACTGATCTTTCGAGCTTTCCGAGCGAGATTTCGAGATTTCGAGTCATTCTGGATTTCGACCTTTAGTCAATATTACGTCGAGCTACATATCCACAACACCAGCTCAGTGAACCTCCTCTTCGACGTCAATCTTCGCCATTGCGCTTGTGCCAGCTCCTCGTCCGCTACATCTACATTTGGCACGAACATACACTAATCCAAGTCAAAGACCATGTCCCTTCGACCTGCCGTCAGAGCTCTGCATCAGGGCGTACGATACGCTTCTACCTCGGCAGCTCCGTCCTCTTCCACCTCATCATCCTCCTCCAACTCAACTTCGGCCTCAACTGTAACCTCGCCGATATCACCCAACAACGCTTCAACGTCATACTCGAACGCCGTTAGCATTCCCGAGCGATTTCTTCAGCTGGCCAACAACCCTCAAAGAGTCTACACGCCCCGAAAGACGTTCTTGTGGAACTACTACGATCATCTGCTCACCAGATCAGAGTTCGTCCTGATCTTTGAGCACGGGAATATCTCGGCCGCAGAGTGGAACAAGATTCGGCGCTCTCTGAAAGCTATCCCTACGCCTGTCAAACCGTTCGACGTCAACAATGCTGCTGGTACTGGTGCGGAAGCCGGGGCAGGATCCTCTGCAGTAAGGGCGAATATCGAAAAGGCTTCTCTGAACGTTGTGCGAACTGGTGTCTTCTCGGCATTGGCCGGATCTTCCAAATCGCCCATCGCACCCCATCTGACGGGCCAACGAGCGATCCTGACCTGTCCCTCGCTCTCGCCGACGTACATCTCCAAGATCCTCACCACCCTCACCCGATCGCTCAAATCGCTCAAGCGGGAAAACGTGACCGACGAGAAACAGCCCATGTTGAAGCTCGTAGCGGGCATGCTGGAAGGCAAGAAAGTGCTGAGCGAAGGGGAATTGGTCGAGTTTGGTAAATTGCCCGAACTCGATACCCTCCGAGCGCAAGTGGTCGGATTGCTGGAGAGTCAAAGTAGGAGTCTGGTCGGTGTTTTAGGTCAGGCGGCGGGCGGGTCTTTGGTCAGGACGTTGCAGGGACTGGAGAACGATTTGAAGGAGAAGCAAGGTGGAGCGGCGGCCGGTGCGGAGGAAGTCAAGGCATAGTCGGCTATACTTGGGAACAGGATAGGTGGAAAGGGTCCGGATTGCTCTGGGTCAGTCGCTGCGGTTCCGAGATTCTTTGCGATTCTTTGGGCTGATGGAGAAGAGACGTAGTCTCTGGGATAAAGGGAGATCCCCGCTTTGCCATCTATTCTTCACATTTGCCGAGGCCCATAGTAGTGGTATACTATATATGCATCCATATACCCTTGCTCGTTCATTCCCCGAGCGTCTCCGACGACATCCAATGAAAAAGGCAAACTCGACACGGTAATATAATGTACAAAATACATGACGGCTCGCGTTGAGCCTACCAATCGCTGACTGTAGAAATAATTGAGATTCCGAAAGGGGGCCAAAATGATGTTAAGATGGGACGGAAGATGACAGATCCGAAAGATCGACTTGAGGGTCTGCAAATTTACATCAACACGTCTCGTCAGTGATCCGATCTGACGCACCAGTCCGACGGATTGACAGTGACAGAGTACACGGTGGCATGCATTTGACACTCACGGACGAGGTAGTAGATCTTGTCGCCCTCGGTGGTCGAGTCCATGCTCTCTTCACCCTCAGCAGAGGGTACGAGGCCATCTCTTACATCGCCCCTGATCTCGAGCAAGTAATTGTCCTGATATTGCGGAAGCATCGTCAGCATGTCTCGTGACTCGAAAAAGCACCTGCGTGTTTGTGCTGTGTAAACATAGATGAAGCATGCGATACTCACCTTGGCAAGCTTGGTGAGAGCCTTGGCAATGAGCTCACGCTCATACTCGAGATCCTCCTCATTCTCAAACTCGGCTTCCTTCTGCTCCAGGTACCACTGGATCAACTCCTCCTTGTCTACTCCTGTTCCGTTTTCCCGTTCTACCTCTGAGAGATGCAGTACAAGGAGGTTCATAATCTCCATGTATCGGTTGTCTGTGATCGCCAGCGTATCAGCTTTCAAGCTTCTCGTTCTCTTTTCCGTCTGGACACAAGACGGGGACCGGTGCACGGAGAAAACTCACATGTGATTCGCATCTTCTTCTTGCCGCTGGAAGCAGCCGCCTGACCAGGCAGACTCGACTCTGCTGCAGCAGAAGTGGTTCCGGGAACGCCAGACGACGAAGTTCTCTGTTGGAAGCTCGACTCGGCCGCATCGAGCGCAGCGATGTCTGCAGCGTCCATTTCGGCGTCGTGATTACCGTTGAGTACCCCGTTGACGGCGTCATCTTCGTCAAAGGAGATATCGTCTTGTTCTACATGGATGATGGATTGTCGTAGGAGCGAGTACGCTTCTCGTACAATTGCAGGGGAGATCTGTCATAGCCGCCTGCCATCAGCTCTGTTTCTCGTGTGCGCTATCCAACTAGACCTATCCTGCGCACCTCATCTTGGCAATTGGCCCTGGCGATAGCCTCTGACAATCGGATCATACTCTCGAGCTGTCGTACCGTGATCCGGAAGTTGCTTCGACCAGGACCACCTTCATCCTGTCGCAGCGCTCTGTACTTCTCGACAAGGACCGCGCTAGCTGAGGGAGTGAGCTGTACAATGGGCAAGAAATCTTGTCAGCTGATAATCCATCCAGCTTACTTCCCGGTTCCATGACTCACTTTAGGGCTGAAGGTCCTCGCGTATCGAATATATCGCTGCAAGGCCTCCGTGCTGAACTCGGGTGCGATAGCGGCATCCCTGAATCGATGGACGTTGACGATATGTTGAGCGATATGAAGGTCGACATTCTCGTTACATTCGTCCAGAACGACGAAGAACAGATCGAATCGGGACATGATAGGCGCTGACATGGCGACGTTCGCCCTCAAGCTCATCTTTCGATTGTATCGTCCTCCGACAGGGTTGGCGGCGGCCAGGATGGACGTCCGAGCGTTGAGCGTAGCTTGAATGCCCGCTTTGGCGATGGAGATGGTCTGCTGCTCCATCGCCTCGTGGATAGCGACCTGATCTGCCACGTCCATCTTGTCAAATTCGTCGATCGCACAGATTCCGTTATCGGCCAACATCAACGCTCCAGCCTCGATGGTGAACTCGCCGGACTCTTCGTCTCGGACTACAGCGGCCGTAAGACCGGCGGCAGAGGATGCTTTTCCTGATGTATAAACAGCTCGAGGCAGGAAGCCACAGACATACCTATGGATTGCATGTCAGCTTCGTTTCAATGGCGATAGAAGAGCAGAAGCTAAGGGAACGTACTTCAAGAACTGCGATTTGCTGGTACTGGGATCACCGACGATACAGACGTTGATGTCTCCTCTGAGGTGGATACCTTCTTGAGTCTGCTTATGTACACCGCCCATAAGCTGCAAAAGAATACCCTTTTTGACAATCTCGTGGCCTGATGCGTACGAATAAGTATCAGCACCCTCTTGTCAACGCCGACGGGTTGGTCCGTTCGCGCAATACACGCACCATATACGGTAGGGGCGATACTCTGTACCAATCGTTGATAGATGTTATCAGAGTTGACCATGTTCTTGAGTTCGTCCACCTCTTGCTGTGTAAGCGAGTTGAGGAAGGCCTCCTGATCTTCCTCCCCTTCCTCGAGATCCCCTCGTACATCCGTAGCGCCCGCCTGTGTCGCATTCCACGGAAGAGGAGATGATTGTCAGCTAGGATGCCGCTTCACAAATACAAGAACCTAAGGACTGTTGCTCACCCTCGCATCGGCACCCTGTACCATACAAGCCAAGAAAGCAGTCTTGTATTGCAGATCTCTCACACCGAGAGCTTTCAACCCCGTCACACCCTGACTGGCAACACCGCCCTCTCCACGTCCGCCCCTGTTCTCTCGCATCATTTCGGCGTTGACACCGGGAAGCCCCAGCTGGGAGACATCGGGTACTACGATGAAAGATCCGGTGAAAGTGCACTTGTCGCCGGCCTTTGCTCGCTCGACGATTTCGGATCGCAGGATGACGTCGAGGCTGTAAAGTTGATGGCATCGATTAGCACCCGGGGAGGAGGAAGTAGGGAACCGACACACGACTCACGATCGAGGCATGCTTCCGGTCGGAATCTCATTGGCATTCTCTTGGATCCTGACCTTCTGCCAATCTGAGAATTTGGATTGTTCGATATTCAATTGCCAGTTTGCTCTGTTGTTACATGTTTGATTCTGACACAAGATTGGCTATGCATAAAGGATAAACGGTGTATTCAATGAGCTTACCGCTGGTGTTGGGTTTATGGTATCGGGTAGGCTCACCTCGGTGTATTTGAACTGCTGCTCAACATCCTTGATCACGGTGTTGCAGACCTCGCAAACAAAAGTACCGCTGACCAGCTCGGGTCTCACTTCACTCGTTCTCGTCACGGTACCGCTGATGCTCATGAGCTGACCAATCCTCTCCATCCTCAAGTCCCGGATCCCGGAAGTCAAGGGGAGGTTGTAGAATGCGATGTTGAAGTCTCTCGTCGTGAGAGATGAGGAAGATGCGGAAGGGGTCGAAGCGAATGAGGTGGACGTGTACAGGTATGTGGGCTCGTATTTTCGTACGAGAGCTTGAAGAGCTCGTCGGAGGTACGGCAGGAATCTGGTCATGGGATTTGGCCATTAGCGCACCACGTACCAATACCTACTGCAGATCTACTACACTACGATCAATCAGTGTATCTAGCTACTCACCGATAGTATTGCGACTGGATAGCTCGAGCAAGCACTTCCTCACGCTCAAGGAGATGTCCAAAGTCCACGTAAAGCGTGGTCAATTCGAATTCCTTCATAGCCTTGATTTGCTCGATGTAGAATTTGCTCTCGTCCGCGGTCGCTGAAGGCGGGTTCTGAGCGTTGAACGATGCTGGTGTTTCGGGGAAAGCAATTTGCTCGGTGAAGCTACGGGAGAGCAATATCGTCAGTCTACAACCCCGCTGAATGTGCCGAACCTTATTTCTAGAGCTTGCTTGCAAGAAGGTTGAGAGACCCTCACTTTTCAAGGAAGATGGCAAAACTCTCCATGACTTTCTCGCTAGTCTGATCGTGTACTCGAGGGATAGACTCTGGATCTATGCCCCTAGCTCTCCTGGGCGCTCTCCTCGTTCCGTCCGTATTGTCCTCGCCAGCCTGAGATCCGGCATCGCCATTGGCATCTTGCCTGGCTCCTCTGACACCGGGCAGCGATCCACCGAGTCCGTGCACATCGTTGAATGCGAGAGGGTCGACGAGCGGTCTTGACTGAGGTAAAGAGGACGATTGAGGGGTTCCGCCCGGTGCTGACGATGGCGGGAACGCGCCGGGGTAAGGTGATGACATGGTGGCGTGGACGGTACTATACGAGGTTGTTCCAGGATGAGGAAGGAGCGGGAAGATTTTAGATGGTATAAGGTAGATAAGGCGATTAATTGGAGAGGAGTACCAAACTTGAGATGGATCTTGAGCGAATGAGTGACTTGAGTTGAGTTAAAAGAGGAAATGAGAAATCGAGGGGTTCATTTTGATTCGCGTCGCGTCCAGCCTCGAAATCTCAGGGAAGCGCGTCTGGCTTTAAAGGGAAGGAGCGAATAATAGCTTAATTTAGTTGACTGACGTGTGGCGTCTTTTCGAGAGGTCTCGCAAATCTCTCCCAACTGGATACATACACAGCTGTGCATTGAGATGACTTGTGAATGAGAAGTCGATCGGCGATGTATACATCAGCATCCTGGGAAGACGAGAAGCTTTGCTCAGCGAAGACACACTGTGGGAAGGAGACATCTCAAGCGTCTGGCTCTGCAACCGTATGGGTCTCGGTGATGGCCGACCGGTTACTGATTTCATCTCTATCCGCCACATCCATGTGATGGCACCACGCGCATGCCATTCCTCGCGACGACGGAATGACGCCAGGTCCACTTACAAGTACACCACATGCTCATTGTCCCGAGCCTCTTCGATATATCAAGGTTCAATCCTCTACTCCATCTTATCTGCAGCATTCACTCCTCTTGTATATCGTCGAAGCATCCTTACTAGTCGCTCAGCATGGCACAGCCAAGGGCGTCTACCGATGAGGGTGAGCAAGCGAACTTGCCGTCCATCGCGCCTCACCGGTAAAGGAGACCATGAGTTTGAGAAGCTGATCTAGGATTCCTTTGAAATCGTATGCTGTATTCAGAGGGCGCACCCCTCCTGGACCGAGGCCAAGGCGGCGCTCCTTCCCAATCCCAATCACCACTCAAATCCCTCTTCTCCCCCTCCAGACCTCTGACGTTGATCGAAAAGGTACTGGGAGGTATCGCCGTCCTCCTCTTGCTCCTCACGTCGGTCTTCATCGGCCTGTTCGCCGGGGCCGAGGGGATGCTGAAGAAGGAGAGGGGCAAGCATGGGCATGGCGATCATGGCGGTGGTAACGGAGGATGGAGGACAGAGTATGTGACTGCGACTCATACTGCTACGACCACGCAGTTTGGCACCACGACCGTTGCGCCTGCTCCTACTGGCAAGCCAGAAAAGGTGAGTAGGTCGGGGAGTAGTTGGAACAGGATATGGGCTCATCAGTGGCGTGACTGACCTGGTATCTTTATATACATCAGAACGTCTGCCTCACCCCCGAATGTGTCATCTTATCATCATCTATCTTGCAATCGCTCAACCAATCCGTCGACCCGTGTGATGACTTCTACGAGTTCGCCACCGGTGGTTGGCAGGCTACGCACTCCATCCCGGCCGATCGAGGATTGTACGGCGCTTTCCACGAAGTCGCAGATAACAACAAGGTAAGCAAGACTGGGGGCTCTCTTTCTCTCCTCTCTGCGTTTACTTGGCCTTGGCGTCAGGACTGACCGAGGTGGCACATTGCAGAAAATCCTGCTCAAGGTTCTCGATTCTATTCCTAACAAGAAACCAGGCAAGGACGCTTCGGTTGACGAGCTGAATCTCGCAAAGCTCAAATCTGTCTACTCGAGCTGCATCGACATCGTACGTTCACTTTTCGACTCTCAAATACCCAACAGCCTCAGCTAGATTTGGTGTTGAACACATACATTGTATATATCGCAGGACCACCTCAACGACGTCGGCCGAAAGCCATTGGTCGATCTCACCGACCACATCGTCGACATCTTTGGCGAATTCGATGTCAACTCCCTCTCCTCGGAAGTTGAGCTTCTGGACGTAGCGGATGAATGGCGAGGCGCCTACGACGAATCATACACCGTCTCTGACGATCTCATCGCATCCGCCGAGAAGCTTGATACCCTCAAAAAGGCTAAGAAGACCGGTAACGTCAAATGGGAAGCTCCTGCAGCCGGGGAGCGAGCCATCCAAGAGTACTATCAGTACAGACCTAATGATGAGCGAGAAGAACGGATCACCAAGACGCTTGCGTGGCTTCATTCTCGAGGTATGTTCAGGACTTTTGTTCGCTGTATACCGTGCCAACCTCATCCCGCTTCGTCACAAGTCGGACTCTGACTGACGAGCTTTGATGACACTACAGGCGTCCAGGGCTTGGTCAACTTCGAGATTGAGGGTGATGCTGGCGGTGAAGACTCCCAGATCCAGAGTCTCTGGCTGTACCAGGCCTTTGGCGGTCTGCCTTCCAAGGAGTACTACGAGGAGAAGCCCATTCTCGATCTTTACCAGTCTGTCGTTGCTGGGATCCTGACCGATATCGCTGAGCATACTACCATCCGACAGGACAAGCACGAGCACGACAAGCGAGACTTCATTTCCGATCTTGAGGAAGCTGCTTCCCTCGGCGATGCCGACATTGACAGCCTTCTCGAAAACGTAGAGGATCTCGTTGAGGCTGCCGAGTGGCCTTGGCCTTGGCCGGGGAGCGACAACAAGGGCGACGGTAACGGGAACGGCGGTAGCAAGGCTCCCGGCCGAGTCGAAGAGCCTGTTGATAAGCGAATGGAGAAGCTTGCCGGTAGGGTCGTCCATTTCGAGCGAGAGTTGATGCGAGCCGGTGCGGACCCCGAGTACCTGTTCAACCCTCACTACGCCTACAACCCTTACCCCACCAAGACTCTCCAGAAGTCTCTGCCTTTCCTTGACATCTCCACCTACCTGTCCACTTTTGCTCCGCGAGTTTTCCCTGCCAACATTACCGTGACACACCCGCCTTACCTCAAGTCGGTCACCAACTTGATCGACAAGACCCCGGACTACGTCCTCTCCGGATACTTTGTCACCCGTCTCGCGCTCACCTACGCTGGCGCACTTGGCCCCAAGGTCACCATCCGACAGCATGTCAGAAGGCTCGAGGAGGTCCTCAAGGGTATCAAGAAGGGCACCGAGGAGAATAGGGTTGATGTCTGCCTGAACTGGGTTGACGAGATCGTAGGATTTATTGCTGGAAGAGAGTTTGTTCGAGAGGCGTTTTCACCTGAAGCCAAGGCTGAAGGCGAGCACATCATTCGATGTGAGTTGGGCGTCTCTCTTGACATTGTTGCCTCGTACCTGGTAACGCAAACTGACAGAACCTCTAGCTATCGTCTCCGCTTTCCATGACAAGCTGCCTCACATCGCGTGGATGGACGAGGAGTCCGCCAAAGCCGCGCAGAAGAAAGCAGAAGCCATCATCCCGAAAGTTGGATACCCTCTTTCGCCCAACACCACTGATCCTGTCTCCCTTCAATCATGGTACTCTCGATTGACAGTCAAGGAGGGCGATTTCTTCGGGAATGTGCTTGGGTCGACTCTGTTGGAAGAGTCTAGGGTTTGGATGGGTCTCGGCAGGAGTCGGAACAGGAACTCATGGGAGGTGAGCCAGCGAAACGTCGTATGAACTGCACTGGATCAGTTGCTGACATGCCATTTTGAAAATAGATGTACCCGCAAAGTGAGCTCGATCAATCAAATGCCGTTGATTGATGGTGTTCTAGGCTGACATTCCCACCACAGCCGTGAATGCGTACTACTCCCCTCCCGATGGCGAGATCGTGTTCCCTGCCGGTATCCTCCAACCGCCTTTCTACTCTCTCGAATGGCCTTCGCACTTGCGATACGGTGCCTTTGGCGCTGTGGCTGCCCACGAGCTGACCCACGCATTTGACAACTCTGGCAGTCAATACGACGAGAAGGGTGAGTGAGAAGGAACCCCGAGCCAAGGCTGAGGGGATTGGCATTGATTGGTCCCCTTTGCTGATATTGCATCTCTTCGTCGCAGGTCGACTTAGGGACTGGTGGACCAAGCAGACCGTTGTAGACTTTGAAAAGCGAGCGCAGTGCGTCGCGAGTCAGTACTCCAAGTATTACGTTTACGATGCCGAGGGCAAGAAGGTCTACGTGAATGGTAATGTGAGTGCGAACAGATCAGTCGGTACAATCATATCATGAAGCTGACGTCGGAGTATTGTGAAATCTGCAGCTCACTAACGGAGAAGGTGAGCAGTGGAAACATCAGAAATCTACCTAGAGGGAAGCTCACAGTTCTTGCCTCCCCTGAAACTTTTGTAGACATCGCCGACTCGGGCCTCGCACAAGCCTTCACCGCATGGCAAAGCACTCTGAACACCACCGCTGTTGCCTCTCCTCAGCGACTGCCGGGACTCGACTTCTCGGACGAGCAGCTTTTCTTCCTCGCCTTTGCGCGAGTATGGGCCCAGCTCACTCGACCCGCCACAGCCGTTTCGAGAGTCAGGACGGACCCTCACTCGCCGCCCTATTGGCGAGCGACTGGTACGCTCAGGAATCTGGAAGCGTTCCACAAGGCGTTTGGTTGTAAAGCGGGCACCGGGGTGGGTAGACGTGCTATTTCACTCCTTCTTCTATCAGATTGGTGGGATGAAACTAATCGGGCTAACGATGGCGGTTCCTCATTTGTGCAGATGAACCCGCCCAAGAAGGATCAGTGCGAGCTCTGGTAAGCCCACGATCGTCGACTGATGATTAAGATTAATCAGGAGGGAGAAGTGGCCAAAGAGGATGGTTCGACATATCATTCGTGATACGTCAGTAGTCTTTTTGAAATCGCCGGACGGAAGTCTGGAAAGAGGATACGTGAAGTACTCGTAGGGTAAGCCTAAGCCATGAAAGTACGGATTATGAGAATCATGTATCGCTTATGGTCACCAGGCTTTGATGGTGATGATGGGAGTTAGGGTCAAATCGTCTGAGCACGGGCCGCTGCGCTTGCGCAAGATCAGTACCAGGATCATATCTTTCCGATCAAAAGTCTCTGCTGGCCCCACTGCTGCATCAGATCAAATCAAATCAGATTCTCGAATGGACCTCCCCTCCTTTGGCCCTCAGGATTTAGGACTCATCTCAACCTTGTTACTCGTACTGACGGTGCGGTGACTCGGCTCTCCCTTCTATTCTCCCTGATCCCTTCTTCTTCTTCTACACTTGCACTACACGACCGATCTATCTTTTTCCTTTTCTTTCCCTTTCCTTTTCCTCTTCTTTTCTTCTCTTTGACTTGGCTTGACTTGCTTTCTCCCCTTTTGACCCTTTACAACACCTCTGTGCTCTGTACCCGAGTACAGACGATCCTTCATCCTCCCATTTCGACGCGTGAGCGTTATTCGTTGACCTCCTCCCCCCGCCCGGGCGTCCACCTTCAGTCCGTCATCCATACGTACTTTCGATTTTTATCTGCCAGTGTGCCATTCGTCGTCCGTCGGCAATCAAAAAAGAAAAAATTTCTTCAGACACAATTTGGGTGTTGATAAGACAGAGTCCACCCACCTTCTTTTCCCTTCTTTCCCTGGCTTTAGCACTCCTCCCCTTTTCCCTCCGGCTCTCAGACCTGGTACTACCTGCACTTTTCGATTCCAGCGCTTCTCCTACCTTAGAGTTAGCGCTGGATCAGACTGAGTATCGGATTGTACGAGTAGAAGAATATCACCAGTGTGAAGAAGCGCCGCTCGCTCGCGATTATCTATCGATCAGCGGGTAATCCGTGAGCAGCCCTCAGCGATCTTATCTACTATACCTACTAGGCTTCTTAACTTCAATCCTTTTCATAGGCTCAAAGATGGCCCGTCCTACTTTGCCCCTGTCTGCCAATCCTGACCACGAACACATCACCGAGCAAGCACTCCAGCACGAAGGCACCGGCAGCTCCGAGACATTCGCTGCAGCAGCATTCAACACTCTCTCGACCGATCCATCGAAGCTTGACCGGCTTTTCCAGAACGTACAAGCGCACCAGCTGACAGAGCAGCTCCAGCATCTCAACCTCAACGCAAGCTGGATCGTAGCTGATCCAGGAGGGAACGGACGCCCGCAGATCATACGCATCGAACCTGTTTCTTCTGGTGCTTCGCCGGCCGCAGCCGCAGCTGCATCTGCAGCTAGTCCTGGTGGTAGAGCAGGGAACGGGGAGAGTGGGATCAGGGCGAGGCTGAAAGGTACTTATCCTCGAAAGGCCATCACAGCGAAAAGCAAAGAACCTCAAGGGGAAGAGGAGGTATACACGATGACTAGTGGGGATGTCTCGCCTGATCTGGGCAGTGCCAGTATCATTGTGCTGGAAGATGACGAGATCGACCCGACCTCAAGCTCAGAAGCAGTGGCAACAGTAGCAGTCGCTGGTGGATTAGGCAAGAAGAACAGGAAGAAGAACAAGAAGAAGAAGAATAATGGGAGCAACAAGTCCATCTCTGAGAGTACTGGAAGCGGCAGTGGTAGTGGTAGTGGCAGTGGTAGCGCCTCGACGGGGACTGTCTTTGGGATGACGGAGGAAGGAGAAGGCGAAGGCGAGGGAGATGGCGGCGAGGAGGAGGAGGAGGAGGAGGAGGAGGAGGAGGAGGAGGAGGAGGAGGAAGAGTCTGTTGAGATCGAGCTTGGGAGGGCGGGGCCGCCAATCGCCCAAGTACAAGGCACTCAGGAAATCTCTCGTCAGCCGGTGAGTAGGAGTATCGTGTCGTCTCGAAGCTTCAGGCAAACAAGCTGTAAACGTAACCGACGAATCGCTGACGATGTCCTCAACGACCAGGTTGATGATATCCCTGCCAGTGTCCATCCAGCGATCGCGACATTTCCAGCTCGACAAGACCACGATCTCCCTCCTCACTTCACACTCCCAGCTCGACCCGATCCAACCACCGTCCAATCATACATTCCTGTCACAACTTCCTTGCCTTCCATCGAGCAGGCGATGTCTCTTTCCACCGGCGACACGATCTCTGATACTGGTTTCAGTCTACTACGAACAGATCAGGAAGCACCTTCCAATGACATGTCCACAGGAGACCGCATGACTTCCACCAATGCGCAAGACCACCCATCGATCGGTCCCGCATACCCCGCTCAAATCATCTTAGAGGAGAAACCCGACGGGGCCACCTCTGACACCGCTGACGCTCTTCGAGTCGCGCCTATCGTTCTTTCCGGGCCTACGCCACCTCAGAGTCCGGAGCTCGAGGGAGCCATTATGCAGCCTGAGCCTATAATCAAGGTCCTCGATCCCAATGATCAAGTACGACCCCTTACACCTCCACCTGAAACACACATCCCGTCCATCACCTTGACCGACTCGACGACATCGCAGTCTGCCAATGACCACCCGCTCAGACAAGGATGGAGCATGTACTTCTCCGACACAAGTTCGGGGGCATCGAGCTCACGTCATCATCGCAAACTGTCCCCTCTCAATCCGCTGTCCAGCCAGCCGCAGACACCAGTGTCTGCGTCCACCACGACGTCGGCGACGGACTACTCGTCCCACCTGGTGGAAGTCTTCTCGGCCGACAACCTGGAAGATCTCTTTGGGGGTTGGAAAGCCCTTCGAAGAAGCATCGCCCTGTCCAAGGGAAGAGCCATCGAGCCCTTGGGCGATAGTAGCCTTCGAGGCGGTATGGGATTGGGAACGCATCTGTATCCCGAGGACAGCAACTTTCATCTCTTCGTACGAGGAGTCAGGCCAATGTGGGAGGACACTATGTGTCAGAAGGGAGGGAAGATCATGATCGCTGGTGATGCTGCTATTGTAAGTGCGATACGGAAGGGGTACTCTCTTCCGCTCGAAGAGACTTCTTGTCTGTGCAGCGGGCAGTGAAGGCAGAACAGCTTCGAATCTTCCATAACCTTTACATGAAACTTGTAAGCTCTCATGCTGACCTCGTGTCATTCGCCCACTGGTCATGTAGATGGACAACCTCTTCTTCGAAATCGCCTTGTTCCTCATCTCGGGCGAGGTTGATTCCACCCATCCATACCCGACGAGCGAGAACGTGGGCATCGTGGGTGCCCTCCTATCACGAAGGAAATTAACCCGTATCGAAATGTGGATCGGTGGCGAAGTCGCCCCCGATGCCGGCTGGGTCAAAGGTTTGACATCCTTGCTCAGTGGGAAGTTTGGTGGGCCAATGAGCAAGGTGTATGGGTATAAAGCTTTTGGAAAGGGCTAGTGCGGCGCGCTGGGAGGATTCTGGGAGGAGTGAATGAGTGGATATTTATCCTGGGACTCAGATAGAACTACGGGGAGTCAAGAAAAGGCGGTCATATGTTCGTGGGGGAGATACGAGTACGGCACGAATCCAGAGAAGATCAACCGCAGAGTCGAGAAGTGACAGGGCGTCGAAACAGCATAGCACTGGCATTCAACAGTTGAAAAAAACGAACGCAAAACTCTGATCGTTGAGAACAGTCACGGTCCAGCAATCACGAATATGACAGGCATCCACCCATCAACGACAGGGACCAAACGCGCACTCGTTTACCCACCTTCGTCCTCGAGTATGACCTCGAGATTGAAAGACAAGCGGCAAAACGAAAATTGTTGTATAAATTGGCTTTTTCCGCGCCGGTTACGTCCGCTGGATATCGACTGGCGTGCAGTATTGTATACAGCATACAATGGTACATGAGCGACAGTATATTATAGTATAGTAAGGTCACACACATCCTGTGTATATAAATGTATAGTATAAACCAAGTACAACCCATCGTCTGAGACCCAGTTCGCTCCTCTCCAAAAAGGTGTGTCCCTAATTGGATGCGTCAAAAATCCCAAACCAAGTAACAAGCATCAGTGTGTACGATATATATCCAGGTAATTCAAACCACCCTCATGCATATAAATAATAATATCCATAGCAATAGCCATAATGAATGTCCAGCAATCCAAAGTTTGACGTCTCGTCTCGCTTGCGCCAGCGCTATGAGTAATCTTATCTACGAGTGACTCTGCTTATTAGCCTTCCGGCTGGGCAATCGTAATAAGCTTGATCTACAACTAGGTTCTAAGCATAGCTACAGTAAGTATACTGTATCGCTGTATCCCTCATTACGATTACGGCACATGATTGCAAATGAACTGAGCGATAAGAGACAGACGCGTCAGACGTCAGATGCTGGCGGCGCTGGACGATAACGATGACCGATCGCACGTTCTTGGCCTTTTGAGCTAATTGACGAGTTTGATCTGAATGAACCTCTGATTCTCGATTTGTATATCTCTTTCCGCTTTTTCTCTTTTCGATCTCATTTCGCCACCATTATACATACTAATTGTGTTGTACATATTCTTGCAGACTTGTGTGTTTAGCTAGCTAGCTGAATCAGTCATCGGACGTTGACTTTGACTTTGACTTTGCCGCTACCTCGATTTCGACCTCGATCTTGATCTTGACCTCGAAATAGAGAATAGCGGGTAGAGGATAGGAAACAACCCATAACGGGCGATAGATATAGGTGTTGGAATCGAATCGCGCGAGACTGGCTGCGAAGCCTAGATTGAGGTAGTGGATGCCCGACACCCATCATTCATATGGGTCAGCTATAGCTATAGCGATTGTAAACACAAAGACACGCACGAGATTCACACCTGGGCAGGAGCCAGTATTGAGCTCTGATCACACCTCAGGCTCGGTTTGGCTGAGGCAGCCAGCCAGGTTAAGCCAAGTCAAGACGACCACTCCCACTCATAGACCTATTCGACATTGTTCCGCTCAGCATGTCATCCTCACCCTCAGCCTCGGCATCAGCTTTAGCCTCGCTTTCGATCTCACTCCCGAAACCTTCACCAACAACGACACTCGACATCCTCATCCCCCTCGCGCTCTTCACGGCCTTCTACGCGCTCTACGCCTTCCTCGCCCCTCATCCGCAATTAGGATTCGCCAAGGAAAAACAACGCGCCTACATCCTCTCGACCCTCTCTTCGGGCACGATGACACTCGTGTCGATTCCGTACTTGTGGAGCTATGCGTCGGTGGGCTTTGAGGAGACTTTCGAGAGATGTCAGTCGGGCTGGATGGCCGAGTTGGGGCGGATCGGGGTGTTGTTCTTCGCGACGTATCTGTGCTGTGAGTTTGGCGTTGCTTTTATCTTTCTGCTTTCGTTCCTTAGACAGTGGTCATAGCTTCATCGTTATCGTCATCCGTCCCAAGTCGCACTGTGTAATCTTCACTTTACACTTTATCGCAAACAATCCTCTCAACTTCAACGCTTCACCTGTAATTGCTCGCCTATCCTCACCCCTTTGCGAAACCGCCTACAATCAGTCAAGATTATAGGATTGCTACTTATCAATCTGCTCACCTGGCGTTCAGAACTGGGAGCTGACACTTGATGATCCACCCTCTTGTCCTGTCCCGTCCTGTCCTGTCCACTTCATACAGCCGACGTGAGTCAAGTCTCGCACTACGCACTGACACAGAACAATCGGCCCCGACGATTACTGCCTACTCAGTGGTGCGAGAGCGCCAGAGCTGAGAGCGATTATGCATTCCTCTTACTCACGTCTCAGCTACTGGTGGGGTATCTGAGATACCCTGCTCAAGTCGGGCTGCTCACAGGCTGGATTCATCACATGTGAGTATACGTGCTATACATCCCTCAGTGGCCCACAAGCGAGCAACCATGCAACGGTGCGCTCTTTTAGCTGTCCTAGACGCCAATGTACTGTACAAGCCTGGCAATGGACAGCCTTGCATCACATCTCTTCGTTTTCGTGTTCGTGTAAACGTCAATGTGTCACAAATATGCTGAGCCGATGAGAACCAGAGCTGACACGGGACCGCCACTATCGGTCGACTTGCTTGTGCACTTTAGCGTCTACATCGGCCTGATGGTTCATCTCCTCAACAGCCGCTTATCGCCCGTATTCCTTATGGGAAGCATCATGGAGGTGAGCGAGTCTCTCTGACATAATTTCATTCTCGTAAACTATAAATATCCAACTGATTCGTTCGATTTCTCTATTAAGCTACCCACCTTCGACCTGGCGATATCCAACCTCTTCCCATCCTGTCGAAATGACCTCCGCTTCCTCTCATCCTTCTTCATCTTCCGTATCGCCTTTCACGCGAAATTGCTCTTTGACTGTCTTCGACCACATACGAGACTGGTGGTCTTGGAGGGCAGCTGGGTTCCCGGGGTCAGTCTCGGGTTGGCGATGGTGTTGCATGTTCTCTGGTTCAAGGGGGGCGTGGCGGGGTACCTCAAGCGGCGAAGCAAGGCTCGACTTGGTCCTGCCTCGGCGAATCAGGAACAGGCACGATATGCTCAATCCCCAATGTCGAAGCAGCACGATGTGAGGGGAGATCGGAGCGAGCGGCAGGTGGTCACGACAGAAGACGCCGTGATCAAATCACTGGCAGAAATCGACCCTACTGTGGTCGATACTCTGCCCATAGCCGTACCTCCTCCTTCGTTGCTATTGCCAAATTCGCCCGAGACGAGCGCTACAACACCCGAATGGACACCGCTCATGACGCCTCGAACGCCCTCGGGCGCACAGCAGACGCCCTTCAATTTTCCGGCTTTACCTCAACTGCCTACTGTCTCGATACCGTCGATCACTCTGCCCATCTCCATCACGTCGTTGTCCCTGCCACTGCCTTCGGGGCTGAACATCAATAGCGAGGGGTTCAAAGAAGCTGTGAAAAGCCGATGGGAAGGGCAGAGAGAGAGGTTCTCTATCCGGCGCAGGAAGCCGACAATAGGAATGGATATGGACCAGGATCCAGAGACAAATCTGGACGAGATGATCGCTCAAGAGCTGGACCCGGTCGATATCGATGCTATCAGAGCATCATGAGTAGGAGCGGAGCACGCAGCACAAAAAGGGTCTGGCAGTTCTCATGAGGAGAACAAGTGGAATTGAGCATGCTGCTATTACGCGGCTGGACTTTTCACGCTCTTAGGGGCCGCTTCTTTCTATATTTGCCGGTAGGACACTGTAATGCTTTTGCAATGCCGCTTGCTATAGTGCACTGTAATTCGTTGTGAACGGATCGGATATGTATATATCGATTTTTGCTTTGATAGCAATTTGCGCGCGTTGTAGATGTGATTAAGGGCTGTACTGGATGATCGGACACTTTTCTCTCTAGTATTGCCGTCGGCATCACGACTGCAGACACAAGAGGCACGACACAGAGCGACACCCACATCACACACATCCTTTGATACCTGATATGACTCCAGGTCCAGGCTCGGCTCCAGGGCCGAACAGGATCACGGTCTACGACCTGTACAGTGAGATCGGAGACCATCCTCACCCCGGTTTTGGAGCCGATCGCCGATGCAATCGGCTGCATCTGAAGTATGCTGGACAACGCAGCATACGGCAGACGGTAGAGCCCTGCCCTGGACCGGTATCTTGGAACCTGCTATGGGTGTGATCCGTGTCTCATGTCAATTAATACCATGACTTTTATGGCTTGTTGTCGTTTCAATGATGATTGATGATTGATGGTTGATGAACTTGGTCCAGACCGAATTGGGGATGGGATGTATGTCGCCAAATCAAGATCCCGAATTTCCAATCAAAGTCATTGTCAGAATGCCTTTAACTCATTGAAACGCAACGCCTGGTCGTGTCTTTGCCATGCCATGCTATCCTTTGGCTTGCCGCTTGCCGCTTGCCTCGAGGCGAAGGCGAATCGATCACGATGATCGGCTGCGTAGGGAGGGAACGCGCTCGAGAGCCCGACAACGCGCCTGATGTTGCACTCTCGCCTCTCGCCTCGTTTTCCAGCGAGTCCCACGCATAGTCGAGTCCCGAAATGTACAGATGCACAGGGTATACAGTATAACCAATGATGGTATACTTCTATCGACTTCCTACATCCACATACAACGTTGTCACCCTGCCTGACATACACGTCCGTTGTGTTGGCACCCTCGAACGATATGAACTCGTCACAGGCACGAAGCAAGACTAGTCTTGAGTGGTATCGTAGTTAATGCGTGTTATGCTTATCACGCGGATTAGTGACATTCATATACCCATACATACGAGACAACCAATATACTGTATATGAAGACTTGATGATACACGCCAAACCGGAACGATCGACATCAAACCGAGCACGACTCAAACGGCAACTCGTTTGTATAATCACAACCACCCAGAACCAAAATGCCACTCTCAGCCACGACTTCTACGTTAACCATGTCTTCAGCAAACCACGACATCTTCACGCCTCTTCCTTCTCATTACTCTTCTCGTACTCAAATCGAGCATTCTCAGTCAGATCACCGTCACCCTCACACCTTGCTCTATGCTCTCGTACCGCAAGCCACATATATCAGGATGACAGGAAGAAGGGGCAGCCGCCGTTGCCTTCCTCTTCCCTGTATCGACGACCTGTCTTCACCCGACACCAAGAGTTCCACCCGGGAAAGACATTCAACCATCGACTCTCCTGATTACTCCCTTTCTGCAGCAGTGACGACGCCCAGCCTCTCACCGACCAGTACAATGTCGAGTCATCTTGCGCCTCTGACACCGAGTCCCAAATCCAGCCACGACACCAACGCCACCGGTCTGGTCTTCTTCCCTCAACCGGACCCAGCTCCTTGTGAGGGTGTAGAAGACTCTCAAGATTACTTTGGATCTGCGTCCTGCCCATCACCTGCTCCCTCAAGCAGTATCAGCCCTTCCCAGAACTTTGCATGGAACGCGAGACGATTGTCTTTTGGAGATAGGTCCAGACCGCCTTTCTTCTCACTTGATCCTGGACTCGACCTCGAGCTTGATATCGGTCTCGGTCTAGGTCCAGGGGGAGTCGAGCGATTGCCCGACGAGCCAGAGTATCCACCCTCGATACCTCCACAGGCGGCAGCAATGACAGCAACCTCTTCTCCTACCCGGCCACTGCTACTACAAGATACCGTAAGACCGAGCAGCAGCAATAAGATGTCGTCCTCTGTCGCTTCGTTGCACACCATCCAAGGGGATGAGCATAAGCCGAACAAGAAGCCGTTCGGCCGAACTTTCCTCGCTCCTTCACCTACTATCGTCGCGCTCTCCGTCCCAGATTCGGATCCTTCGAAATCGGCAATCAAGCGACAGCTCACACCATTGGTCCCCGTGGGCTTTGTATCGCCTCCGCGACCTACAGGTGCTGCCCCATCTTCACACTTGACCAAGGCAGCAGCTCAATCTGCCCAGTCGGCGTCACTCAAGGGAAATCTCAGCCGAACGGACTCGGCGACTCTCTACCCGTCTTTGTCGATCTCAAGGCGGCTGGGCCATGCGCGAAGAGACTCTGGCGACTCGCAAAGAACCGTCAGACCTACTGATGGACTCAAGCCTGACATACATGGGGCTAGTCAGGCTGCTTCACAGACGCCTCCAGGCTCTCGCATAGAAGCTCGCCATCTCGACCATACGGTGTCAATTATCCAGCAGCAAGGCAAGGCCGACGATATCGGACCTTGCCACACCAAATACTCGTCCGAGGGAACGTACGTCCCCCCGCGACGACCCGCTACCAACAGGTTCGCGAGCCAAGGAAGCGGTGGTCTACCACTGAGGCCACGTTTGGATCAAGATAGCAGCACCAAACTTCGCTCGTACTCGATGTCAGCTCCTTTCCAGAGACACACTGGTGCTTCCTCGTCACCGCTCGCAAGACCGACGTCTCCCCTCGCTCATCAATCATACTCATACTCCGGTGATGGAAGAGGATCACTCCAGCCACTTACGCCCCGCGACCGTCTTCCCGTCGAGGAGGGCTTGGTTCATTTCCCCTTCCCAACAGATCCCACTCCAGCTGGCGAGGTTGTTCGACCCGTGTCTCCTGCATCAGCAAGTCGATTCAAGCGGCCTATCTCGCCTTCCTTCCCTAATGACTCCTTCTCTCCCTACTTGTCAGGTCAACACACTCACATTAACCCTCATACGCACAGCCATCAGACGCTTTCTTCGGCGCCTAAAAGGCCGAAATCTCCCACTACGGCGAGGGAGAGTCTGAAGGTTGTCCTGGCTAGAAACACAGAATTAGCCTTGAGGAAAGGTGAAGATGATGATAATGACGACGACGACGACGATAGAAGGGACTCGCTGGATCGATTGGTCCATGTCGCTCAGAAAGCCGAATATGGTGAGTGATTACAGCCTGTTGTGTGTGGCTGAGACAGAGTGGCGAACGCTTGCGCTGACTCTGAGATCTCTCCATGTCTTCCGCAGGCTCTGTGCCATTTTACCACCCTCATCCACCTAGTCACCTGTCGACCCGTAGGGAGCCACTCAGGCTTCCATCATCAACGACCTCACTCCCGGTCCGCTCAGCCTCGCCATTCAGCTATCATCATCCCCATCAGCTCCGCCGCAATCAAGAGATTGGGTCTGGACGACCGCTGAGTCGACACCAGCATACCACTCTGACCATCACTGATTCCGACCCACCCTTACGCACCAATGTGAATGTCTCGGGCACCATTGTCCCGATTCGCCCGAAACCGCGCAAAGGGTTCACCCTGTCATCACTCTTCTCCCAATCTCCACCACATAACCTTCACCAGCAGCAGCAGCAGTACCAGGCCAAACCAACTCTGCTCCCTCCTCATCGCCCCGAGACGAGCTCACCACCACAGACGAACGAGGATCTCCCTACGCCTCCAGAGAACTCTCCAGTATCGCCTCCCCCCGACGTTGTGGACCTCGGCTATAGCGATCACTACCCTCATCAGCGTTTCGACGTGAACAAGATCTCAGAGACGCTCAGAGGTATGACAGGGCGCGTCTCGTTTGCTGAAGTGGAGGGCTTGAGTCATCCTGGCGATGCGTTCGCCGACGGCCTCAACAATCACGAGCTCGAGGTTGAGCACGAGGATCAGAGAGAAATCGCTCGGGTCGGGGGCGTGAACCCGCTTTCCAAGCAGAGACGGAACCACAGCAGACCTGGCTCGGGCAGTCGAAGGTGGACTCTCCCTTTCTGAGTTTTTTCTGTGAGTGATATTCTCGAAATTCGTGAGACCGAGAACGGTCCTATGCTTTCACCTCTCCCAGTCGAGTCGAGACAGTCGTGGCATCTGATCCAGAATGTACAGGGCGTAGCGTACAGTCAACTATTTGACCTGTGAACCCATTTATGTTCCTCACTTTCGATATGGGGTCCTTCGGTTTACATTATACGGTATTATAAGTACAGCTGCGAAGGCGAACATGCCTAGCACCTCTCACTGTTTAACCTGTATCATCAAGTACTGTTTCCAGTCGCGTATTGTCGTAAACAATACATGTACTATCGGCGTTCAAACACTTACTGTATGTACCTTGTATCATACCGCGTTCGACTTTTATAGTCATGCACTCAAGTCACCCATGTATCCAATCAATGAGCCTCGGTGCTGAGCGTGTCGCCCTTCTCGCGGATTTCGATGCATTCACCATATATGTGACCTTGTGGAATTGACTACTGTACTTCTGTTGCGAGTAACATGTATGGGTGAGGAATGGTGGTTGACTTGATTGTCTGGGACTAGACGAAACGAATGATTGTGTTATCCCCCGGATCTCGGTGCTCTTTTCTCTGTTTTAATACTATGCGCATCCCTAAAAACGCCTAGAGATACTTGTTCTCCTTGAGCCACTGCAAACATGAAGGGAACCGAGTACATCAGCTTGAATTTCGTCCATACAAAGCGTAGTCTGTACAATAGACAAGCAATATGAACAGCAACCACTCACGTTCTCCACGTCGGCAGAGTCTCGCTGGACCCAGTCGGCAGCGGCTTGGATCGAGTCGCAGGTCTGCGCGACGGCGAGCTTGAACTTTCGGATATCTACGAGTCACCGCAGTGGTGTAAAACAAATTTTGTCAGTTGGCGTTGCGGACAAGCGGTCATTAACAGCCGAGGATTCTTGAATGTCAAGACGGATGATTTTGCGATCTTGGTAAAAGGTGTCCACTCACCCTTGTCGTGGAAGAAGTCCTTGACCATCTGCAGATCCTTGTGGCTTGACAAGCTTGCAAAGGCACCCTTGATGAGGTAGTTGACGCCATAGCCGTCAGGGTATCGTTTCATGAGCTGTAAGATCGGTAGCAAGTAATGTTTCAGTCGTCAGTGCCGATATTCCGGGATGCACCAAACAGGTTATGCGTTTTCCCGCATGATCCTCTCCGACTCTCGGACCAAACCTTTACACCGGAAAACCAACCAAGAAGTCAACTCACCGTATCGTACTCCTTGATAAAGTACTCAGAGATCTGTCTTCGAGCATGCTTGTTGGCCGCAAAGCCGAACTACCATGCAAATCGTCAATTTCATAAGCGTTTCGTCCCTCCAAACAAAGCAGCACACGCCCACTCACGAAGAATATGTAGAGGTCCTGACTCTTCACCGTCCCATCGTTGAGCATCTTGAACGTCCTGTCCAACAACGACTGGTCTCTAGGCGAACAGAGCGCGTACATCGCATCGACCTTTGTCGAGGGGTTGGGAGGCTTGTTGTACACCTTGAGAACCTTTTCGTACTCGGCCACGCCCCCGTGCTCGACGGCGTTGATGAAGATGCTCCTCTGCAGGTCAGGCGGGATTCGAGAATCGTCACCGGTCTCTGCAAAGACCTTGAATCTCTCCTGAATCTCCTTCAACACTTCAGGCTCTTCAGCAGCTGCCAATGTAGCGACCACGAGCTCTCTCAGCTCCTTGACGTCAGGTACGTCGTCCTTCTTGCCATCAAAGCCAAGCTTCTGGGCAAGAGGCTTGAAAAGGTCGATTCGGAACTTGGCCAAAGCTTTCCGGGTAGACTCGGGCTGCTCCCAGAAGGCTCCGTTCAGTCTGGAAAGGGCAGACCCAATCTGGGACCAAGGCAAGAATTCCTCCTCACCCCTGGCAAGCTCGTTGATCAGGCTGAGCGAACCGGAAGTCTTGGCGTATCCCGCTCGAGCAAGAGTAGCGGCATCCGATACGAGACCAACTCGATCCTCGATACTGAACTGGCTAGCCTGCTTACCGAGCTTGACCAATCGCTCGGGCTCATACTGAACTCGGTAGACGCCGACGGTGTTGCCGTTGATCTTGAACGAGTCGCTACCCTTGAGATCGTAGGTGGCACTTCGTTCCTGCAGAACAGCCTTGTGGTCGATAGAGACCTTGCCGTGACTGTCGAGCGTCGAGACCTCGAGAGGTACATACCAGATCGTCTCATCCTCTTCAGGCTTGGCATCGCCTGTAGATAAGAATCGATTCTGGGTGACCTTGATCTTCCCATCGCCGAGCTCATCGACCTTGACCACAGGGAAACCAACCTTCAGTGTCCAATTGGCCATGATCTTGGCGACATCGAGACCAGAGGCTTCCGAGATACCATCCCAAAGATCCTTGGTCTCGGCGTTTCCGTAAATGTGCTTCTTGAGGTAGATCGAGACACCTTTGAGGAAGGTGGGTTCACCGACTACGCTCGCGAGCATTCGGAGCACGGAAGCACCCTTTGAATACGATATAGCATCGAAGATCTGAGCGATCTGGGCAGCATCGGGACAATCGACCTCGATAGGGTGGGAGGACCTCTGGGCGTCGAGGTCAAGGGCACTTTGGAGATGGGTTTTCAGGAATTCCGATCGAGGCTTCCATTCGGGCCAAATCCGATCGAGGATGACCAGCTCTCCCATGAGAGTGGCGAAGGCTTCGTTGAGCCAAAGGTTGTCCCACCACTTCATAGTGACGATGTCACCAAACCACATATGAGCCAGTTCGTGGCACTGAACCACGGCGACTCGCTTCTTGGCTGACAAGGGGGACTTTTCGGGGTCATACAGATAAGCGGTAGTTCTACCAGTGATGAGGCCCCAGTTCTCCATGGCTCCGGCATCAAAGTCGTGCGCAACAAGGGTGTCGAGTTTGGGCAAAGCGTAAGGGATGTCGAAGATCTCTTCGTAGACGGGTAGAGCCCACTTCTTGATATCAAGACCGAACTGAGCCTGCTTGATCTGGTCTTTGGTGGCGAAGATCCTCAGTGGGACCGTCTTGCCGGTCAACTTGGAGTGGTGCTCGGACTCGAGCGAGACGAATTCACCAGAGGCGTATGCGACGAGGTAAGTCGACATGAGTGGGGTGGTCTCGTATTTCGTGATGGTCCAGCCGTCGTCACTAGCAGACTCGGTCTTTCCCTCGGTCTTTCCCTCAGTTTTGCCTTCAGTCTTTCCCTCCGTTTTGCCTTCGGTTTTGCCCTCAGTCTTGCCGAGAGATACCGAACCGCCCAGGAGCGAACCAAGCTCGTAGTTGTCGTTGAAAACGTTCTCGATAGAAGCGTTTGAGGGTGCTTTCCAAGGCTTGGTGGAAATGTCAGGCATGTTGCTTAGAGAGGTGTTCTTCTCCCGGGCGATCATCGAGATGGCGAATTTGGACTTGATCAAGGGCTCATCCCAGCAGCTGTTACGTGCGTGGAAACGTCAGACAGAGAAACGAGCGGAAAGCGTGACACGGTCCACTTACGGGAAAGCCTTTCGAGCTTCAGTAGCCTCGAATTGGGTAAGACCGTAGCTAGTAGGTGTTGTCAGCTCACAGTGCACAGTCTCATCCGGCAAGGCAGTCAGTGGCACAATGACGGCTCAAGATCACATAGTCGAGGGTGAGATACCCATGATACCTGGATGTTTCAATCCACTCACATCGGCTTCTTGCCATTCTCATCGGCATCCCCTTCACTTCTGTAGTATCCGTGCATAGCCGACTTGAGTTCCGCCTCGAACCTCACAAAGAGCTTAGTCCCCTTCTGACCCTGCTTCAGTCCACCACCAGGCAAGCTGGACAGATCGAGCGTAGCGACCTCTTTCTCCTCGTCCAGCTTGAGTGATGAGAGGGGCAAAGAGACATTGGATGTGGTCTTGAGGTCTGAAGAGGTGATGGCGAGGTGGGTGATAGTCAAGGTCTTGTGGTAATGGAAGGAAATGGTAGGTGAGTCCTCGTTGATGTCAAGGTGGATGAGACCCTCGCCTGAGAATGTGGGTGGGGAAGCGAGGAGGTCGGTCTTGATCGCTAGCTCGTAGAGCTGTTGGTGTATGTGTGTGTGTGATGGATGGAGAGTCAGGTGAAAAAATCATCCGACAGATCAGCGGGGTGAACACTTTCGATATTGTCCCATCGCATTTCACCGTCGCGCTCTGATCTTGTTGATGATGACACATCTCGGTCATTGCAGTGCTTCGGTCACTCCTCGCGCAGCTTGTACATAGGCGGGAGCGAGTGAGGATGGAATCCCGTGAGGCATAGCCCATGCAAGGATAGGGACATACAAGACCGCACTCACGCTAGGATACACGTTCGTAGGAAGCCTGTGGCCGACCTGGTCCTTGGCAGACGTGGCACCGCCGATAACAGCTGACGACATTATACCGGTCTCGTTAGATGTATGAGAGTGAGTACAGAGGCAGAGGTTTCTTCTTGCGAAGGTGATGGGTGATCGAGCGGATCTAGTTGTTTGACTTTGGCGGGCAGTGGAACGCTAATACATCAGTGACGTATACGGTCAGCATTGAGCACTCTTATGGGATATTCGAGAGCTACAAGTCGGCGATAGGTGACGAATCAGAGCTGAAGGGGAAGACTGAGCTAAGACGGAAGCGCCAGCATCAGCGCTCACCTGAAGGAATGTCCGAGCGGGGGTATTAGCCGGTCGTAAGATTCTAGGAGCGGTAGATCTAGCGAATCTGTTGGGGTATCGAGCGACACCTCTGGTAAGCATCAGGGGGCGATGAGAGGATATAGGCTGAAAGCGGGGTGTTAGATATTATGAGCAAATGAGGAATGTTCGATGAAGGATCGTTTCAGCGGGAACGATCGTGGACTGGTGACTGGTGACTGGTGACTGGTGACTGGTGACTGGTGACTGGTGACTGGTGACTGGTGACTGGTGACTGGTGACTGGTGACTGGCGGTGTCAGTGACGAAGCGAAGCTTAAGGCGTCAAGTGTACGGTGTACGGTGTACGCGTGTCATCATCGGTCAAATGCGCATGTGCAGTTGCATCCGCATTTGCATCCGGTTCAGATCGATGCCATAGCCGACGCACAACATTCCAGATCTCACCTACATCCCTACCGGCTTATATCCCATTTGTACATGTGCATATCAACAGATAGATATGGACATTATGGTATACTAGTGATTGAGCTAAGAAGGGGTATCGTCAAACACCTACAGAGAGCAAGGACAGATAACAGAAACCATCATGTTGAGTGATTAATTGTACAAATCGAGTTGAATGTCAGATATGTGAGTCTGTGGCCTATGAAATGAGACCAAAGTCGAAGGACAAGGATATGCTAGTTGTTTAGATGTTGTATGTAGTCTGATATAGACGGCGAAGCGAATGCGCTTGATACACATGGTCCTTTGAAACCTGAATCCTCGGCTGCCAGCAGCCCCCGAGGTTTACTGCTGCCTATCGGTGAGTTACGCTGGGCGATCTGATGAGGGTGAGGAACTGTCAAGAGAGAAGAGTAACTTGCAGCGTCAGCATTTGAGTAGATCGACTCCGCCTCGACCCTAGCAATCGAGGATACACTACAAAGGACAGGCTTCACTCACCTCCTCTCTTGTCTTCTGCTGCTGTCTGAAGCAGCCCAACATGGTGCTCGTCACCGTCGTGGCACCTGGCTTCTGCACACCTCGCATCGACATGCACATGTGGCTGCGAACGGAATAACAGGGTGGATCAATTCAGGCGCTGCCTTCCGCAGATGATGACCGTGCTCTGAACAACGGTCCTCAGGCCGTTCGACGACTTGTTCAATCATAAGTGTAGGAGGAAACAGTGGTCTGAGAGGAAGACCTCCACTCACGAAGCCTCCATGACGACCGCCACGCCTCTAGGCCTGATAGCCTCCTCAACGGCCAACGCGACCTGCTTGGTCAACCTTTCCTGGACTTGCAATCGCCTTGAGAACGTCTCTGCGATTCGAGCGAGCTTGGAAAGACCCAAGACGAGCTTGTTGGGGATGTAGCCGATGGAAATCTGTATGCGAATTTAACGCATAGGGACATGACAACAATCGAGTTTCAGTTTCGATTGCTTGCTCGGCACCGTGGCATCAAGAAACACACGCCCATAAGCAACCTCCGCTCACCTTTCCGGTAAACGGTACCATGTGATGTTCACAGAGACTGAACACCTCGATATCCCTCACAATGACCATCTCATCGTGGTCCTCCGCAAACACTGCGTCATTGATCACATCCACCAGCCGCTCCTCGTACCCTTTCGTCATCCACATCAGAGCCTTGGCGTATCGCTCGGGCGTTCGCTGAAGTCCTTCTCGGTCGGGGTCTTCGCCGATACATTCTAGGACCGTACGGATAGCAGAGGAAAGCAGTTGAAGGTTCTCTGCCTTTTCCGCGGGGGAAGAGTGTAGTCGGAGGTGGGTTGATTTGGCTAAAAACGGGAAGAGAAATTGATCAGCTTGTGTTTGTGAATGGCAGTTTGGGTGCCCAGGTGCGCATGCAGCAAGAGTCATGATCTCATCAATAGAGACAACGAGTAGACCGCCACCAGATGAGCGCCCAGAAGCCATCATAGCTTTTGACGCCTCCTCATCACTTCCTACCGAGATGCCGACGGCGCCGCGCCTACGATACCCAGACACGGCGAGCAGGTCCCACTCACCAGGCCAGCCCAGTCCCTCCTCATCAGCGATGCCTCGTCCTTCCGCCTGCTCTTGTCCTTGTCCCTGTACGACACCTCGCGCTGCCTCAATCAGCCCGTTCTCCTCCAGCTCTCCCCTCACTTCGGATCTAAGCTCATCCATCGTCCTTCCGTCTGGTCGATGGTCGGCATCGTCGTCATCATCGTTTCGGGTTCTCCTGCTGGAGCCCGTCGCGCTGGATCCAATCATGGGGAAAGGGTAGTTCAACCCGCCGTGACTCTGATGAGTGCCCGTCGGAGTGCTAGATCCTGATGTTGGTCTGAAACCGTACCCTTCTTTCGCTTGACGCGAATATTGTGGTCCCGGAGGGAAGTTGACGCGTCCCGTAGATGGATTAGGTCTGCTCAACTCTTGAGACGCAGGCCACGGCCGAGGTTGAGAGTACGATGCACCAGCAGCTCCGCCAACGCTGCTACTATCAGTGGTAGATGTTGTGGCACTCTCGGGTAATTTGGCCTTTCCTGCAGGTGGGTGGAGTGGTAAACCCTCCTTGAGCAAAGAAGGATGAGTGGGCGGTGATCTGGCGTTGCCGTGCATCCTTCCTCTCTCCCATGAGCCGGTCGAGGATTCTGATAAGATCGAGAGGTTGTTGAGGTTCTGCGCGGGGATCGGTCGTGCGGATTGGGGCGATAAGGATGCGGATGTGGACGTCGTCTTGGAAGGGGAAGCGGGGTTGGGCTGATCAGACATTGCTTGGGGTGTTGGCGATGATGATGATCACTGGTTGAGTTGTAATGAGCGGCTGAGGAATCGCGAGTCGATTAAGAACGTGCTACAGACGTTGTGAGTGACGCTCGGACGCTCGGCGTCGAGGACGAGGTGGTCTGAATCAACTTTATCTCGGACTCGCTATTGCATGGCGTGGAGTTTGCCTTTGGCGCTAAAGCACAATCGAATTGCCAATTACATGATACGGTTGAACGTATCAGCCTCATCACAGTCATCAGGCTCATTTGGACTAAATCCAGGGTTTGCGGAATGCCGGGATCGTGATTTCGGTAGAAAACGAAGCCATCGGACTTAAGGAGTTTATCTGGTTTATATCCTATAGGACACAGCCTTTGGGAGCAGTCGGTCTGACCGCCACACTCGCTTGGCTCCGTCTTTGACTCAATCCGCTCGCTCGCTGCCCATCCGGCTCTCTCACGTCTGCCACTCACCGTCCCGGTCTCACCTCTCAATCCTTCTCCCACAGGTATCAGCTAGCAGGCCTGTCCCGGCCTCGTGCATTCGCTCACTCTCTCCATCCTTCGACCACAGCCGTAGGCTACGCTCACGCAGACCGACCTCGTTAGGCCAAAGTCAAATTCGACGTTGAAAGAGTGTTATCGGTTCTCCTTTTTTCTCCTTTAGCCGTCAAGTAGATAACATACCTTCAAAATGGTGAGTGCTGTCCCTGCGACCAGATCAGACTAGGCGTCAAGGCAATGGCAATGGCAAGAGCGATCACGCCAGGCGAAGATACGACTCGGCATTCAGGTGAAGATTTTCGACCTCGACGACGAGCAAGTAATATACGCTGGGAGCATGGATATGTGTATGGGGCAAGAGGGTGGAATTGGCACGACGATGGGAAAAAGAAGGCAGATGGTCTCGGAAAGGAGGGAGTGCCCGTTGGCGGACGAGATCGTGCGGTTGGCATCAGCTGGTCTCGACCCACCGGACTCATTGCAACAAGAGCGAGGGATGAACCCAATGTTGGTGCAGCGTGCTCATCAGTTGGGTGGATGGGGTGGTTGTCGGATTGTGTGGGATTCTTGGGAAGGGTCGACATGTCGGCGTTGGGAGTCTGGAAAGTCATCGACTATCAACGAATGTTATCGGGTTTCGACAACTCGACCTCTCTGCCTATCTTCGTGTGACAGAAGACGGATACATCCTTCCCCGTTGCGCTCGTCCTCCCTCGCTTTGCTTGTGCCCTACGCATACCCAAGTGCCGTACACGAATGCGCTCCTCAGCGGCAACTGCTCGGATACCGACACGTCCTATATTGCTTCCGAAAACATCGCTGTGCCGCGGTCGTCTTGCCATTGCCATCGCCGTCGCCTATGCCTGATCTGATCTGTAAATCTCATATCTTACGCGCCAACTAACTAACCCCTTTGCCATGTTACACAGACCAAGCGAACAAAAAAGGTCGGAGTTACCGGAAAGTACGGTACTCGATACGGTGCCTCTTTGAGGAAGACGTGAGTAGATCGCATATCATTGACTGATGTCTTTTGATGCGATTGCTGATCGTGGCGTTTCTCTCGAATTCTATAGCGTCAAGAAGATGGAAATCACCCAGCACGCTCGATACACTTGTCCTAACTGTGGCAAGGTGGGTTGGAAGGTGTTCTTGGGTTCAGGCGCGATGGAATATATGCTGACTTGAGGCTGTTTCGCCTTCATCTCTCCGTCGCACCCTCTTCCGTTCCTTTTCGCTGTTCGACCTGTCTTATCAAACTCTCTATCGCCGTGATCAATCGCTCCGCTCATCGCCCCGTCGCCCCGTAGAACGCCGTCAAGCGAACCGCCGTCGGTATCTGGAAGTGCAAGGGTTGCGCCAAGCAGTACGCCGGTGGTGCCTACACCTTCGGAACCCCCTCAGCCGCCACCGTCCGATCTACCATCCGACGATTGAGGGAGGTCGCCGAGGTTTAAAATCAAACTCTCTTTAAACCGAAGCAAACAGAGGGACTCAGGCGAGGGGATTTTCAGCTGCTCTTTTGATATATACCTTTGAATCTATATCAATTGGGATGCGATGATGTATTGCATAGCCGACTGATTTGTGTCCTGGTGCTCGTCACTCAAATGGACTTTTCCAAGAAGCTGAATGCTAATCCCTGACAATCCTTGCTTTGCTGACTTTTACCAAGCATGTATAAGTCAAGACGAAGGAAGAAGGGCAATCAATATACTCATCAAGAAGCATCACAGGATCCAAAGGTCAGGGCACGCACCAAACATCAATCCCACCACCCACACGGCACATGCATACATGCATACATGGATACAAAGTCTATCAGATTGCACTATATGCTTTCCTCTTCCTCTCAACAGATCCCCTTCGAACGAAATTTATCAAAACCGTAAATCGCTACGACAATGAAGCTCCGCAATAGCAAGGAGACCTCGGCCGCTCGTACGGCTGGCATCAGAAGGGTCGAGCCATCAAGGGAAGGAGAAGTAGTCAGACCTGCGATGAGGAACGACCTGTCAGTCGTGGTGTGTCTCTCACTGTTTCTCCCTTTTCCTCGCTCATCTGCTCCCTCAAGAGTGAGAAGGCGCTTGACCACTGATAGACAAGCTGATCTTGATTGATCCCTCCTGTGTGACCGAACTGTAGAGCTTCGGATCTCATTTTTCCTCACTGCGATAAACCTGTCGCCGCCATGTATGCCAACTCCAGAGCTCTCCCCATGAGGGAAGGACCGAACACAGAGACCAGTCGTGACCCATCTTCCCGCATGATACATCGACGACTCATGCGATTGCTCATCGCCTCTCCGTCCATCGCTGTCTACCCTTATACCGTCACTGAGGTCCGACCGAGTACGACAGCGGATGCGAATTTCCAGCCCAAACGAACCCGCCAGGCCCCTCGTGAAGCCGACCAGCTGTTCGAGTTTCCCGCGTCTGCTTTCCTTTCCTGGCCAAAGGGAAGTCGGAAAGTGCGCATTGGCCTTATGAGCACGCTGGAATATCACGGACAATATTGTCATGTCTGGGTGGCCGGTATCGCTGATGCCCCCGATGGCCAAGGCAAGATCATATTTTTCTTCGATCCGGATCCCGACGCCTACTGGATCTTCGATCGATATGAGGAGACCAAAAGACCAATCGCTTCTTATGCCCAGTGCAAGATGATAAAGCTTGTCGGCGAGAGTTCTTAAATAAAGTCAGTATGGTGGGGTCGCAGGAAGATGCTGCTAGGCAGGGAAGTATATCTCGAGGAGTGCCCACGATTCATGGAGACTTTCAGAGGGAAAGACGGTATCACCACGGAAGAACTGCAGAGCAAGGGCTTCATCAGGCTGACTTCAGGTGGGTGAGGCATGAGTTTACAGAGGGGTTGTGAGAGACGCTGACTTTGTCATGACCGTATTCAGCTGGAACATTATTCGGATAGGAGCTCGAGTCCACCAACGTCATTGCGAAGGAGAGGACAAGGCAGAAGGAGTGGTGCATATATACACGCGATGACTAGTGGATATGGCATGCATGGGTGATTCGTGGTTCCTGCAGAAGACTGTTCATGCTGCACGATGTCAATCACTAATTTCGGCTCACACTAGGAGCTGCCTTGTTCCGCTTCCTTCGCACGTCCCAGGATGTCATGGAACGTACCACAGAGTGTATTCCCTATGGCTGCCAGGCATTGAGCACCAGTTCTTTCGGGCTCTGTCGGCCAAACATGAAGATAGACCCCTTCCGAGAATAAGCCTAGATGCGCTGCCACTGACCAGAGCAGCGGCCTTGGCTAGCACATCACGCTGCGTGATTGCGCCCAGGTACTGCGCGACCGATGTGGCGGAGCGACTGATCGATATTGCACGAGCCATGACCGTATCCTACATGCGTCACTGTGTTGATCAGTCACATGTGTCTTCTCGGGTACAACATTTCCAGCCTTCCATATGTTCTCCAGAAGGCTCGGCGATATGAACACAAATGGAAGCTCCGATTGACTGGCTTGACTTCGGTCACCTCCCGATACAAGCAGTCAGCACTTTGGAGACTCTTCTTTGCTGCACAGGATCGGACGTCTGTGACTACATAGTCAGGCAGGCAGCCCAGTCTCGCCTCCGTAGCGGCCAAGATGTCAGACGCGTTGTTCTGCCGGCAAGACTGTGGCTCGATCGCTCATCAGGCATACTTCCAGTGTTTCCATGAGATCCACCGAGCTGCATAATCCCTGATGATGCCAAGTGGAACGGGTAACATTTGAAGGACAGCGCGATATAGCTCGTGAACGAGCTTGTTGCGCGGAGATCACCAGGCCTAAGCAGAAGGCGACCTGTTGTCCAGAAAGATACCTTGAGAGCTAGGCCCACAGTGGCACAACGGCCTTAAGATTTAGCGGTCGCGGAATCAGTTCACCATCCTTTGCCCAAGATACGATCGTGAAAGCTGCGCCTGAATATTTTTTTCTGGGTCTACTGAAGCCTGAGTCTTGTTGCTGGCACCTGGCTAGTCCACTGGACCACCGGAATCAGGTCCTACCTGCCTCATTATCAGCAAGAACCGCCCTTCCGCCGATCGCCATCCTTTAGGTCACACATTTCCGAGTTCGATGTCCCAAGTCGACTCCAGCCACCCGGTCGCACTCCCCTTCGCCCAAAATACGATATTACGATCATCCATACCCTCCAGCACGACTACAACTTCATTACGGACTTGGACAACCATCACGGCGGGTGTGACACCCGAGTCTCGGCCTCATGTGCCTCCGCCGGACGGCGGAGGCTGTTCGAGGCCATTTCACGGGATTTTCGCCCAAAATGAGAAATTTTTAGGTCTGGATCGACCAAATCGAAGGTCGTGAACTCGAAAATGACAGAAAAAAACAGCCCGAATCAGAAAAATTCGGGAAAAAAAAGGTTGAAACGCGATTTTTTCACGTTTTTTTGTTGGTTGTGGGATTCGAACCCACGCGTTTTCACACTGCGGTTGCAAGGGAGTCCCCTGAACACAGCGCCATAACCACTCGGCCAAACCAACGGCGATGGTATCCGGCATGCTTGGTTTGATAGGAAGGATTTCAAAATGAGCTCTGTAGCTTCTAAAATGAGCGAGATAGACCGGTTTAAGCCTGAGAAACAAGGGACTCAGCCACTTTCACCCGTCCGAACGACGCCACACCCAGGATTTTGCGCGCGCGCCCCATCGATTTTCCCTGAGACCCTGAATTTTGGAGCGGCGGTCGCCGATTACACCTCTTTTTAGGCGGCGCGCCTCGAGGATTTTTTTCGGGCGTTCTCGAGGAAGACGAGCATATATTTTCTCTAGCGAGCTGTTTTAAGGGAGAAATTCAGGTAAGAGTGGACAGATGACAATCATACCCTTGGCGACAAGGACCAGGGTACGATACGGCCGAGTCCCGCTTCGGAGGCATGTCGAAACAAGCAGGAGGGTTGGCGATGAGCGATCTCCTCGCCTTTGGACCATCGCCACGAGGCGAAATGAACATCCTCAATTCGGATGAAGTGTGATTGAAAGCTGAGATGAGATCGAAGGACCGGCAATCCGTGCGTCGGATACTTTCCTCATGGGAAGGAGACAGGTCCTAACGGCCCTGTCAGGCCGTACGTTCGTGATGCGTGAAATAGCAACTCGCGAACAGGAAAGCCAACCAGCCAACCAACCTTGAGCCAAATCGCTCTCACGGATGATCCTAGAGAATGACCCCCATGCCTGTTTTGCGAGACCGATCGACAGTAATTGGCAATGCGCGTGTGGCTCATCGATCGGTAGCCCATCATATACTGCTTGCGGTCTGAACAACTACCTCGTGTACGTATCTGGTCCAGACACTCCGGCCTTACGAAAGATCTTCTGGGCTGACCTCCATGCATAACAGCTATTATCACGACCCTATCGCGCAGGCTTCTCAGCTTACCCGTCGAAAACTCCGAGAGAGATTAAGCGAGAGCAGTCGACAGGCCGCTGATTGCCCTGCCGGTCTCACTGCTTGTGTGGTTGCTGGCTACTCCGATTCTTTCGAGGTGAGCTTGGAGCATGTCATAACGATGATCACGAGACTTTACTGACGATGACTGCAGTGCATCGATACGAACGCTGAGATCGAATCATGTGGTGGCTGTATCAACGGATTGTTCGGCATGGGCAACTTCACCTCCGGTACAGAGTAAGCTTCTTTTGTGAATTGGATATCGACAAGAGCTGATGGGTTCCTCACAGCTGTACCGCGATTCCTGGCATCGCCTTTGGTGCTGTCACTTGCACTGCTGGTCGATGCGAAAGCTTCGCGTGCCAAGACGGCTTCTCGCTGGTTGATGGCGAGTGTGTAGCGGTCTAAGCACGATGAAACAAGGAGTCGACGACAGCGCAACGCGACAAGTTCGGATGGAGTTATCTTCCACTCGTAGCCCTCTTCTGCTCATTTCCCTCCCCGTGCCTCACTACATTCTGCTTCATTTTGGGTCTTGGGTATCTCTCTTATATAATCCTCACGGACAATTCATATGCATCTTGGGTTTTCTATCGTTCGGAAAGTGGTATTGCTTGTCTTCTGCTGGACTCGTAGCAGGAGACACGAGGATCATTGTTTGATTCTGGGGTGCCACACTGCCCTTCAATCCTGCATCACTCGTGGACAAATAAGGTTCCTCTGGGTCCTTTGGTAAAATGTCAAAGGGAGTTCCAGGAAAGGATCAGCGGTGCGACGTGGGTGAATGAAACAGGATCCCAAAGGACTCCACGCAGAATCCCATCCTCAGCTGAACATGATTGGCCTGAATCGAAGTGGCGGCCGACCATGTCGTTGTCGGTACTTCGCCCTCGATCCTGGTCCTTGCGACTGACTGGCAGCCAGTCAAGAAGAAAGAAACCAGCTCCATGATTCCCCGTAGCGTATCAACGCTATTGTGCCCATTCCGGAGACAGCTGCTCGCATTAGACAGTAGTGAGAAAAGGGCATTGACGAGCCGAAAGGATGTCTCACTCGGGAACTACGATTTGTGCTGATGGTGTGACAAGAGAGTCATCATCACTCTACTTGTGACCATCAAACGTGATGGTCGTCATCGTTGAAGTGACCTATTCTGCCTTGGTCAAACTCAATTCCCCCCCCCCCCCTCGGTAGACCGGCTGTATATAAGGCCAGCGTATCATTTTTTACCCCGTAGTTTGCCTCTACTTTCTTCTTGTTCTTGTCCTTTCTCATACTAACAGAATTAGAAGAATCAACCAGACCTGCTGTCGCGACGTCCCCTCTCCTCGAGCCTTCAGAATACCCCAGCAACACAACCAACCCTCAAATTCAACCTACCATCAAAGGATAGCAAACCAGTCCATCATGTCCGACACCACTCAGCCCGCTCACATACATGATCTCGTGACCACAAACTACTACGATGTTCACTCCGAGACTATTCAGATTGATGAGGATCAGCAAGACAAGGAGAAACGGCAGGAAGAGACGGTAGCTCGCGAGACTGCCAAGGTCGAAGGTGACTCTATGGTCGCCAATGTCCATCAAGTGCACGAGGGGAAGGCAACAGAAGGCGAAAAATCACGAAAAAGGACTTCCGAAGAGAAGGAGCAACCGACCGAACGTGAGAAGAAAAGGAAAGAGGAAAATGACTCAGGCGCTCCTAGAGGATACGGGCGTATGGGTACATGGGTATACCCATGTCAGTGACTGAAAGCAACTTGGAACGTGTCGTGGGGACCAGCTGACACCATAAGCGGACAGACGCGCTCTGGCCTCCCGCTATCGAGCCGGAAGTGCCCCTCGACAGCCGTCAGTTCGCGGATTGGAACCCCTACTCGGAAGGCCTCCCGGACGACGCGTACTCCACGCCGACGGCGATTGGCATGGCCCTGGTGAGTTCGAATAGCATATGTATATACCATGAGTTACTGCGAAATCTCTCACTGATGCCTGCGGATGTTACAGGAGTCGAAGAGGAGGAAGGCCGAGGCAGCGGCCAAGGCGGAGCAAGCGGCGAGGGCGGAGGAATCGGCCAAGGCGGACGAAGCGAGTCGATCGAATTGACACGCCACCTCACTTCCAAGTCGACCATGATCAACCGTATCACCTTCCGCATCGACACCGGCCTCGTCATCATCGAATCGTCATGCATTGTCGCGAAGATCTGGTTACATGAACCGTATTGAACGGGAGAAGGAACATACAACAAGAGCGGATATATTCGCATGGGAAGACATATACACATGAACATGCACGAATCCGTATGATGAGACATACCCTGCTTAATCCCAATCCATGATATCGTCATCTTCCAAAAGTGCATCTGCTTCCCCCTGACCATCACCTGGCTGATCATCGAGGTCGTCGGCCCATGCTTGTGCATGTGATGGTTGATCATCATCGACATGGTAAGTGGCATCGTTCTCTTCTTGGTCTGGCTCGTTTTTGGCAGTCAACTCGTCCTCTCTAGTTCTGGTGGTCATCGAGGTATATGAGGGGAGGACGAGCGACTGGGCAGAAGATGGGAGGAGCGGTTCTGAAAGAGCAACAAGTATCAGCAACAGTAGGCTTTCTACTTTGACTAGGAGCGAAAGTGTGAACACCCACTTCTGCTTGTCGATCCGATCTTCAGCATCATCGGCACCATCTCTGCCGCCACAACTCTTTTAGGGAGCATTCCACCCCAGACACCAGTATCTTCGAACAGGCCTTTCTCTCCATCAGCGTATGCATTACTAGACAGCACTCCTCTCTTGGCGATGTACCCAGCCACATTGTCGAGCGAAGAGAGGTTTTCGCGCTCCTGACGGTACGATTCGAAGAATTGCGGCTTGATCACTTTCTGCGAGCGCCTGAGGGGAATCACGCAATGAGCTTAGCTTTCATCGCACACTTGCACAATGTCCTTTCCAAGCTCACCGTGGTACGGGACTAGGAAGAGCCATTTGTATTCCTCTTATGGACATGTGCAGAGCATAGGCGATGGCCTGTGTACTAGATTGCCACTACTTGCCGGGGTGGTCAGCTTACGGGCCAAGTCCGAACAGCGACAGACGTACAATATCATCATCCGTTCTCATAATGTCCGCCGAGCAAAGCTCGTCGATCCCCGCGGATACTTGTTCTATATCTTCGCAGAATTCGGGGAACGATTGATGGATCCAAAGGGCGAAGGTGGATGCATCGACGGGCACCGAGGGGATGAATGTCTGTGTATCAAGAGGGGCCGTCAAAGCCAAAACACTATAAGCGCACCTCTTGACGAAGAATGCCACGGCACTCACCTCCATTTGCGTCAGAGACTTGCTTCTTGCAAATTGCTGAAGATGCCTTGGCAAAGGCTCATTGGGCGGCAGCCGACGTATGGCTTCCAAAATTTCCTCGCCCTCTTCATCGATATTCGGATCATCCAGACCTACGCAACAGCCACTGTCATCAATCATACACCTGCCAGGCGATACAAACCTAGCACTTACGCTTGTTATAAAAGACCTTGCCCAACGCGTGGAATAGACCCAAAGACTGCTCTTTCCTTGTCACAGCGTCGAGCCTGCATGAGAAGGACACGTGCATCAGCCAACCAATCGCGTGCACACGCTTGTCTACTCACACTGCCCTCAGCTCTCTACTGACATCCAGCTTGGCCCCCTTTCCACCACGACTACCTTTACCAGCCGCTGATTTGCGCTGACCCTTCTTTTTGCTGGGTTCACCATCATCGGCATTATCGTCGTCGTCGTCGCCATCTCTGTTCTTTCTCTTTCTGGTATTGCCCGATCGCTGAGCACACAGTAGCTGCAATGAGTTGATAGCGGATCTCAGATCCCCGTGAGACGACTGGGCGATGAGCTGAACAGTCGACTGAGACGGTCTGTCTAGTGCGCGAGGGATCGCCGTTTGGAGCACTCGCAGAAGCGCCTTGGTCAGGAAGGTCTGCGCAAGGGGGAGAAAGCTAGACAAAGAGCTGTTAGCGCGCTGATTGGGCGATGAGACGTGGAGCAGCATAGCTCACTCGATCTCCTGACACCATGGCCCATCTTTGACGTCCCTGCCCAGTACTTCCAATGACCCTTCTCTTCCGCCTCGCTCCCTGTCCATCCAGCTCTCCTCAGCTCGACCACCTGCACCGGCGTCGCTGTGCACGATGATCATAGGGCAGCTTGAGCTTGAAAAGTCCTGACAGAAATTGTAAAGAGCAGCGTGAAACGCCTCTCTCGTTGGTAGATGCGACAGATTCGGGAGGGCGGTAAGCAGGATCAAACGTGGTTTGACTGGTGTTTGAGAAGCAGACGAATTCGAGCTGAATGACATGGATGGGAAGGAGTGCCGTGAGAGGAAAGAAGTGAATTTTGACATGCTTGATTCGCGATCTAAAACAGGCGATCAGCTTGTCGATGCGTACGGTGCATCCTTAAGTCCGGCTTGAGGACACAGGTACTCACCTATACCACCGCCCAGACTCCGTTCTTCGACCCCTTCACCCCACTCCATCACTTCCACGCCGATATCCCTAGCAAGCAAACGCACAGTCGTCGTCTTTCCAGTTCCGGCAGGACCAGTGAGCAGCAGCACACGCTATAAGACGGACCGTATCAGCTTGATGATGCCTGTTTGCGTCCACTCAGCAAACTAAAGCTGACCTTGTATTTCCTGACCTTATCCCTATTGACGCCCCTTGGCGGCTCAGGAACATCGAAGGGGTATCCATATAGCGACTCGTGCAGCCAGCTCTTGACTTTTTGTATGCGAGCTTTACCTGGGGCTAATTCAGACTGCAGGTGGTCTGTCAGCTTGCGCCGGACATGCTACACAATACAAGGCAACAGCTGACCTCGCTCTTTGGCGCATATAGCTCGGACCACATTTGACCAGCTAAAGTCGCTGCCGCAGCCTCATTCCGTTCTTCATCGTCATCATCGTCGAGCAGCTCGATGATCTCCTTCTCCTTCCCTTTCCCCTTCCCATTTCCATTGGTAGCTGCATGGTCTGATTTTCTACTCGGTGATGACGACGGCAGACTGGTGCGATATGCAGTGAAGCTCGAAGTTGGAGGAGGCATGAGCTTCCTATCCTCATCTTCCTTCGTGGCCATTTCACGTCTCGCGCTTGATCCCGACACACTCTGAGATGACGAAGATGATGGGGACGAGCCTTTTGGGACCGGCTTGAAGCTCAAAGAAGGCTGGAACTGGACGTGGTTTATCAATCAGTATGCGTCCCTGGACAAAGTGCTGCAGATATGTACGACCTTCGTACTCACCGAGCTCATGCTGCCCAATCTCCTCAGCGGTGCCGAATTCGAAGTGGAGGAAGAGCTCCTCGAGCTTTCGCTCTTTTTCGAGCTCCTAGAGGGCGCCATGTTCACTCCCGGTTATCCTTCTCCAGAGATCAAGTCCGACGGTGATCAAAGCCTCTCTAATCGCCAGCCACTAGAAGGAATACCATCGTGATGCGTAAAATGTCGCTGTTGATTCTAAGGTTTGAAGAGCATAGTCAATAGAGACGACATGAATTGTTGATCTTGACTTTCCCTACTAGACTTACTCAACATTCATCACTCGAGGAACGCGTCGGCGATCGCCGCACGTTGACAAGCTTTCTTCGTTCGCTGTCAGGCCTTGTCTTCGTCATCAACTCGCTCAACGTTTTTGAGGTGTATCATTCACCTCCAATATCATTACCCAAAAGATCCAGCTAGCAACAGCAACGTTCAGCTTCCTAGATTGCTATCTTCACTGGCAGGACCTTGAGGAAGAATCACTCGCAAAGCTATCAGCGAAAGAAAGACCCGGGAAGGATTGAAGAAGCCTTATTGAGAATTCGCCGGAGATCCATATTGGCCCAACATGGTATGTACTTCCGCCATGGGTTTATCCTGGAGTGTGGCCACCAGGAGAAGAACTGTGGGAGAAGGACTGGCAGTAAAATCATGCCTCTTCTCTACACCTGCGCTCTATCGTGATCGTTGCTTACCTAAATCCCCTACCTTCCAGTCCGCACTCTTCAACTTTCAATCCCTCCTTCTCGTCCTCCTACTCTTGATCTGCACATGTACATACGTGAGAGGGACAGCACCTGGCTTGGTGGATCGCAACAGAGAAGGGTGAGTGGAACAAGATGAACATGCGGTTGTCTCTGATCCCAGTGATCCACAAAGACTTTACGAAAATGCGAGGCCTAACCGAGCTTCGTTCGTTGCATGTGTTACAGTTTCTTAGGGCTCTTCTACAAGTGCGCGAGAATAGGAGAAAGATTGTCGCCATATGTGTCGCTGGCGTGTATAGCAATGGCGGTGACGATGATGGTCGGATCATGACGCTCCTCTATGGTGAGAATGGTCAAGATGGCCGAGTGCTGGGATCGAGTGTTGCCGTATCGTGATACCCATGTATTTGTATCAGCAGTGTGTGAGGTAGGCTCAGGCCGATGTTTGTCGACACACAGCACCGATTACACAATAAATCATCTGCTCAAGGCGATCAGGCGCAGATGAAGTACCTTTGTTGACAGAGATGTGCTGATCCATCTCGTGCTCGCCGGAAGCATTTCTCAAGCAGTAGGTGACAGCGTTGACGAGCTCATCGTTGCATGCAATGCACGGTACACAATGATAAGAAGCGCGTCTGGACCAGCTATGGTATTGGTATCTATCGTACAATCCCCTCATTCTCATCCTCATCCTCATCCTCTCAAACGACCGTCTATGAACACCAGAGCCTGACCTCACCGTCCGCACCCGAACTGACCAACCAAGGCTTGCCAGCAACCCATCTGAGGTCCAATACTCCGATTCCGTCGGTGATCTTGTGTCCTCGCAGAATCTTGAGGGGAACGATGAGAGGATTCTGCATGAGATCGGTGTAGACGGTACAGTGGAAGATGTGGATCGTACCATCGTCTGAAGCTGACGCGAATAAGGGCAAGGTAGGGTGGTAGACGACTGATCGTAGTGCTCGAGTGTGATATCTGCGATGCGGGAAACCTTGGGCTTTAGCATGATCTCTGATGACAGAACAGCATCAAGAAACGCAGTCCGGACTCTCAACCCACCTCAACGTCTTGTAAGGCTTGGCACTCAGGTCCATGTCGAACCAAGCCAACTTCTTGTCATAACTTCCCACTATCAGGTTATCACCGCCGGGATGTACATCCATCGACGAGATCCATTTCACACCACTTTGCAACGTCCTCAGCAACGTTTGTCCGGCAAGGTCGTACAGCCTGATATATCGTTGAGTGGCGGCGAAGAAGTGAGGTTTGGTCGGGTGGAAGGCTACTCGCTGGACAGCACCGGGAAGCTTTCGGAAGGGAGATTGCGTCGCATGCTTTGACAATTGGTGGATAAGGACGGACTTGTTTGAGGCTAGAATTGCAGCACGATACAACCAAATCCCACTATCAGTGGGGCCCTCGTGACAGATATAAACGATGCGTCACTCACCATCCGCAGCGACCGTTGCAAAGTAATCACCCTTTCTGTGCCAAGCGACCTGCTTGGGTGTTCCAGGAACCTCGACGTAAACCAACACACCTCTCTCTCGTTCCTTTTCGGACGGTCGAACCCATTTGATCGCCTCGGTGCCCTTCAGTTCCTTGCCCGCACCCATCTTAGTCGTAGCCGCGCTCGATGCGAAAGCGGTGTTGACGTGTGTCAACGTAGCAGCAGCCACCGTAGGTGCGACCAAAGCAAGCGGTGACATGACGACCACTTTGCCTTCGACCAAAGCGACCAGAAGCGCTTCATCCTTGTATGGGGACCATTCGACATACTGGATGGGACCAGATTTCAAATCCCATCGCCAAACTTCACGTCCGTTGCCCAGATCCCATAATCTCACTACACCGTCTTCGGAGCCTGAAGCGACAAAGGTAGCGTCGGGACTGACAGAGGTAGCTCGGACTCGCGTGTCACCGGGATGTCGGTATTGGACGGAACAAGCGATGGGGAAGGGCTTGAGCTCTTTAGGGGCGGGGAGTTTAGGGATAAGGCTTTCAGGGTCGATATTGAGTTTGACCTTTCTCGTTCTTGGGGCGAGATAGAGGTCGAGACATCGCTCAAACTTCTCCTGTACCAGGTTCTTATATCCGGGTACAAGTCGGAGCGCGTCGTACTTCTGAGGCAAGAAATCGGTCTTCCTATCCTCCTTGTCCAAATTCTCCCATTCCTCCTTCTCCTGCTCCGTGGGGAGGTACTCCTCGGGCGGGTTGTAGGATTCGGCGGTCTTTGGAGGGGGTAGTTGAGGGGCAGGCATGTACATGGCGTGAGGAGCGTTGGCTTGGTCGGCATCTGACCAGATGGCGTAGACGGTCGGTTTGGCAGCAGAGGGCTTGTTAGGGATGATTCGACCTTCTCGGATAGCCTTGACGATTTTCATCACCTAGAGAGTAAGAAGCGGGTGTCGTCAGCCTATATACTCGTGACTAGCGTTTGGCGGGGACTACTCACCTTCTTGTGCTCCCACTTGGACGGCACGAATCTCCTCTTGGGTTCAGGCGCAGCGCTAAGAGGCATGACCCTCTCCTTACCCTCACCGGTGAACCACTCGATCGTAGGCTGATAAGGATCATAGTCCGCATCGGGGTTCTCTGCTCTCTCGAGCCTTCGAATGATGTCCAGCTCCTTGTCGGTCAATTGTACGGATTGCTGCATTAGCTTGTCCTCGGCTGACATCCACGCGTTGGGGTCTTCTACGTTGGCGAGGAATTTGTCGAGCTCGTCGCCTTGGGCAGGTCGGAAGATCTTTCGGCCGTTCACGTCATAGCCGATGTGAGGGAGATCATCGTACCACTCCATGGGTATGTTCCCGACAGTGTTAGGGTTCTGGGGCAGGACCAAAAAATTTCGCAGAAATATCAGAAACGTGACTAGGCTTTATATCACGAACGAATCAGACTTACATCCTCGGTACTGCTCTCGCTCCCATACCCAGCTTCATAATCGTCATACTCTCTCTTGTATCCACCCTCGACAAGCTTCGACGGTACCAGCCTTCCGACGCCCTCTTTCGCCCCAGAAATCTTTGCGTCGCTTCCCAAGGTTTCATCGGGCTTGACGCTATGTTTCGCTATCATCTTCGAGAGCTTCTCGTCCGTCGAGAGCTCCTTGTGAGACGATGAAGGGGAAGTAGCAGGCGAAGAGTCGTACATCGCTTCGATATCCGAAGAGTTGTAGCCCGATTCGGATCCGCTTTCTTCTTCGTTGTCCTCCTCTTCTCCGTACGCCGAGTCGGACTCGTCGTCGCCATCTGAGGCCTCTTCCCCAGCTGCTACGAGCTCTTCGTCCCCATCTTCCAGCTCGCTGTCAAATTCGGGAAACTCGTCTTCGTCTCCCTCATCATCCTCGTCTCCGGCTTCAGCTTCGTCGTCATCATCGCTCATGTCGATACCGCTTCCGGCAGCACCGAATGCGTCTTCGTCATCTTCTACTGAGATCTCCTCGACTGCTCGCTTCTTGGCTTTGTTGGACGGTGGAATTCGGGAGGGTCCTGCGGCAGCCCGCGAAGTGGCTGCTGAGGCCGCCTTCGAGCTACTTGCCGTGGCGTTCCGAGGTGCCATTGCGTGTGGGGACTCTGGAACAGATATTTTGACGAGAATAATCACCGATGTATACAAACAGATACAGAGTTGACGGTCACCTTGTTGGTCGGTGCATCGCGCATGTACGCACTTATCAGAAATCTCAGAAAACCTTGCCTGCAGGCGTTGAAACCTCCACCACCAAGCGCAAAATAACAGTGTGGGTAGGACCGGGATAAAACAGAATAAACTCATAGAAGCAAAAATAATGACCCTCGCCATTCACGCTTCCTTCCACATCACCTCGAAGTGTCGTCACAACTTTCTCCTTTCGTCTCGAGATGCTTCCCATCTCTGCTATAGCAGCCAAAACAACAACAACAACAATAATAACCGGTACTACGATATAGAATCGGGATCAAGCAACTCCATCTTGCTATCTCAAGAGGGCAAATCAAGCCGACCATCGTGCAATCACTGGCATGACTACAAAAGATAACAACGATCCCACGATGGGCGGGCTGGACGCGCTTGTCGCTGCTGCGTCCTCTGTTGCTGACCGGAATGGAAAGAACAGGGCAGCAGCAGCAGCTGCTGTCGCTGCCAGGGGCATTACCCTGGACATGATCGACCCAGCGTTGACTGTGAGCTCCCTTTGCATTTCAACGTAAAATGGTCTCTCGAACGCTTCGAATGTCACTAATGACATGTATGGTTGCGATCACTAGGGCGGATCTAACACCAACGAAGTGGCCGATGCAATGTCATTGTTCCTGACCAACCCAGCCGTCGTCCAGCTCATCGCTGAATACAATGCCAAGAAACAGCACCGACATGTCAGCCTCTACACCCAACTGCTGTCCGGATCGGCGGTCCCTTCTCTAAATCACGATACTCCCGTTCAACAGACGCGATCAGGCCGTATCTCGAGACCTCCCGTCTATCCACCTGTTAGCCAGCTTCAACACCTGTTCGCAAACGCCTCCTCTGCACCAGCACCTCACACAGCGCCTGTCACAGGCGACACACAGATCCAAGCTATCAAGGACGCGCTCGAGAATGTCTCCGCTAGCACGCAGGCCGATCCCAGCAGCTACGATGCGCTCATACAGGCTGTCGCGGAAGACCCAAACTCGTCCAGCCGGTTCTGGAGGAACAACGATCTCGCCAACCCCAACTGGGCAGGTATCGAGGCTGGTACTCTTGCGCAGGCTGCCGAGGCGTCTCAGCGAGTCCTCGGACATGGATTACCTCCTAGTAACGGAGACGTGCGGAGTGGTAACAGCGGGAAACGAGGCGTTTCAACCTTGGACAGCTTGGACGGCGAAAGTACGGATGACCCTGACAACAAGAGGCAAAGGACAGCTGATGGCGAGGTGCTGCCTGAATGGCCACTGCCGCCTACGGGAAAAGGCGGTAGGAAGAACATGCCTAGGGATGAACTGCTGGCGAGGCGTAGAGCCAGGAACCGAGTCGCAGGTGGGTTGACCCTTTTGCGGATGTTCCTCCTCGTGTCGGGCTAATTACGACTTGACTTAGCGCAAGAATCGAGAAAGAAGAAGAAGGAATTCTTTGGTTCTATCGCAGATAGGCTCAAAGACCGCGAGGATGCGTATGATCAGCTGGAAGCTCACTGTCAGCGTTTGGAGAAAGAGTGAGTCAGCTCAACTGAGACGAGACGCTTCGTATCTCAGCACAGGACGATCATGCTGATTCCAGATACTCGCCATCTGCAGAGTTGAAGCACTGAAAAAAGTGATTCTCGGCGCTGGCCTGGAGCTTCCCACGAATTTGCCTGTAGCGCCAGTCAGCTTGCCTCTTCCCACGCCCAGACCGTCTACCGTCGCTGCTCCAATTGACGACACGCCCATGTCTCTCGACATCTCACACAACTTTGACTCTTTCAACGACCTCTTCACGATCGACGACAACGATGCTGAAGATGGAGACTTCATACCGCCATCGTCTCCCAAACGGGATTCCGAATCAGACGATTCTGACGCGGATGAGGAGGACGTGATTGCCCAGCCTAAATCAAAGAAAGGCAAGAAGAACAAGCGCTCTCCGAAGGATGGGCCTGAGAGTGGGAACGGTAATGACAATGAAGCCGAGGAGAACGAAACGCCGATGGCAGAAGATGTAGAGGAAGACTTGTTCTTACCGATCGAGGATGTGCCTGTCCCGCCAAGAGATGAGGAAGACCAAGAGCAGGTCATGAAGCAGGCTATGACGGAGCTGCACGTCGATACGCCTCAAGAATTGATGGGTGTGATCAAGAAGATGGTCGAGACCGCTGGGTATGGCGGGGTCACAGAGGAGCAGGTCGGGATGCTGTCGAAGCTACTTGCGTTGGGTCAGGCTCAAGGGATGAGCATTTGGTGAGAGTTGGACTCGCTCGAGTGAGCTCTCGTCCAACTACGGTTCACTGTACCTACGGAGTATTCATGTATCTTGTACCGTGTCCTGATCCATCAGATGGATCAAGCTGATGGGAGCACTTATGCTGATGGTGACTTAGCTGACCCTGGAATGCTTTCAAGTCACGGCTGACAACAATGATGATTGATGGCTGCGAAACCTCCTTTGGCACGTTGGGTGCCATCCCACGTTAGGTGCCAGCAACACACACGCTTCTGATGATTGATAACCTTGTTGTCGGGCATCGATCAGCTCGGACATACAGTTCCGCATACCCGATACATGGGTCAACCGTGCTGCCCCACTTCGGTCCTCTCCCTGCCGCACTCTTGGCCTATGCGATCGGGATCAAGTTGAAGGCGGACCGAAGCTGAATCGAAGCTTTGCTTTCGGTTTACGCGTTCGCGATATACTGATTGCTTGATTCATGCAGCCGCTTTGATGGATCATTTCGATCAGACTCTCAACCGATTCATTTAGTAAAACTTTGCCATCAAGTTGATCTCGAGCTATGATAAGGTTTCATCAACGACTCTCCCCATTTTTCATTTTGCCTCCATCAAACAGCTGATTCTGCACATCGGCATTGTACGAGCTCAGGCTCAAAAATATTGCTCACGCACTGTCCCATTCCCGCCCCTACCCAGTTTACGGTATATATAAGCACAGCTTCAACCGTTACAGACATTTTTCGTTTCTTATCCTTTCTTGAATCACTCAGACAAAATCCTCTGACTACCTATATTCTCTGCCCTACACCTAGCATAGCAGAGTGCTATAACCCTCGAGATCGAGTCGATCATACCGTCTCATCTTTTCCCTTGATCCAAACACAATGTTCAACAATCAGCGACCTCTTTCCCAACAGCCTTCTTCGATGGCGGCTCGTCTCAAAGAGCACGCAGACGCCAACACTCATGGTCGTATCATATTCCCCTTACCGCAGAGACCGACAAACCTATCTGGCCCTCCGCCTGGTAACGGCTCTTCTCGCCCGGCGGCGGCTGACGCTAGCCTGATCCATCATCCCTCATCGACCCACTATGACAACCCTTCATCCTCAGAAGCCAGCAATAGCAACGAGCCAGTCCTCAACGCTGTTCACCACGAACAAGGGCATACTGAGCTCCACACAAGCAATGAGACTGAAGATCTATATCACATTGATTTTCATACACTGTCGCTCGTCATCGGATGGAAATGCATCAGGCAATATGACCAAGCGTCTAGGAGACAGCGAATCGTCGCAGTAGGAGTCAGCGGGACTTCGGTACAGGTCGGAAACCTGCTGGTTAGCGCCAATCAGGAGAACTGGGTGTTGGAAGTCTGGAAACGGTTCAGGCCATGCGGTCGCATCGTGAGTGGAACTGCCTGGGGATGTCCTCAGTGATACGCAAGGCTATCCTTATCAAGCGTCTACTGTACGAAGCCTTCGCACTAACCGAAGTCGACGTTCGTTTCAGGATGGCATACACGTACCACCCATACGAGATGGTCAGGAGTGCATGAAGATCGTCCTTGACTTCGGAGACCAAGCCTCTGCTGCTCGCGCTCTCGCCAAAGTGAGTGTCAAAGCTATCTCGGAGCTGATGAGATCGCTGCTCATTCTCATTAATGTCTGGCTGATGTCATATTTCTGTCCGCCTCAGCACGAGCTGTATAGCTACGAGGGGACCACGTTGCCAATGACAGTCGTCTCGAGGTATCACTATCCTGGTGGAGGCTGGGTGAGACAAAATACTCAGCCTCATCCGTGTCAGCAGTGCCACAGGGTTGCTGACCATATAAAACATTATATCAGGTCCGCATCCGCCCCTTTGATTGGGATCAGGCATGGGAGATACAACAGTCAAATCCACCTCAGTCTCAGCTCACTGCCCAAATGCTGGAGTCCAACAACTCTATCAACATCAACGGATTCTTATTCTACCCCGCCATTGCCACAGACGACACTCTGCCGGCCTCAAACATCTTTGAAACGTGTGCACCTATCGATACCCTCTCGATTCAACGATTGCCACCGATCTGGTCGATCGCTAACCACTCGGGGGATCAAGCTAGCTCAACGGCTTCGCATGAGCGCATCAATATCATTCCCGAAGATATAGAGATGCTGGACGCGGAAAACGATTCTGCCCTTTTCCAACAATAGACCGTTTCTTTCAGTAGCTAGATCGTGGCTGACCTCTTTTGGATTTATAGGTACCTTCATCGCTGTCTTCAATAGAACAATATCGCCACTCTCATTTGGCGACTATATCTTCGATTCAAAATTATGATTATACAGTTCTCGCATTGTAAGTCGTTGTCCACTCCATCTTGATCGTGCCCAGACCATGATAGCGAAGGACCTGCCCTGATGATTTCGGTGTTGTCTCGCATGTACGGACTCTAGCCAAACAATCAATATAATGATGTTCACTTACAACCATCCCTCCTCTTGTCATAAGTGCAAGTGACCGACCAGCCGAACCTAATTTCTATCATCTTGTGGCATCCCTCCCGTGTCGCTTCCCCTCCCTCCTCCCACTCACTTAACATCCCCGTTCCTTCGTGGCATACCTTGAACACACCTTGTGGCATCCCTCTCAGTTTCGATCTCAAATCTCTTACAGTGTGGCATCCCGTAGCAGAATATGACTCGCACCTTTTCTCTTTTTCTAACGATGAAACAGTCTATATCGAGTTAATATTCCCATCCTCCCGTAGTATAGGCATAATTCGCCTTCATCCCTGCGCAATCGCCGTCCATCCATGCTATTGGCTCGAGGCTCAGACTGATACCCCTTCGTATCGATATCTCACGTAGACTCCGTTAGGATATTTTCGTAGTATACGTACCGGTAGTATCATGCATGAGCGTTCTTACTGTAACACTGCTGGCGTCTGGAATGAGCATTTCGCTACCTGTGGTTCCATTTTCACGCAATGTGCTTGTCCCGAACTCGTCAAGAAACGTAGGAGTAGATTCGATGACAGGATCCGAGCCACCAAGCGCGTCATTTGTTGGTCTGAAAGGACCAGCCACTACGACGACACAATATTCATTCGCTAGATCTGGCACTCCCTCAGCTGATTGACATGACACACGGGAACACTACAAGGTCTGGCCGCTGAGACGAAAGGCAGTCTGTTGCCAGGACGTCCTACTAGGTTGGGAAGAGAGACAGACTTCATGAGTCGGGCCCAGGCTGTACAAATAGGTGTGATGGTCAATCAAGGGGCCTAGATCATTCAGCTCGGAAATCTACATCGGAACAGGTCCAATCGGGTTTCAGGCACCGTCACGTCGACGACAAATTCCTGATTTGTGTGAGATGTACCATAGAGACGCTCAACGTCCTGCGCTTATCCGCATACACAGATGCGCATATGCATATGTCATGTGCATCGACACTCTGCTGACCTTCGCAGCGAGTTCCTGAAATGGTGTGGCAAATGGGGGGCGAACACTCAGATGTGGCAGCCTCAATGAGGCGTCCTTCGGACGGGTGAAAGTGGCTGAGTCCCTTGTTTCTCAGGCTTGAATAAGGCGGCCTATCTCGCCCATTTCTGCAGCTACAGAGCTCATAATAAAATCCTTCCTATCAAACCAAGCATGCCGGATACCATCCCCGTTGGTTTGGCCGAGTGGTTATGCCTGTATAGCATTTCGCTTTTGTCTTGTGGTGTGCTGGTGGAAGGACATAGCCACTAGCGGGTCTGATATCTACGTCGCACGGGAGACGCCGCACATCTGTCTTACTGAGTATGGGGTTTACCATGACGCGCCTAAACATGCGGCTTTTATAGGCACGAGATTACCAATCTTTCTCTTCACTTCACCCTGGATGAAGCCTCTCTTCCGCCGGATCAGGAGGGGTGATGCAATGCAATAAGTTACGTTTGAACTCCTGCCTCTGGCCGAACCGCCGAATGCGGCCGATAGAAAAGTCTGGTGCCGCTTTGTTAGAAATCGGGCTTGTCAATCGGTCGCACAGAAGCGTTGGTCAGCTTCTCCTCGGCTTTGGCAGTGATGACCAAGGGTGCATACCTTCAGTCCAAGCATATATGCATGGGATCATTTGGACCGATTAGGAAAGTTACGGCAAGGGTGAGGTGATGACAACTTGGATTACTGTTGACTGTCGCGCCATGGCATTTGGTAGCTTGGAGATGGGCTCAGACGTGTCCATATAAGCAACTGCGTTGTGGACCAGACCTTCGATGCATGTTTCCTCCTATCTTTTCTCAACCTCGTCAGTGAAACGCTTCTCGTCAAACAAGAGAATCATTGTATCGCATAAGCCTTCTTTCCACTACCAACACAGAACTCATAGATTTTCAAAATGTAAGCTTTATCCTGCATTGAACCCCATCCAACAGCACAACGAACAGGCAACTGAGCCGACAATCAAATGATGACAAAGTCCGCTCGAGTCAATGCTGATGCCTGGCCACTACATCTAGGTCCAAGCCCATCGTCGCTGTCCTTTACTACTCCACCTACGGCCACATCGAGGCTCTCGCCGATGAGGTCATCAAGGGTGTCGAGGCCTCCGGTGCCATTGTCAAGCCTTACTTCATGTGAGCGAATTTACCTCAGACAAGGTCTCGACCTTTCACGCTGCGCATGCTAATATATGTATTGTCGTCGCAGTGAGGAGACTCTCCCCAAGGAAGTCCTCGAGAAGATGTACGCCGGCTCATCTCTCAACCCCAAGTACCCCCTCGCCACCCCTGAAGCCCTCAAGGAGGCCGACGGTATCATCATCGGTGCCCCCACCCGATACGGACGAGTCCCCGCTCAGGTCTCAGCCTTCTTCGACAAGACTGGCGGTCTTTGGGCTTCCGGTGCCCTCGTCGGCAAGTTTGTGACCATGTTCACCTCTGTTGCTGGCCAGCACTCTGGACACGAGGTAGGAAATGGTGTTGCAGATGCGTGTGTATTTGACGGGTGCTGATGCATATGTTTATCTCTAGTCTACCGCCATCACCTCTTTCCCCTTCTTCGCCCATCACGGTCGTGAGTGCCTTTGGACAATCCCACAATCCTTGCTCTCTAGTATGTGTGTCCCACCTTATACTAATCACATTCTCCGCACCACCCGCAGTCGTCTACGTCCCCATCGCCTACTCCGACCCCTCCATCGGAAACGTAGAGACCCTCCAGGGTGGTACTCCTTACGGTGCCTCCACTATTGCCGGCTCTGACGGTTCCAAGAAGCCTACCGAGAACGACCTCAAGGTCGCTCACCACCAGGGCAAGGTGAGTTGAAGCACAGTCTCTTCGCGCGGACAAGGCAAAAAAGCCTCTTCAGTGCTCCAAGTGCTAATTGATGAGTCTCCACTTCCAGTACTTCGCGGACTTCGTCAGCACTTTCGTCCGAGGAAAGACCGTCGCTTAGAGTACGGCCAAAGAGCAGTGAGAACCTAGAGCATCATTCTTTGCTAGATGTCTAGACTTCGAGGAGCTTGACGTATATACCACACAGGAATAGAAAAGGATCATTTCGGATTGTCTGCATGCATGCATCGCGCAGTCATCTTCCATTAGCGATTTGTCAAATGTCAGAAGAATTCAGTGAGCCTCCTAGGGCTTTTTGAGTTAGAGAGCGATCTGCAGTCTACCCAGATTCCAGCGTCAAAAGCATGTTTTGGTGGAGGGGATTATGACATGACATGACGTATTAGTCCCCCATCTCGTGCGAAGTGTCCTCATACCCGTGATTCTCTCGATCCTCACTACCCATACATATGCTTCCCGTGCATCGGTCGTAGCGCATCGTTAACGCACTGCACCATATACGTACACATCGGACTAACCGTCCTGATGAGGCTCCAATCGTTGCTATCACTGCCCCTCTCGCTGACTTCAGTGATCACCTCACGTCTCAATCCGCTCATACCCGCATCGCTCTCAAGATCTCTTTCTGTACCGCAATACGAGCAAGTACAAGTACGAACAGCTACGACAATGGTGCTCGATGAATCCAAGCTCAGCGGTATGTCTATCTTCTGTATATGTTCTGGTTGAAGACGACGTCCGTGAGTACTGACGGACGCGTGTCGCTTGGGCCTCCTACTTACACTTGTGCAGTACTTCACGCGCCCCTGCAGCCCCATACGAAAGAAGGCGATTCCACCCATCCGACCGGATTTAGAAGGGATGGATATTGCTGGGGAGATAGCCAGGACCCCGGAAATCACTTCATCGGGGGTGTAGTCACAAAGGAGTTTTTGGAATACTCCAAGGATCAAGGTGAGTTTTACGACCGGGTTGTATAGCTTCCCCACTCTTGAATTTGTTCATCGTGACCGTTCACTGATAAGCGATTTCCACATTCCACAGGGAACGACCTAATGACGCAGCGGCCTGGTTTCCCGGGACTCAAGGACGGTTGTCGATGGTGTCTCTGTGTGAACCGGTACGTAGCATGTGAGAGAAGAACGCCCATATTCTGGACAATACCCGTGGCATGCACGCAATCTACCCTTCCTGCATCATTGGCAAGAACATCATGTTCCATGATGAGGATATCTGAGGCTGACTTAGATCGCTACCGTGTCTCTCGGTGGTGCTGCTTTTAGATGGAAGGAAGCTCTTCTTGCGTCCGAGAAGCTTGGTGACCGTGTCGTGCCGAGGTGAGCAGTTTCTTTTTGGCCGCTTCGCGCCTTCGCAACAATGTCCTATCCTGAGGACCAGATACTCTGGTGCTGATGACACGTTTCTGCCTTGATGATCTACAGGGTCGATCTCTCATCAACCGCTTTGAGCGCACTCAAGGGCGTCAAGCTTGATGATCTGAAGAAATACGAGTACAAGCCATGATCTGCAAGATCGCGTCTATGGTATCTATCGCACTGCTTCCTGAGTGAGGGTGGCTTTGGCGCAAAGCTCGAGCGAGCCTCATTACACCGTGTATCATATCTCTCAGACCTAATTTAGCCATGACCACTCATGGGCTTGCTGTATCATGTCTTCTCACCGATATGATCGCGATGATCTTCGGATCCTGTACTGGATGCATGCATGCTTGATCATACCCCGTCGCCAACAACACATCAACATCATCGTGTACAGCGCGATCCGCCGGAAGCGGCCTAAAGGAATAAGTTAAAGGGGTGCCTTTTGAGAGGTTAGCTCCCTTTACGTGATCCGATTTCGAACCGATCGGGAAAATCAATAACAGGCAAGAGGGCGGGGGCTGAAGAAGGACCTAGAAATCAAATCGTGAGTCAGCACTCTCATGTCTTCGTTTCTAAGCGGGTTTCCCTAGTTGCCTTTCGCGCGTCAGACGTAAATAATCCGAAAGCCGCAAAAGCGTGGTGAGCAGAGTATCGATTACAATCAGTACCTGGCGGCACACTGTTTGCGACAATCGCAGAACATTACACATCAGCATTTTGAGCTATCTGTCATTTTATCTTGTCAACTTATCTTGAACAACCAAGCTCGAGCTCTTGTGTAGTCTATACTCACTTTCACATCCATCAGCATCCACCGCCTAACCAAGATGTGAGCCATCTGCATGCAGACCGGCGGAACTCCAGTCCCGACCAGTCACTCGCGCTGAAATTGCCTGCCCGGAAGCAATAGCTGACCCATGTCTTCCTTTTGTCCTCTTGTCCTCCAGGTCCACCAAACCCGTCATCGCCGTCGCATTCTACTCGACCTACGGTCACATCGGCGCCCTTGCTGAGGAGGTCATCAAAGGTGTCGAGGCTAGCGGAGCTGTCGTCAAGCCTTATGTCATGTGAGTGCTATTGGCGCGAGCGCAGTCGCAGCTGCGGCTCGTACCATCAATTGAACTACACGAAATAGGATACCTGTACTGACATGACGCTCGTATGCTCCATTCGGTACCGTCATAGCAAGGAGACCCTCCCCGAGGAGGTGCTGACCAAAATGCACGCCGGGTCATCCTTGAGCCCCAAGTACCCGGTCATCACCCCCAACGACCTCGCCGAAGTAGACGGTCTCATCCTTGGTGCGCCCACCAGGTGAGCGCGGCTTGCTAGTTGTACCAACAGGAATCGTCCGGGAGGCTGATTATATCGATTAATCATGTTGCTAGGTATGGCCGACTTCCTGCGCAGGTTGACGCCTTCTTCGACGCTACCGGTGGCTTGTGGGCCAAGGGAGGCCTTGTTGGCAAGTTTGTCACCATGTTCACTTCCACTGCGGGACAGCACAGCGGTCAGGAGGTGAGTGGGCGCAACAGACGTTTCCGAACAGACGAGAAGAGAAACGTGGTCTTAAGGCAGGCTGGAAACGAAGGCTAGAAAGTTCGGGGATCGAGCTGACAATCTATATCCCGCTCTCGGTACATAGTCAACCTTTTTGACAACTTACCCGTTCTTCGCTCATCGTAAGTCACCGTAGAGCTCTGTTAGCGTGAATGAAACTAGGGCATAGGGCTGATCGGTTGTATGCTGCTTAATTTTCAAGATGGAAGTGAGTGACAGTTGGCAATGCATTGCCGGTTGTTCGTTTTGAACCAGCTAACTGACATGGTAACATATTTGGCTGTTTACCAATCCAGTGGTCTACGTTCCCATCGGTATGTACGGTTCCATCACGGCTTTTCATCTCCTTCGAGAAGCGAGCAATGCTATTCCTCAGGGCTGATCCCTAGCGATATCTCTTTGTTCACACTACAGGCTACGCGAACCAGGCCGTCGGATCATTGGAGCAGGTCCAAGGTGGATCGCCTTACGGTGCTTCCACCATCGCCGGTGCTGATGGTAGCCGAAAGCCTCTGGCTTTGGAGCTCGAGATCGCTCAGTTCCAGGGCAAGGTGAGTTGTTAAAACATCGCCCACTCAGGCCGCGGGATCGTCAATTTGCTTCGCTGGACTCGCACTGATTATTTGGCTGTGTCGTATACAGTTCTTCGCCGACTTCGTGACCACCTTCACCAAGGGCAAGCACGCGTAAGTGCATTACACTAAATCTTCTTGCCATGACCCGAGACAAAAAGAATCATCCAGGCAATCGATAAACGACACCGTGTTGTCTTTGCTGACTGATCTTATAGTGCTATCGCCCCCGCTGCCACTCCCGCTTCCGATGCTACCACCTCCACGCCCGTCGTCCCTGCCGCCGCTGCCAAGGAGGTCCCCACCCTCGCTGCGCCTGTAGCTGTCGGCACCAGCACCCACGCCAAGGAGGAAGGAGGATACACTGTCGACTCGGCACCCACCACCGCTGAAGCTACCGCCAATGCTACCCCTGCTCCCGAAGAGGCTACCGAGAAACCCACTACCGCTGACGCTCCTGTAGCCGAGACTCAGACTGCCGAGAAGGCCGCCCCAGCCGCTGCCGCTGCTGCGCCTGCCGCTACCAAGGAGGCCACGCCTGCCCCTGCTGCTTCCACAGCGACGCCCGCTCCCGCCAAGAAGGAGGCGCCCAAGAAGAAGAAGGGCTTCTTCGCTTCATGCTGCGGTGACAGCGGTATTGACAAGTAGAGCGTGGTCCTAGGGTTCGCAATGATGCACTCGCGACGGATTCCAAGATACATCATAGATATTTACAGTACACCAGATAGCCAATAATTAATAATGCTTCAACATAGATATGCTACTTCATACAACCAGTCTGAGATCATGCGTATTTGCTTTACACCGCTTTTCACCCGAAAGTAGATTAGACCATCTCCCACTTGGTCAAGTCTTTCTCGCGCACCTTCATGACGTACCGCCTCCACACTCTTCCTGTCAGCCCGTTCCACCTCTTCTCCGCTACTGCATGGATATCCCCTTCCTCGCCAGTATCGTCTTGGGACGATGATCGCGTGGTCTCGTTTTTTGTATTTCGTGCGCCCTCTTGCTCCTGCGCCTGATCACGTGATGCCGCCTGACATTGATCATCGCTCTGCTCTTCGACTCTTGCCTCCTCTTTGAGCCGTTCAAAGGTCTCTTTCTCTTCCCCATCCAATTTCTGCAACAAGCTGCCCACCACCAGAATCTCGGCAAAGGTGTTCCTATACCTCCTCACCCGTCCGAGCATGTCGATGTGACCTTTTGTCTGGGACTCTTTGGGCGAAGTATCGTCTTTGGAAGAATCGTCGTGGGTCAACGGGTTTGAATCTATATTTCTGAAGCGCGAGGGTCCATCCACGCGTGTCTTGTCCGACTCGCCTGTCCAGATAGAGACAATGTCTGAATCATCCCCTCGGATCGATCGGACGTCGCGAATCTGGACTGAGGACGGCGACAGAGAATTCTGATCAGCTCTCTTTATTCCGCACTAACGTGGCAATCTTTGGTCATTCCTGTTGCAAAAGGGCCATGTCCACAATGGTGAGACCGCTGAAATGTATACACCCACCATTTCGATCCGCCAGCAACAGAGTCCTCGCGACCCCATGATCCATGCTGTCCAACAACATCTGCCTCGCCTCCGCTTCGAGTTGGATAGTCCTTTTCAACAACTGTCGAAGCAAGTCCAGCTCAAGCTGTCGTTCCGAGCTTTCTTCACTGAAGAGCTCCTGTTTGACGGGAGTCCTGTCCTTCACGTCGTCGTTCCGGTGCCTGTTAGTATCCCTTTGGGTTTCATGGTTCTCGCTAGTCGGATGATCGCCGATCCGGGTTTGTTCTGATTCCTCTCTCTTCCGGACATCGGGATACGTCGCAACAGTTCCTTCAAAGGTTCCTTGTTCCTGATTACCATCGTCTGAGCGGTCTTCCTCCTCTTGAGCGCTGTCGTGCTTGGATCCCGTCCTTACGTGTGTTGCCACACGGTGCTCCTCACGATCCTTCTCCCGCACCTCTTTGCGGCGTATCACCTCCCGCGTGCGATCAATGTCATCTCTCAGCTCTCGCTCGGCCCGATTCCAATGCCCGTCTGGGTTCCGTCTCCTCCCTGTCAACGTGTACTCTGAGAGGTCCTCTTCGTCGGCTCCTCCCCTCTCCTCGTGTTGGATCTCGGGTTTGTCCCCTCGGTCGTCAAGCTCAGCTTCACCTTGAGACCTCTCTTTTCCAGTGTTGTTGAACGAGTCTTGGCCCGTCTCCAATGGCTTGCCGATCTCATGCCCGGTCTCATCGCTCCCCGCAACTTTGATCTCATACCCAGCGCTCTGGTCCTTATCTTCTCCCTCACCCGCCTGTTTGCTGGAGTCCAATAATCGCTGACGCATCTCGCCGTATGATTCGTGATATCGTAACACGTATTCCGAGTGCGGCGCAAATGCCTCGGGCGACCGTTTCTGCTCGGCCATGAAAGCATCCCTGGCTGCTCCTCGCTGCGAATACGTGCTCAGCTGCGAGTTGAAGCAGTATATGATCATTAGCCGATCGGCCTTCCGTACGCGGCTCATAATACAACATTTGTCCTCACCAGACCAGTGATGGTCTGCACCGCGAAAGAAGTGACGATCGGTACGGCCATCAAAGCGTAGACAATGAATACAATTTTTCCCGCGGGTTGGACGGGCGTGAAATCGCCAAAACCTAGATTACGATTGATCAGCTCCTGAGACGAACAGGTCGTATGGGGTTGCTCCTCGTCTCACCAATCGTCAAACTGAGAATCATTACGCTGTACACTGCGTCGCTACGAAAAAAACAACAACATGAAGCTGAGTCAGCGGAACAACGGGATATATATAACGAACGGTGAAAATACTCACCCATAAGGCCATCCTTCGATTTGGGAGAATATCGTTGCTCCAATTAACCAGAAGACGATGAGTGACAGGGCGCTCCACATCAAGTCATACATCTGACTCATGCTACCGGGCATCCCCATTCAGCTTGTACCCGCATGTGTTACAAGAGAAAAAGCTGACTTACAGCTCTTCTCTCGAGTTGATCTCGTGAATCAGAGCCATCTCCTCCGTCAAATTCGCCTCGGGTCTGACCTTGTTCGCCTCCCGATGCATGGCCTTTTCATACCGCTTGCGCCACTTCTCCCTTCTCTTCTCAGCTTTGCTGCTCATAAAGTTGATGATTTGAGCGATCTCGTTACCCAGCTGGCTGATCGTCAAGACAGAAAATGGGAGGATGAGCACTTTGCCTGCAGTGGTTGTCGGCGCAAAATCGCCATAGCCAATTGTCAAAGCGACTTGGGTCGAAAAGTAGATGCCATCAGAGTAAAGCCATCCCTCGATTTGGGAAAAGACCAGACTCTGTATGGCGAGAATTGAGATGAAGGTCGTCACGGAAAGCATGAATTTTTTGCCTTCCGATCGGATGTCGGACGAATCGTGCTTTTCCCTCTTGAACGCGAAGAAGTAGTGGAAAGTCAAGGTGATCGAGATGATTCCCGCTGTTATGATGGAGATGACGGCGCACCAGAAGCCTTCGCGGTATTGGTATCCCGCTGCATTACGGGTCAGAATTCCGAATATGATAAGGTTGACGCCCGCGACAACGGTTTTACCAATCCAAGAGATGAGGGACCACCTGATAGAGAGCATTCTCGATCGTCAGTGGATTGACCTACTTTCTCCGGGACGAGAGGCGTTAGTCCACTCACCGAGTCGCATGCCTCCACCAAAAAGTGGTCTTGGAAGAGAATCGCACGACCAGAAGCACATTCGCGAGGACGTTCAGAGCGAGACCGATTGCGGAAAGAATTAAAGAGGCCTTTGGATCGGGCTGAGTCACACCGTACTGTGCATACCAGTGTTGCTGCAGGAATTGTTGTCAGTTTGTGCATAATTATAACGAACAATGCCCAAATCACTAACTCACCGTCAAAGCTGGGATGTCCAAGAGAGTGGACAAGGGAGCAAAGATAGCAGAGACCAGCGGGCAGTACTTGGCAAACGTCTTGAAACTCCTCTTTCTCATGATGTAGCGTGGCCAGGTGAACGTATCTGATCTCTCAAGCTTTCTGATGCTACCCTTTTCCTTATCGGTATTCTGACGAAATTGGACATGCCCCTGGCCGCCAACGCGCCCCGAACCATCGCTGGACTCGTATCGGTGCATCGCTTTATCGATCGATGCGATCGACCCGAGCTGTGCTTGTATGTCGGGAGTCGGCGATACGTAGCGGTCTCATGAAGGACAGGTGTTGTAGACGCAGGATGTTGGGATTGTACGTCGACAAGATGGGTGATGTTCCGACTGTCTTGGTGAACAAAGAGAAAATGTAAAGAGATGAGTGTGACATGATCAACGGGATCACCTTGGCCCAGTAATTTCCCAAAATAACCTTTCGAGATCTGCGCATTATGATGGATGACGCGCATACTAGGACTACTCGTAAACAAAGACAGAGTAGATCACGTGACTTTATAGAGAGACGATTGCTTGAGTAGCTGTTATCTCGGATCCGAGAAACGATGAAACGGCATGTATTCGGATGAGTAAACCACGGTAATCAGCAATTTATGGTTAATACGCAAGTAAGTAATCACCTGTAGTTCATCTTGTTCGTGTCCGATCTCTTTCATTCGCCATTGCTGGATTGCCTGTCCAACAGAGTCTCCAAGCACACTCCAGCTCTATCACCCAGCTTGGAAGTCTGATATCCCGCGAAGGACAACCCTCCTCATCCCATCAAGCGTCAGGACAGCTCCTTTTCACCTTCTCTCCGGATCCGATCAAAGTGAAATCCACAATGGCATCACCACTCCCTCCACCACCACCCCGAGCGGTGCTCCAAGTATCGAGAAAGCAGAACATCGCCTGCGATCAATGCCGCAGCAGGAAAATTCGATGTCTGCGAAATACCAAGGCCGAAGTTGTGGGTATCACCATACTGGTATCAACGAGATAGGCTGCTCGTACCGCTCGGTGTAACGACACATACGTGCCAGAATGATGCCAATAGTCCAAAGCTGACCGTCAGACTATTTTTAGTGCGAGCAATGCAGCAATAGAGGAGCCGAATGTACGAGCGACTACATTGACTCGCTCGCCCAGGCCAAAGCCAAAAAGCAACGCAGAGGCTCTCCTGCAGCTATCAACACCGACAACACCGACGCAGCCAACGGTCAGCCGAAAAAGAAGAAGAGCAAGAGCGATCAAAGCAGTGATCAGGCGGCTGAAGCAGGTCTCTGTTCAAATGGTGCTGCGTCGAGACAGAGAAGCTCTGCGACTGTGATTTCGACCTATGCGGTGTCCGAGAGCAGTCGGAGTGGTAGTTGTGGTGCGGATCTCAGCCGTGCCGAGTCGATAGAGTGAGCCGGTCTCTGTATAGCATGCAAAGTCAGGAGGCGCGGTAGCTAATCGACATATGACTTCAGTTCTCTCAACATGCTCGCCCAGGTGACTCCCAACCAAACTTCAGCCGACCTATATACCGACCCATCGCATCGGACCGCAAGCGAGAGGCAGCAAAAGCTCTTGCAATACCTTTTCGCACCGCATCCTATAACAAGCATGACATACGAATACACCGACTTGTCCAGTATCAAATGCTGTCAAGAGGGTAATTATGACCTGTTCGAGGAAGACAAAGGCAGGATATGGATCGAACAACCCAGTGAGGCGCACAGTGCACTGGACGATGAAGCGATGAGAGAGTGAGCTGTCCGGAGACTATCTTCCCTGAGTTCAACTGGCAAGGCAAGGTATTATAGCTGACTATTTTTGACTTCTTCAGTCTTGCAGATGACCTCATCGAGACCTTCTTCTCGATCGTCCATCCTCGAGGGCCCATTCTGCTGAACACAGACGAGCTCAGATCCCGCTTTGCTTCTCCCGATACCCACCCATCCGGACCGGTAACACATGCATTATTGGCAGTGATTTTAGGATGGGGCGCTCGGTTCTCGGAACATCCTGTCATAATCTCAGATAGGGAGGAGGTATCAGCTCGAGACATGCTGATCAAACCAGGACGAAAGAGGAGCAGATTGGTCTCGCTTATCGTTATACGGGCGAGAGAGGTGGCAGAGTGGAATAGGATCACTAGGCTTCCATCCTTGGAGAACTCACAGACCTTATTCTTTCTCGAAAGTCTTCTTGCTCGTAAGTAGGCTTGCACCTCGTGCTCCTTCGGTATTCGAATTGCTTCACTCTGGCGAGAGCTTTACTGACCTCAGATGCCGGATCTTGGTCCGTGTACCTCTTAGAGATGATCTTCCTGAAGGGCAGGCGTAAGTCCATTGGCACGCTTTCAACGGAAAATCCACGAGATCTATTAGCTCATCGACACTGTCATCCCTTACAGGTTTCCAAGCGACCTATATGTCTGCCGTTGCCCGCCATCTAATCTCGCTGGGCTACAACACGCCCCGGGGGCTGCTCAGTATTCCAGACGAGAAAGAACGCTCAGAAGCAGTCTTCGTCTGGTGGGCCGTGGTCATGACAGAAGGGTTCAAGACAGCTTGTCACAGGATGAAACCCTCGTTGTAAGCGATGGTCCCTTCCCAATCTGCACTCAGCGATCCTTATATTACGCTTTGAGGTTAACTATGCTAAGCTGAGGCGATTTTCTGATCGATTGCAGATACGACGAAGACTTTGAATTTGAATTTGAAAATGACCAAGAAACCATGACACATCCGTCATTCCCAATGGATGGGCGACAAGAAGTTCCCGGCGGGTTGGGCCACTTGAGTGATGTTTCTGTGAGCGAATCCGTCTAATCACCCACCCACCATCCCAATCACGTACTCATTCCATTCTCCTTACTCCTGCTGGCCTTACTGACAGTTGCATCTCGGTCAGCACTGGTACAACGGATGCAGACAGATCACTTCAGTCTTCCGATCCGTCAGCCGGGCACTGTGGATCCCCAAGACCGCCGTCGCAGGGATCCCAATATCTTTCTTGAGAGATTTCATCCACCGAACCTCTGTATGGAGAGACTCACACCTCTCGATCATTGGTGCGCCCGCTCAGTGGCCCGAGGCGTGGAACTTTCAACAGGCCATAACGGCATGTTCAATTGACTGCTTGTACCATGTGATATGGCTCCTGGTGAACCGTGCGATGGAGGAATTTGGAATTGCAGAAGAGAAGAGTGCAATGGGTGGTGGGATTGTGGAGATCGAAAGTATAATGAGAAGGATCAAGGAGGAGGCCGAACATGCTGCTTTGAGAATTGCGGCGCTGGTCGGGATCTTGACCGAGAATGGTTATCTGAAACTTGATCCGTGAGTCTGACCAGCCAGCAAATCCCAGTTAACTCTGCGCCATCGCTTGCCAATCCTCCGTTTCTAAGCATCTCCACTATCCTTGTCTCATCCTGTTATTGACCGCGGGCGCCTGCTGACTCTGCCGTATGTGCCATCGCCAGTCTAATCATGAACCACACCCTCTACGAAGCGGGCCTGTACCTCGCCTTCCGTGGTCGAGGCGAACACCTGATTTGCATAGCGGGTCTACGGCAATACAGTCTCTCTTTCCCCGCATTATGGGATCAAGCGGATGAGCTGGAAACTGTCTACGTTGCCGCCACGGCCTGTACACACGCGCAGCAGCTGACCGTCAACACGACCGCGGCTTCGTCGTCTTGTTCTTCTTCAACATCCATACCGTTATCGTCGCTGGGCGATCTCGGCCAAGGGCAAGATCATAGGCAAGGTCATCGATGTGTGACCCCGCATCAACCGGTACCTCTTCCTACTGCCGCCTCCTCTTCCCTCCCAGGCTCTAGCGGCCCATGCTATGGCAATGCGCTTGGGATGGTTCACAACAACATTGATGGAACGCCCAATTCTGCAGATTTCAGTACAGTAATCAGCAGTAATACCCCAGAACTAGTCACCCCTTCACTCGCAGCATTACCGCCCTCTGCCCCTTTACCGGCTGCTGCTACTACAACTTCTGCAAGTGCCACTGCCACTGGCTCTGCAAATACGATGGGGGGTCTTCCGCTGCCCCTGCCAGCTGCCCCTACCAGTCAAACGCAGTGCAGCGCACCGTTCAGCCGGAATTCGGCGAAGGGTCATCGGTTTCGTCAAACCACAAAGGCGCACTACGTAAATCGGGAGGAAAGGTGCACGTCGATGCCCGCTGGATCTGGAACTGGCGTGACCGTCGAAGACAATGGGTCAAATCGAGTACCCGGCCCAAGCGGAGGCGATCCGGAGAGTGATTTACCTGGGGTGATGTTTGATTGGGCCGCTTCTAGTCTTGGAGGGGCGTAAGTAAAGGAGAGAAGGAGGATTATGTCAATCGATACGTCAAACGGTTGGTGTCGGTCTTTGGACCATAATGAAACACGGCATTTAGCTTAGTATAAGTCAATGCATCTGAATGAGAACCGAATTTCAAGAGGACCCAAGCCCACCATTGTGAATGAGAACGAAATTTCATGAGATTGATGCTGATATTATAATGCTTAAGATGTTACACCCATCGCCAATCGCGCGCTCTTGGCTTTGGCTACTTCCTCGCCTGACCAGTGGCACCGCCTCCGAGCCAGATGGCGCCCATCGCTTTCCTGATCCTCCGCTTCTTACTGACCTTGACTCCCCTTCCATCAACCTCGCCGCCTTGTCTTCGCACAGCCACGGCGATCTCAAAATAAGAAGCCACCATCGCCCTGATCCCTGCTCTCGCCGTCCAGGGCAGCCGGTCTATCGCGCCTGCCGAGTGTTCTCGCATTCGATCTGCTACATCAAGTAGCCGCAGAGTGTACGGAGCGTACGACAGAGACGGACTGACTGTAGTGTCTGCTCGCGAGAAGGAAGAGGGGTACAAGACGCCAAGGAGAGAAGATGCCGAGGGGAAGAAAGAGAGCGGAACGTAAAGTCGAGAGATTAGGGCGTCTTTTGCTACATCCCGCGAGATGTTCACAAGCTGCAGAGCCCTGCCCATCTCCCTCGCGGCGCGGATGACGGAAAGTCGCGATTCCAAGGCCGCGTCAGATATCTCGGGCATTACGGATGATCCAGTCTTGTCGTGCAACGCTTGGGCAAAAGTATAGCCATCAACCGGTCTGGCTAGTGGGCGGCTGGTCGAGGAAGAAGAGGTAAGAACCGACCAGGCGAGGTAACAGATCGCACCGGCTATGCTGCCAGCCACATCATCCGCATACTTCATCAGATCGTCTGTTGTGCGAATCGGCAGCTGCTCCGTCAGGTCAAGTGGTCGCTGCCCTGTTCCTTGCGAAGCGAGAGTGGAGGCACCGAGGGAAACAGAGGTAGCTTGTTTGAAAGGAATATGTCGTGGCGAGAAACCGAGGTCAGTCTCGTAGCCATCGCAGAGCTCCTGGAAAGGATAGATAGGGACCAGTCTCGGTATGAGCGAGGAGAAGAGGTGGAACGCCGATCGGTCGGACGATGTGAGGTGAGGGATCCCATCTAATATTCTATCGAGTTTTGTTGAGTGGTATAAATGTGCTGGGTATGTTTTTCGGCCGGCGTCCGTGTCCGTGCCCGTATCCGAGTCCTTGTTGTTATCATGAGTGTTATTAGTGGATGTGGACGGCGAGTTGTATGCTTCTAAGAGATGTTTTCTGATGGCTGCGAGCGTTCTTGCCCGAGCTGTATTGAGACTATCGTCGATCAATCGGCCTTGATGATCAGGCGGAGTCTCGATGTATGGTTCGTCGATGAGGTTGTCCTGGAACAATGGATGAAATTGTAGCACCACGGCCTTTAGCTGCGAATCATCTTCGAAGAAGATCGTGGCTTGGATCCTCGTCCGCCGCTTGAAAGTGCACTCACCGTCACCCTGCACCAAGCATAAATCACCACCAGCCCCAACCTCATTTCTCTCCCAAAAGCAAGTTTGGCCACATCGAAACTCTTGCTGCCCTTCCGTAGCGTCTTCTCCCCCTCAACTAGTGCCCACAACATCCGTCGATCGATCAAAGGCGGCTCGAAAGCGACCCTCGCTAGCAGTATGATGTGGGGTAGAGGATTGGACGGTGGACAGGGTGGTAAGTCCGGACTTAGTAGGAGGAGCACATGGAGGTGCGAGATAAGAGAAGCAGAGAGGATGATCAGGTAGGATGTGAGGAAGAAGAAGATCGCTTCCCTGTGATAGAACAACTTTGTTTAGCTTGATCAATGCCGATTAGCAGATTGCGCTCAGGTCTGCTCCTACTCACTCGAGAGGCAAGCCACGCCAGAGCTCAATTCCAAGGGTCGTTTCCGTCGATATCGCCCAGCTGCCACTACGCAAAGCGATACTGCAACAAATCGGGACAAGTCCCATTGTCAGCACGGTCCTAAATTCTGAGGATGCTAGGTCCTACGTTGTCGATCAGATGTCATTCCTCTCCCCGAATATCAGACCATACTTTGACTCACGTATCGACAATCCAGAGATACCCCGTTCCAACAGCCAACGCGACCTTGTCTGGCCTAGTCAAACGTGCGCCCAGGTACGTCAAAAAGCCAATCACAGGCGAGATCCAGACCAGAATCCAGCCTTGATAGAATGCATGACGGCCAAGTAACCACTTTGCGCGACTTATTGATGAGATGTCGATAACGTCGTGCGCTTCGAGGACTAATGTCAGGCCGATAAGAGTGAAGAGCAGCCAAATCGAGGCGGCGAGCGGTCGTCGAGGGAGCGTTTGGACGGTTCTGAGTCCCTCCTCGTCTCCGTCTCTGAGCGCATTGACATTGGAGAGCTTGCTGATATCAGGTGATCCTTCTTCTGGAAGTTCAGCCCGCCCGTCTACCTTTCTATCATCATGCTTTGCATGGGCTGCACCTATTTGCGGCAGTCCCACGTCGACGTCGAAGGGTATCAAACGCCCATGCGTGACGATGCAGTGCAGCATGATGACGAGTATAGGTTGCAGGACGAAGAACATGTGCTCTTCTATTGGCACGTAGAAGATCTTGCCTATTATCGAGCCGTGCGGATAGGACCATCCGGAATGGGAGAGGATGAACTGCGCAGCGTAGTTATAGTATGATCAGAGAGAACTTTCGTCTAGTGGCATGATTGTGTCCTTGAACACAGTATAGGATGGCGTGTTCTTGGCGGAGTACTCACGTTGTCCCATGGCGTTGTCCATATCGTAGCCTGGCCACCCAACGATCAGAGACAAAGACGGTTCATCATCAGCGTCGACCTCGTCCAAGCCAAAAAGAATCGTCCGCACAGCAAGAACATTATAAACGGAATTATCATGACTCACCATCAAGCCGAGCCAAAGGACCTTGAGGACCTCCCTTCTGCCGATCAACGGGGCATAGATCGCACCCAGCAGCAAGATGGGAGGTAACACAAAATACAGATGTCTATATCCGAACAAGACCAAATCAATGATTAGTGGTGTTCTGTGAGTGAACCCGGTCTTATATATATCTCTTCGGACAGCCTAATAGCTATGAACAGCCCTCGTCGCACTCTGGTCACTCACATTTGCATATACGTCAACATCTTTTATAAGATTAACCCTCGGTTTGCTCTCCGACTATACACAGACAGTACTCCACACTCCTCCCCACAGTGATAATTATGTCCGGCCACTGCGAGGCTAGCTGATATTGAAGAGCGGATGAGTCGGGGCGCGTAAAAGCTCAAAAGGTAGGTCGACAGTTTGGGCTGGTGGGTCGATGGCGATCAGGGACCAAACAACATATTGTACAGCGAAGATTTCGGGAGAATGTCGATGAGATCGCAAATGCGAGCAAGAGACTCCGCGTTGGCGATGAAATCCAACCCCAACCGGTATCAGTCTACTCGTATGCACAGATCGACAACCTGGTCTCAAATGCAATTCAGATAGATGTAAGCATCGCAAAAAGAGAAGGCATCGTCAAGGCGAACGACGACGTCGTCAATGATAAGTCACTTGGAATTTTGGCGACTTATGACTCGAGAGGTCCTGAGTCCAAGTGCTTACAAACTGTTTACTGGAATTATGTCATTCTATATTTACATATTTACTCGCTTGCAACAAGTTGTTGCATTCACCGCTCGCCGCCAGCTCTTTTCCCGTTCTCGGTCTCGGTCTCGGCATCTTTCCGGCGCGGCGCTCGTGATTTCGTACGTACGCTCCTGACCAACTCGATCCATCCACGTGCATATGCATCAGCTGCAAAGGTCTTCTCGAGATCATTCTATGCAAGCCACCAATTCAGAACTCCGTTATCAATACTCAGCAGGGCTGCTATGCGGACATTGCCATCGTGCTCGAACACGCCAGGTTTCTGCACCCCATGCAGCGATATCCGGCGTTCGCTCAAGCGCTCAAATGGAAGAACGAGCTCATTAAGATATGATCATACATCTGCATCGTAGCGCCAAGTGATACTTCTACATCAACATCCACTCCCAACTCCCACACTCACTGCTACCTTCGTGCCGATCACATGCTTGCTTGTTAGCCAACGGCCTAGTTCTCATTCCCTTGTAATGATGAAGAACGATTCCAAATGAAGAATAATGGGTATACGAAATCTATAATGAGGCGAATAGAAAGGCTTGTCGGATCGAGCAGCGTCTATCACGTGTACAGATGCGGACAACGGGCCATTCGGGAGTAGAGATGATGGAGGTGTTGAGGTCTAAAGAGATTGTCGGAAAAATATTCCATGCGTGCGATTACTCTGCGGAAGGGCAATTGTTCATCATGTCAGTCATCGAATGTCCCAGCGCATACACATTGGCGAGATCACTCACGTTGAGCACACTGCACGCCTGGTCGTCCATCCTCGTCATCCTCATCCATCTCATCGCCGTCCGAAGCCGCGCTTCTCCTCTGCCTGTCATTGGGCTCCTCAAGGGTGCATTCGTCCAAGTGGACCTTCTTGGGGAACTTGGGCATCTCTTTTCGCTTGGGCAGAGCCTGCTCGAGCAACGGGATGACCTCGGGGTTGATGGTGTCGGGGAAGACAACGTTGAGTCGGACGTAAAGGTCACCAAGCTCGTGGTGTCGGAATGAAGGCATACCCTGACCGGAAATGACCTTGAGAGCGCCTGTCATAAATCGTACAGTTTAAAGCGTCAGCTGATGCGGCCTTTGATAGGATTTGAGGAGCTTCCTGAGCTGACTTACCCGGCTTGATGATCTCTCCAGGGACGATGGTCACGTGCAATGCTCGCTCGTCGAGGTGCTCGATAGCAAAGTCACCGCCACCCAAAGCGGTCAAAAGGTCGATATCAGCCTCGCAGTAGAGGTCGTCTCCCTTCCTCTGGAATCTGGAATGGGGCTTCTCCTCGATGACAATGACGACATCTCCAGGAATGATTCCAGGAGCCTGGTCTGATTCTCCGGCAAACTTGATTTGCTGGCCCGACTTCATTCCCTTGTCGATGTGGACCTCGAGTACCTTTCGCTCAGAGTTGGTCTTCTTGCCGTTACATTGCTTGCATCGGTCCTTGGGGTTCATCATCTCTCCGGTTCCCTCACATTCTCCACAAGGTTGCTGGATCTGCTGCATCATGGGACCCAATTGTCGAAGCATGACCTTGACACCTCGACCTTGACATCCGGTACAGGTGGATACGGCACCCTTCTTGCCACCTCGACCCTCGCAACCCTTGCAGATGACCGACTTGGAGAGAGCAAGCTTTTGTACCTTGCCCTTGTAGAGGTCTTCGAGAGTGACGCTGATTCGGTGAACGAGGTCCTTTCCTCGTCGAGGTCCCTGTGGCCGTGAGGAGCCTGATTTGACGGTTATCGAGTTTAGCGTGTGTACCAGCCTTCAATAACTGCAGCATGATGAGGTCACTCACCACCACCGCCGAAGAAACCGCCGCCGCCGCCAAACAATTGACTGAACAAGTCCTGAGGGTCCATGCCGCCGCCCATACCACCACCGCCTTCCAATCCAGCCTTTCCAGCTTGGTCGTAGATAGCTCGCTTGTTTGAGTCGGAAAGAACCTCGTAACTACCAAACGAGGACAGACGTCAATGTTTGACCATTTTAGACGTTCATACCTCCTCCGTTCCCCAGCAGGCAAAAGCAAAGACTCACGCATGAGTAAGCTCCTTGAACTTCTCGGGGTCACCTCCAGGTTTATCGGGGTGAAGAGCCAAGGCCTTCTTCCTGTAAGCCTTCTTGATGACATTGTCGTCGGCATTGGGGTCGACGCCGATGAGGTCGTAGTATTCACTGCAAGTTGAAGGATCCGGAAGGTTAGCCAATGTTGCCCTCGAGCCGAGGAAAGCTGGTAGGTCAGGAAAGGGAGACGAGATGAAGCGGGGTGGCGGCTGGTCGTTCGGCTAGCAGCGACATTTGTCCGCAAGTGTGCACAAGAGTATGCACTGTGCCTTCGGCTCGTCCTCGTAGAAGGCTTGGATGGCCCGACTGATGCGAGAAAAGTGTAGCGGACAAGGGAGTGCGCCCAGGAGCGAGGAAGGAAAGACACAACGAAAGCGCACAGGCGCCCGTGCCATCTGAAGTCCAAACCAGCTTCGATCCGTGAGGTTGTGACAGACACCAGAATACTCACGTTTCCATAACCATTTTGAATGATACTTCTTTATCGATAAGATATCACGAGTAAAGTATTAAGTGTTGATTCTCGCTATTCGCTACAAGTACGTAGGTGAAAGGTCCTTCGTTGTGGTCTTTGTTCTTCTTGTCCTTTTCGTTTTATCCAGGTCGAGCTATTTCTTCTCGGCGGATCGATCTGCGTGTGCTTGACAAGTGAGCCCGCTTTTGATGGGATTCTGTGCTGAGAGGTGAGTGGATGCGAGGTGCGTTACACGCTTGGTGTGCGATGCGTCGATGACAGATCAAAAGAAGAAGAGCTTTTATTTGTCTTTGTCTTTGTAATGATGACTTTATCTTGGATCAACCCTCACCCTCGGTCATTGAGTTGATCACTTTCAACTTTCTAGGATATTCGACGCGGCGTACCTTCAGCGTGGCGAATCGCCACAACGCAAATATTCAGCCCTCCTGCTCATATCACCGTCGACGTCAACATGCTTATCCCACGTGGGCTTCCTACAAATGTGCTTACGTATGATCGTACTACCGCTTGGCCACTCGGTTATCGGATCGAGCCACGGTGTGGTGTGTTTTCGTTGTTGACGATTACAGAGACTGAGAGCAAGCACAATTGCATCATGACCCACTCTTCCTCTTGGAGATTATCGTGGCTTTCCCCTCGCAGACCAGTCTAATCAACC